>CM057142.1:40385207-41585207 GCA_029964075.1 Patiria pectinifera | reverse complement strand
GCCCCGAATCACGTGATATAGTAACAGTCTCTGGTCGGGAGAATGCTAGGTTAAAACGTGCAAAGCATTGTATTAAGTCAGCGTTCCAGATTTTATTCAAATTTAACACGCAAATGGCTTATTTCCCTCTAGTTTAATTGGTAATACTGTGGGCTCTGTGCGCAAACAAGACAGGGCGTCAGCTTGGCGCAGTGGTAACTTTCCTCGCCTTTCACCTCTAAAGCCCAGGTTTGATTCCTGCCCTGGGCCCAATTTGACGGTGCTGCTAAGCACACAATTTTATGATGACAGAGCCTCCGTCTATTTCATTGAGACCGTAAGCAGCACCGCACAGCAAAAGTCACGCTTACCTCCGGGGAAAACAAATGCTTAATTAGTGGCGTAACAATAGAAATCTCCATGCGCATGCGGCCGTTAGCACAATTTTCTGCTATGCTAATCACAACTTCTCTGCTAACTGTTAAGCAGCGCGCCATGAAATTTGGCCCTGTTCCACATGTGGATTCGGTTTTCAGTCCCTAAAGTACCTCATGAGTTCATTGTTTTTCCCACTTCCAGGTAAAGAACTACAGAGGCAAAGCCAAGATTGTTGCGTGTCTCGTGACGAGGCAAACCCCTCACCAGCTACATCCTAACGGCCTGGTGGGGAAACTGTGCAAGAATGGCATCTGCTCCATCCAGACTGATACCAACCAAAGAATGACTGCCAGGTGAGTTGAGGATTGTTGGATGGACAAATTCTTCAATTAATAATAATCAATTTATAATGCAAACATCCAAAAAAATTGGTGCTCACAACATGGTTCGCCATTGTCACTGCCCTGCTCATCAGGCAAATGAAACATTCCAAGCTCAATGCTACCATGTAGATCCAGACGGCTGCATCAACTTCCCTAATGAATCTCTGCCCTCACAGGTAACCAGTTACTCCTTGGTGGGGAGAGGTAACGAGTGACAAGTGTCTTGCCCAAGGACATAAGCACCACAACTCCTGGCTGGACTCGAACCCACATTCTTTGGAATTACCCACAAAATCTTAAGTTAATGAACCGGACGGCAAGGCCATGGTCCTCTACAAGTAATAGTGGAACTATCAACCATGAGACCTGGGTTCAGTTCCCACCTAGGCTGTCCTGAATTGGGTTAGAGTCCTGAATGGTCTGCTAGATTATTCCTGTGTCATTGTTGTTTAACCCTAACAGAACTCAACCCATCAAAACCCAACAGCATGTATTGTTGGAATCTGTCTGGATGGGTACAGTACCCCTAAACTGACAGTCTTTTACATTGGGTTGGCACTCCAGAATCAAAGTCAGAAATATGTGTGCACAGTTTCCCATGGTGTTGGAATTTGCCAGGATGGGTATGGTTTCTAGTAAAACATGCTAGAGAGTTAGGGTTAATAGCATACTTTAAAATGCCCTCACATGACAGTAAAGATTTCATTTTCAACATGAGAGGGTCAGTATTTCCATGGAGTCCATAGGCCGGTATCAAAATAAATGTTGACTATTTGGGACCAGACCACGGGACACTGTTGCATCGCTGGTTACCAATAACTGTATGCATTAAAAAGCACAGCAGGGAGCCAGGACCAAGACGTTTCGTAATGACGTTTTGACTATCGTTTGACTAGAGGCGTTTGCACATAGCTATTAGTGCACAGGCGCAATACCCGAATCAACCACTAGTCGACCAATGATCCTTGACCGAACTTGCTCACTGACGTAGCAGCAAGCCCAGCAATCAAAGCATGGTGTTCTACTTTAAAAGGGAATGTACATCATTGGCTTTTGCTGTAATTTTTCAGAAATGAACTATTTGAGGGGTTACTATAATAGATCAAATATTGTTACACTGACATGTTTGAAGTTTTGTGTTCGAAAATGCTGAAAAACAAAGAAAAACACAAATGATGGTCTGGTTCCCTGACTCCACTAAAGATAAAATGGATCAATTTATAGATGCCGGAAAATTGTAAGGTAAGGGAACCAGTCTAGCTGGCCTGCACCCGTTCATAAACATGTACCCAATAGCAAACAAAATTTGGACTGAAAATTGTGAATTTGGAGGAGAAGTTGAAAAATAGTTAGGTTTTTCCAACGGTGGTCGGCCGATCACCGTTGGAAATTTATACAAAAATACCATTTTCTTGAAAATGACTTCACACCAGGTGCCATAATTTTACAGGATGCTTTAGACTGTCATTTACCAACATCCTAGTAAGGTATTTCGTAAAAACTTGGTAGTTCTATTTTTCGATGTTTGCAAATGTTGTATATTCCCTTTAAAATGTTGACCTAATACTTATGGCAAAATCCTCTTTTTCTCTTTCCAGTTTTCCCAATCTAGGAATCCAGTGTGCTAAGAAGAAAGACATTCAGAGCGCCGTACAGGACCGACAGAATCACGGCGTGGATCCGTTCAATCAGGCAGCGGCCAGGGTCAACTCCCAGCAACCTGACTACGAGATGAACGTAGTCTGTCTGTGCTTTCAAGCTTTCCTGCCTGACCCCCAAAATCCTACACAATTCACCATAGCCTTACAGCCACAGGTTACAGTTCCAATCTATGACAAAAGTGAGTAGAAAGACTCGACATCATTATTACAATGACATGTATTGGTATGGAGTCTGTGCGTGAACGGTGACACTTTGTGACCATTTGTTAGATCTCCCTGTGCAGACACACTATGGACACTGTTTCAAGCACTTGGATGAAATACACACGATTCATCTTCATCTGAATGGCTTACGGCCACCATCCCTAACCCTGCCAGACGCAACACAGTGCATCAGGTGAAAAAGTCTGGTGACTTTGATGCATTCGTGGATGAAAGGTTTGCGGAAACACCATGTGGGAATCATTTCTCAAACTAAGAGAATGGTTCTGAAAAGAACCAGAGGTGTATTCTTTTCAAACCATTCTCTTCAGCATCATCATCGTCGGTTTTGAGGCCGTTGTCCAGTCTGTTCTGGGTTGGCCTGCTTTCTCCCCGTGGCTCCTCTCCAATTGGCCCTGTCCGTCGCGTCCCTCGCATTGACTCCAAGCAGGCGCATGTCATCAGTCACGGAACTCTGCCACGCCTTACGTGGTCGGCCAATGGGTGACCTTTCATTCATTAGTATCTCCACCATGCACAGCCTCAAACCTTACTTGATGCGTTCAGCTACCAACACCAGTGCATTAAACGGCCAATTCCAAAACAACGAGAGCTAGTCCCATGAAACAATGCGTTAATTGTATCCTGCTGCGTGCGGTGACCACGACTCTGAGGCATTTTGGCCTTGAGACTTTTGGCCTGATGGATCTTGCTGCACTGGGCAGGCTTGTCACTTAGACAAGTATTGCATGTTGCTGTGTTTGGCAGGGTTTCTAGCCAAAATACCCCGGAGGGTTAGGGTTAAAAAAGCTGGTCTAACTCACTCTCTGTAACCGTTAAGGGGTACCTATTCACAGAGTCAATAAATGCGACTGTTTGTTTTCCAAATAGGGTTTCCAATGCCGTATATTTGCGACTCTCCAGCACAAAACCAGTCACTTTGACCAATTTGGAAACTGGGATTTTGGGCTCATTTGAAAGGACATTGAATAAGATTTCCAATGATGTATAGAAGATGTAAATCAGACAGACATCTGATGCAGTTACAGATAGTTTCCGTTCCCAATTTTCGGGCCTCGGAAAGTTTTGAAAACCAAGAAATTTCTCATTTAAATTTCCCAAATTTTGTTTTTCTAAAGAGTATTTTTAACCTGCTCGACTTTGAACAATATAAGATTGGTTACGGAATTTTCTTTTCTGTTTTCTGTTCAGAGGGAGCGTCACTGAACATATCGAGAGTAGATCGAAATCATGGAACAGTAAGCGGTGGTGACGAGATGTTTATTCTGTGTGATAAAGTCCAAAAAGGTAAAACAACGTTTTAGGTTATTGTTTGTAAACATAAAACTGATTGTCATGCTTTCTGTAAGATAAAGGGAGACTAGTAAATCACATAAAATATGTAAAAATAAGAAGAAAATTTAGTGATGTAAATTTCAGAATCATAATAGTACCCAAAAAAAAGGATTACCTAGAATTCACAATTTGATTACAATGAGAGGGAATGTACAACTTTTCATTCTTTTTAAATTTCTGCTTTTTCACAGCACATGATCCAGTTTTCTACATTTCTATTTACTTGACTTACACATTTTTCAACTTTATTTTGTACCTGTTCCAACCGTTGTTCACATGCATTGTGCAATTTCTTTTTATCTGGCCAAAATTCTTTCAGCTGCATCTAATGCGGAGGCTGTAGTCTTCTTTACAATGTTCCTTTACAGTATGTACGTGTGTACTAAATTGAAATGTCTACATTATTTTTCTTTTCTTTTTACAACAGATGATATTGAAGTTGTCTTTTTCGATGACGAAAAATGGGAAATCAATGCATCTTTTGGACCTAGCGACATTCATAGACAGGTTAGTCGTGCGACTAATTGTGTTTTGTCATTTTAATCATTGATTTATCTATCGGACCCGTGCACAAGTACCCCCATCAACGGCCAGAAAAGGAGAGTTGGGGGTGACCTAGATTGCTTCCCGATCCATCCATTGCGTATTTCGAATGTATCCAAAGTTATTGGAGGCTGGGATTAGTCTCGGAGACCATTGTACTTTAAATTTGAACGTATCGCGGGCCGACGACGCCTGACGCTCACGCGAAGATGCGGCGGCTATTACCTTTGCACATTCAGGAAGTCGTGCGTACTTTGCGCGCGAACCAGTACAGGGGTGCGTTTTGGCGGTCATAACCAAGAATTGGTTCGGTTGTTTCTCTTTGGGTAATTGGTTTGGGAATTTTAGTACTAAATCATCATGCTTAGTTCTTACCAAATTAATATTGCCAAAGAAATTCACCGACAAGAAACAACCGAACCAATTCTTGGTTATGACCGCCAAAACGCACCCCTGTACACGCACGCTGTGTGTCCCATCCACGGAGCTCTCAACCTTGTTTCAATGGGTACGATCTTGCTGCGCCATGTTGTTTCCCATCATGCCTTGCGCGATACGCGCACGCGCCCTTGGAGTCGAGGCTGCGGAGCTCTCAAAAGAAGTAAAAACGCTCCCTCTTTTGTTGGCGCACGGAGCCCATAGTTGGGCCTATTGCTATAGTCGAGACGTAAGACAAAGATGGTGACTTAAACTGCTGGTCACTGTACTGCTTGCTCCACGTCACCCTGCCTATTACTCCCTGGATTTTGAAGGATGTAGGAGGGTGAGGGTACATCTGAGTTCAAAGCCCACTGAAGACGATTAGACTTTGAAGACAACACTTGGAAGCATCTCCAGTTGTTCTGCCTTTCCAACTCAAAGGCAGTATACA
Organism: Patiria pectinifera; assembly: GCA_029964075.1. Classification (NCBI taxonomy): domain Eukaryota; kingdom Metazoa; phylum Echinodermata; class Asteroidea; order Valvatida; family Asterinidae; genus Patiria; species Patiria pectinifera. The sequence continues at coordinate 41,579,835 of CM057142.1, read as the reverse complement.
TGTATAATGTTTTGTGTCATTGCTCCGACTGTCAAACCTGTTAGCTTATTTAGTCAGCTTACCTTTGGGTCGTTCTAATATTTTGGGTCCAGTGTGTAACATTTTTCCCGTCCCAGTTACCTTGTTACTTTGTACTTTGCCATTCAAGTATCACTAAGAATTACCTCAAAATGATTTTTTATTTGCTTGGTAGGTAGTTGGCTATTCATAATCATTCTTTTAGCATGACAGCATTAAGGAGTGCATCAGAATTATAAAATCACAAATGTCAGATGTAACAGGGACAGGGAAACAAGTGGACCCCAAATTTATAGATTGACCCCTTCATATAAAGCAAAAAGTTTCTCAGATTGGATCACTTGTGAGCTTATGGTTTGGAAGAGCCCAAAAGTCTGTACAGGATACTTTGCTACAAATCTCTATTGCCAGTCATTGATTTCATCACCGACACCAGGAACTGACACTCGGTGGTGCTTAGTGCCCGGCACACGCGCGTACCTTACATAACTGCGTAATTTGTAGTTTTCGCGAACTGACTCCCAAGTACAACATGTGCGCACTCCGTACATTTTTTGTTGCACGAACTGAAACCTGTCTTAATTTCACCAGTTGAAAGGTGTTTAATGAAACATTTCTGTAACCCCACAGGTGAAAGGATGGAGTAAATTTGTCTCAAACTTTTCAAAACGTTTCTCTCCAAATTGTATTTCTGCCACATGCTTGCGTTTCAGTTCCTGAAAACCAAAATGATTCTATTATGCGTCAGTATACAAAGTGCTCGCGCACACCCCCTGTGTCAGTCCGTGAAACCGAAATGATTGATGACACAGTTTTCAGGAACTGAAAGCACACAGCGCACACGTGTCAGTTTGTGAAAACGATTTAACCCCTTCTTTTCTGACTTGTATCATGCTCTTGTCTTTGTCAATTGTAGGTAGCAATAGTGTGCAGAACGCCCCCTTACAAGACTAAAAACATCCAGCAACCCGTCACCGTCCAATTCAAATTGAGAAGAAAAAGCGACCGAGAGACGAGCGATCCCATGGACTTTTTCTACAAACCTATTGATTTAGGTGAGCAGTGCTAATCCTAGACTGAAGATAAGGACCCTATTTCATGCTTCTGCCTCGCCGAAAAATATTACTGTGTAAATTTTTGCCCTAAGCGAAAAATTGGTGAGAACCAGTCATGGGCAATATACGTTGCATGGTATTTTGGCTGGTAACCTGTTTTGCTAAGCAAATGGTTTTTCTGCATAGCAAATTTGTTTGTTATGCGTAGCAGCTCCATGGAATTGGGCCAATAATTCAAATCATACATTTGAGGACAGGCAATAGAAATGCTGATGAAAACTGTATGTAAAATTCCTCTTCAAAATGGAATATTATTATTTATTATTGTTATATTTCTGGTAATGAAACCAAGGATTCCTCAAAAGCGCCCTAGGCACTGTAAGCTCGCAAGCTTGAAGAAACCTATAGCGAGAAGACACTGAGAAGCAATTACAGTTTTAGAGGTGGGAGGAAAAGCCCAGAAGAATACACACAGAATCGGGTAGGGACTGAAAACCCAATCCCCCCTTCTTCGTTTTTTTTTTAACCGTATCAACGCTTCATGTTCGCAGATGCTGATGGAGTGATAGCAAAAAGACGGAAAAAGTCACCACATTTCTCAAAATTCTTTAATAGAGAAGATCCTTTGGTAAAACGTAAGTATACAGTTTTAAGTTTATTGAAGCATTTTATGTTGGTCTGTTACATAATTGTTCCCTCCCGAGTTCAAAAAGTCAACATTTACTGTTTTGATAAGGTCAATAGATATTTAGAGAAAGTGCTCTCGAAACCTCACCTTCCTGGAAATAGACCGATCCATTATAGCGCCCCCATGTGGAAGATGGGTACCAGCCCCTCCCCCCCCCCCCTTTGATTTTACGGAGGCCAAGTGTCTGGAGAAGAAAACATGTCTACATTTCTGTGCGAGTGCAGTTCCCCCGACACCAAAAGCCGGATACGCCACTGTTTTCAATAGTGTGACAGGGCCTGTAGTCTTCTTGTCTAAGCTTAGAAGTATTAAGTTTAGAAGTATTAAGCTCAGAAGTATCGGCATGGCATGCAGTGCTGTGTGTTTTCTGCAAGAATATTCAAATTAAGATGACCCACAGGTCATCAACGCCCCCCCAAAAAACCTGTTTTGACATTCTAGTCAGTTTATGATTGATGCATACTGAGAAGGTAAAGACAGATATTAAAGGGAAAATACAACATTTGCAAACATCAAAAAATAAAACTACCAAATCATTTTGAAATACCTTGCTGGACTGTTAGTGAATGACAGTGTAAAGCATCCTGTAAAATCATGGTACCTGGTATACTGTCATTTTCAAGAAAAGCGGTATCTTTGTATCAATTTCCAACGCTGATCGGCCAATCAGCGTTGGAAAAAAATGGCTTTTTTTCTCAAATACTGGCCCCAGTTGACCATCGCACTTGTTTGCAATCGATTACACACCTATGAACGGGTACAAGCCAGCTAGACTGGTTCCCTGACCTAACAATTGCCCAATGTATGTAAACTGCTCTGTTTCTTCTTAAATGGAGTCAGGGAACCAGACTACCGAAAAATTATTGTTTTTCTTGGTTTTTATAGCATTTTTGAACCCAAAACCTCAAAAAAGTCAGTGTAACTATATTTGCTATATATTTCCAACCCCCCAATTCCATCCATTTCTGAAAATTACAGCAAAAGCAAATGATGTATATTTCCTTTAAATTCCATTTCCTTTTGTTTGAACAACAGAGGAACCCGGTGAAGCAAGCATGCTTCAACATCGACAGCAACAGCAGCAACAGTTTCAGCAAATAGGGTCCTCCAATGTTGCGACAGCATCCACAGACCCAGACGTGAGACAAAAATTACGCAGCAAAATTGAGCAAAATTCAAAACAACCAAATGTGAAAGGTGATTAGCAACTCTTCTCTTTTAAATGATATTCAGTTTAGCTAAGTTTCCAGACACATCTGTGCTTGTGTTTTAAGTCACGTGTTCCATGTCTCTACCACAGACCCCTGGCGTATATAGCGCCCTCACTGAGGACAGGTATTTGTTCTTCTGTGAAATGCACGATTACAGTTGCGTTCCCCATGCTATTTGCAAGTTTCATCGTGAAAACTTGGTTCCCTTTCTATTTTTCTAGCAATACAAAATTATTAATTTTTGAATGAGACATGAAAAAATGTGGCCAATGTTTAGTTGAATTATCCGTATGATTTCAAGTTAGAACAATTTCAAATTATTAGCTGTCTGTCATTAATTACACGTACATTCTCGCAGGGTAGGCTGGTTCACGCCCCGCAATCAGTATCGATAGTGTACAGACTGGGAACCAGTCTGCCCACAAAACGATCATCCTCATCCTACAATATCCTCCAATTGCAACCATGTAAAATTGAATTCAACCTCAATCATCCGTTATTTCTTGAATTTGTTCTGTGGAGGGGTAACCATTGCCTCAATCCTTCAAAATCCTGCAACAATTACTGTTAATGGGTTGAGGCAGTGCCGATGATATGCAGAAGCAGTGCCGATGACATTCAGAAACAGTGCGGATGATATGGAGCATAATGCAGCGCTCACTTTAATGCATGGCTGAACATAACCAATGCAGGGTACAGCCTACGGGTGAACAACTGACGACGCTTCTTTGCCATTCAGTCTCAATCCTCCAAAACCGCTAGGAGGATTTTGGGGGATTGAGGAGGGTTAGGGTGAGAAAGAAAAATAGAATTTGTTGAGGAATTTGCAGTTGGGGCACTCTGTACTGGGGGTCTGATTTTGGCTAGTTAAACCAGTACCCTCATTCTTTGAGCAGCTAAAGGAATTACCCTCAACCTTCTACGAATAGGGAAAGTGACAGTAACAGATTGTCCAACACATTGTAATGTGGTAGTTCGGTCCAGGCTGGGCTTAATATTCATTTGGCTGCTATGCAAAATAATAGTGCTTAGTGAATATACGTGCCCAGCAAAAATGGGCCGAGAACCACTCTCCTGCAATATACACTATTTGATTTTCAGTCAGTAAGGGCACAAGTCAGGCCTTATCTGGAACCTATTTGCCAGGTTGGGTCTCACATTGGCTTTGAGATAACTCTTTGAGATGATTGCTTTGCATGGTACTCGAACCAAGACTTGACCTCGACACTGTTTGTGAAGTGTCTATGAAAAGTTACTGACTACTGTTTTGTTTTTGTTTTTGGTTAGTCTTCAACCCAGATCCGTCTCTGGATGCCAGACAGCCGACCAGGGAGTTTGCCCGTGCAGTCCGTAGAGCCCCGTCAGACAACAGTATCGCCAAGTTCTCCCCGGACTCCTCAACGTTCAGCTACAGCGACAGATCCAACATGTCCTTTGGAACCGTGATTCAGCGCGATTCAACGGCTGCCGGCGCCGCGGCCACGACAACGGGGACACCGTTCGCCATGCCCCAACCCCAAGTCCCGATGGCCAATTGTGGCACGGCGCTGCTATTCCAGGACGTTCCCATGGAACCCAATAGCCAAATGGCGACATACCAGCTTCCGGTGCAGCCCAGTCCTGCGATGGCCGACATGGCTTCAACGTCAAACTTTGGCGAAAATGCTGCCGCACAAGTATTTCCCCCAGACTCTACTGGTACGGAAGGGACTGAGTCCTTCCTAACCAAAGATGATGAAACATTGTTACAATTTGTGCAGGGTGACTTTTTGCAGGAGGCAAATTTGGCAGCACTTCTTGCTGAACAAGACATACATATAGAGAACCTGGATCCCCCTGTGAATTTAGAGGAACTTACTACTCTGGAGGATTTTGATCCACGGACGCTGTCTCTCAGAAACGATATGTCGGACGGAATGGACACTGATTTTGCTGTGGAGAACGTTAACGACTCGCTCTCCATACCGTTCAGTCATAGTGTGGAGTTGGAACACGACCCCTCACTCTCTTAATCTTCATGTAAATTGTGACCAGAATGGATAGCAAGGTACGTCTGGGGATTTCAGTTTTTCAATTTTTTCTTTGTGCATTTAAGTTTGTCATATGTCATAGTACTTGTTGTAGTAATATACATGTTTATATGTGTACTTCTGCATACTGCATGCCTAGATCTGATCAAAATTATGAAGCGTAGTTAGTAATATTGTAAGTTGCATTGTGAATGCATAAGTTCAACTATATCTTATTTTAGTCCATGGCATTTGGTTATGCCAGTGAGTAGCTCAAAATAAACATTATTTTTTATGTAAAAAGAATGTAGAATTATTTTTTTTTCAACCTTGCAAACTCTGAGACAGCTGAAAATAAGTTTAAGTGGTAACTATGTTCTGCAAGAACATTGTTAGTACAGTAAGTACATGTATGATACTTGTAAATTCAAATGCATTTTGAAATGCAAAGTTCTGTTGTTTGTATTAAACCATTAACTGAAGGGCCTTTCACCCAGTCTACAATCAGCGTGTTGGACTCGGGTCTAGCACAGAGAACCTCTTTCACACTACATGTACTAAGAATCCGACACGGCTTCTCCGCGGGTCAATCATTCTACACGGGTTAAGTCCAACCCTGATCAGGGTCAAGAGGTTCAACGCGGGGAGAAAATCCAAAATCTACATCCGACCCGTGTGTACAACGTTCAAGTATGCACGGTATGCCTTGCCTACCCGTGTTCGGTGTGAACCAGTGGCTGCCTTTTTGGCGACATCAAAATTGGGATTCATTTGGGGGGGCATGGCCCCCATTGCCCCCCTCCCCCCCCTGGATCCAGCGTTGGGGGGAGTATAGTGTGAAAGGCCTAAAAGGTAAAAACGTAAGAGTTTGTAAAATGCTTAGCAGAGTAGGACCTAACCAACTGCCACTTCCTTGTACTGCGTGGTCGGACAACAAGTACATTTTGTCTGATTGTATTTACCTAAGCTAAGCTTGTCACTTTGTGTTTTTTTGTTTTGTTTTTCAGCTCCTTAAAGAAATAATAGTGGCTTTTCCTAGACAGTGTATCACGCTTTTGAATGTGAAAGTTTTATGACAAAAGTTACATTCTCCTGCTTTTCTCCAAATAATTGAAACATGACTTGAAAGGCATAGGATCGTTTGCATTATCCCAAAAGTAACCTATCAAATTATTATCAAAAAGCTTATTTGGATCAAAGATCGTTCTGGTTCTAAACACCCCATGAAATTATTCTATCTGGCTTGCTGTCATTTAGAAGAAATCAAGAAATGTAGGTGATTTCCAACGATCAGTCAGTCGACTGATTTTTGGAAACAAAGAGTGCTATAGACGAAATTGTGTTTCGCGATCAAAAGATTGGGCATGGTTTAACTTTTCTCAAAAAGTATATCCACTGAGCTGAAACTTCAACAGGTTAGGTTTAGAATGATCTTCTTTGGTTTGTTATTATTGGAAAGAACAAAATGCAAATGATCCTATATGCCTTTAATCAAATAAATGTAAACATATGTACAAGTCATAGTTCAATAGTATAGTTAGTAACGCCTAATTTCCATATCGACGTACGAAACGCAAACAGGACCAAAGCTGTAATGCAGACATATGGAAACATTTCATCCGGAAGTGTCGCCGACAACGCAAACTACGTCGCAGATGATTCACAAACTTGAACGGTTCCGCATAATGTCTGCGTAGCTTGCGTAGTCTGCGTATAAAGCTTAACGTCGATATGGAAGCCAGGCTTTTGCTTCTCCAGCTGATTAACAGCAAAGGGCGGCAAGTCAATACCAACTATCCAATCATGAGCGAGGGGAAGGATTTGGTGCCAAGTCGTATCTCGGGCATACAAAAAAAATACAATAATTAAAAAAAACAAAAACAAAAAAAAACGATTGAGGCCTTTCATTGTCTCCTGTTTCTGTACACTTTGTAATTACTATTTGATTTTTTTTTATTACAACCTTAGTGTGTATTATACATGACATGAATATGCATGTTCGCATTGCGAATGTACATTTTTGTAAATAAAACGTTATTGCTTGTTGATGATAGTAGGAAAACTGAAATTGATACTATAAAACATTGTTGTAACTGGTAGTTATATTTTTGGCTTCTGTTTAATTGTATAATTTTTTTTTAATTCTTGCCTATGGTTTAAATATAATGCGTCAGAATCGTATTTGAAAGGATCTTTTTTTATGCACATGTAATTCCAACCAAAGTATGATGTGAAATTGAGTTAGGATACGAAATGACCCGAAAAAGACTCAAAAATTGGTCCCTGCAATAAAGTTCATTTTGTTTTGAAAACATCACAAATTCAAATTGAAGAACAAAAGTAAACAAGCAAAAGGTTATTTGTGTGTGCTAACCATATTATTATATTTTTTGGCCAAGATCAGAAAATAAACGAAATTAAATAAAAAGGTATGAAAATTTGGGAGTATAATAGTGTAAGCAAAATTCAAATATGCATAGAAATGCTTTATTAATGTGGTTGTGAGTCCGGGGTTTTTCAGTTTTCAGTTGGACAACCTCAAACAAATATTGTCAAATTTCATGAAAAAACAGTTGTTATACGTTCAACATGTTTATTTTCATTCTTTTAAAGGGAATATACAACATTTGCTTTTGCTGTAATTTTCAGAAATGGATGGATTTGGGGGGTTAGTATTTTATAGCAAATATTGTTACACTGACTTGTTTGAAGTTTTGTGTTCGTAGATGCTGGAAAAACCAAGAAAAACAATCATGTTCCTGTGGTCTGGTTCCCTGACCCCACTTTAAATGAAACGGAGCAATTTATAGACGTACGGGAATTGTACGGTCAGGGAACCAGTTTAGCTGGCTTGTACCCGTTCATAGGTGTGTAATCGATTTTAAACAAAAATACGACTAACTAAATATGGTAAATAGGGGGCAGTATTTGAAAAAAAGCCAGTTTTTGCCAACGATGGTCGACCGACCAGCGTTGGAAATTGATACAAAATGCCACTTTTCATGAAAATGACAGCACACCAGGTGCCATTATTTTACAGGATGCTTTACACTGTTGTACACTAACAATCCAGTGAGATATTTCATAATAATTTGGTAGTTTTGTTTTTTGATGTTTGCAAATGTTGTATATTCCCTTTAAGAAAGTAGGCATTGAAGGTACGTAGGCATTATATGCATCAAAATGAAAAGTATTTGTAATGGGTTCATTTCAATCAAAGATTATTTTAACGCCTTGAAACATTGTAACATTCCTTTTTTTCTTCATTGTATCATTGTATAAAGTGTACACACCTTATAGTGTATAGAACATTCGAAAGACTTTCTGTTTCAACATGCATGTAAATATGTTTGGTTTGTGTGAAATTAACGCGAATTCATTCGTCTCATATTCAGTAACTTTCAAAGTAAGTTTCTCAACTCTGTCAAAATAAATTTGTGATTTCTTTTCTTGTCAAACATGGTGTTATGATAAATATTAATTTTTTTCTGGTAAATGGGTCAAAATCTTGAAAAGAAAAATCTATTTCTTTGGAACCACTATTATCTCCATGTTTCATGGAACAGTTAGCGAACAAAAAAAAGGGGGGGGGGGGAAATAAAAACCTCTCCAATATAGTATGGTATCTTCTGGGCTACCATTGGAAAGGCATGGCTGCCTACCGGTATGCATGCACTTCCATGGTACTAAGGGTACCATACTATTTGGGAATATCTTTTTTTAGACACTGACTATTGGAGTGGCTTTTGTTTGCTTGAATTTTTTTGGGGGGGGGGGCACAAAGCTTGTAGGATGATTTTACAAAAAGGTTTGTACACAAAGATATCAAAATTTGTGATACCAATAATTTGTGATATATAAATGAGGTAATAAACCACATGAAAGTAAATTTGAATCATCTTCGTTGTGTGAAATTTATCATTAACAATTTGTCATATATGTGTATATCATAACTTCATTTGTTCGAAAATAATTTTATCCGTCCTTTGTTGGTCCTTCCACTCCATTCCTTGTGACCTTCACCAACACTGGTGTGCCCCCTATTAATTACCCCCTCCCCCATTTATCCCTCTTGGTCTTGTCCCCTATTTATTCAGTCCTTTGTTCAGTTTTTTTTTTACTCCTTTGCCTTTGATCCACACCCACATTGGTCGGTCCCCATATTTAACACCACTTTTGTATTCCTCCTCCCAACCTTGCATGCTTGTGAGTCCCTACATGTTTGTTTCTTGTACCTCTGAAGAAGATCTTGTTAAGATTGGAGTGTCCTTAATTTTCTAGATTCAGGTCAATCCCGTCAGAAAGCAGTTTGCAGCAGTCTTATTAAAAATGGGGGGGGGGGACAAGAAAAACAACTATCACTCTTTTGGAGGGCTGAAGTCTAAACTTATAATTTGGACCGAATAAAAAAATAACATATATATTTTGTCAACTCGCAGTCTTCATAACCAATAACCTTGAATGATTACTACCAATCTCAGTGCATAGCATGGTAATAATATTTGCAGTTTCTTTGCCATTTTAATATATGAACATTAAAGTGATAGGGCGCCCTCTTTTGACAAAAACATCCAATTGTGTTTGACAGTCTTCAGTTGCTGTTGAAAATGACGGAATTCACTTGATACATGTTCAATGATCTTCAATAAAGCTTTTGGGTTTTTTTTCTTCATAATACCAACAATACAATTACTTCTTCTCACGCTAAGCACTTTACATGTATTCTGGCTTATTTTGTTTACTCAAATTGGTTTGCTTAATTATGTTTACTCACCTGTTATTAAAGTGTAAGAAAGAAAACAACAAAATTTCCTTGTTGAGGCCCATGTTGAGGCCAAGATGAAAAATATGATCATAGACAGACAAAAGGGACAAATGTCTTGTATAGGGCTCAACAAGGAATGAAAAAATAAAACATTTTGCGTGCTCCTAATAATATAGACCCTCAAAAATCATGACAGCATTTGCTTTAAGATAAGGAGTGTAATATTTCCTAAAGTTGGCTTATATAACGTGTTGTCCTTTTTATGTGATAAACATGTTTTGTAAGTCTGACTTTAAATACAATTTTCACTTGGTACATGTACTTTGCCTATCGTCAACCCCCCCCCCCCTTAAATTTGTTGCCATAGCCCCACCCAAAACTGGGTTATCGAAGCGAAACTGAAAACCGTATCGGTACGTCATGACACCAACTACACGTTGTTTATATTCGTGGGAGATGGAGCGTGGAATTTGTGCTATTCACATTTCACAACGCCTAGCCTACGTACCGTGCAGTTAGCGTGTAACTTTACTTTCGTTCGACTTCCGTGATGTTTGGGCAATTCCGGATGGTTATTTCACTGCTTCAAGCGGGAGATCTAGGGATATATGTGAGCTGAGCGTTTGGTGCTGATGTGTCCAGTCCAGAAACGGTGAGTATTGAGGTTTGTAAAGCCAATTGGCGTTACAAAAACGAATATTGAAGTGATGAAGTGAGCCTTGCAACTTGTAGTCGGCCGTACGGTGATGATGAAACATGCCATGCGTCACCCACCGTTCAGTGTGTAGGCCTACGTTTATGACCTTGATTCGATTTGGGTATCTCAGTTACAAGCATTGATCTCCATATACACAGACTGGATAGGACATCGCGCCGTGTTTGTGCACGAATGCGCGGCCGAACAATGGCAGCGCGTTTACTGTCAGACGGGTAAACGCGCATTGTGCTTTCACTTTGTTTACTTTGGAAAATGGATTGAGTGAAGTTTTTATTACAGAAGGGAGTTCAAGCGTTCCTCCAAAACAATCTTAAAAAAAAAATAACTGAACGATGAAGAGTTACCCTCAATCCCTCCAAACAGCTTTTCCACACTTTCTTCGTATACACTTTCTTATTATGCATTTTCGAAATTCAAGAACCCCCCCCCCCTTTCCTGTTCCCTTTTTTTTTTAATCCCTCCTCCTCCCAAAAATGATAAAGTGCCATTTCATTTTTGGCACATTGGTCATTAGAGCACACTGAATTACTCCATCAACGAAATGAATAATTGTATTACTATTATGCTAAAATGACATCATATTTTTTTAACTGAACGCTAACACGAGAAATTGTATGGAGCTTCATTCAAATGATTGATATATTTATTTAAAAACCTGAACATACACCAATTACAATCGAAAAGGTAAACAAACATTAATTTTACAAAGTAATCAGTAAAAACGTCTTCCCGTCCTAGTCCGAGTAACTTGGACCCAACTTATCGCCTTTTTTAACATTTGGACATGGTCTGGCGATAGTAAGGTCCAAGCTAATACCGAGACCTAGACAACACAGTCCCAAAAACCAACATTTTCCAACAAAAAACATCAGATTTCACCTTCAAAACGGCCTCCAAATTACTAGATATGTCACCTGAGGTACAAGTAGACATCGATAATTAAGATGGTGGTACTGAAGTTTACTTAAGATCCGGAAAAAAAGTGAAATTTTCCGTTCATTTCGGAGAGCTCCTTTGAACACGTTAAATTTCCGATCGTGTTTAATGTTTGAACGACGCGATTTCTTCTACATGCCCAGCATACATTCGATGGTCCCCGTATCCAGAGTGCGATTCCGTTACCGAGCGCGCGCGATGCATCGATTATGATAATGGTCACGTTTGTAAACACATACATGTGCATTTCGAACTGTAAAAGGGAATCGGGAACCAGCTTGAACTGGTACCCGCCATAAAAGCTGCGCTAGTTCCCGACTCCCTATTATCGTTTGAAATGCACATGTGTTTACAAACGTGATCCAGTCTACTCATTATCATAATCGATGCATCGCGCTACTGTAACGGAATCGCATTCTGATACGGGACCATCGAATGTACGCTGGGCATGTAGAAGAAATCGCGTCGTTCAAACATTAAACACGATCGGAAATTTAACGTGTTCAAGATCGCGAGGAGCTTCTCCATGAACGGAAAATTTCACTTTTTCGGATCGTGGCAAACTTCAGTACCACCATCTTAATTATCGATGTCTACTTGTACCTCAGGTGGCGTATCTAGTCATTTGGAGGCCGTTTTGAAGGTGAAATCTGATGTTTTTTGTTGGAAAATGTTGGTTTTTGGGACAGTGACAGGATGATGTTGTCCAGGTCGCGGTATTAGCTTGGACCTTACTATCGCCAGACCATGTCCAAATGTTAAAAAAAGGCGATAAGTTGGGTCCAAGTTACTCGGACTATTCCCGTCCCTAGATTGATCAGGGAATGACATCGTTCACCTCTTGTGATATTGTGTGAAAGGAGATGAATCAAAAACCAATATAGTACTATACTAATTTTGTCAAAGAATAATTCAAGCTACGCACGGTCTTGTTTATAATTAAATGTTTAGCTATGCTTCTGAAAATAAATATAATTACTTGTAAGTGTAATGGGAATCGTTTTTGTGAGCGAATATGACGGTGTATATGGCTACAGCTAGTAATCTTATATAACGGCGTACACAACATAATTTCAAACCATAAAAGTACTCATTGCTTTCTTCATCATACAAACTGTCAATAATGTGACAGTCATCTTGGGAGCTCATAAAAAATACTTGTGTTGAACTGCACAACTTCTTTCCAAAACCAAAATCAATCAATGTTAACAGTTCCACATCGTAAGAATTGATTAAGACAAGCGCTCAGATGCCTATCACATCGCATGTTCCATTCAGTGGATGATACAGTCGATTCCATCCCTCCGTGAAGTTATCCATTTTCGTCCGGCTCGGTCCTGCAGCTGGTGGTGTTTGCTGTGGCTTTGCTGAAGTTCTTTGTTTGATATGAAGGTCAATCGGCCAGTTGTGCAGTAAGTTAGCATAAACCATCTCCTCGGTTTCTCTTTATAAAGAAAAATAATAGAAACATTTCGGTAGGCGTTAAGCCAAGGTAGCTCTACTGAGTGGAGCGCCGAAGTTCCAGCGCTCCATTCAGTAGACGGAGGGTACCGAAGTTCCAGCGCTCCACTCAGTAGAGCTAAAGCCAAGGCAGACATAATTCAATCAGATTTTGCATATAAAAGTTATAAAAGTTATTCGAATAAAGTATTTTAAACAAGTCAACTTTTGTTCATTGCCATTGCCGGGTCAGTCATGCACGTAGGATATGTCTTAAAAAAAAACATGGATGGCGACCAGCATGACAGGCCTAGATCGCATGGAATTTGAACAGAATATCTCGCTAGACACAGGCCTCCTTCCCCTCAAACTCAGAGCGACAACATTAACGATATTATTATTATTTGCTTTGTCATTCCCATGTTCATATTCCTCCATGCCATGTTGTATACTAGGCCTATAGGCCTCGTTAAAAAAACAACTTACTTGCGAATAATTGTCCTATTCTTCAACGCTCCTTACTTCCCGACTCCAGCAATCTAATGCTGCGCACACCTTGACTATACTCCTCATCGATTTTGATCAATTTAGATCTCTGTTTCTTTTATTTTTTCAAAAATGACAAAGAAACCGAAGAAAACCCAACTTCATTTTTTAATCCTCCGTTCGAAAGTGTACACAACTCGAATGCGAAATTGTGTTCTCTACCCTTTTCAAAAAACGCGCGCGCGGACGCACGTTCGTACGCGATGTCCTATCCAGTCTGTGTATATGGAGATCAATGGTTACAAGTATGTTAATTTCGCTTAACCAGTTGTGGTATGGTTAGTACTAGCAGCCGTTCTGATCAATTATCAAGGAGGCCCTACTTCGATGCTGTTTGATTTTTTTTAGGCAGTAAACAGGATGTGTGTGTAACAGTAACAGGCCATAATAATTTTTTCTTTTTGAAAGTTATGTTTAAAAATTAAAACAAGATGGCTGACCACATTCAGGGATTTTTTGGTTGGTTGAGAAAAATAACTATTTTTTGTCTAAATATCATGTGACATGTTTGTTATTGATGTTGCAGTTTTAATAATATAATGGGTTTTCCTTAAAATCCTTGAGTATTTGTGTACACAATTTGAATTCTTTTTCAATGTGATGTAAATGTAATGGCGATCATGAAGTGTAGGGCCCCTGTTTTGTTTTGATCAAATTAGAGTCAAAAATGTTTTTTATTGCTCAAAAATCACCTTTACAATCAAAAGCAGACCTTTCTCAATTCTTATGACACCCGTTTTGCAATTTTGAACAGATTCTTTGGGTAGAAATCACGATTTTCCTAAATCGCGCGGTGATCGCCATCTTTATTTTCGCCAATTTCGGGTCGCTTGTTGTCGCCGCGATGTCATCGTCATTTTACCCCCAAATTTCCCTCAAAGATCAAAACCCTGCACTCTATCTATGATATACCTTATGATACCTGTTTATTGAGAATGTCGCCAACTAGTTTGGTAGGTCCAATAATTTTAAAGTTGCATTATGATTTTGTTCCCTTTATAGGAACCAGGCCCTACACTACACAATCGCCGATGTAATTTCAAACTAAGTTGGTACATTATTATTAAATGTGTAAAAGTGTAAAACACACATTTATATTTTTACACATATGATGGCATGGGCAGATTAAAAATTGAATCTTCAAAAATTGAAAAAAAGTAAATCTTTAGAAAAAATGTTGCAACCAGGGCCCAATTCTTGGCTCTGCCTGCCGTTACCGAAAAATCCCTGCTTACTCTAGCAGAAAATTCTGTGCTTACGGTAAGCGTATTTCACGTGTTGGCAAGGAATTTTTGCTTCTGCGCATGCATATATCCCATCCAAGAAATTAGGCCCTGACGCCACTTCAGTGGCTGTGTACAAAGTCTATCAAGAGTCAAGAAAATTTTGGAAGTATTTTGTTACAACATTTCTTAAATTTTAATCTTCATTTATGCAATGACTGACCTGTTGATATGAAGAAAAAAGTGGCGTCAGGTAGCAACATTTTTGTCCAAAACTACTGTGGAATGCATGTATGTGGAGCACTGTGGTCCAGTGGTTACGGTGTTTGACTTTTATTATCTACATCTACAGATGGTAGAAGTACCGTAGGATCATTTGCATTTTGTTCGTTTCCAATAACACCACTCAAAATCCAAAGATGAGTGTTAAGAACCTAACCTGTTGAGGTGTCAGCTCAGTGGATATTATTACACTTGTCGAGGTAACAGTGAAAAACCATGTACAACGTTTTCATCATGAAACATGATTTTGTCAATAGAACTCTTTATTCCAAAATCAGTCAATTGAAATCAGACATTGTACATTTTCGTGATTTCTTTTAAATGACAGCAAGCCGGATGGCATAATTTCACGGGGTGTTTACTTTAGTACATGTTGTACCAGTATGATTTGATCTTTATTCCAAGTGTGCTTTTGGATAAGAATTGGGTATTTTTTTGTTGGGATAATGCAGTTGATCCTGTATTAAGCTCTGAGACTTTCAAGATGTTTCCCTTGTTGTGATGGCCTTGTTGTGATGGCCGAAAACTGGCGAAAAGTACATCTTGAAAAGTACAACTTATTAATAATCCATGCCATTTATAACAGTACACACACCTTGTGCAAGCCACAAGGGGATATTACACAGCACATTGTAATGATTGTATCATCAATTGATTATGATGCAGTGATCAAGGTTCATGATTGTTCATTTAGAATACAGGCGACCAGGTTACAATTTGTAATTAATTATTGAAGCATGTGCCAACGCACAGGATACATTGTAGTATGCTTTGTTCAAATCAAATGCATAAACTGTATGTATGTATGTATTAAGTCTGTGTGAAGGTCATTATGTGTAAAGTGTGAATTTGTCCTTCATGGATTAAGCACACTGTAGTTCATACTGTATTATGTGTGAAGTACATCAAATATTGATCATGTCTAGAAAATAGACGTTGAAAGTTTGTAACCCCTTTAGAGGCATACAGTGTGTGGGATCATTTGCTTTTCATGCATTTTTCATTTCCAATAATAGTACATTCATTTGTACAAATACACCAATCCAAATCCAAATAAGAATGTTCAAAACCTAAACTGTTGAAGTTTCAGCTCAGTGGATATTACACTTTTCAAGAAAACAGTGACAAACCATGCCCAACCTTCTGATGACGAAACACAATTTCGTCCAAAGCACTCTGTATAAATTTCCAAAAAATCAGTCAATTGACTTATCTTTGGAAGTCACCTACATTTCTTGATTCTTCTAAGTGGCAGCAAGCCAGATGAAACAATTTTGCCGGGTGTTTGGTACCAGTACGATCTTTTAGTGAATAAAGCACGGACCATTTACAAAGCTTTTTAATAATTTGGTAGGTTACTTTTGGGGTGAATGCAAATGATCCTGTATGCCTTTCAAGAAACGTACTCTTTTGAATTCACCTTCAGCAATGTGTTTATATAGTGTGCCAAATATTTGTCACTTGTGTCAGCCGAAGGCATTTGTGGAATGGTGGGATGGAGTTGACCAATTCACAGATGTTGTGCCTGTCAGAACTAGTAATTTGAAGCATCCTGAGATTGTACATGTACCAAATCATAAGACTTTGCTGAAATTTTATCGAATCTTTAAAAGAAAAGGAACTTAAAGAAAAATCACATGGGAATTTAATTTAGGTTAAAGTTTCTTCAGGGACTTGTAGCTTTTTTTTATCCTGTGCTTGACGTTATCCAAATGGGTGAACAAAAAATCTTCAACTTCCCGTCCCTCCCACGCACATCCTTCCTCGGATGACAGATTCCTCCTCAAAATAGCACCGGCCCAACTTGGGAGTTTTAATTCCACTTTTCTTTCCACCTACCCACTTTACAGGAAGCTTGAAATCAGAGGATTGACGTTAACCTATAAAGCGGTTCAACCAGTGTCCACCCTGGCATTCAGTCGCTGGAAATCGGTGTACGAAGCTGATGGTTGCTCTGTGAGAGTTTCTGCTTGAACTCGTGAGATTTATAAAGAAAAGGGAACAAGTCAACGATCTACTGGATTATTGTAGCTGTGTAACTTTTTTTGGAAAAACTAGAAATTACTAGTTGAATTTGGAGAAGCCATGGATCCGCACATGTACAAGCTGCCTGATGGCAAGTATGCCGACGGATCGTGGGAGCTGAACATTTACGTGACAAATCTGGAGCTTGAGAAACAGATTCGTGTCACGGGGGATCTACACATCGGCGGCGTCATGCTCAAACTTGTGGAGTCCCTTGGTAAGATTTGTCAAATGTTATATTTTTTTTATTTTATTTGATTTCAGACTTTACATTGTTGGACCGTAACAAGATCCATTTTGGATTGCTGAAAATGTCACGTACCGAGGGACTGAGCATACTGTTTGAAACAGTGAGAAGAGAGTAACGTTCCGTGCTTGAAATGCTTTGTTTCATGGGCAATTTTCATTGGTCCCAGAGGGCCAGCCTAGTGTCCCCTTTGTACATGCATCTTTATCACTGACTGACTGACTGACCAATTGACTGACTGACTGACTCCCCGTCACTTGTGACTTAGCCTGGTTGTCACAAGGTGAAGAGTGCTGGGCAGTGCTGTTGTATAGGATTACCTATAATGGCATTGAATGGGATGAATTTAGCCCTGGCATTGTGTAGACCAGATGCAAAATGAACAGCCATTCTGAATCAATTGAATATAATGTTGTTTGCTATGGGACCAGCTTACTAGGCTTGTTTTAGTCTTCTTTCTTGTTTGCTTTCAACATAAACTTGCCTGTACAAACTATATTAGTTATTTTTAAAGCAACATCAAAAGCATTCTAAAAGCATGCAAACAGTTTCACATACAAACACGTATACATGTATAATGTACCGGTATGTATACATGAACAAGTACCTGACTTACAATACATTTTACATACAGTTTGTAGGATTATGCATTGAAACATGTAACTGGTTAACAATACATGCACGTACGTTTGCCATTCTTTAGAGGATCCATGATACATAATACTTCCTTTCATGCAGAAAGTCAACAACTACAGGAAAGAATACGTGTACGTGTAGTCTAATATGAGTAAATGTACATGTACAGGTACATTAGTGGTTTCTTTGTTTATGTATGAAGTTGTGCTTAATGAATACATGTATAACATTGTGAGCTGCATTAAAGACATCTGTCCTGCCTACCCATTTTGAAATCAACATACATGTAGGTCCCACCGTGAGCTAAACCAAGTCCCACAAAACATGGATAGGCAAAGCATTTTTACCCGGGAAGAGCCTCTCAACCCTGGTCCTGACCAGGGCTGGATTTTACCCAGGTAGCGCGACGGACCCGTGTCTGTTTGATTCTTGCTAGTGTGAGAGGGGTTCCCAAAATGTCGAGGTTTGACACGGCACGGGAACAACACAGAGATTTTAGATAGTATGAAAGCAATTCTAGACATACCCCGGTACATGTATTCATTGCAGTATTACATGGCTACAGCAAGACGACAACATTACATGTATCATGGGTACATTGTACATGTACATGTATCTGTTTCATGGTCAATAGGGTAGACTGGGGTATTGACACAGTATAGCCCACATAGAGTGACCTTGTATGAATGGAATAATAAACCAGTCAATCCTCTTTGCATACTTTTAGGGTTCCCCTTTTATCCCACACACTAGTAGTAGTAGGGTACTGGCACTGACCTGTACTTGTTGCAGATACCCTACACTGTATGCATGGTCTGGTACAAACGCTATGTATTTGTGTACGCTTTACATGGCTTTGCTTAACAAGTTGCTTTGTAAAACCTTTACACTAGTGATGCATGGACACATGTGCAATTGTAGTTGTACAGATTTATGTGATACGGTGAAAGACTTCAAAGTTTCAAGTTCCAATGCATGATTTCCCCTTATGATTACTGAAAACGAACATAAATATCTGAGGTTGCCTTTTAAGTTTTAGGTTTTACCACTAGTTTAGTAGCGTGCAGTAAAATCTTCATGTGCACATACATTTCACCAGCATGTAATGTGGACTTTGGTATTACGGTACATATTATTGTACAACATGCACTTGTAATGATCGTGAGTTGTTTACAGGTTGCAAAGTACTCCAGAGGTCAAGAATTAGTCCCCTTGTCCCCTCTACTTTGACAAACAAGAAAGTTACAGCTATCAACAACAAAACCTTTGGCTAGTCAAGCATAACCCCCAAAATAGAAATAGGCACTTTCACATACCGGTACCTAGACCTCTTGTACTGTACAATAACTAATTTACCTGGAAAAGACATCATTTTTTGTCTTCATTGACCCCAAATTGCATTGCGGGGGAGTGAGTGCTTTGCATGGCAAGTTTGGCTTCAGCGACTCCAACTTTTTTGGAATCAATACAGGGTCCTAACTACCGTAGTCCCAATGTATTGCATGATAGTTCAGTTGGTTTGCATGATTTCAAATATTTTCTGCGTTAACAAAATTTCTTCGAAATAGCATCACCACAAAAAATGCCCCAGGAATCATAAGTCTCTTGCACTGTATTGCCCTGCATGTGATTTTTACAAACTTTGTAAAATCTGTTTCTTCCAACAGTTGCACAATTTTCAAAATCACTTTGAAAACAACTCCATCAGTGTTGGGCGCTGCCTGGAATCATTGGTCCTCTCTTTACAAACTAGAATCAAGGGAAACAATCAATGAATTGAGTCCTCAAAAAGATGGCATCACGATTCCCCTTCCGACTTCGAATTGAGTCTGGTAATTCCTGTGCGTATGTACTGTACATGCACATGTGCATTTTATTTCCAGTAATTTAGGTAATTGGATTGAACCCAACCTTTAATTCGATATGACAGCATATTAGTACACACAGACATGACAGACATCTAAAATTTTTGTGTACATGCACAGTGCATACATACATGTGTACATGTACATGTGTTTACTTTTCAAAGTTACGAACCTGGTGTACAAATGCACATAATTATACATGTAGGTGGGTGGGGGGGGGTCCCCTAACATTTTAAGAGAAACTCATGAATGCTGTTTGTGTATGTGCATGTACTTGTACATGGTGTGGGTAACATTGTCTAAAATACCAGCAGTCTTGTCAATTCTGTAGGGATTTTTCCAAGTCAAGGTCATACACTTTGCATTGAAACCAGATTATCTGGAGCCTGGCAAATTTTCAGGTAAATGTACTGACACTGCAGGTACTGGTAAACCCATGGACCTTACGCCATGGTGCCTGTATTTTTTTTTTCTGTCACATTTTTTAAAATTTAGACCATGCATATTTGACTTGAAGTTGAGATGGGCGTGTACCCTGCAAGTTGGTACATTCCATAAACAATGTACATGTACACAGCAGTTTTGTTCCTTCGCTGGAACTTATTTTGAAGCACATTTCACCGTGTACAAAAATAGATGCTTGTATTAAACATGGAGGCCTCCATGCTTGTAAGAACATGTAATATTTGTGCAAATGGTTTCCCAAGAACAGTATTGCACTTCAATCTGAACTTCAATCTGTAAATTTGTGGGTTTTTACTTTGGTTTGCGGTTTTTAAAGAGGGTATGTCAATTTGCAAAGTTACAATTAGGCCTATAACAATTGCTTCGTACTAGTATATGTACATGTACCACCTGATATTCTTCAGTGGGAAACATATGTCCCAAAAACATTTTCAGTCAAATTCAGCGGGCATGTACAGCTTACAGTCCACATTTTACATATATATTTGGTTGTGAAATAGTTCAATATTAATTTTTTTTATTGTATCCACTTTTATGATTTTGATAATGTAACATGAAACTGAAATCTCTACCCTGTTTTAATAGTCAAAATATATTTCTGGCTATTTCTGGATATATATATATATATTTTTTTGTACCTTGGTGTGTGGTTCCTTTTGTCATACCGGCATCTATGTCCTTCAAGAACAAAGCCATTACTCCAAAAACATGGAAGTGGTTACTGGGAAGTTGACTTTGTGTTACCATGTTGACATGACATTCTCCTCCCACTCATATAACTTTGTAAACAAAATTCCACTACACCCCCACATAACAAAACAACAAACCAAACCAAATCAGCCGGAAGAAGTTCCTGTTATTGTGCACTCTGAATTATAAAAAAAAAAGGTTGAATTTAGCATTCAGTATTATTACTGTCTCCAGGTTTTGACAATGGATGTTGGTTTGCCCACCACGGAAGGTAGTGGAAAATAATGCTCCACTTTTTGTTATTATATGTGGTAATTTTAGGAGACCATAAGAAGGTTGTTATCGCTTCATCTGAAGCATTAAAAGATGAAAACTGATTGTTTCCAACATCTTTTTGGTTTGGGGAAGAAACCCCAACCAGTCAATGAACTTGGTGCACGTCATGTAAAGATTGCAGTGGGTAGATGTGCTTGTGCTCATCTAAATGTATGAATGTTGGCCCAAAAGCAGTCTGAGACTACAAGAAAATTTTTTAAGGCTTGGAAACGTCTCATTAGCTCCTCCCAATACATGTACCTTTCAAGTTTGACTTGAAACCAGAAGTCAAGTGAATATGCCTTGTGTGTCATAAATCTGCCAACTTGTGCAAGCTGAAGCTCAAGTTACATGTTCAACATAAACCGCAACATTCATTAGAAGTGTGTCATCTCCCGCTCTTGAAAACACCCATTTTGTGGGTCTTCAGAACAGAAGAATAAGAACCATTTCAATTAGAAGTCTTGAGCAGGCGTGAGCCTTTAATGTCCGTTGATGTACTGGCCAATATCCGGTTCATTTCCTCCTCTTTGGCAGTAAAATCCAAAATAGCTTGAGGTGTCGGCATGGCTGAAATTAAAACTTGCCATACTGCACCATGACTGCACGTGCATAGAGAGACTAATACATTTTTTTTTAAAGAAAGGCAAAATATTTTATTCTCCATCAGACATGAGCAGTAATCTCAAAAAATGATCTTTACCTATGGGAATAGGAAACATATTCATGCAAGGTTTAAACTTTGTTATATCAGAATTATCAAAATTAACAAAGGAATATGGACTTAAGTTAGTAAAACAATCAGCGTGATAAAAAACTTGAAGCAAATCTTTGTACATGTATGTATACACACAAGTGCAAGCACTAACATTTGTACAAACTCGTGTGCATGTGATATGTATAATGTATCGGTATGTTTTTAATTAATGCATATGAACAGTTTTTATAATACCAATGAAATCGAACTCTAAATGTAGATTGTTAACAATATTGTTTTGAAACATTCCTAGTTCACAATGGAAATTTAAAGCACTGATTTTTTTTATATTTTTTATTAATGGCAGAGTATGTATCATTTGTCATTGGTGCATTTTTTTCCGTTTGAAGCAACAAAAGTGCTGAAAATCTAAAGAAGGGTGCTTAAAAACTAAAACCTGATGAAGTTTCAGCTCAGTGAATGCTGTGTATTCCGAGGAAACAATATTCTAGGATCTCGATTTCATTTCAAAAGTTGCCAAGTCATGCTTTGATTGAATTCAGCGTCTGGGACACGTTCTCATTCAGTCGATTGCAGCTACGCGATGTCATGCGCTGAACTGACAAATAATACATGTACCGTAGTAATGGCGCACACGTATAAGTCGTGTAAACGAGTGCGCGCACTCATTCACGGCTTCGCCGAATTAAAACGAACTACATTTTTGTACAAACAGAAATTTCCAAAAATGCAACTTGAGACGCATCGTTGGAAATGGCCTTCTTTTATTGTTTTCTCCAAAATGACAGTGAGCCAGAAACTAGAACGAATAATTTTACAGGGAGTTTAGTACCATTACCATCTTTAAACCAAGTATGCTTTTCAACAATAATTTTGTCAGTTAGGCCTACTTTTTGGAAATGATTTACATGTACTTTGCCTTTAAGAGAAGATTGATTTGAGCTACCGATAGTGAAACACTGATATTTCCACAGAAGTACATGTTTGGATTGCTTGTGAAAACTTTTAGTTTGTCCATCCTGAAAGTGAAATAATATAAGCCCTGAAAAGTTTTCCTGTCTTAAGAACAGCATTCGTTGAGCCCCACTGGTATGCAAGCTAATACCATGGTCATTGCATAGGTATTCGGTTCGTCACTCAGTAGTTAGTGCGTTGGCATTCACATCTAAGATTTACACAAAAATGCACTACCCCATGCACACACGCAACACATTATCCTTGACAAAAGTACGGAAGGGATTTTGTCACCTCCGCTATTGTGAACAGTTTGGAAGGTCATTTTTTGGGCAGGAACTGTGGAAATGGTGGTTTTTTTCTTCAGTGGTGTAATTTCTGGCCGCAAGGCCTTTCCCTTGACACATTATGTGGTCAACCACGCTCTGTGGATTGTAAAACCGCCACACTTTATTGATAATAAAACTCGCTAGTTTGAGAATTGGTAGCTATTCAGTAAGGCCTAATTTGGTAAGCTGATTAACAACTTGGACGGAAACCGCAGTCCTACGGTAGTGCTGTGCACTATAAAAAGAATGTGTGCACAGATATTATTTGAAAATGGAACCCTCTGAACATGTTGGACTTCATTTACATGTACTTTGAAACAAAGTATGTGAAGAACCGTACATGTACATGTGTAAAAGTTTGGTAGAAATCCTCTTAAATGATACGAAGGCCCTTCACAAGCAAAAATCTAGAAAGAAAGGGAAATTTTCTTCCGGAATGCCCCTGGGAGTACGGTAGTTAAAAAGATTGTTAAAAAGTAGAATATAAAAGTGCACATAATGTTACTGGTACCTTGAAAAGTAATGGTTTCTGTGTAATAACCATGCAAAAGTGTACAAACTTTTGGTCCTCAAATGGAAATGCAATTATGCATAATATGCATTTCGCTTGGTGCATAAATGAATTACCATCCGAATTCATTATTACTAATTAGTCAAGTCGTTAGACCTGTTGTTAGACCTATTGGGGGTCCATGTCTGACACAACAGGACAGTGTCTAACAACTGGTCCTCAAGTCTAGAAAATGACAAGGCCGAATTTCTGTTGATAGTCATACCCAGCAAGTCTTATCATTGGTTGTCTACCAGTCTATGGTACCTGCTGTATAGATGGTTATTTGACTAAAAACGCCTCTGGGTTTTCCCCTTGTTAGTGTGCATTCTTCCAGTTTTTTCCAGGGGTGTTCTTTTGTTCCCTAAACAATGGCTACGCAAATAGAACCAGTCTCTCCTAAAGTCCCACACTTTTGTGGTTTTATTCATCTTGTGAGCGCAAGTGTTAGGGGTGTGCTTGGAATGCATAACAAAGGTTTGACTTCGTAATTGACTGCATAGATTTGATTGGTGGTTTTATTTGTGTTGAAGTTGCCGCCTATTAATACACTTCAGTACAAAGCACTTTCAACCTCAGTTCATGATTGATTTAGTCTACAAAGGTAGTGAAACGAAGGTCAAAATGAAATTGAAGTTATTGATGTCATGAAAAGTTGCTTTCCATTGAAGTGTGGGGTTTATGTACCCTCTGTACAAAGAAGGTTTATTAGTCAGACTTTTTTGTTAAATCATGGAGGTAGGAATAGTTTGTTACTGCCAGATCCACACGTGTAGAGAGATCACAAGCACTTCTTACTCCATGCAAACGCAAAAACAATTCTGACAGCAAGAACAAAATTGTGGCAAAATACAGTACATGTACAGTTGAAATGTTAAGCAACTTACCCAATTTTTGCACACAAGATGGGAATGAACACTGGAAAAATAAAAAATCTTTGAGTTCTGGGTTCGGTAAATATTGCACATTTTGATGGAATTGAATAATGCTTACAAATTCTGAATACTACCGTACGTGACTGCACATAGATTTGTTTTACATGGACTTTACCCATGCCCTATGTTCACTTCACAGGTACACACGTATACAGGCATTTGCTCATTTCTTTTGCCGGTCCCAGAGGACCAGCCTAGTGTCCATGTTGTTCCTATCTCACTGACTGACTCACTGACCGACTGTCCCTTGTCAACCATGCAGTGCTATAGTATAGGATTACCCGGTTGTAATGCCAATGAATGGGCTAAATCCGGCCCATTATACCAGATGCACCGCCATTTCCCAATCATTTGACTAGAATTTTGTACTCTCTGGGACAACCTTAGTAAGGCTTGCCTTGTTTTTTTTTTGGGGGGGGGGAAGGGGGGAAATGGGATCCCTATGTACATGTAAAGAGACTCTAGCACTTGGTTTGATGTGTGGAACCCTAAGCATGCAGTCTCTGTATCCACATCATGACAATAGACCAAGTTAATGTTTAGTTCCATCCTTGATCTCTGGCGACCTATATTTGTCAAATAAACAATGTCGCTTTATTACTGGAGACTAGCACCATCACAGTACATTGTAAACACGGCGCCAAGTTTTGGTCTGTCTTACTGAATATAACTTTGACTTTGGACTCTATTGGAATGCCCAAGGAAGGAAAGGGGAATTTTATGATCCTTTTTTTAGAAATAGGTACCGGTATTTCTTTTAGGAATAGGAAGCTTTTACCGGAGTAAGCTTGTGATATTTTTCTCGCAAGCCCTCTGGCATCATTGAGTACATACCGGTACAGTGTCTAGAAGATACATGTATGTCAGCGAAGGACAATACCCAAGAAAAAAAAAGAAGAACTCATTGTCAATGGTCTCACCAGCTTTTTGTAATGAAAAAATTGATATGGCATTTTTACAAACTTCAGGGATGGGGAACTTAAATAGAGGAAGTAAAATGGTTATTTAATATTTTCCATGTGCCATGTACCGGTACCGGTACCAGTAGTTTCCCAGAGTGGTGCACCAGTTTTTAGCGTGGGGAAACTCTCTCTTTTTCCCCCACCCAGCTCAAGAGGAGCACCATGCTTAAGTATGCCTATATAGACTGCTGGTTGTAGTACAATGGACATGAGATTTTGCTGTGTACATGTACATGAAATAAAAAATAATAAGAAACAATTCTTATATAGCGTATTATACACAAAAAATGTCTCTATGCGCTTCTGAAGGCATTAAACAAGTGTGTCTTAAGCTGTGATTTGAAATGTTCCAAGGATGGGCTGATCTTTATTTGGTAAGGTAATTTATTCCATTCTTCTGGTGCTGCATAATGAAATGTCCGTTGGCTATAAGATTTGGTGTGAACTGTACGTGGAGTTAGATGATGTTTTTCAGCTGGAGCAAAGATTCTTTGAGTGACGGTATTCAGTTATGAATTCCTGGAGATAATGCAGGGTCAGTCCATGGATGCATAATTTGTGTGAGAACTAAAAGTTTGACAATGATTCTGGATTTCACTGGTAACCGAAGTAATTGATGTAAGACTGGGGCAATAGGTACATACCGGTACTTTTGCGTTCTGGTTATGAGCCTGGCTGCAGAGTTCTGTATGCATTGGAGTTTGTTTAGCTGTGATTCTGGTAATCCATAGAGAAGGCTATTCATCTGTCAATATTCAAAGTCAAAATATGAAAAGGAAAAAATCACTTGTGCTGAAATCAAAAATCAAACGATTTAATCTTTTCTTCCCTGCCCTCAAGGTCCAGTGCGTGAAATTACAGTCGGACATCGGACATTTTCCGACCACTTTCATGGTTTGTCCGACCAAATGCAGATGTGCTCGGACAAAATGTCCGAGCGATTTATGTATTCTTTGTGGAGTTGTCTTTTTCAGAAGTATGAAATAAACGCTTGCACTCAAAAGTATTTTGTTGTTTATTTCCGATGATCCGGTCTGTAATACTTACCGTACGCTGAGCGGCTGCTAACTACATGTACGTGTTGTCTTATATTCACGCAATAGATGCAACGCGTTTACACCCCAATCATTACACAGTCTAGTACAGCGCGGCGTGCACAGCGATAGATTGGCATTCGTACGTACGTGCCGTTTGCCAAAAAATAGACGTGAAATCAAGTCGATAAATTGTGTTTCGATCAGCAGTCTTCGTGTTTCTTCTACAAATCAGTTATCTTTTTGTACTTTTCAAGTCATTTTATGGAAATGAGCAGTGGCCGTTTGTGGAATTTCCAGTTAATTTCTATTGGGCAAAAGTGTTAAATTGGACCTGATTCAACCTCTATTCCTTGCTATAATGATTCGATCGAGCCTCTTTCGACATTCAGAACTGCAATTTCACCCAGTTTAAGTTATGTGTTCTGCAGACTTGAATCGAGTCTGTATAGTGACGAGTCTAATTGACGCGCATACATGTAATGAGAATTTCGCAAGATCAAAGTACGTTGTGTTGCGCGGTATGCTTTAAGTGCGTGATTGTTACTAAATTCTCACAACGTGGCTTACTACAGAAACGAGCGCGTGAATGCCCGGCGCTTGTCATTGCAACTACATAGTGTGTATTATGGATACGCTAAATTTGGAACGCTAAATGGCAGATCAAAACTTGACAATGGCAGAACACTTTTGATTGTGCTCGGACATTTTGTCTGACCACTTTTTTTGTCTAATTTCACGCACTGAAGGTCTGTAGTGCTTTGGTGTTTAATCCTGCTAGAATAACAGGACTTATCCCTCCTAATCCTCCAAAGCTAACAAGAGGCCTATACAGCCCGACTTTGTCAGTACCCTGGGTTTGCGCAAGGCCAGGAAACAACTGGAGGATTATGGGTCTTCGGTCAGCATTGGGCTGATGAATGACACTCGCACAAGATTTCATAATTGGTGAATGATTTGGTGGGTCAATGGTCATTCCGTCCGATTTCACACTGCAGATGGTGAGATGCAGAATTATTGAGTGATTCTTGATTTGTGTATGGTACCATTTGCCATTCTCAAAACTTGAAAAATGACTAACACCCTTTGACATTGACAAAAGGGGGAACTGGCAACATGGGGCTGCATACCAGTAGCTCAGTTGGTAGAGCACTGGAACGGCAATCTGGAGGTCACAGAGGTCCAACTATAAAACAAAATTATTTTAATGCACCTAGTCAGGATCCCTTTGTGGTTTGTTAAAAAAAAAATGTTTGTTGTCGGTACATGTACATATGTACATTGAACATGTAATGATGTATGGCTGACTGATTGGCTTTCTGCAAACCTAACCAGGAAAAAATAATGTTTGTGTTTCAAGATGTTCATGGAAAAAGTTGCCCTTGAAATCCAAGAAACAAAGGGGACTAGCTTGACACCTTTCCCCCCTCCCCCATCCCAATTCTTCTTAGCAAAACAGAACACACTGTGTCATGTGTCATACCTTGGCTTACCCAACATTGCAAGTATGTAATGTTCATTGTACTAATAAAATGCAGTATCCAGACTGTAGATGTAACAGGGACGGGGAAAACGTGGAATCCAAATTTGTACATGATGTACATGTACATGTAGTATGACCCATATTATACTTTATCCTTTAATAGTAAAGATTGCGGTACCAGTACAGCACTTGAGATTTTACATCCATTTTCTGAATACCTTTCATTCACAAAACTAAATAAACTCATTCAAATTTTGTTGCAGTACATTTACTGGAATGTACAGTAGACGTTTTGTGCCTCAAAATCTTACCATCGTAAGTGCGCAAACTTGTGTGACAATTATGATGTGACCTGTAACTGGAACATGCCTTCTGATTGAACTGATGACCTCGTTTGGGGTGGACAGATTGTGGCCCCCCTGGGGTGGCCTCTCTGACCCCATGCTGTCATGGGGTCTGTCACTTGGCATGTCAAAAATGCAAATGGCCCGTAGGGAAAAAACCCCAGAAGTCAGTGGTGAGGTCAGTACTTGACCTGAGTTGACCTGGGTCATCGCTAGTAGTTCGGTGCTAGAAAATTGAAATTGTGAAGTTTAAACAGGTCAAACGATATTGCGAAGACGTTTGGAAGTAAAGTAGTAAACTCTGGCAGGAGCCAATATGGCTCATCATTCAGCAAAAAGTCCCCACAACTCGTTCCTAATTTGCCTAAAAAGGCTTAACGCGGTGAAGGCCCACCAATAGGATGCAGGTTCATTGAGGGATCTCTTTCAAAATGTTGTTGACTTTTAAAAATTAAGCTGATCTGGTCTGCTGGTGGCGTAGTCCCTTGAAGCAGATTGTCAAGCACAAACCTTTTCAGTTTCCGTACCTGGACCCATGAATCACTGCAGATATTTTTGGAATTGAATTTTCAATGTCCATTGAATTTTTGTCGATGCCATATCATTCAATCATTCTAACATGATTAAACACATGTAGGCCATGGATGTTGTGGTTGTCAATGGGCTTTTGTGTGCTAAAAATAAATTCATTGTTACAATTTACCAACAATGTTATTTTTTCTTTTCTGGTGTGTGATGCAAAGTCATTTTATGCGTCAGTGTCATGAATTGCGGGTTGCGTACCTGAAGGTTGAGAGAAAAATTCATTGTATTTTTTTCCGGCATTGTTATATTTTGCTATGAAGTAATGATTCTTGTACAGCAAGCTGAAATCTGTGACATTTAAAGGATGATGTAATTGTTTGAATACGGGTAGATTTGCTTAAGATGGATCATGGTGGAGTACGAATGATGGAACGTAAGGATTGAGGCGCCAATTTTCCCCGCCCCCACTCATGTAGTTTGTGTTTCTGGTGTCAGCAAAGTATACACATGTAGTTTGAAACAACAAACTGGTACAAGCCAAAGTTTGGCAAAGGCAGAATCCATCCTGTTCTCTTGTGTTTAACTTGGCAGAACTGCAGTTTGTAGAAGGGAGCTGCCAAAAGTGGGGAGTAAAATTCGGTGGAATAAAAGTTGGAAAGAAGCGAAGTTGACAAAACACAATTAGTTTCTTGATTATTGACTTTTTGCACAACTTTGCTACACTTGGACACTTGGAAACTTTGCTGGGAACAAGAGACATTTAAGTGCCACACATACATGTATGCCTCCAAGTTCAGGTGCATTCCTCTCATGCTAGGTGCCCTTTCATTTGAAAATTGATCATGCACCCGCTGTGCCGTTGCACATGGCAACCAGTAGTTTGGCGAAGTGTATCCTCACTTGGTTTTCATGAGTAGGCCCAATGATGCCACACAAACGTTCCTGTACTTCAGCCCTGCTAAATGTAACAAAATGCGTTCAGTGGATTTTGCAGTGAACTGGTTTAAAAGACTTCAATTGAGAAACGAAAATTACCGAACTACACTTATTTATTTATTTATTTATTTATTTAAGTCTTATTTTAACTGGGTAGCCTATTCAGTGGAATCCACTGGTCTCCCATGGCCATGGGGCCCAGTAAAGAGAAGACAGTGGGAGAAACCCACTGAATCAGGCAGGGACTGAAAAAACAATCCAGGTATTGGCCCAGGCAGGAATCAAATCTGGGTCACAGCGGTGGAAGGCGAGGAAAGTACCGCTACGCCAACCTGACTCTCAGCATTGACACTCGGCATTGAACATTGTAATTTCAGTTCTGATAATATTTTGGAGGCCCTGTCCGTTGTTTACGTAGTAGGATACAAGAAGGAAATGTACTTAACATTGCAGCAATGGATGACAGACAATTAACATACAAACATGTTTGGATAAGGGAGACATTCTACAGAGTTCAATTGCTGGTGGGGAATTTGTTTTCCATGACATGCAGGTCTGGACCATTTTGTAGGCAATGAATGAATGTGTTTACAGCGTTCTGTCAATTTCATACCACACCACCTCTCCATGTACAATGTACATGTACATCAGAGTATAGAGCCTACATTTTGCTTCTGACACCATCATGAATTGGAATCTACATGTATACTGAAAAGTAATACATCAAAATCTGTCCACATTTTGTAACTATTTAATTTGGTGTCTGTGCTAATGTAATAAATGGGGAGAAAATTCCCAACAATTTCCAAAGAGGCACAAAAAGAAATGGGGAAGGTCTTTTATTTGGCAGATTAATTAATTAATATTTTGTATAATTTTTAGTGTCTTTGACAACTAAATTATATTTGAATTTTTTTTTTTCTCATAAAAATCATTAACATTTTTTTCTGTGAGCTCTAACTCATTTATTTAAATTAAAAAACAGAATATAAATGCATCAGTAACAAAGTTTTGTCCATACATAAATGTCACGTTCGTGATGTTTGAGGTGAAATTCTTTCCACTGCCAGAAATTTATGGTTTGTTAGCCTTCCTGTCACAGTAACATCCAATGTATAGAATTCCACACGGCATAAATGGCATTTAAGTTTATCACCAGTTATGAAACAGGAAGGCCACTTTGCCAATTATGTCCCAATTAATGTAACCATGAAATTATAAGAGAGTGTGGAAAGATTTACCATTATTTCGTGCCTGGTGTAGATTTTATCCAGCGCTGTGTGGCACATGGATGCATTGTATTACATGTATCTCTATTTTACTGAAATGTAGAACTTTGACTTTAAACACTGTTAAACAGTTCAGCTATTACCGGTACCTGCAACTTAAAAATTAATTAACCCTAACTTCCTACTTAGTTTTACTAAGAAGAAGTCCCCATCAAAATCCATCACTCACTCTGTTTCACATAATGCTTCAGGACCAAATCCGTTGAAATCCACCACTGGTGCTGGTGGATTTTGATGGACTTGGTACACATTGCTTATCTACCGAAATCCCCCAAAAGGAAGGGATGGATTTTGATGGAGTTGGTAAGGTCCGGGTTAATTACGTATTTCAAGTTGATTTCTACTACAGCAAAAAAAGTTGGATGAATAATTTTCGTGTTTGAATCCTTGTATTAAAACCTCTATGTAAACATACATTCTGAGTCAAGTTGTCCTTTCAGTCAAAATCAATCAAGTGACTGCTTTCAACAGTTAAGTGCTCCCAGCCTACATTTGTACGGTACATAAAGCAGGATTTACTGGCTGTGACTGTTTATGTAACTTGATATGGCTTTGCTTTGATTGTAGGTGATTGATAAGCCAGCTGTGCCTATCACTTGTCTGCTTTTGTCTGTTGACTGAAACTGACTAGTCGCAGTGCTTGCTTGAAATATAATCTGACTGTTGATGACTAGCCTGTGTAAAAGGCATGGCAGGGAAGAGGATTGATTTTTTTGACTGTCTGTGACTGTTCAGATAGCAGGAGGGTTAAGCAACTGGTTTGTTTTAGCAGAATTAAAATCCACTTAATGATTATAATTATGGCCGGTATGAAATTCACACTGTTAAATTATCCAAAATGTACATGTACAAAAATGTACGTCCGACACTGTGGAACTGCCCACATGTACACTAACAAGCAATGGAGACCCTGAATAGTTTACCATACACTGTGTGTCCAGCCGGCCACAGAGTAAAATCGTAGTCAGTCAGTTAAACTGGTGACTGGCATTCCTGCACGGTTTCCACATACCACTCACATACTGGGCATGACCAAAAATAGACAGGTGCTGGGACGTAGTACGCTAAACCGAGGGATGAAAATTTGCTCTTGTGTACATGTTGCTATACTACCAAGCCAGCGGTACTGGACACGGGGCTTTGGAGTGCCGGAGAAATTTAATATCAGGATTTGCCCGTGCTGTTTTAAGAAACTTTGAGTGTCAGTTGATATCGCTGAAGGCGTAAATATACACAAAGAGGGGCTGGCTGCTATTTTGGATCTGGGGTCAAGGGAAACTGGAGTCTCCTGCTCATATTTATTACCAGGAATGATTGTGTGAATCTAAAATATGTCATTAAGTTTTTATTTTGAATTTTAAGTAGCACTCAAAAGCTGTTTAAATTTTTTTTTAATAATGAAAACCTGTTAAAAACTGTAAGAAAGTTTGTTTTTCAAAAAAAAAAGGTTTAAAAATAGTTTGATAAAAATTGTTAATCAAAATGGTATTTTAAATTGTTTCAAGATTTCGTAATTTGTCTGTGTTGAAACTTGACCTTATTTTTTGTACAAAGTTAAAAAATAAGGTTGGTAAAGGAAATGTGCCTGCCTTGTTTTTGATTCATTGAGCCATTTTTAATAATTCATTTAAGTTAACAACGGTGTAGTCCAATGAACATGCAGTGTGAAGAATGTTTAATGTTTGTGGGTTTTTTTACAAAGAACTTAAGAATGAAATTTTATGTGCTTCTGTTTTTATACTTGTATTTTGATTTTATAGAGCCTCGTCTTTAATTCCTGCTAGCTCAGTCATCAAAATTGTGTGTTTTTCAAGTCTCTGCACGTATGTATACGTGTGATACGTGTATGTTGATAAACTCCAGCAAATCTTGGCAGTTCCGAATCAAGCCTGTTTGGGCCGATCGTGTTCAATCTTCACACTCAAAAGACACTCACAACATGGTAAGACTCAAGGCAAGCCTCCACATTTGCAACCGGAGCTCACACACACAAATGATGACACAGTGAAGCAGGCAAAAGACAGCCATGCAGAACACGGATGGCCCCATTTTACCAGCTTGGTCACCGTGCTCCAGGCCCAGCAGGAGGGAGGCGCCACCACGCTTTGCCCGCTCTGAAATTAGAGATGGGTCCGTGAAGCAATGCGTAGGGGGCCTACGTGGAGAGCTGACGACAGCCCAGTGGGGGAAGTACCGGTACTGGGCTGGAACTTGCCCCTGCCTTGTTTCTTTGCAGATTGGATGAATGGAAAAATTAATGGGGATTGACAGAAATCCGTGTTTGAAGAAAAATAGTAATTTATGAATGAAGTTGAGGTCTGCCTTGTTGTTTTGGGTGACTTTGTGTACATATGAAACAAGGGCTGATTGATTTCTCTTTTGGAGGACAAAATTTTAACTGAAATTTAAAGTTAAGGGCCTTAATCCCTCGTAAAGATATTAAAATTTCTTTTTGTTGTATCACTGGCTGGGACTGATGATACTGTTAGTGGCTATAAATGGTGTAACTCTTTTGAAGACCTGATAACTAAAAAAAAAAATCAATCATGAATCGCCACTGGTACATGTAGTTAAATACAAATTAACACTCTAAATTGCTGTTCTTTAATTCAGTGGTTTTGTTTCCCCGATGCATGGGAGACTAACAGCAAATTCTGGAAAGTAGCGAATTGTGGAGGACCTGAGTTACTAAAGTTAATGTTCTGCAGTTTAGTTCTGAATATTATCATACATGTAAAGGTACCGGTAAAAATGCCAAAAGAAAAAATTGGAAGGGTTTTGGTGGACATACATGTACATGTAGGAGTTTGTGTAACTACACAAAACCCTAAGTTCAAATGGGAGTGTATACTGTACAATGTATGTACTCATACGTGTACATTGTACATGAACATGTATTTAGATGACTTACAAAATGCATACCGGTAGAGCTATAACTTTGAAAACGTAATATTTCAACATTTTGCACACAATTTGACAAACTTAGCATAACATTAATTTATGTGGGCAATTGGACAGCCAGACTTGTGATATTCCTGTCTTGTGTTCCAGCCAAACCCAAGGGCCTTAATCTAATACACAAATCAATGGAGAAATCCTGTTATGTCGATCTTGTATTGATCCCCAACCAGCGCTGTTTAACTGCAAGGCAAGGGAACGTGATGTAGGTCTGTTCTCTCACTCTCCGGGGAGTTAAAGTGGAATCAGGATTTCAATTGAACATTCTTCATGGCAAGTTCATTTTACTGTTAATGATTATTTTACGACATTGTAGCCCACTTTTTGTGCCCAGTACTATAAATTTCAGTATCAAGTTTGAGATTTCCTACTGGATTTTCAGATCATGCACATGTGTACAAATGTACCGGTATTTCTGCACTTGCACAAATTTTATACACCCATATATACATGTGCATGTACATGTACATGAACATGTACGTCTGCATGTACATACACTTCACACCGTCAATCGTGGACGTCCTATTGTCCCTCTTTTGTTTGTACATTAACTTTTTAGGAAGACTCCCATAGGTTTTGTACACGACCCCAATCGCGGACGTATTTTGGGAATCATGGACGATACTGTTCTCTTTTGTTCTCTTGAATTTTTCGTCCACGGTTTGAATAGATGAACACACCCACATAGAACATGTTGCTACTTTCAGTTATCTGTGATAAACTTACATTACACAATGTACCCGGTATGTTGTTCAATAAAACATACAACCATGTCCACACATGTACAATGTACACATACATGTACTGTACAAATGTACATATTTTTTTAAATCACTCCTCATTTCAATTATTTCACATCAAATCGCAAGCAAACAACCAATAGGCCAGCAATGTCCACAACGCTAAACAAACATCCCCGGCCCCGATTGCTTCACACATCATTAGATGCCAAGCTCAATATGACCAATGACAAGCAATAAGATCAGAGACCTAAGGCTGCATCCAAATGAAGTGGCTACGACTAGCAGCCACTCACACCTCTATAGGAAATGGCTTAGCCGCTTCCACAGTCACATGTGTAATTGTAAGCCATAGCCTTAGGCTGCTCAAGACGGGCTTACCACGCAAGCATCCTTGGCTGATGCCCTACAGATATAATAAGAAGTACCGGTACCAAGGACTCAGGAAATTAATTTAATTTCTGGCCTCTGGTATTTTCGTGCCGGTGGTGTAACACTTTTTCTTATTAAATCCGTAGTGGTCTTCATTTTTTTTCTTCATGAACTACATGTACATGGTTAGGTTATTATTCTGTGGGGGCATGCTACATGTACTGTAATCCTACGCATATTGAATACTTTGTTATTGCACATCTGCACATAATTTGGGTTTAATAATTTTAATTCACATTGAACTCTTTGGAGAGAGGAGACGTAAAAATAGCGTCTTGTTTTTTCCCCGCGTCTGAAATGTCAAGCATATCATAGACATAATGTCAGGAAAACAAATTGAAAAGCCATCAGGAAATGCTTAGAGGTCTGCAAAATAATTCTTTCGTGATGAGGAAAACAAAAACGGAAGAATTTTACACTGCGGAAAATTGGAGCCCCTGCTTTAAATGTCAGATAAGCCGCTTCATCGACTGTGAAATCAACACGAGCGGAATTGCTGAAGCTCGATGTGTGTGGAGATGGGTAGGCGTAGTTTGAAGAATGTGCTGAGAAGTGAAATTACAAATATAGGTCAGTTTTATTCTGCATGGTCTGCAAAATAAGGGATCTCATCACAAAGACTTGAAATTGAAAACGCTGATGTTTGAAATTAATGGATGACATTGTATGTTGACCTAAATGCAAGAGGGAACATAATATATCGAATACAAAAAAACCCCACTACCTGAAGAGTACTTGACTTGGTTTGGGTGGGAGAGGGGTCGGGGTGTGGTGAGGGGTGTCGCAGGAGAATAAACAACTTCTAGAATTTTTTTTATCAGATATGTGCCGGAGAGATATAAATTTAAACTTCACAAAAAAAAAATCAGTTTGGTTGTGGAAGTATAAAAAAAGCTCAGTAGTCGACTTTTGGTAAGATGCTTGCACTAGAACTTGGACTAGGACTAGGAGGTCTTGGGTTCGAGGCCCAACAAATTAAGCTGACAACACTGAGGATACATTGGTTATGAAATACACCATACGTCAGTGAAGGGCAGAAGCCAAGTATAAAATTCTAGCATTTTTACTAAGATTTTTATTTCCTGGTCTTAATGATTCCATTGAATTTTAAATACTGCCTTACATGTACCAGTAGCTACATGTATACATAAAATTGTATGGTACATGTACTGTACATGCTAGGTTACCGTGAGATCTCATTTGGAAATTAATGAAAAACGAAAAAGGAAATAAATGGAAACAAAAAGTAAAAGTAAACATTAGAACTGATAAGTTGTGTGAAAGCTTTGAGGAAATGAGAATAAATGCAAGTATTTCTAAGATTTTCCTTTATTCTCCATACGCGTGTATGCGCTCATGTGCTTGAAGCCATTGTTTGTATCAAAAATGTACGAAAGAGCTCGTGACGGACAATTTGACTGAACTATTGAAGAAGAAAAAAACCCTTCTGACTGAACGGCTTCAGAATTGGTCATTATTTGCTTCGTGATAGCCCTTCCCTCGAAGATTGAGAGCCAGCCAGTACCGCACCACGAGGCGTCATTTAACACGTTTATTATAAAGACGTCAGGACCAATAATGCTTTGTGTATATTGAGAGCCTTGGGCGCAAAGCGTCCAGGGGAGGATTATGCAAACACTTCCCTACTGGTTGGATTTGAGAAGCATGACAGATGGATTATAAAAAACCACCCGCTGGCAAGTTTGGCAAGTTTCCAACTTCAACCATTTCCTTAATACACGTATTTCAATTTTTATTATTTATTTTGTGTTCAAGTCCTTTTTCAGGCATGAGAATTTTCCGTTTTTAAACGGAATTCCTTTTTTTTTTCCATCAAAATTTGTGGTCTCCGAGTTCAATGTGAATTTGAAATAAAATTGGGGGGGGGGGCTTCATGAAACATCAACTCTGAAATTTGCCGGAGATAAAATGTATTCAACGTTTGCAAATTTGCCATGCAAATACTTGGCGTTATGTCAAAAATTACATTTATGTTTGTATTCTTGCCAAATAGTACCCTCAGAATTGGCTTCATATTGTGGTCGCCATATTTAATAGTCCTCACACAGTATAAAATCTACACTTGCCACAAAACACATACATGTACCTTTTGCCATGTTTGCATGCAGAAATAGGTGATGCTTTGTTCAATTTCTCTAAATGAGGCTTTACCTTGCCTGCTATGTGGGGGAGGTTGCTTCGCCGCCTGTCGCCAATTTCGCAGGCAGGTCCCCCCAAAGTGGGCAGTCAGCCGTAGCAGCCTAATTTGCATGAGCAATTGGTTAACACACGTATACTCCCTTTGCGCTTAAAGCGGTGATGTACCGGTACATGTACCTCTCTTCCCTAATTGCTGGCCTCTGATGACAGAGTTTCTGAAAGGAGGTGCAAGACACACT
The DNA here is from genome assembly GCA_029964075.1 of Patiria pectinifera. Lineage (NCBI taxonomy): Eukaryota > Metazoa > Echinodermata > Asteroidea > Valvatida > Asterinidae > Patiria > Patiria pectinifera. The sequence continues at coordinate 41,542,113 of CM057142.1, read as the reverse complement.
TTACTTGCATCAACATTGAAATGCACTCAAACCCAGCGATGAAAGACAACCATACTTTCATGAGTCCAGAGATCACTCGGCCTTGTTTCAGGGCACCACAATGCGAAAGTGTGTGTACACCCATTCTGGAATTTGTATTCCTGTGGAGACATTTCTCTGTTCTCGTGTAGTAAAGTTTTCGAGTGTGAAATTGAAGTTTCAAAATGCTCTTATTTTAACCAGAATTAATTTCCTGGCTCTGAAAAATGACTAAATATCCCTTTTTCTAAAACTCTTCCATTTGCTGACGGATCAACCTACCTACCTTGGAAATTTTTTTAAAGTAAAATCTATATCTATCTGTATTTCTTGTTGTGTAGACTTATTCATCTTATTCATCTATCTTCTGGTTCGTTGGACAATCATACAATCTTTTGTTCCCTATTGTGTTCATGTCTCCGTAAGGTAGTAAATTTAAGAACAATTTACTTTGTGTACAATTTTCCACACACTGGTTCTTTGGCAAAGTTAGATATTTTCTGTATCATTTTGGTAATGCATGTGTGTATATTGTACAGTGCTATCTAATTGTACATTTTTTATAGTATACGTTGTACCGGTACTACATGTACGTGTATAAATCAGGCATGCAACTTTTCCTCGGATCCGCTGATTTCCTCATTTTTTACTTCTCATGAATGCCATTACAAATTGAAAAACACTGTACAAAGTCTTGTGTGGTTTGAAGTTTCCTTGTTTTTTTCTTAATTCCCAGTTGCATTCCTGATAAATAGAATGTCTGTAGTTGGTAGGAATATGGAGGCTTAAGAGATCAGTTTGAGGCCGTATTCAAATTACTTGGCTACGGCTTGCAATTACACATGAGTCTATGGAAAGTGACTGCAGCCGCTTCCCATAGACTCATGTGTAAAATTCATTGCCTCTTTGCATGAACTGAAAAGGACACTGTTTGGCCCAGACCCAAAATAGAATTGAAACATTTGTACAAACAAAGCATTTACATGTACATGTATAATATGTGCAGTGTCCATGCCAAAATGATCAGAATACTGGTGACCAGACTTACATGTACATAGTACCCTCCTGCTTCTCACTTTAAGGTAAAGGTAAAGATCCCATAGCCATTACTGGCCGTAGGGGCAGTGGGATGTTAGAGGTCCACTGTGTCTTGGGCGCGGCATATGAGTGGCGGTGCCCAGTCCTCTCCTCTCGCCGTCTTACCTTCCCTGAACGAATCAGGTACCCATTTTACTGTTGGGTCGTCAGAGAGAGTTTTCCAACTGCAAGAAAACAGCAAGCCTCTCCTCCCCAACAAAAAATTAAAAAAACTAAATACCCTTTTAACACTTTTCACAAATTTTGGCCTTAATTGTCTTCTTTCAAAAAGTCCAGTAGGCAAACATGCAACTACATCATGTTCTTGTTTAAAATACATGGATTAACCACAGGTTTATATTGGGAGCAACCATGCTTGAAATCATATTTTCCATTTGTTGCGGCCGAATTGCAAAAGCACACACGCCTAAGAATGCACTCAGTATGTGCAGAAATTAATGTACCGTGCCGGTAAATTTGTCACACAGCCAAATGTACTTCTAAGATGATTCCTTCGTGAATCATTCTAAAGTGCCTGGGAGCCTTAACACGACTCATCCACTGTCCTCTCCTCACCCTAAATATTTATCCTTAAATGCACGGCACACAATTTTGCCGTCTTAATCCGGTTAAATCAGATTTTGTTCTCTTTTCTTTTTTTGTCCCGCCGAAAAAAGGAAAAGTGTCGACAGAAAAGCCGCTAATCGGATTTCCGATTCTAGGGTGACCCGAAGGCCTGTTGCCCTTGAGTTATGTTATGACTCACGAGGGATAATGGAGTACTTAATTAAATATCGCCGGGGCTAAACATGTGCTGGACAGGGCAGTGGTAGTCTCAAGGCACAATGGTGTCATCACCAGGGCTCAGTAAATAAACTTGGCCTGGGACTTACAAAAACGGTGTTTTTTTTTAAACGTTGTAGCTACGTGAAGAGTGGAGTGTTGTATTATTTCGTTTAGGTTTGCGGGGGTGAATGGCCTCAAATTCTTGCATGTACTTTTCAGTTTTCCAATTGGAAGTCTTTTCATGCATGTGGTCTACGCAATGGTCTGGATTTAGCCTGTTCATTGGCATAACGGGCTAATTCTATACAATAGCACTACCCGGCTTAAGTCAGTGAGTCTGTGAGATAGGGCTCAAAATTTTGTCTAGCCCCCCAAAAAATATATTCCGTAAAAAAAAAAAATTGCATTAGCAAAAAGAAGGATTGTGATGTACATGCCAACGGTCTCCCCCTAAAGAAGAAATAGCCGTGACAAGGGTGCATTAGTTAATATAGTGTGAATGATTTTAGGATTTTATTGGTGCTCCCCATTGAAAATATGCCCCCCCCCCCCCTATTGATTTTCGGAGGCCTAAGTGTCTGGAAAAAATAACCGGTCAACATTTCAGCACGCCTCCCTGAAAAAAATTCTGGATCCACCGTGCTAGCCCCCCAAAAATATTGGTTCTAGAACCGCGCCTGCCATCCTCAATCCCCCAAAGTCCTCCAAAAATGTGCACTTATGTTCAAATGAAGGCTACCCACTGCCTCAATCCTTCAAAATCCTCTGACAGTGACAGTCATGCCTCTCAAAATGCATTCATCCTCAATCCTACAAAATCCTCCTCTTCAAACACCATTCATCAACAATCTCCAATATCAACCGGTACTGAATATGCATTCATCCTCCAAATGTGCATTCAATCCTCCAAAATTGTATGTTGCATTCATCCTCAATCCTCCAAAATCCTCCACAACTGCCATGAGGACTTTGGAGGATTGAGGATGGAATAGGAACTAACAAAACGGATACATTTCTTTTTCCTTGTTAAACTTGGCTGCATTTTTGTAGTTCCTACAGATGGTGAGAAATCTTTGAAGGCGAAAATGACAGTGGCCATGAAGGAATTTGTTTATGTTGATGGATTTCCTCTGGAATGTTTATCAAATATATAAATATTTAAAAAAAAACACAATTATTGTACATGTAATCAAATATCTCTAAGCAACATCTTTTTGTTGTTCACAAACTGGAACGTAATTAGAGTGATTTTTTGGAGATATTTTCAGTAGAAATCCAAAACATTGTAGGGCAGTATTTCAATGACATCTCAGGAGAGGGAACCGCTACTTTGATCTCTCTTGGCCATGACTGTCACCAGATGGTTTATGTCAAACAAACAGATGGGCTGTGAAGTTGAATGTGTCAGTGTGATCATGGTGGAATGGTGCAATATCCAAATATCAGCATCGATGCAGATACTGAAATTGCAGTTTCTGAGTACAGGCAGATGCATGCTTCATCCAAATTCAGGTGAAGGTTCCACATGTCCTTTTCACTCATACAGTTGGTAAATTTTCCTAATTTGAACTACATACATACACATCCATCATTTCTGCTTTTAGCAAAGGCACTTGAATCTGTTGTCTTGTTTGAGCCTTTTCCTGCCAGATCCCTCAAAATCTATCGGGGGATTTTGGAGGACGTTGTTAGACTTTTCACGGAATTTGATGGCCATTGAATGTTAAAATCAAATAATGTGCCGTTGGGTTTTGAAAGATGAATGGATTTTGTAGGAGGTTCCCATTAAAAATGCCAAGGTGCTTAAAGGTACCCCGGTAATTCGTGTTTTGCCTCTTACCGCTGTGGCCCGGCTTCAATTCCCAGCTCGGGTCATATGCGAGTAGAGCTGTTCGATGATTCTCTCCTGTGCCACAAAGGTTTTTCTCCGGGCTCTCTGGTTTTCCTCCCTCTGCAAAAATCAACACTTTCGATCTGGCTGTGCCTCATAAGATATGGGTCTTATGACGGTGCCTACGGCGCCTCTACATGCTTACAGCTCGACTACGTTGTAGCTGCGTCCTTTGCATTTCAGCTTCTGCAGTCAGTAAGGATAATTTATAACTCTCCAAATTAATTTTTTTAAATTTTTAACTTGTAGATTTGAAGGAGCAGAGAGATTGGTCCGATCACGCCATTTGGTGGCCAGAGAAGAACCAATGGCTGAAGCGGACTGGTTCCACGCTGGATCAGTGCCATGTCCAGGCTGATGCCAAGCTGCAGTTCACACCCATGCACAAGACTCTACGAGTCCAGATGCCAGACATGCAGCTGGTGGACATCAGAGTTGATTTCTCATCGAATGTCTTCTCGTCTGTGATAGAGCTCTCTAAAGAAGTCGGTAAGGTCAACTTTTCACTTCCAACATTATGAAATGAAGTGTAATGTCAAGGACAGAGCCAATTAGCCCTGATATCTAATTACTGATTCAGAGAAATGATCCCAAACTCCTAGTCTGTAATCTCCTTGACCATTACTAGATGATGGTGTACAGTAAGATCTGAAAAATAAATTGTCGGGTTTATTCACTGAGCTCTTGAAAGCTTTGTCACGGACATTACATAACGCTGGAATTGCCCAAATGCTAATAAAAAATAAAAGGAGAGTCTAATATAGGCAGTTTGAAACATGTGGCAGTTTGGCTGATAAGCTATTTTGCTTTGAAAGTTTCCTGTCCTTTGGAAATATGAGTGTTTAGGAGCTGTAAAATTTGACCCTGAAGAGGTTTGAACCCAGAACCACTGATTTACAATACAGCTGCCTTTATTCGATTCTTGAGCTTGCTTTAGGGCGGTATCTGGTTGGAATCCTGCCACCGATTTTTCCTTGTGGGAGCTGTATGAAATTGGCCCCAGGTTGGCTTCGAACCCAGAACACGGGATGTAATTAAGTCCATCACAAGTCCCTGCAAGTCCCTGCAAAATCCATCACAAGTCCCCCCATTCTAATTCAACTCAGGAGCTATTCAAAGGAGCTTTGACAAAGGAATCCATTTGTTACTGTTCATCCACTATTACTTGTGACTGGACTTGTGATTTACTTGTGATGGATTCGACTACATCCCTACCCAGAACTAGCACTTTGTACATGAGATGTCTTATGTTTGCTTGAGGGTCGAAGCTGGTTAGAATCCAATCACTCAGCCCTTTCAATCTCTAACAGACTTTGGCTCTTCTTTCATAATGAAATTGTTGTCAGTTGTATTACAAAAAAATCTATGCCAATTTGTAACAATGCTTTTAGGCATCCGACATCCAGAAGAACTCTCCTTCCTCAAGAAACCAAATGCCCGTGCCTTAAACGTCAAGCAGCGAAGCAATGGCCGGAAGAAGAAAGACCGGGACAGGGACTCGATGGCGTCCAGCAACAGCAATGAGGCGGCATCCACGGGGAGCCTGGACGGCATCCCCCCACACACCCCTACCCGCAGGCCCTCCCCGGGGTTCAACCGGTCAGTCAACTCCACGCCGGGCCACAACGGCAACACCACCGTCTTCTCCATCCACAGCTCAGGGTCCAACTTCAGCGACAGCTTTGAGAACTTGAACATGTCGTTGCTGAACAGTCCGCAGACCCCGAGCAAGGAGGCGCGGGAAGGGCTGATCAAGCCCAACAACTACCGAGAGAAAGCCTGGATCAACTCTGGGTGAGTGTTTATAGTAGCTAGTGTTTTGAAATGTTGTTTTGTCTGTCTGTTGGTCTCTTTGGCATGCTGTTGAAACAAGTTGGCATACTCAATCGCAGGGAGGAAGCAAGAAAATTACAATTTTCTGTTTTAAGTGGCCAGAAAGTAGCTCAAGCTATGCTCATACTGCGCTCATCCCGCGCTTACGATGCGCTCAACTCGCTCTCTATGCGCTCCTATCAAGCCCAATTACTCGGTTAGTTGCTGACGCTGCGCTGTCACTACGTTCTGGTCGCTGTTGATACGTCCTAGTAGCTCGCGTTGTGCTCTCTATCCGACCAAAATACGCTCACGTGACGTCACTTGTGCTGTATAAATACCACAACAAAACGGTCAATCCGCAGTCCAGTTGCAAATCTATTCTACAAGTTCATTGCAGTTGCGCCCCAGCCATTTCGGACACAATTAGAGCGCATATATGATCGCAGACAGTCTGACAGGGCCTTAACAGCCCCTGGCCCAATTTCATGCCTCTCCTAAGCATCGGATTCAGTGTGTGTGACGCTGTTCTGTGTTCCCAAGGCGAGCAGAGAAGTTCTTAGATAACCCTGTGACTCATAGTGCAGTTAATGCAATACATTTTTGCATCGTCTAGAACTTATAGAATTTCAGACAAAATTGATTTCTTCCTTGGTGATTGAGCAGACTGATAACGATTGAGTCTGGTTCCAAGGTTCCAAACCATAGGTTTCAATTAACCTACAGACCCAGCACCTTGGATATCACGGAATTTGTCGAAGTACACTCAACAGTACACATGCTGATAGGAAGCTCAACAGCACTAGCTCTGAAAAGACTGAGTGCCTGTTGCAAATGTCAGTCATTGCAACAGTGGATAACCAAATGTTAATAGTTTGCTGAATTCCTCAAAAGCTCATGTAGCTTGAATGAGAAGTTTGTAGAATGAAAGCACACGTGTAAACTGTACATGTCAGTACTGTAGAAGTAGGTCGCCACTCGCCAGCTTCAACCGATGCTCAGCCAAGTTTTCCCAATTCCCAAGTTTGTTCCAATTCAACAGTCAGCTCTGACAGTTTTGAAATTAATATCGTATTCCCAAGTGCCGATGATGTGGAACATTGTCAAGTGCGTCCAAAAGCAGTATTTATCGATCCACTTCAAAACGGCCATTCACTGCAAAAAGGGGTGACTGCCCCTCGGGTGAATAATCCCTGGGAAAAAGGCAAAGGAAAAACGTGCCAAACGTGTCTTGCTGTGTTGAAGTACAACTTAATGCCTGTCATGCTCATATTGTTCATCTGTCAATTTGTCACCCTTGTTTTTAACATGTATACACGTAGCTTAAGGTACACGTGTGCCAATTACATGAATCTGACAGTGTACTGTATGTCTTACCCATATTATGCTCATCTTTAGGGAAATCCGAGCAGAATTAATGATCCATTTAACTTTCCACGAGTGAATTGGGGCGTTCGAAATGGAAGTATGGAATTTAACACGGAAGGCAAACACCTTGTGCTGGAAACCATGTATGTTTATGATTCACTGTCCCGGAGTACCGGTATGCACATAAGGCCATCATGCTCTACAATGCTACCCATATATCTAATGTTATTCTTTGGACACAGCATTACGCAATTCGGAAATGTTTTGGTTTTTTGGTTTTACAGTTACTTTTAATAATGTGGTGTTTCTATAGCGCTTTATACCAAAGGTTTCGAAGCGCTTTACAATATTCCTGTTGATCGGGCCGTTAGACCAGTTTTTGCAGCAGCTCGAGATCAGCGCAATCTGGTCTCTGCCTTCACAGGTACCCATTTATATTCCTGGATAGAGAGAGGCAATTGTAGTAAAGTGTCTTGCTCAAGAACACAAGTACCCCATCAGGTTTGGAACCCACATGCCATGGCATATGAGTGGAACACCGTAACCAATGGACCACAGTGCTGTTGAGATTTTAAATGCATGATTTAAAGTACCAGAAGTTGAAAAAATGATGTAATATTTACCAGCAAACACCCCCCCCCCCAAAAAAAAGGAAAAAAGAAATGGTCTTTGAAGAACAGAGTCGGTCCATTTTTTGGTGCCATCTTTTTCGGTGCCAATTCTTTGTGATCAGGCAAACAGAGCAAACCGTATTTAGCATCGATCGCTTTCACCCTTTACCCTTGTTTTTCCCTTATTCCTCAAGTGAGCGGCGATATCAGTTGTCACGGTTACCTGTTACTTAGCCATGGCTAAATTTCCTGTGTTTGATTTTTTTTTCTGTTAAGTGTTAGGTGCCCTATGAAATGCCCAGAAAAAAAACCAACAAAAATAATCGAAGCGTTCGTTAACACACAAGTGCTTGGTGCCACACTTCTGGCTCTGCCGTCAGCAAAACATAATAATAATTCACCAAATAGGGCAAATGGGATTGTAGCGTGGCTAATCCTCCGTTGCCTAGCAACTGCACATTCAGGGAAATAAGATAGTTGGCTCCGGGGAACGGAGAAAGACTCTAGGGAGTGCCGGTTTCACGTAGGGGGCTGCTGTACTTCAATGCGAGGGTCCGTGCTTGGAGGGGGGGGGGGGGGGAGTTTGTGAGGGGTGACGGTAGTTCTGGTGGTTCGCAGAATGGCGTAATATCTGATCCCCCTGGAGGTTATAGTCAGTGGTGGTAAACAGGAAGGGCAGAAATCGGCAAACTAATACCAGTGGGTAAAATCAGTGTCGGTCAGGCATTGTCGGTTGCATGGAGTGGGTCACGAATATGGCACAAATGTAATGATGGTATCAAAAACTGAAAAAAATATACAGTATCCCTAACATTCCCAACTCCATCAAAATCCATCCCCTAATTTTGGGGGATATTGACAGGCAAGCCATGAGTACCAAGTCCATCAAAATCCACCTATAGCAGTGGTGGATTTCGGTGGATTTGGTCCAGAAGCATTATGTGAAGCAGAGTCAGTGATGGATTTTGGCGGACTTGGTACTGTTCTTAGTAAAACTCATTTGGGAGTTAGGGCTACTAAACCTTCCTCAATATTTTGTGTAGCGAAATGGTGCTGAAATTTTATTTGTTACTTCGTATCCTCCAACCAATTAAATAGCCACGGACCACGCTTTCCAAAATCTAGTGGCGTCGCATTGGAAGCTGGAAGTTTGAACCTGATAGTTTAGAAAGGTCAGCAATTATTAGTAAATGAAGTTACACGTACATGTAAGCAAATCCACCCATGATCCATTCCACCGTAATTGATCCCGTAAACTCTGTTATATTTTCTTCTTCTTTCAATCCACATTAAAGTAACTATTGCATCGATGTGACACATTTCGTTCCTGTGTTTGTACATTTCAAAATTTAAATCTTGACTAATTTGTTTTGAAGAAGGAAAAGTTTTCATCATCCAAACTTCTCTGATAACAAAATTACAAAGAATATTATTATTACTAACAAGCCTCCTTTAAACAGAGAAATGAAAACGTGGATAGAAGCTGAACACGTTTTTATTTTCATACCTGCACAGCTGTACATATACACGTTGGCCCTTTGCTGACATTTCCTAATCAAAAATGTAATGAAGAAATTCCTAAAGGATTGGCCGTGGAAATTGAATTCCTTTGTAAAGCGTCACTACTGCAGTCTGGTGAATTGAAGACTGAAGAGGGATAGTTTCTTGATAAGATAGGTATTATTATTAAAGGGAAATGAAAGAATTGCTCATGAGATATCCGAGAGGGCAAATTCTCAAGACTGAACAACATCTAGTTATTGCAGCTTTGAATAACATTGGATTGAGTCATGGTCCGTGGTGCACTCATGTAATCCATCGAGGTTTGTGCTGGGTCAGCCTAGTGTTGTCTTTGTTTTTGAAGTAAATGTATCGCTGTTTTACCTGTGACAGCATTTTTTAGAGTTGCTGCACGATTCTGCAGTAAGTCGGACAAAACTGTTTTCAAAATGGCAGGCAGAGTCGATTCAAAACTACCATTTTATGACTGAACAGAAAAAAATACACAAACAGCCATTGGAAAAGCTATTACCTAATCCTCGTTCAAGGCGTTAAAAACATTTTTTTAAAAAATTTAAAAAAAAAATTAAAAATTAAAAACATTGCACAGCTGCGACAGTTTATTGCTCATATATGCACAACAATAAATTTGTTGCATACATTCTACGCATGGCGCAAGTTCCACACTGTTTTGTGAAATCGATGTAGGCGAATCTGGGGATGAAGCCTTTGCTTCAAAAACACCCTACGGAAGCTGTGCTCTGCACTTCTGTGTATGATCACTGCTTAGCCCATGGGCTCTACTTACTAATGGTAGGACGTTCATACTAGTTCGCACTCTACAATTGTGTTTTGGTGCCCGAGGAATGTGGACGCTGATTATTGTAGAATAACACCAAATGCACCTGTGTGGTCTTGGGCTGTTATGATTTCACTTGTTGCAATTTATTAAATGATTTTCTCAATAACAAAAGTGGGGTGACGTGTTGATACGGAGCAAGGAGCAAACATCAAATCCTTGTGAATTATGTTACTAGGACCCTCAGATGCCAAAACAGCGTAGGAATTGGTCATGGAAAGCGCCAATTTGGTCCTGACAAAGTCATGGGAAAAGTCGTGGAATTTCATTTTAGAATTTCTGTGGGAGACCTCAGAAATGTGTCTCCATACTAAAAACACAATCTGTTTGTACATGTAGCTCTATAGACCATTATCATGTTGCGGCCATCTTGATTTTTTTCCATTCAATTCAACGTAACCAAAGCGAGGCTGGAAGAAAAAAAGTCTGGTTCCTTTTTGCACAAAAAACATTATCATTCAGTTGTGTTATTGAATACAGGGAACATGACTGAAATGGTGGCAGCATGATAAAGGTCTGTGGTACACCATGGGTAGTCGGAAAAAGCAGGCAACAAAATCATTCAGGGAAGTCTATTTTAAAATGTATGTATGTACATGTACATATGCTCTTAAAACTCATTGTTGGTTTGAGAGGCAACGTAAATCACTTTTGTGCATATTGCTTGTACCGTAAGGAAAAATGTGTGCGAAAATGACAGCTGTAACAAGATAGTGTTGGTGTACAAGTAGACGTACTGTGTGCAACAGGCTTCGTACAAGAGTACATGTATACATGTACATTTTACTGGTTTTCAATTGCTTTCAGTTCAGCTCGAACTCTCATTGAAGTACTCATAGTTCTCTCAAATGTGTACAACTACCAGTACGCATGCACAGTAGTATTGATACAGTACTTCACTCCTAATGCTGCAGTTTCTCTAGTGCCAGGATTGTAAACAAAGCAGATCTCTTGAGGGAAGTGTTTAGGTACCAAACACAATGCCCACATCCCCTCTTGAAAAACACCACCACTTCTGAAATGTGTGGTTTACCTTGTGCTGCTAATCCTCTGACAATGGCCTGTTCAGGAAATGTATCAGATTTTACTCAAAAAGTGGCTGTTGCAGGTTGGATTGAATGACCTAAAGTGAACTCGGGAAGTAAAAGAAAATTTCAGAGAATTTTAACTTTTTATATTTTCCTTACAATGTTTTCTTATCATTATTGCATTTCCTATAAAACTGTGTCTTATATTGTGATTTACATTTACCGTACATGCAGAATATCAGAGAAAGAAGCCACACTAAAATTCTCAAAACTGAATACTGTACTATTGTTGCATGCGCTATACCAACAGATGTACAGTGAGTTTCATGGGGACCAAAACCTTGTGTTGACCATAAAATGTCCTCACAACTTATTCCATATATTCCTGACCAGGGTCTATTATGAAACAACCTTGATTTGGCTGGAGTTAAATCCCAGCGAACCGATTAGAATGTCAAGTAAATGGTGATTGATGCGAGCATATACAGGTCAAAAGTCTTTGACCTTAAGTAACCCACACCATAGGCTCTGTCAGTGTCGGAAAGAGATTTGGGTCAGTTCCTGTGGTTTTTGGGGGAAAATTCTCATTTTAAGTCCGCACTGTTTGGCAGATACCCTGAAGGCACGATTGTTTATTTTACCGCACAGATCGTCAACAACAACAGAAAGTTTCATTGTACTTTGCCAAAAATCTGCTGGTACATGTACATGTACTTGTAGAGTGCCATAAACGTCTAACTTTGGGATGTGCAAATGTCTAACGTTCGGATGATATTCTGCAAATATCAGTGGGACAGCTATGGTACATGTATGTTTAATGAGCGACGCTGGCTGGAAATTGCATGTAACTCACAGTTTTACTGGGCTCCAAATATCTTTTGCACGTCCATGTGCTGGAACAGTGCCAAAAAGAAAAACACTCATCCAAAGTTTGATTTCAAAAACATATTTGAAAAAGGTTATAAAGTCAAGTAATGTACAGGAACATTCATGTTCATTTTTTTTGAATGATAAATGGGAAAATTGTAAAAAGATCAAATTAACATGTACTTACATGTACACATTTATGTAATACTTGCTGAGTATTTGAAATTGTTACAATATTCAGTACTCTGCCAAAAAATCCCCCCAAAACCTCAAAACAACCCAAGACACAACCCCCCCCCCAAAAAAAACCCCCATAATTTCATCAGTAAACTCTGCTAGTGTTTGCACACATTGCAGCCAAATTGGTCTCATTAAGCATTCAAAACTCGTTAAGCTGTTCACACTTGAAGTGTGTAGAAGTGCCGCATCATCGTTGATTAGGTCTAGTACCTGATGATGATCATCAATTATGTATCAATTACACGTAAGCGTATATCCTCTTTCATGACACTCGAGGCACCGTCCTAATTTCACACAACAGCAATTCCATCATTTCACTCAGGGTAATTTTTTGAATGACTTTTACAACTGCAACTCAAGCACAGTTAAAACACAAGAGCCACAAATTATTTGCATAAATAGATATAAATTCAATTGTGAAAAGGTCCATCCAAATGAGTCTAAAAATTTTCTCACACAGAACATTTTCGAATGCTTCAAACCCAACACAATGAATTGATTTCACAATGGCACTTTCTTTTTGGACATGCATACGTACATCTACTATGTAAAAATTGAGACATATTGAAAATATGGGGGACTTCACTTCAACTACTGGATTTCCCAAGCCAATAAATCTAAATCATATGAGAATTTATGACTGACACGTTAGCAATGCTGCCAATACCTTAGGGTCCAATATAAACCCATAGCAGCCTTGGTTGGCAGCCTGAAACTGAAAACTGAAGAAAAAAAAAACCAAGGTTGAAAGGATTGGTCCTAGACTTCTGATAACCTTGATCCTGCTTGACCCCGTCCTGTGAAAAAGGCATGTGACTGAACAACCAGTCTCTGGGAAAGAGCCCAGAGACCCTGCCAAGTGTTAGGAAGTGTCGGTACACACACTTTTTTGAATGTGTATTATTCATAGATTGTGTGACGTAATTGATAAAGGGACTGTGAGTTGATAGAATGCAGTCCCTGTTATGAATGTTTGTACATGTAGTCACTGGCAGTGGCTCAAATACGTGATTGATTGCATGTAGACGGATTTCGTACTTGCCACAGTGTGGGTCTGGGCTGTTACTGTTACTGGGAGCTCAGGCAATGTAAAAGCACTGTTCCATTGTCCGTGCTTTTCAATTCAAGAAGGTGTTTTACCCCCACTGCAATGACGTTGCCAAACGTTGTTATAAATGTTGTCCATGATATTCCTAGTGCTACAGCTGAAACGCTGAACCGAAACTATTAGTTGCTAAATATGGCACTTCTGACTCGAACCGAACTCCATCAATGTTCATGTACAGCAATGAAATACTATTATTTTGCACCACATATTTTTATGTGCTGTGCCCTCACAGACACCCATTTACATTGGAGTGTTGGCCCTGCAATCCTTGTAAAGTGCCTTGCTCAGGGACATACATGTACATTCGGCCTTATAATGTTCAAATTGCCCATGGTTAACTATGAACCCATGATCTGAAAGCTGACCAAACATGGATGCGCTCCAATCCCAATGCCTTCTACAAATACCCTTTCCGTCTCTATGGTCCAACTGATGGATGCAACAGCTGATCGTGGCCGATTTCTAGAATCAAAACCACGGACTGCCCATCTAATGAATGGGCACTCGACTCCTTGAGAGATTTGTGGAGTGTTGCCATTAAGCTGGAGTCATCAGTCTTAGAGTTGAGGTTGTTTGTGAGGGTAAGCTTTCCTGGGCAAGACTAGCCGGTAGGGTCGGTTTCTCCACCTGACCTGGGGTCGTGGGTCACTGTTTTTGCTTTTTTGAGGGAGGGTCATGGAGCACTTTGGAGGTTTGTTGTTTGGAGGCAAACTTGACATTTTAAGTTTCTGTGAGTTTGGGTATATACCGGTACTAAGCCTGTTCGATATCCATTTATTTTTAAATCGGCATATCGTGAAAAAAATATCGGATATCGCGATATTATCGTGATGACGTCATTTTTCCATTCATGGAACAATGGAATAACACAAAAAAAAAAAAAAAACACGACCGAAGTCACGATCCACCATGTCCACTGCCGCGAAAAAGACCCAATATGTCCTGAACAAAATCGTCAAGTTTATTTGACTAGAGTCTCATTTACTTTGCTAATTTAGGTAGAAAACAAATTCCACATTCAAACATCGAAAACAAAATTACCTTGAAATGCTGGATAAAAATGTGCAATTTATTAGAAATCCATATCGAGGAAAGAACGAAGCACAAGCACGCAATTGCACGCCGCATTGATCATGATTCACACCAAGCCGCACGCATAGTACAGTCCACACCATTTGCGGCAAGGGTGTGCTTCATTGAAAACAATTTACCACTATTTCCACCTTTTCAGAATTACAAATAATATTTGTTTTAATGGAGTCCGAAATATTTGCTGGTTCAGAAAAAGTTCTTCATCGTTACAAACTAACAAAATACTTTTTTTTCTAAAGATTTTTTTCAAAAAAATGAGGGTGAAACACCCCTTTACAAAAATTAATGGATCAGTCCAATTTCTTGTGACGCAATTTTTGTTCTGTGAACGAAATAAAAGCCGCGACTGAACAGTTGGTTTTCGACGTTTTTTGTTGCTGAAAATATGAACAGATTTCATAAGTTTGGGACAGCTTTGGCACTAAGCAAGTGCCCAGGCACAACCACGGAAGAGAAGCTCGTTCCAGTCAGGAAAAATACGTGCAGCAGAAAAATTTGATTCTAGTTCGCCTGCGCGGAGCTCCATGCGCGGAGTCGGCCCAGCCTGTGGCGATTTTTTTTTTCTCTCCGGCTCCCAAACGCGTACGACAATCCGCAATACGCTGCGTTTTGGACTATATACTTTTCTAAAAAAATGGAAAGAAAATCAAAAATATAAATATATGACATTCGGGCTTTATTTCCCTTTTTAATAAAATCCTCCCAAGCCTCAAGTTAAAAAATAATAATAATACAAAAATCATGTGCAACACCGTGATTCGAACCCGCAACCTCACGGTATAAAACACAATAAATTATCGACTGAGCTGTCACATTGCTCGCTTCAAAAGAGGAAAACTAATCAATATATAGTGCCCACGTATCATAAAAGTATCGTAGAGGGCGCTTAACGCGTATTGATGATGTCGCTTGTGCTGGAAAAATTTGCGAGATCGGCGTGGTCTCGAGAGCTGGTGCGAACGAAACATTCACTTCTCGACGTCGTAATCTTCAATTCAAGCACATGTAT
Source organism: Patiria pectinifera (assembly GCA_029964075.1). Lineage (NCBI taxonomy): Eukaryota > Metazoa > Echinodermata > Asteroidea > Valvatida > Asterinidae > Patiria > Patiria pectinifera. Next base: position 41,526,847 of record CM057142.1, on the reverse strand, counting down.
TTGTGGTGTTTTGTCTATACAAATTCACATTTCCGTCAAAACAAAACAGGCACCGTATTTTCTTTGCGAAATGTCAGAGACTTCGTTTCCCTTCGGTTAACTCCACGCACGTGATTACGATTTTGGCACTTGGTACGTCGGGTGAAATTGTGTTGTTTGTACTGCACCACGTGCAGCGCAGCGTTGAAGACGCAAAATCCAATACACGTGACGTTAGTCAGTTGGTTCCGCCCCTGAATAGGTAAGACCTATCGCGGTAAATACAATGCGGTGAATTTGTCGTTTGTGGTTTTTCATGGGAGCGCTTTAGCGATGGTTTGAAACTGTAAGGGATTGACTTTGGTTACAAAAAGCGGTGCCTCAAAAGAATATCGCGATATTTTTCGGCATATCGAATTTCACGATGTGCCGATTTTTTTTTTATGAGATCGATACGATTTCCGATATGAAAATATAATCGAAATATCGTGAAATATCGCCATACCGAACAGGCTTGACCGGTACATTTGAAATCTTATAGTGACCATCTCAATTTCTTCAAGCTTTAATATAAAGACTTCTATAGGCCTATATGTATTATGTAAAGAAATTTGGCAGTCAGTCTTACAATCTTACAGCCAGTTATGTACATGTAATTAGAACAAATACATTGCTTGCAAATATAGTGTTTCTGTTGTTGTTGTTGCAAAGACTACAGGAAACACACAAGTGTTAAGGAAAGAGCTTAGGATTGTGGAGGGACATTAGGATTCCTGAATCATCATTTTCAAGAATTTTCATTTCCTCTTTATTCTATGCGATTCCCCCTGCGGTATGCACATGTACTTTTGTACAGTGTGTGTTTAAACTAAGTCATGTTTTGCTAGACACCATCTTGAATCCTCCAAAACCTTCCACTGTGCAGTAAACCAATGGCATCTTTGCACTTGAACTTTCAACGGGCATCAAACCTCATGTAACGTACATGTAACACAACAGGTAGCTGAGATCTACCGGTACTATTCTCAATCCTACAAAATCCTGCCAAACCTCCTGGTGGAGTTTGAAGGATCTGGGAGGTCTAGGGTTAATAGCTTGAATTCTTTTAGTCACAATTCTGATGCATTTCTGTGCAAGTTGCTGAGTGATCTTTCAAGCCAGTGCATTTCTCAGTGAGCTGCACCTTGGGCTATGGATGAACTCCATTACTGCATCAGTGAGTGTAGACACTTGAAGGATCCCAAGTGAATCGCTCAAAATCCCTGGTAGGCATGATGTGGACGTGTCTAGACAACATAACATCTACTTTAAGAAGCTGCACACCAATTTGCACATGTTTTTCATACTGCAAAAGTATCCATTGGCCTGATAGCTATGTACAGTGTGTATTGTCTGATGACAAAACTCTAGTTGCTGAATTTTTTGGGGTACTTTTACAGAAGATGACCTAAATTTGCTGAGTCAAAATTCGTCCGTCAAGTGGTCCCACCCAGTTCTGTCTGACAGAGCAACAGTGAATACCACAACAGCAGTCTAGATGTCACTCAGTGAATTTGGGTGGGCAAGCAAGGACAAAATGTACAGGGATTGAAATGAATTGGGTGGGCGTGGGTGTCTCTGACTTGAATGTTGTTATTTAGTTGGTTGGGTGTCTTTTTGGTAGAGGCATGGACTGTTTGTTCATGAAAGCCAGGTTGGCTGACTCCAATTTGTTTTTTTTTTTAAGGGTGGGCTCAAACCATGCTGACTGACAAAGCAAAATGGTGCACTCCACTGAAAAAGTATGAACCATGCTAACGCTGAGCAGTGTAAAGTTTAACATAAAAAGCACCTTCCTCATCCAACAAAAGTTGTATTTTTTTCCTCCGAAATAGACTTGGCATGGTTTCATCTTCAAATTCTGTACTACCAGTAAACTTTAGGAAAGGACGCACATGTACATGTTGTAGTATTGTTTGATCAGTCACAGACAGTCAGAAATCTCTTCCACTTCCCCTGCCCTGCATTTGTATACAGACTAGTGAAAAACAGTCAGGTCCACTGTAAACACTGCGATTATTCAAATTCCATCAACAGACAAAAGCGGTAACTGGTGGGTGCAGTTGGCATATCAATCACCTTCAGTCAAAGCATGGATATCAAAAATTAAGAAGGGAAATCTAAATTGTTTAAAACAGTCACTTGATTGATATTGACTGCTGTGATGGCTGAATTTGTCAGCCAGAGAAGGAGGCTTAACCAACTTCAACAAGGCCAGCCCAGCAGTCAAAATAATTCAAGTGACTGTTTTTAACAAGTTGAGTGCTCTCTGCCTTCATAAAGCAGGATTGAGTGGCTGTGATTGTTATGAATACAGATATGCTTTGACTGTAGGAGATTGATAAGCCAGCTGTGCCTACCAGGCACCTGCTTTTACCTGTTGACGAAATTTGACTGTCACAGTGCCTACAAGAAATATGATCTGACTGTTGGTGACTAGCCTGTGTGAAAGGCAGGGGAACAGGATTGAATGTTTGACTGTCTGTGACTGATCAGACAAAATGAGGGTTAATTGATGTATATTTTACACATTGTGCATGCTGCCATGCACATACATGTACATGTACAAGCACATGTACATACTGAAATCAATTTAACTTTCCCTTCTTTTCAAAAATTCCCCTGCTCTTTACTTTGTCTAAAACTGCCAGTTTCAATTTTCCCCACCTTTCTCAGAGAAAATCCTGTTGAGAACGGCGCGGTGCTGGTAGGGTGTCCATCATAGATAATGACATTACACCATCAAGCTTAAAGAATTCCAAGTACTGGCTGAGTGTCTTCACAGTTTTTCTGAATCGTTAAAAAGAAAACACACACAAGTTCATGGAAACTGCTTCGGTTGAATTGCCTGTTTACAAAAAAAAACAACCCCAAACCACAGGATGGTTGTCCAAACTACATGTTCTTTTAGTTTCTCATTGTGTAAATTTCCCCATCTTTTCCAATGTGGTTGCTGTTTTCTTCTCACAGATTGCTCATTGCTATAAATATTGCCTAGGAAAGATATTCTTGGAATAAGGCCAGACAACTGACGCAGCTGTGAAAGGAAAAGTTGAGATCTTAACCATCTGTTCAGTTGGGAAAGTCCCAAAAGGCTACCCTAGCCCTGAGTTGGATGATAAAGGCCAAGTAGTTCAACTTCATCAGTTTTGAAATGTACTACCAAGTTTTATCTTTGAGTTTAGGGTTACCAAGACTAGGTGGGTGTCCTGTCCGTCATTTCGGAAGGTTGATGACGAAGACCTTTTCACACTACCGCCTCATCACTGCAGGTTCACTGTCAGTGGAACTGGGTTCAATTGAACACTGGTCCACAAGACATACTGTTCACACTTGAACCAGTTGGCCGTAGATTTTGGATTTTCCACCAGGGTAGAGCTTGTCGGATTCTTGGCAGTGTGAAAGGGGTTCCCGAACTCTCAGGGTCCAAGGTGGGTCCAACTCCAAGATTTTGGATAGTGTGAACAGGCCTTAGGCCATGTCTAGATGGGCTTTGCGTTGATTGAACGTAGCTGGCTGCAAGGTTGTCTGTAATCAAACCACAGGGGAGCGAGCATTGACCAGAGAATTGGAGAATTATCTTGAACTCCCAGGAATCAGGAGCTCAAAGTCAGACTAACGCCACGATTCAAGGAAATCTGACAGAATGATGAAGTGTTTCTCAATGGGCATCAGGGATGTTATTGTGGTTAAGGACTTGGCCTGCTGTTCGCTACATTTATCTGAATTGATTTTACCAGAGGGTGTGATCAGGGTGCAGTTTTGGGATTGGCTTTCAACATTTTCGTGGAATTTTTGCTGAGATGTTTGGGTCAAGTTGTCAAGACAGTTCTGCTGTGAAAACTTGTAACTCTGTCTCCGTGATTTCTAAGGCTTATTTTTTGGTGGCTACTTAGCAGAATGCTAAGCACATTTTTGTGTTGGCAAATATCAACCGGGAACCAGTGAAAGGTGTGTACATATATGTAGTATGACTTTGTAGCCGGTTACCAGAATGTGACAAATTTTAGGGAACTTGTATTGCAAAGATTGTGCACATGAAAGGTGTCACAACTTACAAATTGCTCCAATCTGACAAATGCAACCTTTGACCACGGGCCCAATTGTCTGCTAACCACAGAATTTATGCTTACGATCACCATTCTGTGCTAGCAGTGGTAGCAGAAGAATTCTGTGCTAACCCTGTAAGCAGAGAATCCTCATAAACAGGATGTACTGGTATGCATGCACATTTGCTAACCTGTGAAATATGGTACATGTATTCTGTAAGCACAGAAATTCTTCTACAGTAAGCAGGCATTTTTAGCTAACGGTAAGTAGAGCCAATTTGAGCCCTGATCTGTTTCGTGTCAAGCACACCGTAACGAGATCATTAAAAAGAGCCCCCAGAGTACCGGTACACGTCCATCTGTCCATCATTATAACAAGTGAAATATTGGATTTTAAAAGTGCTTGTTTATATACATGTAAGTTGGGCTTGGTTTTAAGGGTCAAGTGAAGCGCCCAGTAGTCAAAAGTGTTTAGTTTGAAAATAAATAAACCAGTTCCCCATGCCAATTGTTTTTACTGGGAAACATGGGCCAGTTCAGTTCCTATAAGTACGGTAGGTACATGTACATTATAAACAAATTTGTTTACCTGCAGTGCACCCTCAAACTGTTTCAAAAAGTAGTCAGGCAAGTTTGTTAGACGCCCATTGGATTTTGACTTCAACCTTTTTTTTAGGGGGGGGGGGGGTGGGGCGCATTGGGGGCTCTTTACCCCTCTTGCCACCCAAGCATTTTTTGAAATCACGTCTCCTCCCCCCTCCCCCTACCATTCTCAGAAATGTTTTCGTTGCTGTGTCTCATTCGGAGTCTCAAAGAAATGTACAGAATTTGCTGTTGTTGCACATTATTAGTTTTTAGAATCTGCGGCCAATAAAATGAGATTGTTAATACGCCTGATCAAACGCTAAAAAAGTGTAGAGTGCATGCTGGGAGATAGCAATTTTCCCTGTCAAAAATTGGTTTTTGAAACATGAACAGCAACTATAAGTAAAAGTACTACAACATGACAAATTGGTTTTAATATCCAAAAACCATCAACGCAGGAGGGGATAGCAATTTTCCTGTCAAAAATTGGTTTTTGAAACATGAACAGCAACTACTACAACATGACAAATTGGTTTTAATATCCAAAAACCATCAACACAGGAGGGGGGGGGGAACGGGAAAAGATTACTTGCCCTATCAATTCCAACTTTGTCATGTCTGTAGACTTGACGATAATTGGCAAACGGCAGAAAAATCTGTCGGGACGATATCGATCATGGATCGCGCATCCAGGGTCCGAGACTTCACAGGGCCTGTGTTTACTCAGATGGAATAGTGCAGCGCTGTTGACAACCAACAACGTCCCCTTCCCCATGTCCCCCCCCCCCAGCACCCTACTTCACTGATCCACGATTGATGCCAAGAATCCACACACAATTAGACAACCCCTCCGCCTCGTTAGCCTTCTCGCGTAATTAATTTGATCAGATAGCCTTCGAGGGCCAAGACACCCGAAAAATTTGTTTAAGGTGCCCGATCTTTGCAAATACCGAACAAGCATTAGTTGAAACTTAACGGACAAATTTTCAGATGCTTAACCTGTCTCACATCTCCTTAACAGAGGAAAAGGTAATATCCCCCCTCCCCAATTTATTAAAAAGATACCATCGCTACACAACAAGTTCTTTCTGAAACCTGTTTGCATTGAGCAGAAATGTTATTTCCGAAGCTTGAACCCTGAAATTTGCTCTCGGCGGCTGCCTGGCTATCTTTCCAAGAGATGATTTTCTTAAGGGTTGATTAAGTTGTGTGCTTAGAGACGCACGACTGCGACATCCGCGCATCGAGGTAATGAGCTAAGATGACAAGGTGACCAGAAGTGGCGCCGCAAGCCCCAACCGAGTCGGCAAATATGACATTATGCAAGGTCCGTTTAACTTCCGTCCGAGACCAGCTTGCCGCGCACCTGTAGGGACCATCTTCATTACTAAGGGTCATTATCGTTAAGTGCTTAATGAAAGGTTAATGAAGTTTACAATCAAACAATTGAATGAATTATATATTCTAGGCCTGTCTTCAGTGTGCAGACCAGTAATTAAATTGCCATAGACCACATCAAACTAAAGCATATTTCTTCATCTTTCACTTTTCTGTTCAATTTTTCATGTGACTGGTGAATTTTGGGAAAAATTGAACTCCAAATATAGTCACCCCTAAAAGTAGTCCTGAGGTCTTTCACCATTTTGAAAAAAAAAGATCCCTCCGATTCATTGGAAACAGAGCAAATTTAAGGCCGAATTTCATCCAAATTTCACACAATACCAGCTCAAAATCCTGTGCAGAGCGTCTAGCCTTCAGTTTTACAAAATCCTCAACTGCGTGATGGGCCACTACACCCTCCAAACACAGAGAATTATGATTTGGCCTGTGCAGGAAATTTGGGGCGTATTTCAATACTGCCCCGCAAGCTTCAACAACCAATGCATCCTGACAGGATACCAGCCAATGTCAGTGACATCAGAATTAACGCAGCTGTTCTGAGCGTGTAAAATAATAGGTCCGAGTGTGCATTTTCCCAAGACCATTTATTTGAAAGCTGATTCAACTGTCTTTGGAATAATTGATTGAGGATCTCCTTTTATCCGAGCAGTAAACGTGGTCAGGAATACCATTTTGAAGCCGACGTGTGGCTAAATTTCATCTTTGAAATCCCAGATCGATACTTTTTTTTCTGTCGAAACTGAGGTGTAAAGTTTCACCATTCAATCCCAGTTTGGAAACACCATACGGCTTCCTCTGTGAAGGAATACGATCCAGGTTGATGCAGCTTGAGATTTAATTTGACCGAAAAAGTTGTAAGCAAATGAGGCTAGAACCCATCCTGCACAGGTACGGTAGCTATCGAGCTATCTGCGTCTCCATCTATTAACCACACGCTGTGTGGCTAGGGACTAAAGGGGAGTAACATTAGCGCTAATAAAACATCGTTGAGGTGCTCTCCGTGAAATCGACTCCCGGTGAAATCCATTTAATGAAGAGATCGGTTCCACAGTGTCCAGCGTCCTCCACCAAAAAAAAGAAAAGAAAAAGAAAGACCAAGAGATGATGTCAGCAACAGAACACAGTGTGGTGAGGGGCGTTGATAGGGCACATATTGGGTTTTAGCCGTGGTTAAGGCTTGTGAAAACACGGTGGTAATAGAGAAAGGACCTGTGGGTGTAATTACCACAGAGACGATGTGAACACGATGCTGCATTACATTGAGACTTGGCGGCTGGAGGCAAGACTAACTCAACCCCGCAGGGAGCAGATAAAGTTACGTTTTATCGTTCACCTGCGTGCATGTCCCTCGCTCACATCTCCACGTACCTCGGGCTGAGCTCTTTTTTCTCTTGCTGCGGCGATACAACAATTATATGATAACACCCCGAAGATTGAATCTTCCAGTTATTTTTTCAAAAGCCCAATTGTTACCTCGAGTGTCATTCATTGTGAGTTGATCGTAGTTGCTCAAAGATATTTTTCCAATATGGGTTTTTGTTTTTACAACAAAGCGGCTTAATGGTTTGATTGAATTCTTGTGTGAACTCGGAGGGATATTCATGGTTATAAATTACTAAATATCCGATAAAGTTTAGTATCAGTTACCCTATTTCTGTGTGATAAGTAATCATGAATCTCTAAGTAGATAAACTATTTCAGTTTTTCAGTGGGCAACACAGAATTTTAATTTTTTAATGTTTTTATTTCTGCCTGTATTGCTTCACCCAGTATGAAATGCTTCCACTTAAAAGACTTTTCAACAGTTATTGGAAAAGAAATGGTACAAGTGTATCGTAACTCGTCATGTTTAGTAAAATGAAATCTGGACATATTTCAGAAAGTAAATAATTTGGAAATCTAATTTTGGAATATTGACAAAACAAACTGAGAAAGGAGACATAGAAATGTACATATTCATGTACATGTTGGTATAATTCGTCATATACATGTACATGTATTTGTACATCTAAAAATGCAGTTTGCACCCCGCCGACCAACCAAAATTTGATTAAATTGATGAAATTTGATTTATTTATGATTGATTACGGAGTCCGTAATGATACAGACACAACATTGCCCCCGACTGGCGCTGGTTGCAAATTGAATCGCCTCATCCAATCTTCGTGTTACCAAGCCGACCATTTATCCTGGCACGTTCTTGTCCCTGATAAAAAAAAGAAGTTTCTTCTAATTTGCTTGCCCCTCCCCCCCCTTGTGAGGAAGAAAGAAATGCCATCCGTGTTTCAGCATACGTAATGGAGAATTTGATAAAGGTTCTTGGTCATATTAGTGTGCAAGTACATGTTGCTGAGCTGCCCTGTTGTTGAACCTTGTAAAAAATATTCACTCTTTTTTCTTTCTGTGCATTTCTGTCATGCACTTATACTTGCATGTAAGACTGAATACTGATCTCCTCAATGGCAAAAAAACCCTCAAATTAAAAAACTTTAAAAAATAATCCAAATGCCAGAAATGAAACTTGTATATTATTTGAACTTATTATCTGTTTTATTTATTATTGTTGTTTATTTCTAACAGTCCAACATTTCAGCTGTTACTTTCAATTGAAAATATATATTATACAAAAAATATCAATCTGAGTATGTCCGACAACATGGTGTTGCAAGTCGATTTCTACCATAGCCAAAAAAGATGGATGAAGTTCTTTTTTAGCTCATTTTAGAACGTTTCTAACTGATATGTTTGATCAGAATTGCAATCCACTTTTGGATTAAATGTTTTCTTCTGTGAAAAATATATTCAATTTGTTGTTACAGTAGTTTTCACCGAGGATGCTTTTTGAGGATAATTACACAATGATCATGATAAACATTAGAAGGTTATCGTGCGATGGCAGTCTTAAATTGTTTCAGCTCCAAAACAGTTGTAGCATACATGTACATGTTCATGTACAAGTCGTGGGTGATATGAAAATTATGGTCCAATGATGAATCAGTGAACTTGAAACAAATTTCATGACACCAGTAGTTGTTCCATTGCTCTCAAAAGTACACCTTACGAATGCACTTTCTTAAGCGGTAAAATTGATCAAGAAAAAAAACCACACCAAAAGTCAAATTTTCACTCTTTTGAAAAATCCAGTTGATTATGTACACAAATTTGTCTGCAAATTTCTCTTGTATTATTTTGTAGTTGTATAGTGTTCTCTTTTGGGTTAAACCTGTGTAAACTGGAAAACCAAAAACAAATAAAGGCATTTCCGATTGACAAAGCACTTGAAGCTTGTTTGCTGTTCTGTGGCTGTTGAGAGAACAAAATTGCCATTTATCATGTGTAAATGAGACAGGCCGGTCTGTGTTGTCATCAGAATATGTGCAATGAATCCAAGAGAAACGTCACGTTGTGGTTGGGTCGATGGCCAGTAATTCATCACGTTCTCGTGTGGAATGTCTTCATACATGTACATTTCCATCGACTTTTGAGATGAAGTATTTATATAAAGTAAGGTTTTAGCTTTTGTCACATACTTTAAGAAAGTAAGGTTGTAGCTTTTGTTACATGCTTTAAGAAAGTAGTAAAGTCTGACACAAGTCAACGGCCCATCAGGCGAGCTTTTATCTCTGATTCCCTTGGCATGAAACAACTTCGAATATTTCTATTCCCGCTGGATGGGATGCTAGTCCATCGCAGGTTACTCCCCAGCTAATGCTGGTACCCATTTACATCCCTGGGTGAAGAGAGGCAAGTGGTGTAAAGTGGCTTGCCCAAGGACACAACATATGACCAGCTGCTGGATTTGAACCCCAATCCTTTGATCAAGAGTCACAAGCCCTAGGCCACACTCCCCAAAAGAAAGTATAGTACATGTCAAATTATAGGTTTTGCCCTTCACCGACGTTTAAACACTGTATACGCAGATGTCTCGAGTCCCACCCGACTGATTTTTTCCAACTTTCACTCGGGAGGTATACAGTGTTTAAACATCGGTGAAAATTCCATCTTATATAGTACATGTTGTATTTATCCTTTATTTGACTCTTACATAACGCATATTTTATTTAAGTCGTTGTTTACGTCAACGCAGAAAGTGATCTTGTACAATTTGTTATATACATGTATCAGAACAGAGGCAATCAAATTAAAGAAAGAATTGTGTGATAGGAGAGGAAAGCCACCAGATATTATTTGCTTTAAACTACATATAATTTAAAGCTAAATTTGTCAATTGAAAATTTAAATTGAGTATTTTTTTTTTTAATTTTCAGTGACCGGCAAATTTACCATAAAGTGACACCAACAAGTGTTGTATACCAATAGAAACCGATTTTTGTTCTCTGTGGATTGATTATAAAAATATCAATTTTTTTTGTAAGAGAGCAAGATTGAGACGACATTAGAACCCTGTAAGATTATGGAGCTATAAAACACAGCTCCATGGTAAGATAGTCGCCTGATAACCTTTTCGCAACTAACCCATACATCACTTACTTGGCGTATAGCCTAATCGCTCATATCCCTAGCGTAGTTAAGGACATTTTGCTTTACTGAAGATGTCAGTTTATCGCAGTATACATCTGGTATCACATGCCAACATGGCCAGGGAACGCACCCTCATACACACATCTGTGAGCTAATGAAAGGATTCTTGGCCAGATTTTGTTTCAGGGATAATTGAAAACAGAACATGTCCATAGTCTGAATTCTCGGCTGGCGTGGTTGTATCCATGTTAGGAAAAGAGCGTGGTTGGCTGGTATTCCGTGAGGTCAGGGGTCAGTCAGTGTTATCTCGTAGTGTCTGATAGTGTGCCAAGCTGGTTATTTGAAATTACTAACCACAAAATGATTTGTGCTGCTCTCACAGGGCCAGCCTAGTGTCCTCTTTGTACCTATCTCGCTGACTCACCAACTGACTAGCTGACTAACTGTTACTTGTGAGCCGGGCAGTGCTATTGTATAGGATTACCCATGCATAAACTCCAATCCGGCTAAATCCGGCCCATTGTGTAGACCAGATGCATGAAAAGACTTCCAGTGCATAGCCATTCTGAATCAGTTGTATAAAATTTTGGATGTATAATTTCATTACTCATTTTATTTTGCTGCATTGTGCCAACTGGCATTTCATATTTCAACCAGCCAGCTGACATGACCCTGGCAAGCTCAAATCCATTGGTAAGACATCTGCACATGAAAGCAGAGGTCATGGGTTCGAGTCCAACTCAAGCAAGCTCGTGAATTTTATGAAGTACTTTTAGTAATTTAATGCTACATTTAAAACATACAAAGTAATTGTAAAAACGTTTACTGCAGAAAACCTACTGCCTAAAAGAGTACCTTTTTAAGCAGAATCCTAGAGTGTATGTACATGTATACATACATGATGTAAATGCATACAATTTTAACAGGAACAGAGTATTAGAAATAATCCTCATATCGTGATGTAGATAGAATTTGAGGCTTATTGCTGGATTTTCAATCATAAAACCTCTACCATGGGAATGCACGCATCATGTGTGCTAATACAAAAAAGAACAATACAGTGTCATTAGAGCTGATGTGCATATGAATTGCCCAGGTCGTCATTAGACACACGCGTGTTACGTTCACTTTGAAGATTATGAGTAATTCTGAGTCATCTGAAACCGGGACGTCTTTCTCTACATCTCTTGGGTTTAATGCTAGCTGCAGGGGGCAGGGTTCTTACGTGCACGATCCCTGCCAAAATGTTGGCACGGCGTTAAGCTTCACGTGTGACACGGGTATTACTCGGTGGATTTGAAGATGACATCAAGTGGACACGTGTGCAGCCGGGGGGCCACATGAATTGTCTCTTGCGCGATGATCGGATGTTGTGCGTATCATTGTGGCAGTATGAGGACAATGAAAGTGTCTAATATTCATATTTAGGCCTATAAAAACTTCAGAAAATATAGGAGGTTAATTAATGAATTTGAAAATCTGTCACCGTGTACATTTTCTTTAAACTATTTGATGTGATCTTTATGCACCATGAATTCCCCCTCCCCCCTCCCAGGGCTAGCATACCCTAGGGGTGGGAATTGTCATGTTTAGAATGATCAAATCCCTACTCCTGGGTATAATTTTGTAAGCAGAAAATATAGGAGGGTTTTCAATTTTGCACTGAAAAGAGGACCAACATCCCCACCCTGGGGTCTTAATGTGGTTCATAATTGCATGAGGGGGGTCGGGGAGGGGCAGCATGGTGCGGAGGGGGCACAATTGATTAGAACATCACTTGTGCATAGTCAGTGGGCTGTGTTTCCATACCTTAACCTGAATGGTTGGGCCACTATTGGATGATTCAGTGTACATACACGTATAGGTGTAGATACATCATCCACAGTCTGTTGCAGCTACCAGGACAATGTTTATGTATGACATGTTGCACATGTACCGGTATGCCTTGAAGGTTTGATTTGAATGTTTACAAAATCATATATCTTTCTCGCTACAGCACAGCATTTTAGCTACTGTTCCATAATTTACTCAAGACATGGCAAGCCTGGTAAAGCTGGTCTCAGGGCCCACACAGTTCTACCCAATTGATTTAGAATTGCTATTCAATGGACATCTTTTCACCCATCTGGTCTTCAAAAATGGGCCAGATTTATTCCATTCATTGACGATACAGGGTAATCCTATATGATAGCAATACCCAGCTCTCGTTACCAGTCTACAACCAGTCTATGAAAGTCACAAGTGACAGTCAGTAAGTGAGGCTGCATCTGAATCAGCTGTCTAGAGCTAGGTCTAGGTCTACGCCCATTGAAAATACGGGGGACGTGCTGACAAAAGACGTAGCCGTAGCTGTGGAAGCCCTTTTCGGACACAGCCTGAGATTTGTACAATTGCCTGGTCCTCTGGGACCAGGAAAACACTAAAGGTTAAGCAGAAATTAAGAATATCAAATATCCTTTCGTTTGTATTCCTGTACATAAATATGTGTCTCATACATGAAAAATCTCTTTCTGTCACCGTTCAAAATCTGGATTTGCCGTTTACACATCTTTAGAGTGTGACCTTTAAAATTAAGCCTTAAGAATTCCACCCTTGAACTGAGAGCAGCATGGAAAACAGCACGAGTCCATCTGCCGCAGCATCTGAGACAAGATGACATTTGAAGAAGAAGAATTTAAGAAGTGTGAAGAGAAAAAAATTAAGGGGAGAAAAATGTTAAGCGACGGTGTTCAGTCAGGGACGGGAAAGCCGAGCCACATCCTGACCTGAAATGGCTTTGAACCCGGGTCGGACCGGATTGCAAAATGATGAGGCTGAAACTAATGTGTCTCCTTCCTTCCGCTGAGGTGTCCCGGGTTTGAATTCCACTCGGGTTAACATGAGGCATCGATTTACAGTTCGATTAAGAGAGGTTATTTCATCTTCTTGCTGAAGTCTGCCGGAGAACATTTACCAGCATGTTCACTGTTCAGAATGTGCTCGTGGTTTAATGCACAGTGACAAGATTTTGGAGTGACTCTGGAAGGTTCTCAGAAGAATGCTGGGTGATTAAGGGTTAACAATGAAACAGACTTACCTGAAAGAGAATTATTGCCAGCAAAAAGTTCAACTTCATGGTATTGTCCTGTTTGTGGTGTTTGCCTTGAACATACTTTGTTGGCATTGAAGGCCAGTGTATAACTTTAGCTCTAAGTATAATAATTGGAACAATAGCAAATGTAGTTTGTGACATTTGACACGAGTTGGACACCTTTCAACTTAAGCACATTTGCTATCAGATTGTGAAGATGTGTGATTCTGAAGAGAAAAAATAAACCAAACAAATCCAGAGGTTAGAGTTGTCCTCAACATTTAGGACATGACAAATGCAGCATTCTCCTGAGGACAGACAGAGTACACTGCCCACACTTCTTCACATTGGAGATATTCCCCAACATGCCTACAAACTTTAATTGTACACATAATGTACCGGTACCTTCATATTTAACAGAAAATTTGCTTCAAATTCACACAGCATGGACTAAGAACCAGCCAAAAGGCACACGGAAGCTCTGTTTATATGATGTTGACAAATTTCACAGTTTTTGTTGATATGGTAACATATTCCTGTGTATAACCACATTTGGCGAGACTGTGGTTGCTAGGGGATAATCCAGGGTCAGTGTGAAGCAATAATATAACAACCCGGTACTGATATTTGGAGTAGTGCTGTAATTTGGAAGGTGATTTGCAGAAGCTGTTTGTTACACTGCGCTTTGTTAATGATTGATATATACTGTGTATTAATGATGATAAATGACTTTGCAGCTACCTGAATTATGCTGCCCTGTTACAGTTAGTTCCACCGCACAGCTCATCATGTAGAGGATCCATCGCAAACGTTGTCAAGCAGAAATTAGCGGAGAACCAAACATCAAATGATATTAGAGGCGGTAAACTGTCGTGCACAATTGTTCTATACTCAGTTAAGTTTTGTGTTATTAGGCCAAATAAAAAATATACCAGTTTCTCGTTCCAGCCTGTATCCATTTTTCCCTGCCGCATCAATTTATTTCAAATTTTGGTGTGGTAATTTTCACTTTTATTTAATGGCAAAATCTGCCGTATTTTCTGATATTTTCACCATCAGAAAATATCTTGTGTCTTAACAGTTGTTTCCAACATGAATGAGTAGCCATTTTGGGGTAAAAAGCTAGTCTCAGAAAAGTGATGGCAATTTTTACATGTAGGAAAATGTCATGTTTTGAAAAAAGACCATCCGCCATCTTGGATCCGTCATTTGCCAAAACAAAAAGTGCCTGCATCCTCCTCTTTTCAAAAAGTTTGGACGAGAAACTTTTTTTTTATTACTTGGCCTAATATCAATGTCATTACGTAAGTATTTCCGGATATTAAGCAGTATTTGCATAATAATTTGAAAATGTAGCACATTTGAACTCACGCAAATAATCTTGAAATTGTAATTTGCATTTAAAGTTGTGTTAAACTGCTCTAGACATAAGGTTAGCACGTTTCATTTGACTTTCTAAAATGACAACAAAAAAAGTTAACTTGAATTGCATCAAATGGTCTGATTCTTTGAACTGTTAACGTGAACACATTCAAGTCAGCTCCTACGTGTAGTTCCCACTTCCCAGCAGTCTCTATTTCTCAGTGGATATGAATAACTAATATTTACAGTCGACCACAAGTAATAACCTATCCCTGAGGTGTGAGTGGTTATATAGGTCACAATTGCTCAGGTAATAACTCACTCGCTATCGGTGAAAGATCATGTGGGCACACGCCACAAATCACTCTGGTTTTAAGGTGGGCAGAGTCCGAGCTTGTTTTTATGTATGGGAAAGTCTCCGTATATGCTGGTACATGTGTATGCTCATTGGAGGAGTTACAAATGTACATGTACAATTCAGAAACGAATGCAGTTCAAAACTTGGTTTGGTAGATACGGGGAGGGACGGGGAGGGGATCAGAGATCACTAATAAACTCCGTTCTTTTTGCTGGTCCCAGAGGGGCAAGGCTATAGTCCTCTTTTTTTCCTGAGAATGCCGGGCAGTGCTATTGTATAGGATTATCCCATAATGGAACTGGTTCCCAGGGCTGGTGTTAATCAGTTACATACAAGATTTGACTGATACCAGGGAAAACGTTAACTTGGAATAGACTGGATCCACTTTCAACACTAGAGGGCCTGATCAGCAGGGGGAATACAAGTCATAAACGTCCTCCTCACCAGGGGTTCCTTCCACTTTTGCAAACAACGCAAACGTTGCCCACAGTTTCCCCATTGGCTATGCACTAAAAGATCGTGAATATTGGCAATTTTTGCCAGAGTGGAATGCACCCCGGGAGTGTTGGCTCAAGATGCAAATTTATACTTGATTAATGGCTTCTGATAATCACAGTGTCTGTCCACGTTACTATGGCAACAGCTTGACCGCTCATCAATGTATTCCTGGTCTTTTTTTTTTTGTGGTGGACGTACCGGTATTTTCAACAAATGGATGCTTTTAATGCATTAGAGTGTGTACACTGGCAGCTATTTAGCAAATTTGAAGTTGGCAGTTTCGCTGTTTGCTCTGCGACGAGGGTAGAAATGCCTCTCTTTGGGAATACCACGATACGAGCTGCCGGGCGTTATGGAGAAGCTATTTGATTAGGGAGCAAACGAACGGAGAATGGCATTTTGAGACGGAGAGAACAACATGCAGGGAAAGCATTTCACAATGTTTGCTTTTTCAATCAAAATGGTACCAGGGAGAAAAATTCTGTCAATGTTTTGTGAAAATTAGTCGATATACATTTATCCATGTTTCTAGATTTACATGTATTCTGAATCGCTTTGTTTTAATGACAAAGCACAGAAATTTAAACACAGAAATTGTTTGTCTCAGATGAAGCTTGGTTACCAGCCAAAGTACCATGGATGTTCATTGCTTGTGACTGGTTCTCAGCAATTAATGCTTAGCACATTTAGTTTACTAAGCAATGTTTCTTATTTTGTAGCTTTGTGAAATGGTGCCCTGGTTACTTGTAAATGCTTGTCTGTTCTTTTGACATACACATGTACATGTAAACGTACATCTTCAAAACCCTTGATGTACAAGAATATAAAATTTGTCCCATCTATCTTACAATTACCCGTTTTTTCTTTCTCAGTCTAAAAGCTGGAAATAGTTTTGAAGATTTGGTCAGTATCATATGATTGCCCGAGAAAATTCATCGCATTTTTTTATTTTCAACCTTAAAATAAGAGGGCTAGATATTTTGAATCTAGCAGAAAACCTTTCTGATGTTAACTTTCAGAAAGAGCCTGCTAATATTAAAATATCGGGCAATTTAACTTTTTCTGATTTGTCAATCTAGTCAGGAAGCAGTTTGCAGCAGCTTTTTAATTCTCATATATTCATGTCTTGGATGTTTTGCAGATGGCTAGACTCGTCCAAGTCCCTCATGGAGCAAGGAATCGAAGAGAACGACACCTTGATGCTACGCTTCAAGTATTTTGCCTTCTACGACCTGGATCCCAAACAGGACGGTGTGCGGATCAACCAGATCTATGAGCAGGCCAAGTGGGGGCTGCTGAACGAGGAGATTGATTGCACAGAGGAGGAGATGATCATGTTTGCTGCGTTACAGGTGGGTGTGACGACGACTCGAAACAAGACTAGGGCAAGCCTAGTTGAGCTGGTCCCAGAGCACACAAAATTCTATTCAATTCAGCCGTTTCACAATGCATTGCGCCACCAAGAGTTTGCCTTGGAGAGTCCATTATTCAAGTTCACGATGGACAAAACATAGCCCATTTGAATGAGTGTCAGAAGACAACTTGAGCTAATTTGTAAAAAACTCCACATTGATAAAGAGAAAAGAAAAGGGCAAACTGATACTCGAATCATGCTTACGAAACTACGGACTGGAAAAAAATAACAATATCAAATGTCTCGTGCTGCGAATTTGTTGACCATTTCCCACAATGCCCTGGGAAAAAATGAACTCTCCGTGGCAAACTCTTGGTGGCGCACTGCATTGTGAAATGCCCGAATTGATTCAGAATGGCTAAAGAGTTTGTTGGGTGAGCTGTAATCGGCCTTATTCACGAGTCGGCCAGATTGAATTTAAAGTGGGGTAAAATCTTCATTTTTGGAACTTGCGAAGAGAAATGAAAGCAAAGACATAAAGTTAATTACACATTATACCAGTCTGCTCTAATGAATAATTTTGAATTTGTGATTAAACATACCCTAATGTTTTAAGCTACAAAAAATGAAAGTGAGGCTAGAATGTATAAATAGTCTGGCACCATCCCATTCAACAGCTCACAATTAATAAAATACATTCAGGGAACCCGACCAAAATAGCTTTCTGGTGAATAAGGTCCATGGTAACGTGACGGAATTGAAAAATCTGCTTTCACCATTTGCATGGAGAATTGACTTATTGCCTAGACACATGTACCATGAGAGTACATGAAACAAGAGGCGCCAGACTAATGCACATGCAGGGTACATGCGACCTGACAAACGCGTACAGTAGTGTAGCTAGGGGAGTGCAGAGTGGCAGAGTGTAATGGGCTAGAAATGAGAAGCAGAATTGGGAATAAAGCGGGTCATAAGTCACAGTCAGTCAGTGATTCTGCTAGTCAGTCCAGTACCAAGCGGACAAAGAATGTTATTTGCCTATGTTTAGTTTAGTTTGTTTAGTGTAGGCTATGGACTTTGTGCTCGATGTGTAGTTGGTGCTTTACGATCACTCTTAACAGCTCTACCGGTATGTGTGGGACACATCAGGTGCACATTCTTGTTCATGTGCACAAGATGTGTGTACGCACAAACAATTTCCCTCTGAATGTGCACAATCCCATATCATGATTGGGAACACAATTTGGCGTCAAGTATTTGCTCTGCAAAATTTGCATGAGTATGTTGAACAAATTTCAAACTCTGAAGAATTTTGTGGCGTCAAATTTGCGGTTGGAACTGGTTGGATATTGGCGAACGTTACAGTGGACATGCAATTGTTCATGTCATAAAAATTCACTTTGCTTTTGCGTTCGCATGAAATACAAACCAGCCATAATGCTGACTCTTAAATGCCATTACTGCCACATGTGTGGTTCTCACGAGAAGGTGCTACTGTATACAGGTTTAGGCACACGCAGATGAAAATTGTTGGTGCATACTTCTAGGCACAAGTAGTGTGCCCTGCACAAGGAATTCTCACAGGTTGTCTAGAAGCCCAGTCTACTAATACATGAACATTATTAAAATGTTAAATGACAAAATTTAATACTGAAGTTTACATCTCCTTTACGTATAATTCCATTACGCTACCCTTTTACCAATTACAAATACATGTATTTATATAATTTTGGATAGCTTTGAGTGGGATGCAAGAATATATTGCACCACTGACCCTCTACACAAGGATAAACGACTTCCAAAATCACTGGTTAGAGGCTTGATAACAGCCTGTGCGCGTATAGAACATATAATGCGCGTGCGCGAGACTAGAGTCGGCACGCGACTAGCAGTTGAATTTCTGTCAAGTCTCCCGTGATTGGGTTTCATGTGGGGCGTGCGCACTGAGTCTTGCGCACGTGCATCGTATGTTCTATACGCGCACAGGCCGTTATCACGCCTCTTGACAAACAGTTCTGTACACTTTGTACACAAGCTCAGATAAATTGTTTATCCTTGTGTAGAGGATCTGTCATTGCACCAGCTGTATTGCTACAGCGAGATAAAGCTATTCTTGTATCCCTGAAAAAAAAATCCATCCAATATTATATTTTTAGTATTATTCATATCAGGCTGACTTTGTTTCTCAAAATTTCATTGAATTCTTCTTCACTTATCAAAGTGAATCTCAGGCTGCTTGAAGCTGCCATTTTTGCTGACAAACAGTGTATGCCAAGTCTTCTATGCGACTGCTATACTCTGTTGATTGGTTCAAAACTGGGTGTTTCTACCCTCTCGAGCGAGTGGGAACCAGCGATTCAGTAAAATGCCCCGGTATAATAATAATAAAGAAATATTTTATAGTCACTCCGGTACTTTTTGGAAAGTATGCAATACGCTGATTTATTTTTACTACTTGCAAGCCCGATATAAATGATAATCTTTCACTAAAGGAAATTAACATGCCACAAATTTTGCCTGCCACAGATGCAAGTGAATCTACAGGCCCAGATGCCACAGCCTGACCCCGACGCGCCAACAGAGGGCCAGGATGATATCGACAAAGCACTGACCAACCTGCAGGACTCGCTAGAAGGGACTTCAATCACCACAGGACAGGTAGATTTGAAACTAGGCCTGGCACTTATAGATAGTTATGGGCAATTCCACGGTTACTCACGTTACATTTTTGATGTACTTTTGAGTTTCCTTGGGCTGTAATTACCTTACTGAAAAGGTTTAATAACTGTTATCCCCATGGTAGATAGAGTAGACCTAGACCTACCTAAGCACCAAAGATGACATCCAGAAAAATGTATTATGTATGAAAAACAAGACGCACAAAATCGGTTACTCACGTTACGAAATGTAATGTGAGTAACCACGGAATTGCCCTTATGCACTGGTTGTCAAAATCAACGTGGGAAGATATCTGACTACCTGCGGGATACCTTTACCTGTACAACTTGTACACACTTCAAATAATTCAGTTTTGGGCAGTGTGTGGTTCATCAAGGCAAACAAAATTGCTCAAAATCTTAAGAAGGGTGCATAACTACTAACCTGTTGAAGTTTCAGTTCAGTGGATATCACACATTTTGAGAAAACAGTGAAAACCTATACACAGTTTTTGGGTCTTAAGACTGGATTCCGTTGCTATAACGCACACAGAAAAGTGTGCCTGACCAGCTTGAATAATTGTTTTGGTTTTTTTCTCGATCCAAACCATTTCTGGCAGAACAGTTTCACAGGGTATTTGGTACCAATCCTATCTTCACTTTGAGCAAGGTTTTCTCATTAAATCAGTAGGTTAGTTTCTGGGTAATTACCAATATTCCTACGTACACGTACCTTCAGAAAAACTTCAAGTCTCACAACTAATTTGTTTCAATGTGCAGACGCCTTGAAACTTGCCAAATGGCGCCAGCCTTCAGAAAGATTCTGTTATTTTGAAAACAAAATATCCAAATCATACAGCAGATCTTTCAAGTTTATACCCAGAGTGTCTGGGAGAGATTTGGAAGTCAGCTGTGTGTATAGGCTCACGAGTCGGCCATATTGAATTGAAAGCTTGGTAATATCTTCATTTTTTGGAACTTGCGAATAGAAATGAAAGCAATGACATAAAGCTAATTACAAATTAATACCAGGCCGCTCTGATAAATAATTAAAAATTTATGATTAAACATGCGTTTTAAGCCACTTTTACAAAAAAAATTGAAAGTGAGGCTTGGAACTCATAAATAGTCTGGCACCATCACATTCAACAGTTCACAATTTATAAAATACATTCAGGGGACATGATCAACAATGGCTTCCTCATGAATAAGGTCTATAGTGCTGAAAGGTTAAGCGGTCAGTTGAATTTGTTGAATGAGCGTCTTGCTCGTTTCACTTTATAAGAAATATATTTCAGTGGGAAAGTTTGATATAATTTTTGCACGCAACAACAAAACGTTTTCCCCTGAACCTCGGATAACACGAGTAACTTATTCCAGTCGCATCATATTCCAGTCGCAATGAGTTTCCTGTGTTCTTTACAAGTAAAAAGACAAATTGTGGTCTGTTGATAGTGTCTCATTGCATTATGGGTACGTAATCCAGATTGTATCAGTTTGGTTTCCTGTACATTACCTTGACAACAAACCCAATTCATTTTTTCCCCTTCCTTTTCCAGAGTGACATCACGTCAGTTCCTGAATTGTGTGACAACCTTCGCTTCTTCAGGTGAGGAAAAAGTGCTGTCTGTTGTCCATTAATTAGTAACATCTTTATGTAGAAGGATTGCCACAAATTCTGACTGCATTTAAACGTCCCGTGCATGATTGCACGAGGGCGCTATTTTGTTTTCCGGTGACTAGATAGAAGTGTTAAGGCAAAGAACAAAACACAGCTTCAAGGGTTGTCACGTAAACAGTAAACCGACAAAGATTACGTAACAAATAACGAAAATAATATTTAAAACTACTAAACAAAACTTAAACAAAAACAAATACTAGATGTACAAGGTGTAAAAGTAATACACTAAGATTGTGCAGTGAAATAAGAATGAGAATAAAATATTAATTAAATTGGATTGAATTAAAAGGAATGAAATTGCACGAGATCTAAAGTGAAAGAAATATAAAACGAGATAAATTAAATTAAACACCATAAGTAAAATACACATGCGTTATGTTGTGATGCATGAACTTTGATAAGAATAGGCAGAAAAATGTCCAACACGGAAACAAATGTCAAGCAAGATACGCTATCTGGGAATGTTATGACCCATGAATGTGATGTAGATCAAGAGCCATGTCATGCCCAGAGTTGGATCTAAACAATTTTATCTTCGAAACTCTGGAGGGACAAACAGCCCATTGTTTCCAAATCGCAGTCTGGGATCCTATGATCCGGGTCTTGGCTTTGAGTTCATGGAAACATTGATAGATGCGCTGGCTAATTATCTACTTGCCTGATAAAGAGGTTAGAGGCCAACATGCTGGGTTTAAGGGCGTCGTAATGTGAGCTCTGGATTTCCGAGATTTATGGCCAATTGGGTTTGTCAGGTCTTGCTTTTGATTAGATTGGCTTCAGTCAGAATTGAGCCTCTGGAGATTTTATGGTGGTTTTTTTTAGAGGTCCTTAGCAGTAGTGTATTGAAGTGATTGAATCTGCTTTTAGGGGCACTTGGCTCACCTGCTGAAATTAAAAAGGGTTCTTTTGGAGTCCGAGCACAAGTACCCCCTCAATGGTTACAAAGGGAGAGTTGGGGGAGACCACTGGGAGGGACATTTAAACGCATTGCTGATTGGCGCCCGATGTTCATACGAAGATGTTTTGGGTCTGTGCACATTCAGAATAAAATTTATGGTGCGTACCGGTACTCCACACCATACATGCACAAACCATTACGCGTATGCAGCATGTCCTCCCACTGGAGTTCGCAAAAGTAGTCACAAAGCGCCATCTATTGGTCATGCGCAGAGTCCAATGAAGGAGCAGTGAAGTGTGACGTCACCTCCTCCCCATGCCAGGGTCACTTCCTTGACAGTGCTTGACACGCATTTCGGAACGACGCATTCTGCATGCGTTTAATACACACAGGATCACAGACAACCATTTGACATCCTAATTTTGTGGAACATTGTTCACACATTAGTAACTGAAAATGGTAAACTGCCTTGCAACAGATTGTCACCACACCAGTTAAAAATCACATGAGGGAATTCAGCCAATTATAAATCTTAGGTTCACAACCGCCATATATGGTCTGCTGCATTTTGCGCGAAACAGTAACTATGGTTGCATGGAGTTGACCCACAAGTGTCGTCACAACTTCGACAGCGTATTGACAAGGGGACAGATCATGCATTACAGAGAATCAATGCTTATGACATGAGATGGGATTTAATGTAAGACACGTATGTATGTTTGTCGGCTTTCGCCAGACTACACTGAGACTTTGGCCATTTCTTAAGCATTAAGTTCATCTCCACCTTGAAACTTCAGTTTCCTCATTTGGGGTCCTTGATTTAAAGGGTTCATGAGATGAATTTTTTTTAGGAACACATTTTGTGCAACTTTCTTCCGCTTTTAAATGTATGAAAACTATTTGACATCCCTTTGTGGTAAATTTGATTGAAAAGTGCACCTCTTTAAATATGCAAAAAATGTCCATGCCTTTTCGGACAACTGAGGGCGCTGTTGCTGTGATGTCATGTCAGGGAGACACTGTTCAGTTGCAGGGTTTTCTGTTCAAATAGTGAAATCAAATATGTGCTCATTGAAAACGTTTGTGACAAAACTTTGCTCATTGGATTACTGCCATTTACTGACACAAAAACAAATCACAAAAGACAAAAAATACTTACGACAGCAAAATATCAAAAACAATTCTGGCAACTTTTAATGCTGAAATAGCTGTAACATTGAGGTTTCTGTCTGAAAAGACATCGTACTTTTGCTCATGAATATAGAAATTCGCATTGGCATAAAAGCCAAAAAAGAACCGAAGCACCATTGAAAATGGTAAAATGAAATTTAAATCATGGTTAAATGGGACACAAAGGTGCAATTTCAATGATTGCAAAATTTTTTTTAAAATGCATGGGCCTGTTTATCAGAGTGAGCACAGTGTGGGTTCAAACTTTAAATTCGGAAATATCTAATGTTATGATTCAAAGCCAATGTTTTCAGGTTTTTTTGTTTGGTTTTATCATTCAAGGCCAACAAACACCTCATATGCAACAAGTAATGAAACTAAACTTTGAGAATTACTCCATAACAAGGGGGCCTTACGTCAGGCCTTGTATATTTTTTAATTATATATTTTATTTCAGATCAATCTAGTCAGTGCAGCAGCTTTATTCATTTTCAATTTTTTTGCATGATTGTACACTTTGGGCATAACAATTTTGCAGTATTGCGATTGATGGTGGACGTTCTGAAGTGGTTATAATTTCTCTTGGAGTGTAACAAATTTTTGAGGACCCATTTTTTAAATTTTGTTTTTCCTCTTCAAACAAAATTAAATGAGTGGGGTGTCTGTCTAGGAATGCCGTGGATGTTTTGAGCAAACCCAAGCTATAGAGCCATAAAAGTCTTTGCAACACCTTTTGATTAAAAGGCCTGCAGTGAAATGGAACGGGACGTGCCGTGAATGGATTGGCGGTTGTTTTGAGAGAAATGACATCCAGCCATCGCCGTCTTGTTTGACGGAAAGCTCTCTGAAGTATCTCGAGAGACAGTGAATATCCCCCGCAACAGGTCATGCGATATTGACGAGATTAGCTTACCGAGAAGCAACGGTCTCCCCCTTTCTGTAATTGTCACGTAGCATGAATGCACCGCGCCTCTTATTGATCGCCCCCACTATTACGAGTAGCGCTGTGTAAACGACACCGGTGATGCACTAACATGATTTAACCCTTTTGCGAAACACGCAGCCAACTCAACTGGGACGTGGGCATTATATCGCCGTCGTCGTCGGTAGTTGAACTGAATTTTGTTGGCAGACGACAGCTGCCTGTCAGCGTGACATAGATACCAGGTGCCGGCAACATGAATGTCTCCTCTGAACTCCAGATCTGTCCCTAATTGCTTGAAGTTGCTTAGAAGCAGAATATCGCCTAGCGGATTTATTAGCTAAAGTGAAAATCAACTGAGAACCAATCATAAGCAGTATCATTAAATGACATTTTTGGTGGGTTACCGGTGATTGTTGTTAATGCAAACTTTTTTTTGTGCTTAAAAAATTTCTATGCTTAGCAACTTTGTGGCTCTGTCAAATTTGCCCTGTGGTCTTGATAACATGGCTTGCTTACCGTAAACCAAAATATGGCTTGCAAAATTTCCACTATAGGAATACCTGCAACTAAGGATTCTTTGCTCAGCCCATTAGCACCCCTAGTACATTGTATTACATAGTATTTATTCACTGATGAGTTCATAAAACTATTGAGTGTTTGGGGCGGAACTGGGAGTAACAGACAGGGCAGTTTCGGGCGGTACAGGGAGTAACAGGCAGGGCAGTTTGGGGCGATACAGGGAGTAACGGGCAGGGCAGTTTGTGGCAGTGCAGGGAGTAACAGGCAGGGCAGTTTGTGGCAGTGCAGGTAGTAACAGGCAGGGCAGATTGGGGCAGTATTGGTAGTAACAGGCAGGGCAGTTTTGGGCGGTGCAGGGAGTAACAGACAGGGTAGTTCGTGGCGATATAGGGAGTAACAGGCTGGGCAGTTTGGGGCCGTACAGGGAGTAACAGGCAGGGCAGTTTGGGGCAGTACAGGGAGTAACAGGCAGGGCAGTTTGGGGCGGTACAGGGAGTAACAGGCAGGGCAGTTTGGGGCAGTACAGGGAGTAACAGGCAGGGCAGTTTGGGGCAGTATAGGGAGTAACAGGCAGGGCAGTTTGGGGCAGTATAGGGAGTAACAGGCAGGGCAGTTTGGGGCGATATAGGGAGTAACAGGCAGGGCAGTTTGGGGCGGTATAGGGAGTAACAGGCTGGGCTGTTTGGGCGGTACAGGGAGTAACAGGCAGGGAGTTTGGGGCGGTACAGGGAGTAACAGGCAGGGCAGTTTGGGGCAGTATAGGTAGTAACAGGCAGTGCAGTTTTGGGGTGGTACAGGCAGGGCTGTTTGGGGCGGTACAGGACTTTTGGGTTATTTAACCTACATGTAGAACAGAATTTCTCTAACTAGGGCCCTACAATGTAAGCAAACAGTGGTGACCGTAAGCGCAAAATTCTGTGGTTAGCAGAACCATAAATCTGAACATTTTCCCATAGTAAGCCAAACTTGTGTGCTTTGCGGATTCATGAATATGATACCAGGTCATATGTTGAAAACTTGAGTCTTAAATCCAAAAACCACCTGCGTTCCCACAGACTTTCAGTGTGCAATAGCTTAGGGATACTTAGTTTCTCTTTCATCAATTTGCAAAAAGATTTTTGGAACCAAAAGTGTCATTTTCACCTGTTATAAAATATCCAATGTGCAAAACAAACTTGGACAGACTTTCACTGCACACAGTTCCATAGGGGCTGCTTACAATGATATCAATATGCTCCACTGAGAACTGTGGGAATTCTGCTGTGAAATTGGAAAAAATGAAAATGAACACTGGTTTACCGGTACCGTATATGATTTATAATCGAAGACTGGAAACTCGAGAGACGGTTGGTTCATAAAAAGATAATCGACTGTCATAAATATTAAGGGAGCATTGTGGCCAACATGTTGCTTTTGGGGTAATAAGTATGAATATTTAAAGCACACGGCATCATTTTGTTTTCATTTGAAGCAACAAAATTGCATAGGATGCAAAACAACTAACCTGTCGAAGTTTCAGCTCAGTGATGTTCTCCATTATGGGAAAACAGAAAAAAACCTATGTGCAGTTTTTAGGTCTCTTGTGGATTCCGTTGCTAGCACTTCTGAATCAAAAATTGCTGTTTCATATTTCAAATTTCACGCTCCTGTGTGCACTCCTTAACTCAGCACTCGGGACTTGATTCTCAATCAGCCGGTTTGTGTATGTGATGTTCAGGTCCCCAGCGAATGAGTGATTACGTAGTAACCCTAACCCCCTAGTAGTTCCTCAGGACTACCCTGCTAAATCCAACAGAGTCCAACCGGAGTTTCCTGCTCAATCCACTGTGCCTCATTTTCAGTTGTCTGCTGAATCCAACGGAGTCCAACAATGCGTTATAATGCGGTTCATTTGCCTGCTGAATCCAACATTTTGCATGAGGAATGTACACAAGGGGTTAACTGCTCAGTCCAACAGGCTCCATCGGGTATGTGACGTAGTTGGATCCTGTTGGATTCAGCAGGGTTTAGGGTTAAAGGTAGAGTTTATTATTTGCAGCTATCCAAAAAGTAACTAACAAAGTTATGTTGAAATGCATACTTGGTATTAAAAATAGTAATGGCACTAACCTCCCTGTGAAATTAGTCTTTCTGGCATGCTGTCATTTTGAAGAAAACAATAAAAGAAGGTCATTTCCAAAGATGTGTCTAAGGACGCATGGTTTTACAAGCGGAGGGCACGCAAAACCCGATCGGCGGCCAGTGTTAAACTTGATCAGTCCATTTCCAAATTGAATATTTGAATATTCAATCAAGTCCAAGTTGGAGTAATCGAATACTGAATCATTCTAAAGTGCACAGCCCTATCACAATCAAATTTGAACTGTACATATTCGCCACAGTCTGTTAAAAATTCAAACATTATGCGCAGGAAACTGAAAATTGAGTAACAGAAAAAACAACGCTTGCCCAAGTTTGTCCCTGGAGTAGAAGTGCACATTCTAATGTTGACACACTGGATATACATGCCTGGAGAGTTTGTGCCCACTAATGTTGCATGCATGCCGGGCCCAGGGTTTATCTTTCAAGCACATCAGTTTGATCGAGGAGCGCGGATTCCCTATCTAGTCCTAGCACTCTCCAGTATGTCCAGGGGGTATCTCAACAGACTGATGAAACCCCAAAAAAGAAAGATTCATTACGTGAGGAATTCCAACGTCCTTGATGAGATGCGATGGCACATACTGCGGCTGATGATACGCTCGGATGTTAATGGAGAGACAGGAACTGGCCTGGGTCTCCGTAGGGGGTAGCTAGGGGGTAGCTCGGCAGTTTCAGGGGCCAAGAACGAAATGTTGCTAAGCATGGGAAAGATTTGCTTATCAGAAATAGGTCACCAGCTAAAATGCCAAATTTGCTCAGCATTATTTTCTTGCTAAGCATATTGCTGTGATAAGCATAAAAACAGCTGGGAATAAGTCACAAGTGCTGAACAATATATGACATATTTGCTGTAATTTTTTTTTTTTTTTTTTTTAAGCAAATTTTTTTTGTGCATAGCAGATTTAAGTGCTTATCAACTTCATGAATTTGACTCCTAGTGGAGCAATTGTCAGGATATGAATAAGGGAATAAACGTGTGTTTGGGAGGTGTTAAACACTATGTTTAAGACTGGTTGGAGTCTGGAATGCTGATACTTACCCTAGGCGAAGTCAAGGGTAATTATTGTGAACGTTCAACCATTAAAAACAGTAAAAGGCACTGGATTTCATAGGAGTCCAAATGTCATGTGACACTGGAAAAGCGTTTAAGACCAGCCAGCCATGTCTTTATCGTCCATTTTAGACCAGCCACGTGACGGGCTCTGGGAATGGGTAAACTGTCTTAGGTATTTATAAATGCAGTATTTAACCCATTAGTTTCTGTACTGCCCCTACGCGCCCTGCCTGTAACTCCTTATACCGCCCCAAACTGCCCCAGCACTCTATAGTTATATGGAATCACCAAGGAGTAAATACAGTGTATTAAAATGTAATACAAGTGCTCAAATGCAACTTCAACAAGACCGGTAACAAATTGTCGTAGAGCCAAACTGTATCCACCAATACAGTTCCAGTTTTTCTGAGATGTTTTGATGAAGGGTTGGGCAACATCCAAGTACAGTTGGCAGATATGTCTTTACCAGTTCCCCAGGTGCTGAAAACCTTTGTGCATTTTTTTGTTGTGATCAATCATCGTCATGTAACCGGATATTTCACAACATGGGACCATGGTACATGTTTAGTTGGAGTGGAATTAATGTTGTCTTGTCATGTTGTAATGATTATCTATTGTCGGCAGCTATCAAGGTCATGGCTGATAGAGGTTAAAGGCCGTGACTTTTGGCCCTGTTTGCCCCTATTTGCCCAATTTGCCCAGTTTTGAATGTTCACAGGCTGGTAGTGATTATAGTCTTTTCATGTGTTGCTCCAACTTTTGCTGAACTTCAGTGGTTTTTTTCCCACAGGTCTGTCAGGTCCGTCATGAAGCGAAAAGAAAACAAAAAAACGAACGAGACAAAGCAGAACAAAAAAAACAACCTGCATAACTTCATTAAGATATCTTCCCTGGTGTACCCCTTTAATGCTCCTTTGTTTTCAATTTATTCCCCAATCTTTTTTCCCTCATAAAGGCCACCCTCCCCAACCCTGGAGCATGTAATTCCCCTTCTGTTCCCTAGGAGTTTTCCTGGGATCTTGATGGGAAAAAATCTAAATAAATAAAACGTCTGCTAGTGTCTGATTGTTTGGGTGTTTGCTGCCGTGTTTTGGTGAAAGATAGGATCCACCTTAAGGCAGTGTTGAAGGATGAGAAATATCGGACCAATTCCCAACAGAAAAATCCTCTAAAAGAAATCCTGACGTGCTTATATTTGCATCCATTTATTTATTTGACTTGAGATATTAAATTTCCGGCCAGAAATTGTTTGTGAAGGTACGAATGTTATCTGTTGTACCGTGAGCGTGAGTGGAACATGGTGAAATATAGCTCACCTGCGTTCTGTGTTTAGGACCGAAGGCCGAGTGGCGTACAGGGCCCAATTTCATAGAGCTGCTTAAGCACAAAACTTGCTTAAGCACGAAAAAACATTGCTTAGTAAAATTAGGTTACCTGCCAAAACTCCATGTGATGTACATTGCTTGTGACTGGTATTTAGCTGTTGTTTACTTAGCATAACAATCGCATGGAGTTTTAGCCGGTAACCTGATTTTATTAAGCAAGACGTTTTTGTGCTTAAAGCAAATTTTGTGCTTAAGCAGCTCTATGAAATTGGCCCCAGGATATACAAGTTTGCTTGAAGGTACCAAATTTGATCTGCTTGCAAACTTGATTAACGACACATACGTGAGGATCCTCATTGGGCATGCACTGCACACTGTTGAGAATAGAATGTGAATGCAGGATTACAGTGTGGCTTGAAATATTCGATAACATCACACTGCAATTGCTATTACAGGCTGCCAGTTTAGCAACTGAGATTCAAAATTGAGAGTAAACCTGAAATTTGCTGTTTGTATATGTTGTGTTGGTTTTGTTTAATTTTTTCAACAATCATTTTTCTCATGAAATTATTTTTGGAAATTTGTTTCACTTTTTCATTTTTTTTTTTATACCCAATAGAAAAAGTGTACTCTCTTCTTTGTTTCAGTGTGTGTCACTCAATTGTATGTTTTTATAATATGTGCAGATATTATGGTTGTGAAAGTATTCGCTATTCCCGATGATTTCTATTCTGAAAAGGTGTTTTAATCAAAAGTAACCGGCGACTGACAACTGGTTTGGGCCACATTTTAAAAGCTTCGTAACTTTTCATTTATTCTGTCCTGGAACTTAATCCAAATTCTTTATCTGTACAGCTTTTCCTCTCAGGTTTCAGCCCCCCCCCCCCCAACAAAAAGTCAAAGTCAAAGGGTGGAAAAGTTGGTAATTTAAGAAAATCCACATTAAAATGTCTGCATAAGATTTTAGCTGGACTCTCCCCTGACTTTCTTGCCCGTATATTTATCAGATGGCTTCATTAAACGCATTCTTACTCATGTCATGATTTACAGCTGGGTAGGAGTGGTAGATATTCACACTGTCAGGGCAGCATTCCACGGCTTGTGAATCAACCATCAGTTGTGTCTCTTGATTTATCAAGTACTTGGGTTTAGTTTACAGAGAGAGCCAGTTGATTGTGGCATGGTTATCATGACCTTTGACATTAAATTGACACAGTGGTGTCCTTTGTAGCATCCGGCTTTTTAAAAGGGAAAAAAGAATTGGAAAATGAGATGTTAAAGCAGCATTACGGCCTGAAATCCCCGAAATTTTCATGGTTCGGATTGGTTACTTATCCTTTTTCAAAGGTCTGGTTGAAAGCAGGGGTGTGAAATCTCAGCTTTAAAGCTGATTTCAGCATTTTTGTGTGTGTTGAATTTCAGCTTTTTTCAGCTTTTTCCTTCACTTGCTGTGTACAAAAGTATAGGAGATTTCCTAAGTTCAACTTTTTTACACTTTTTTCCAGCTGTTTTCAGCTATTTTTATCAGTGGTCACTCACACCCCTGTGAAAGGAAACCAACCTAATGTCTTACCGTTCCCGAGAAAAGACGAAAAATCCTGGTTGTTTACATTGGATGCGACAGACATATTGCGGCAATAGCATATGTATTTTCAAGTCATCTCTATTCAGTGAACTGTACACGTTATGTGTGTGTGTGTCACTTAATACACACATTACCAATACACAAATGGTGTGTTCTTACACGTCCGTAGAATGTGAATTCATCACTGTGCTGCTGGATTCGGAACTAGCCTCAACAGCTTCAGTTTTTTGGGGACTTATTGGGCCAGGATAGGTCTCTCTCAAAGACGGCCATCTCTGTAGGAGAACTGCAACTGTGTATTTTACGCAAGCAAGTATGCATTGGGCAGTTGTGAAATGTTCCAAACACGCGGGCTTGTTGCTCGAAATACGACGCAGCCGATGCGCAGCATGCAAGTTGATGCTCAAAATGCCGATGCACGTGGCTATTCTGCAGGAAATGACATCATTTGAGAGAGAGACCTACTAGTCTTTTAACGGCCCCAATGTCTTTTCCACTATGCAAAGCTTCAAGTGATTTGTATTTATAAATGAAATTTGATTTTTTTGTTCTCTACTTTTTTTCTCAACAGGCCAAAGAAACTGACATTGAAGGGCTACAAGCGGGGCTACTTCGTCTTCAGAGACACCCATCTGACGCAGTACAAGGCACAAGAAGACAACCATGGAGCGCCCGTACAAACACTCAACCTCAATGGTATTACAACTATACCTCTGACAATTCCTCATCCATGTACAAATGGAGTACAAAGAAAATATTGACCTCACAAAAATATTCTTATCAAAATTTAAAATGTTGTACTGCAAATAGTCGCTGTGACATGACAAATTCTTTTTTGTATTTGCATTTGCACTGACTTGCACAGTCCTTTAAAGACTCTTTTTTACAACCAGAGACAATCAATCCTTTTGAAAATAATACTTAGGCGAATTTGAAAATGGTTTAAAAACAGAAGGCTGTCTAAAGCCTTGTTCAACTTTTTTTTTTTCCATCGTACTCCTTAAGAATGTCATGCCTCTGTGTTTAAAAAAAAAGTGAGCTAAGCTATGCATGCCATCACATGATGGAAAATCCACTCTGTCACTACCTCTTTTTGTTCGGCTTAAATACACTGTCAAGAGACTAATAGACTTGTAATGGAGGTTAAAGTCGCCAATTAGCTTTTGAGTTGCTTGTCAAAGGGCTTATGTTGAACAACATCTCTGGGGGAATTTCCAATTCCACAAGTTAAACGAAAAACCCTCTGGAAGTTTTAGGTAGACACAGCTAGCTACAAGTGGAATGCTAAGTCTTAGAAGAAAGCTGTTCATTCGAAAAAAATTTAAGCACATGTAGAAGAATCAAGCTCAGAGAATGAATACTAGTGGTGGGAGATATCAGAGATTTCAAAATCCGGTTGTCCTAATTTTTTTCAAACCGAATAAGGGTTATCTGATTTCACCAGAGTTTCCATTCAGCTTACAGTCATGCCAAAAAAAGTGACAAGTGAGGTGCCGCATGCAATGCGCTCCAGAGATCTAATGGTGACATAATGGATGGGAACTCTCTGACCAATCGAATTGACAGGCTATTCATGAATCAAGAAGACCACTAGCGAGTGAATGCGGTCACAATCAGAGACCATGGAGCAAATTGTGGGAAGTTCCAGTTATTTCTTTAGCCTGTGTCATAAAATGTCTAAGTCTTGAGTTTGTTTAAGGTTAGTTTTGAATATTCAGAATCCAAACTGAATTGTGGAATCCAAACCAACTACTGAAAAAGTATTTTTGGATACATTTCTGCAGAGACAGTATTAAAAAAAAGGTAAAGGGGCGAACCTGTGTTAACAGGGAACGGAGTGCCCATCTGTCTTTCATAGCGATTGGGCCAGACTGATATGCTGCTGTGGGAGGATCGCCACACCTCCTCCACAGCGAGTCTGTTACCTTCCCAGCATTGAACAATGCCGGTACCCATTTAACACCTGGGTTGAGAGGGGTAATTGAGGTAAAGCGCCTTACTCAAGGGCACAACACGCATGTCCACGATGGGGCTCGAACCCACAACCTCACGATCATGAATCCTGTGCTCCACCGCTAGACCACACGTGCCCACAGTCTGGTTTACGTGATGGTCATGGTAATATTTACTGATATATCAATTCCATCTTGCCCTGGGCAGGTTGCGAGGTGTCACATGAAGTCAGCATACCCAACGACAGATACGGCATCAAGCTGCTGATCAAGGCGCCCGAGGGGCCCATGGAACTGTGGCTGCGATGTGAATCGGTGAGTAAGATAGACAGACAGATAGACAAATAGACAGACAAACGCTTATAGAAACAGAGAAATGAAACATCACTTGTGATGCAGTCGGGCTAAATGAGCCATTTGTCGGGAATTTTCATTTGGAGATTCAGGCCAAAATAGGACCACTTCGTTACATCACTTCATCACATTTCTTGGTGTTCCGACTTTTTGAATATTTCTAATTTTTGAACTAAAGATGGTACCAGCATGCGGTTTTCACAGCAGTAATGCTGAGATTCAGCTCTTCTCAAATCTGTAAAAAAAAAAAAAAATTGACCAGGGTCGACAAACGACTCACTTAGCTTGATCACATCACATATTGACACACACAATGGTTCTTTGGCAGCGCCTGAATTACTTGGCTACGGCTGGCTATAACACACACTTCTATGGGTAGTGGCTGCAGCCGCTTCCATAGGTGTAGTGTAATTACAAGCCGCAGCCAAGTAATTCAGCCGTAGCCAGATACTCAGATCGGTGCTTGTTTGCCAAATCCTTTCTGTATGCTTATTACAGGCATGCAACTTTTCCTCGGATCCGCTGATTTCCTCGTTTTTACTTCTCATGAATGCCATTACAAATTGAAGAATACTGTACAAAGTCTTGTGTGGTTTGGAGTTTCCTCGTTTTTTTCTAAATTCCCAGTTGCATGCCTGATATTATGTGACTTTTCAAGCACTCAAATTTTGTTCAAGAAACTTGTATCCTTTTGTTGTAAGCCCTTTAATGGAATTGTGTCATCGGAGTTTCGAAAGTGTCATCTTTATAAAAGTGTTGCTAAAAACGGACGGTTGAAATTTCTGGCTCTATAATAAAATGTACTCAAGAATGAGTACAAATTGACAAAAAATATTACCAATGCAAAAGTGACATTAATGGTTTGAATGCTATTTTTGCTTTTTGCAGGAGGAGCAATATGCTAAGTGGATGGCAGCTTGCCGGCTAGCCTCTAAAAATAAGACAATGGCCGACAGCAGCTACCAAGCAGAGGTATACATTTGACAATTGTTGACTGCTGTGGTATGGGATATGACGTTTTAGCACCCGAGGGGCGCATAGCACCCAGAGGCGATGCTATATGCCCAGAGGGGGTTAAAAATTGTTATATCGTGTCAATAAGTCAAAAAGATAAATGGTTGTAACTTGCCGTGTGAGAAATACATTAACTCACTGTGATGTAAACTGAAGGTTTTGATGAGCATTTGACGTTGCAGTTCTCATTGCGCGAAGTTAGTGCGCCGTCAGGTTCCACACGCACGTGAAACGCGTATGTAAATTTGGCACGTGTGACATGCATTTTTATTGTCCAGACATGTGGCATTGTAGACCAATGAAATTACATATCCAAGTACACAATATAACAGTGTTTTTAAATTATTATTTTATTTGAAAAATGACAATGTGAACAAAGGTAATATCAGACATGAAATTTGAATGAGCTGAACATACAAAAGTGCAGACTTAGATGAGCCACAGACATTGGCACGAGACTTACCCATTCACCCCCAAAGCACACCTGATCAGCGTACTCCTTGTTCTGAGACTGGAATTTGGTTTTCGTTTCTCCAAAAGAATTTAGTCAGTCCTGATCTCTGGCAGGCGTTTGTCAGGCTGCCAAGGTGGTAGAGGGAATTATCAACAAAATGAATCCAATCCAATGTTGGGAACTTAGGCATTCGTCTTAAAAAATTCCGAGCATACCTCACGAACACTGTATTCAAAGCTGATTTGCACACTTGATGTATGCTCGGAATCTGTCTGGTCCATTTGCCAAAGTTTCCAAGATTTGATTGGATCCATCTGCTTGACTGCATTTGCAGAGGGACCTGCTGCATTCGGGCACCAAAATCCAAATCCAGTTTTGGGCCCAAACTACAGATGTTGTAATTATTATATTCATTATTATTTGAAACCAAATGAAACCAAGGATTCCTCAAAAGAAACTAAGGATTCCTCAAAAGCGCCCTAGGCACTGAAGCTTGCAAGCCTGAAGAAACCTGTAGAGAGGAGACAATGAGAAGAAATTACAGTTTTAGAGGTGGGAGGAAAAGCCCAGAAGAATATTCTGGGGAAAACCCACAAAATCAAATTCAGTGGGCACCAAGCTTGTTCTGGGATCCTGTCTACTTGGCATCCTCACAGGATGCAACTTCTCACTTCATGGACTTCGCCTTTTGCTACTTAAGTATTCACTTTCTTAGAGTTACGGCACTCTCCTGAAGACGGTCAGAGCATACTGACCGGAACGTCGAGTTTATACCTCTGGTTCTTTTCAGAACCATGCTCTTTGTTGAGAAATTATTCGCACATGGTGTTTCCGCAAACCTTTCATTATTTTGTATCTCCACCATGCAAAGCCTCAAATCTTACTTAAAATCAGGCAGGGACTGAAAACCCAATCCACATGTGACCAGAGCAGGAATCGAACCCAGGCCATAAAGGTGGGGAAGGCGAGGAACAAAACCACTGCACCAACCTGACTCCCCTTAACTACTTCCTTTCCTGAAGGTCCAAGGCATCCAGGCTTTCCTGGGCATGCAGCGCAGCAAGAAGACGTCCAATCCTTCCATCAATACGGTGAACGTAGACATACAAGTGGAGGACTACGTGTCACCTAGGTTCCTCAAGAAACACAAACCCAAGCAGGTTAGTTGCTGGTGTGCTATAATATTCGACCCTATGGGATTTTGTTTCCTTGTCCATGCTGCACATGCTCAGTGAATAGGCGTGGGTGCGGATGAGGGAGGGTTTCCACATTTTTTACCAAGACCGAATTCCATGTGACAGTAACTGAAAAAGCTCTCGAGAAGCTCTTTAATGTCTTCAAAATTAACTTTCTTATGGAGTGATGGTTGACTCCTAGAACATTTTTTAGGACGTTTTGTTATGAAATTAAAATTGGCCAGAAAAATGTCATTGTGTGGAAATATTTGGCCTGTAGGGTATGGCAAACTGTTTCTTGTTCTCAACAAACCATGACTGTTTGTTTATTTCAATAAAATCAGTTCCTTACATTTTTCAACCTTTTATTTTTACTTGTCCTTTTTTTTTGGTTTGAACTCTTATAAAGCCCAGTTCATACTGAATACAAATTTTAGAACAAACCAAATTCATTAAGGTTATGGTAAACATCTTATGATGAAACTTCACTTTTGCTTGTTTATAACTTACATGTACATGTATGGACACTGCTTTTAAACTACTATACTACTCCATATTTTTGGCTTGCGGAAATATTCCCTTTCCTGATAAAAAAACAGCTGCTGCAGGATAAAGGTTTTGGGTGAAGCTAATCCTTCAGTACATTTCTTGGATCTGCTGTGAGTTTCAAAAACATACCATATTTTAGCCAAGAACTTCTTGTAGCACTGGGTAGAAAGGGAAAAATAGATTGCGAAGAATGTCCTGGAACTATTATGTCGCAGTTGACCTGACCGCCAGCCAAGTTTGTCATTGTAAATTTCCTTTTCTCTGGCAAATAACATATGTTTTTGACATCACTTGTTGCACAATTGCCTGGTGATCATGTATCGTGCTGTGATTTATGTCCAATTTAAGTATGGCCCGATCGGTTCCACATTATAATAACATGATTACAATGCTAATGTGTTTGCATGCCAAGTGTGCATAACAGACTTCTTCTAAGCCATGTTGACGGCGTGGCTACATTCTTTAAACTTTGGAAATTCATACTCAAATATTGATATCAAGTGTTGTTTTGACTACAAGGTGTGTCTCTGAAATGACCTATTTATGTAGGAATTGTTTCTATTTGAAGAAAAATATTTGTAATATCTTAGTAAGGCATAGTGGAGATCAAATGTTATGATCAAAAGCACACTTTGTGTAAATTATAAGTTCAGTCTTCATAAACAGGTCATATATACTGGTTCCATACGGACTAAATATCTCTGTCTTTTGGTATCTAAAGCTCTAGAATTTAGTATGTATTTTTTAGAATTATTTTTTTAGAAAATTAATTCTACACGTCATCAATAACAACATCTTTGATATCAATTTCATGAAGTACCAATCAAAACTGTATCGTTTTTCATATCCTGCTGATAATTATTTTTAAAAAGAAAAAGATAAAGAAAACCAAACAAAAACAACCCTGATTATTTATGAGCATCTCATAGTCTTAAAGGATTACAAATGTATTCTTCATCAAGGAACTTCTCTGTTTATGTGGAAATATAGTTTGACTTGAAATAAATTCAGCCGACGCGTTCCCTCCCGATAAAGCAGTGAAAAATGCTAATATATCAGTTTCATGTATAGGAAATACACAACACTAGTCGTGTACGAAGATAAGTGTTTAGCAGGAAGTTATCTGGGACCCATTTCCTTTGTTTTAAACACATTATGAAAACACCAAATTTGGATAAACCTTTATTTTGAGGGTGAGCTTTTCCTGTTTGTGAAATGTTGTTTTTTTGGGGGGGGCTCAGAATTCATAGTTAGTGCAATATTCTGTTTGTACCATGGGCTCAGTTTAAAAATAGAAAAGAATATTTTCCACTTTTTTCTAAACCTTATCTAAACATGACATTGAGTTTACTAACAACCTGCAAATTTCTCTCGACATTTAGATCTTCAGAGTTTTCTAGATCTACCCTTTTTTCCAAACGAAAAATTTGCAACCTTAAAAAAATTCACACACAAAAAGAAAAGGTACAACCTTAAATATATTTGATTGGATTTATAATTTTTGCTTACAAAGTGCCATCTTTCAGCAAACTGTTGTTTTCTGCACAGCATGTATACCTATAGAAGTATGAGTGTTGACATCAACTGTTTAATGTGGGCAAAATAACATGCAGAACATCCTTAACCCTAACTTCCCAAATCCTCCAAAATCCTCTTTGCAAAATGGAAGATTATGCAGGATTGACTGGTCGTTAAAGGTACCAAGGAATATGTGCAATTGCCAGGAAACATACCTATCGATATGCATATGTTTTCCCTGTTTTCTCCACATCTATACTTCCACTGAGCTGAAACTTCAACAAGTTAGTTGTTATGCACTTGAGAGTTGTTTTGTTGCCTCGAACGAAACAAAAAAAATGCACAAAAAGCAAATGTTCCCATATACCTTTAAAGAGTATAGATTTGTTGGTTCCTAGGATTAATAAAATGTTTATCATCTTGCTGCAGGTTGCTGCTCGCATTCTCGATGCCCACACCAGCGTCAAAAACATGAAGTTGATGGAAGCCAAGTATAATTACATCAAGGCCTGGCAGGCGCTACCGGAATACGGCGTCACTTACTTTGTGGTCAAGTTTAGGAACAGCAGCAAGAAAGAGGTCAGTATTGTGCTCTGGACTGAAGCTTGAGATCAGAGTTTTGTAGATCCTTTGCGCTGCAGCCAACTTTGAATGGTAAATCTGCTGACTGCAAAAGGGCTGTTCCATATATTTTGGGTTTTTTTCCCACGAGCTGACAAAACTTACACTTAGACCCTCACCACCTCATCCTATGCAGCTTAACAGGGATTCTCACCATAAACCAGAAACATTCTGAAATCTCTTCGTTCCAGAAACAAAAATGGTTGAAATTTGCACATTAGTTCCCATTCATTGACTTGTCTGAAATTCAATAACAACAGACCTTTTTTTTCCTTCCAAAATGAAGAGATTTAACATGTTTTAGGTTCTTAGTGACTCTCAGTCAAATAACAATTGACTAAACATGGGTTTTGTGTTAATATTTTGGTGTTGAACAAGATTTACTGTATAGTGCAGGGTGTTTTTTTTTGGGGGGGGTGTGTGTTAGGGGATTAAAGAAGGTGTGTTACAAAAGGTCAGGTGAGTAGGTGCTGTAAAGTTGTGTCTTGATTTATTTAGTTTGGGGGGTTAATTTTCGAAGAGTTGCTAATTTACATGTGGTTGAGGCTAAAGTGCTGCAACTTCTCCAGCTTGAAAGAATGTGCAGGTGTTCGTGTTGAACTTGTAGTCAAATCCGTCACCGCGCCCCACATGTCTATCACAAGTCAGCCAGTCCTAAGTCTTGTCAAACGCTGTTGGAATGAAATCTGACAAAGACAATGCCTTGTGATTGTTCGTCCCCTGTACTTCCTGTTGCTAGTGACTGGACATGTGACTGGTGATTCCAGACAGATGGTCTTGACTACAACGGTGGTTTGGGGGGAGGGAGAGTGTGTGGCCTAGTGGTTAGGGTTCGTGACTCATGATCAGAGGGTCCGGGGTTCGAATCCAGCTGCTGGTCATACGTTGTGTCCTTGGGCAAGCCACTTCACCCCCACTTGCCTCTCTCCACCCAAGAGTATAAATGGGTACCGGCATTAGCTGGGGAGTAACTTGCGACGGACTAGCATCCCATCCAGGGGGAGTAGAAATATTCTCAGTCGTTTCGTGCTACTGAAACGGGAGATAAACGCCGGCCTGATGAACAACATTGGCTCGGGACAGACTTTACTTTTACTTTACTTTGAGGCAAGACTTTCATCACAAATAAGTGGCTGTATTGTTTTTCAAAATTCCAACAGGAGCTGATCGGCATAGCCTACAACCGGCTGATCAAGATGGACATCAACAGCGGGGACTCACAGAAGATGTGGCGCTACAGCACCATGAAGACCTGGCACGTCAACTGGGAGGTCAAGGAAGTCTTAGTCCAAATGGAAGACGAGAACATCCAGTTCTCCTGCTCCTCGGCTGACTGCAAAGTCGTCCACGAGTTCATCGGTGGATACATCTTCCTCTCCATGCGATCGCTGGACGCTAACCAGACCTTGAACAAGGAGATGTTTCACAAGCTTACCGGCGGATGGGTTTGAAGATTTCCATCACCGCGATCGCTACTTGTATAAAACTTTCATCCGTATCATCAGCTTCTACATTTCTCGGGGATGGAGAATTTTTTTTTTTGCAATTGACGTAAACACACTGCACTGCTATCTTAAGTGGACACATTTTTTAACATTGCCTTGATGCGAGTTTTTTTTTTAATTCGCAAACCAGTGAATTAGTTTGGAGATTTGGTTTGTAAAATTGAGGATAAATGCATTGGCAGGAAATAGTGCTGCGCGAACCATGGTTTTGGTCTTTAAAAGTGACTTGGTTGTGAACTCCATGGAACAAGTGCGACATCGGACATGCGAGGCGTCGACCGTGAAGATATACAAAACCTTGAAAACGTTGGCATGGTGAGGAAGAAAAGGAACCGAATCATGGATGTCATGCAATGAAGGGAAAAAAATGACTTTGAAAATGATCTTTTGGACTACGTTTCAGACAGGCCTTAATTAGAACAGAGAACAAGCCTCGATGTTAGCGGAAGAAATATTGGAGACTGTTGTGACGACAGCGTCACAGATTTGACTGGCTGAGCGAAGCTCACATTTTACCAAACCGCAGATGACGAAGCTACGATACGACCAAGCAGAGACGAACGGCTTCTGTATATAAATCTATAAATAGTGTATCCCTTTTAACAACAGTTTGAAACTAGTTTTATGAATTTTTAATGAATAAATTACCTTTATTGATATCGGCACCTGGCATGGTGAGGGAAGTAGAGTGGAGAAAAAGTCGCTGCCTTTCCCTGGTTTACGTTCAGAGACAAAGCTGCTGTATATATATAGCCAGACTAATAGAAAAAAAAGTGTGCATGCCAGTGACCTCATTAATATTGAAATATATGTGCATATTTTTACATATTAAATCAGTTGCTCTTCTTTGCTGTTCTTTTTCCAGTTAGTATTTTTCACATTATGAGGTTGTAGCTTCTGTGCTATATTTTCATTTTCCAACAATTTTCAGATTGTAATGCTTACATACGGAGCTTATATTTAGACTTAGTAGACTAGAGAATGATCGTTTTTAATGAATCCTGTCTTTTTTTAAACCTGTGTACAAATATTTGTTAACGTTTTTACTGCTTTTACCCAATACAGTAGTTTAAAATGTGGAGCGAAATCGCACTTGTATACACATATGCAATCATGTTATGCTGAAAAGAAGGAAAAAACAAAATGGCTGATTCTGCCAAGGAACAATTTAAAAATGGAGGTTCCCTAGTAATCAAATATATTTGGGTGAACGTCTCCAAAATGTTACTCTATATTCTGGTGTATTCCTGTAAATCGTGAGGTTTTCGGCAAAAATGAACTCGAATTGGGTCCGATTAACTTATTTGCTGGTACACAACTTTACGCCTGACCCTTTTCCAATTGGAAAAAAACGACGGATTTGTTCACCGTTACTGGGATGCTTCCATGCATGAGCACTCTTTGCAAATGCATTCAGACCACGTCACTAAAGTGAGTGCATTGGGTGAGAAATGAGCTTTCAAACATCCCAATGATGGTGGAAAGCCACTCCACTGCTCACAGATCCATCTGAACTGATTCATTTGCATATTTCTCTCGCAAAATGACACGCACTCTGACACCATTATTTAAACTCATGACATTTTGATTGTGTAGTTGGTGTTGTACAAACTACTGAACCCTGTCTAAGAAATGGTCAGTGTTTCCCTTGGCCGGCACGCCAAATGAATTTGAAATGGTTGTCCATTTTCTAAATTTGCGTCTCTTGTTTCCATGAATTTTTTTATTAGATCCAACCAGAGATGGGATTTTTCAATACAGATTGGATTGGAAAGATTCCTTGTGTTAATTTCTTTAAATATTCTTTAAATATTCCGAACGAGTTTTCACTTTGTCACGCTTTACCCTCATGACCCTTGACCTTTGTTTGACAGAAATATTTATGAAAAATGTCACTAACCAAGCTGGTTTATTGGCTTCTTGTCAATAGCCGCCAGAATTTATAAAAAAAGACGTTGGAATTAATGTTATATCTACTAAACTTCGATTCGGGAAGAATTCCATGCCAGGCCATCACTTGACACCCTGTGCTCTTGGAAGTGTTTTCTCAGTGAATGCTTCAATATTTTCCCTGCTAA
This sequence comes from Patiria pectinifera, assembly GCA_029964075.1. Taxonomy (NCBI): domain Eukaryota; kingdom Metazoa; phylum Echinodermata; class Asteroidea; order Valvatida; family Asterinidae; genus Patiria; species Patiria pectinifera. The sequence continues at coordinate 41,484,494 of CM057142.1, read as the reverse complement.
ATTTGACTTTTTAGGACATGTTATCACTTTCTGATGGTTGATAGGTCACTGCAGGGAAAAATTAGTGATGTTCATGTATGGAATTCTTTTCTTCGATTCTTTGTTGTTGTGTGTCACTTCAGTGAATGCTACATTGTACATTGCAGTCTGCCAGTCTTCAAAACATGGTTTGGAATAACAAGTAACTATTTTGGGACAGTATTTTTTACAAAGGTGTTGAAATAATGGACACTGTATCTCTAGTTTCTTTTCTGAAAAAGCAAGTGAAAGTTGGCATCAGAACACAACAGCAAAGTTACACCCATGTTGACGTTATATCCTCGTTCAAAACAGCCAAATATGATAAGGGAGGTATACGACCTGGGAGATTCTCAAATCCTCTGGACTTTCCTTAAAGATAGCATTGAAATTTAAACCAGGACTTTTTAAGTATTTATAAAAAAAAGTGCGGTTTCACTTTCATTTTCCTTTTATGCAAGGCCCAAGTAATCACAGGATGAAGTAATATTTTAAGTTTGGCTTGACTAGGTGGTAAAATCCTGTCCTGTATTTTCACCAACTTTCGGTCCACCCTCAAATTTTATTAGAGTTTTGATGCATCATTGTCGAAAAAAAGGTCAAAAGTCATGTTGCCGGCGGGTAACATTTGCAGGAAATTTCTCTGACTAATATTCTGATGTTTATTCCCCGGAAAGCTTTTGGCCCAGTTCCGCAGATATGCTTCAACCTTTCGTTTCCCTTCTCTTTTTTTTGATAACGGAAAATCTTGTCTGGAATGTGAGTGACTAGATCGCCAGATGGCTTAAAAAGATCGCTCTGGTTTGGCGGCCAGTAAACAACTGTAATGTGTATGTTGGGAATTTGTCGTTTAATATGCAGCATTGAGATGTAATGTATTTTGCAATAACTGTCTTGTTTCATAGAGGTCTCGAGTAAATGTCTTCAAAAATACGGCAATTTGGTTACCAGCGGTGGGGCAAGAAAGCTTCAATGCTTGAACTGACTACAAAGTGAGTAAAAAAAAAAAGAAACCCAAATGTCGGGACTATTGTTTCAGTGAAGTTCTGCACGTAGCACTTTCAAAGTCTAGGATATGAAAGCCCAATTCATAAGCTTTCTTTTAGTTCAAGAATCGTTCAAGTCACTCATGTACTTTTGAAGTTACGGAATTGTGAACACAACCACCGTTTCAAAGTTCTGTCCACGGATCGCAAAAAGGTGTGCGTTCTTTCAGCAAAGTGAAAACAATTCACACACTTCCCTATGTGATTTGTTTTCATTTTGCTGAAAGAAATACCTTTTTGTGAATTGCTTATGAATTGGGCTTTCATATCCTAGCTTTTGAAAGTGCTACATGCAGAACTTCACTGAAACAATAGTCCCGACATTTGGGTGGTTTTTTTTTACTCACCCTGTATGAGAACTGGACTGGTTTTGGTTTTGCTGTTAGCCAGTCTGTGCAGACCCAGCTAAGATAAGAGTTTGAATTAATTGTAGACATTTTAGTATGCGAAACGAATTACTATGGTAAATTTAGCTCTTTCGGTTGTAACCTCCACTGCCATTTGTTCCTATGTATCACTGATGTAGTTTTGTGTGATCTTTTTGAAATTGCTAATGTTTTGTCTTCCTTGATAAGTTATACGTATAATTCCGCTTTGCATTGAATTTCTTCTTTTCAATTTATTACATCAATTTGTCACTGTTTAAAATGTGACTTTCTGTCTGATATATATTTTTAATTAGGGGTTTACTTTTCTGTGGTAATGTATTTACGCTGTGTACGTAATTCTTTCAAGTTTCTGTGCGAAGAAAAATCGTCAGTTGGATTCAAACTCTTGATCCGACAAATCTGCTTACGAGTTGGTTGGTCAAAGGTTCAAATCCAATTCAAGTCATCTTTGAATTTTTCCTGAGAGGCACTCCATACAAATAAAGTGCAGAGTGAAGTTTGCCTCACAGGCACTCCATACCTTATGTTCACAGTTGTAATGCTTTGTTTCAGAAGAGCCAAACTATTATTTAACTCATCAAGTGTATAATATTATTGTATGAATTGATTATATTAATTTACTTTGCATAACCTTTATTAGTGGCAACCATACTTTGTGTCAAATTCAACGTGTCTGTTCTACGTGCGCATATGAACTTGTTCTAATCCGAGCTTTCAACAGTGCCTGGGATTTTGTTCAATGCTCAAAAAATGTTCTTCCAGTGAATAAAATTAGTCAGGTTTCAATTTCACTTTATAATTTATATTTTACAGTTTCAGTGATTTATGTCAGTTATGTAAATGGCTCGTATTTTGTCAGCAAGCTTGTATATGTGTACAAAGTGAAGGCACTTATTTAGTCATTTATTGTTTGCTTTTCATTGCATCAACAGACAAATATAATCTTCACAGACCATTCAGGATACAGAATAGGAGGCCTCCATTAATGGCGGAGGATTATTGTGTCCACTGTGATCTCTGCTCCAGTCCCCCCTGAATAGTTACAGAAAGTAAGGCGGGACTTTTTAACGCATTGCAGCAATTCACTGTTGCGGTTTTACAAAGACGTTGTAGGACTGTGCACATTCAAATGACGACTAGTTGTTCTTACTTTGCACTGTACATATCCTACACACTAAGCTCTGATGGGAAGTCATGAAGCCCATCGGCTGTTCATGCATGGAGTCCATAGCTGGCTCATACTTGCGCCATGACTGGGGGCCCCGTGACTGTCCAGTGCCCTGATTGGTCTATCCTTCCTCCCCCACCCACCCAGAGGTTTACTGTGTTGTGCACCGAGGACTTGCAATGTCCTTCAGAAAGCTTCTTTTACTTGGACTCAAATTTTGTAACAGTTTTTCTGACTAGGATAGCTTGCCAATCGAGGAACCATTGTCAAGTTGATGTTTCTTTTGTTAGTGTTCCTGACGTACATCATTAACATTCTTACACAGTCTGTACCACCACACCAATGTCCATAAAGTAATTAACCCCGGAGTTATAGAATTATTCCATTTTTCGGAGACATTCACTTCACTTTATTCAAAAAGCTGCTGCTGAATTTGGCAATTATTGTCGAGGATTAAACATTTTTTTTAATCTGTGATCACATTTTCAACTCAGCCGAAATGTATACAAATATAAACTTCATTTCAAATTCCCAATTTTTAAAATCATTTGGCAAACACAGCGAACTTTTGTTACTCATGAAATTTTGTCTTGAACCTAGCCAAATGTTCACCTAAAATTGTACAAATCTTCTCAATGAAACTTGTATTTAATATTAATATTAAAAGAGAATAGTTTATGGAGGTTGCTTCAGATAATTGGGTGCATACGCTATTTCTATAATCTATTTCTTCCATTATTTCATGGTCTGCTTTGTCAATTATTACTTTGTTAAAATAGTTATACACCATTTTGTAAAATTGTACAGATATTTTGAGTATATTATATGTAACTATAAGTAGGCCCTCACATTTCATCAGAACAAAGCTTTGGGATTTTTTTTTTAAATAAAAGTTAAGCTTACTTCTGTACAGTTATCGTTGGAGGATCACTTAGAATTTTTCTGGGTTTTTTTTCTCCAACTGTTGCAGGAATGAAATATTTAGAACAGAAAATAGGTCTGATTGGATGAAGGGAATTTGAAAGGAACTTTTGGACGGTAAATGTGTATAGAATTTTGTTATTTTTTAAAAGGAAACAAAAATAATCTTAATTTGCCTGCATGCTGGGTGCAATGGGACTGTAAATGACAAATTTGTTGATTTAATATCCGACGTAATCTAGCATTCTAATCCTGTGTCCATACGATAATAAAACAATGTTTTTATACATACAACAGTCTCGTTTCCTTGTTCTATTTTTGAGTAGGCTTTAAAAAAAAAAATTGAGGAAAATTTTAATTTATATCTCCCTCCAACAGCCAGTGCATCAAACAAATATATGAAGACACGTTAATTCTTTAAAGCTCAAATTCTATTTCAATCATGTGGAGGCTTCTTTAAGTACTGACGAAAGTTTTTAGTCTTGAGAATAAACAAAGACTACTTAAATAGTTGTTTAAATTTTCTTCCGACTGAGATGTCATTTCACACTGAATTCATATTTTCAAGTTTGGAGCCGTGAGGGGATTGTCACTTTATCAAATTACAAAATGAATCAAATCACACTTTACTACACAATTTGTTACTTGTATAGCTTTATTACAGATACAGAATTAAGTACATGTGATATTTCATACCTCATAAGGTGTGCACATTTGGATGGAAAGCTGTCTTGCACTTCACAACAGGCATCAGTGTTGTAGTCGAGACCAGCACAAGATCGGACACAAGACCAGTTACAAGTAAAGGGATGAATAATAACACAGGAATGCCTTTGTTGCAGTTCATTTGAATAGCACGTGACTTGACTTGAGACTGGAGGTCTTGTGATGGCCTTGTGATGGTCTTGTGATGGTTCAGGGTCTCGACTACAACACTGACAGGCATACACGCCGGCCTACCTTACAAACCTAGTGTGGACATCCCTTTGTCTTCGTGTAATTAAGAAAAAAAAACGGAGAAAAAACATATTTTACTCGCACTGTGACTACTCTTTCAACCCAATTTCATTTTTCATGATTTCCTTGAGTGTTGCTTTTCATTTTGCGACATCAAACCCTAACCCCCAAAATGCCTCTAAACCTCATTTCCAGAGAGGGAGATATTGTGTGGACCTGGCTTAGTCCACAGAAGGTTCACACAACCCGCATCGTGGGGACCTGTTTTGTTTTCAGGTCCACACAAAGATGGCAAGGTAAGCCTACCAACTCACACATAGTGTGTTCCACACACTGGAGCTGTGGTGCCTGGTCACGCAGTGCCACATATTGCTTCAGCACAACGTTACTTTGTAGTTTGCATTTTAGCATCATGTTCTATATACCTAGCCAGTTTCAAGAAGATTGGACCTTGTCGTACCTGGGTCATTCTATAAACTAAGGATCCAAAGTGTGACATTTTTCCTGTCCCTGTTGCCTTGGTATTTTGTAATTCTGTCATTCAAAAGTATCATTAAGAATGACTTCAAACGATTCTGTATTTGTTGGGTACAGGCGCGGTTCTACGGGGGGGCTGGGGGGGCTGTAGCCCCCCAAAAATTTTGTCTAGCCCCCCAAAAATAAATTCCGTAAAAAAAAAAAATTGCATTAGCAAAAAGAAGGATTGTGATGTACATGCGAACGGTCACCCCCTAAAGAAATAGTCGTGACAAGGGTGCATTAGTTGTGAATGATTTTAGGATTTTATTGGCGCTCCCCATTGAAAATATGGCATTAGCCCCCCCCCCCCCCCCCTGGATCCACCGTGCTAGCCCCTCCAAAATATTGGTTCTAGAACCGCGCCTGGTTGGGTAGGTAGTTTGCTATTCATAATCACTCTTGAAGGATGACTGCATTAAGGAGTGCATCAGAATTATAAAATTCTAGATTTCAGATGTAACGGGGACAGGCAAAACAGTGGACCCCAAATTTATAGAATAACGTGACCCATATACAACTTGTTACAGTTTACTTGTTGAAAAGTGCAGCTATCAACGAATATTACAATTTACTTTGACATGGTTTGGCATGTGAGGTTTCATATTTACCATAGCTATTACAAAGAATGTATATGTTGCACAGAACATAAAGTTGGCAAGCAAATGATAGTTATGCGCTTTATACATTTTGTGAGTTTGTCATAAATGTACCTAGCCAAAATAAAAGAAGAAAAAAAAAGAATTGAAATAAATTTGAACTGTCCTTGTACTGCTTATACAATGCAACACAATCGTTAATACAAAATATCTCTGATTATTCAAATTCCTCTATTTACAAAGTCTCATTTTTTAATTTTTGATATTATCTTGATTATTTATATTCACAATATGCCTTGGCTATATCAAAAATCAAATATTGCACATGTATACATTCATGTTTTCCAAACATTTGAAATGCCTAATCGCAAATTAAAAAAAAAAGTAAATGGATATTTGATCTCGAGTTCGAATTGGACTGTCGTCATTCTTGACAGGCTTAACTCTTTGACCATGGAAACTAAGTTCGGTAATTAAATGGAATTCAAACAATGCGCAATTAACACTTAGCTGATATATAAAAGCTTGTCGTCTTTAGTGGGCCCTATTATGAGCCAATATATTTGCCTGCCTTAGGCAAAGATTTCACATTTTTTCATCGGAGTTCCAAAACCAAACCAGACAGGCAACATTGAAAAGTAATAGAAAAACTGTCTCCGACCTTTAGCCACCGTGGATATGAACGGGGATATAATTTATATATCTTGGAGAAGATACATACACGTCTACCAGACTGGCATTTTAAGCGTGCACTGGACCAAGTTATTCCAAAGATTTGAATGAAGTACACAAACTCTCCTTGACATTTTAAAAACCCAAATGAACTGTTGCAAGTCTGGATTCTAGTCGATGGAAAATTAATACATAAAGTTGGTCTGTCTGAAGCGTTCCTAATACAATTCAGTGCGACTCTGGAACGCAAATCAGAAACGACAGTAACTGTAAGTTGTCTCCTGCAGTTTATACACTTTCGTGTACAACACAAAAAAAGCGGTCCCAAAACCATGTTGTGGTCACACACTCAAAGTTAGGTTTAGCTGACTGCTTGACTTGCCAGCGAAGCAACCCATACAATTACACACCAATCTGATTTTGAAATGACGGCAACAATTCTTGTAGCCATTACATGGACGCTTCCATGCCTGAATGCCCATCGCACGTGCATTTTGTATAGCTCTGGACATGTCTCTAAAGTGAGTACAAGGTGTGAAATACCAAAGCGAGCTTTGGAGCGCTCCAGTAATGGAGAAGAGCCAGCACATTAACCAGTTCGCACCGGGATTATTTTGACAATGACCAGACCCAGGCGCGGGATTGTTTTTCACGAACCTCGATGCCAGACGGGTTCAGGCCGTCATCTGCAGGTAGCACACCCTGGTATTTCCAGCCTCGCTCGCTGCGAGCGGGTCGCTGACAGATATTTGCGGCCTCGCTCGTTGCGTGTTTATCCGACATGAACTGATTAATCACTGCAAGTGGGCAACGTGGTTTGGCCTAAATGACTCGGTAAGCATGCTTAACCTAAATAATATCTTACAGTAACAACCACAATATTTCATCCTGTTACGATGTCATATTATCTTTACAACGCAGCCAGCTGCATCACAGTGCATTATCCGAACCTAAACAGTTTACTGAACTCTGGTACTCTTCATTAAGAGAGATTTAATTATAGACAACAAATGCTTCCGGTCAAATTAAGCTCCAATTAGAAGCTGTGCAATTAGCATTACACGTTTAATTACTGCTAATTCAGTTACCGTCTGAACTCACTTAGTTGTATCTCTAGTCATTATCGGCGGCAGTCGGCAAAGAGCGCGGTGTAGAACTCAGGCACGGACAGCCGGCTGCGATACTTGTTGGCCATGTCTTGGATCTTCTGTCGTCGCTTGACATGAGGCGGGGAATATCTGATCAAGGGAAGCAAGCATAACAGGTTGGTTTATTCCATCTAGGGTAGCAATGTAGTCAGGATTTATTTAATGAACTGGCTTGCTGGTATTCACAGTTCTCCATTGTTTCTGTGGAATTTGCCTTATCACATATTAAGTCGGTACTGTCCAACTCATAAATCAAAGCTAAAGGAAATCATTCTATTTTGATTTCCCTGCAATTTTTATTGTAAATTTGGAAACCACTTTTTTTCTTTTAAAATGCCTCAAATCCTGTAACAGCAGGAAGACTTACATCCATACTACAGTTGAACGTCGCTATAACAAACATCGTGGGATCCATAGAAATTGTTCGTAATAGCGATCATTAGGTATAGCGATTTTCACACATTAGTGGCGCACTCTTTGACCATTGTTACAGTGTAGCTGCATTTACAAACCACGCGTGGAGTTGCCAAACGTGTCTATCTTTTCAATTCCGTAGCAGAACTTCATCCTGTACGCCCTCGTAGTTACTGAAAGACGACTTTGAATCATGTAAATTACAGTTTTTGAGCTTACACCTTCTACAGCCATTTGTCGCTTTTCTGTTGACATTTGCCAAAAACAACGTTCGGTACGTTTTGTACACAAAAATCAGGAGCCAAGGCTGATGTTCGGTATGGCCCAATGTTGGGTGTAGCAGAGTTCGGTACAGCGACGTTCCACTGTACCTATGTAACTGGTTTTTGGTAGCACAATTCAATACAACAGATTGTGTAACTTACGAGTCTGTTTCCATGCGTTTTCTATGGCAAGCGTTGATGGCTGTTTGTCGGACCAATGTCCCCAGAGATCTACGGCTGACCACCATTCCGTCCACTAGAGGAATGGCTTGAGTTGGTCTAGAGAGGAGGGAGAATATGAGAGAATGTCCATGGCATGTTTCTGATAAGTACTGGTTACTTTTTTTAATGGCATAAACTTACCAAAGCTATGTCATAAAAGTGGAGGACTAAAAACACAAAATAGATGGCTTTTATTTATCACTATTGGCAAGTCGCAAAATTGAAATGAAATGTTAGTCTCTCTAAATTGAGAGGAAATCAAGCATTCTATTAGTATAAAAGTCTTGGAAGTGTGTGTAGCAAGATGTTGCAAAACTTCAAATTAAATTTGACCAAATGACCAAATTTGGCCTCTGTAATGTTACAAGAAAATGACCCCTTGTAATTTTCCTTCATTTTGTAATGTCACATCACATTTGTTCAACCACAATGTGTAAAATATCACTTTTTGAATTCATGCATTTTTCTTGTAAGTGCTCCTTATACTTATTTGACATTTTTGATGAAGTTAATATATTTGGATGCCATTACCTGCCATGCATATGGATTCGGAAGAGTCCACTTTTCAAGGGGTGTATAAACATCAAGACTACTGTGGGTTCTGCGAGGGACTTGACTTGTGCAGAGGAATTCCCCCCTTGGCATAATGTCTCTAGCCCAGTGTTCATTTCTTCTAGCAGATCCGCTGAGGAGAAAATGGAAAGAGCACATTCTAATGAATATTGCAGCATCACAAAGAAATAATAATATATTCTTAATAAGGGAATAAATATGTGCTCGGCCAGTTTTAAACACTCTGTTTAAGATTGGTTGGAGTCTGGATGCTCATAATTACCTAAGCCGAAGGCGAGAGTCATTATCAGAATCCAGTTTTGACTTTTTGGTCCAAAAGTCAGAACAAGTCAAAAACTATAAATTTCCAACCATTTTGTTAAACTTAGAACTATTTACTTCATGTTTTTCGGGACGCCCCTCTAGCTACATTGTGGCATGTCTCTCTCGCAAAGTAGACATAAACAACTCCTTATATGCTGTGCCGATGAAAAGTGAACTTAGGACTATGAAATACTGACTCACTGGTGGTATTGCTCATGCCTATGTGAGGATTGTGAAGGAGTCCAAATTTCATGTGACACTGGAAAGGGTTTAAGACCAGCCAGGCGGTCTTTTTCAGCCATTTAGAACCGGCCACGTGACGGGCTCTCGACCAATAGGAATGGGTAAACTGTCTTGGGTATTATTAAACTGAAGATAGCAAGCTACCATTATTGATGCCGTCATTAGAGGTTTTCTGAATCAGCAACTGTAAATTTACAATCACTCAAAACATGAATAAAACCCATCAAGAAGAAGATGTGTTTTTTGGGTTGATTTAGTGAAAAAATATGTGAAGACATTTTTACTAAAAGTATTTCAATATGGTGACTTGCAAACAAAGCCTTAGAACACACTTGATTACTTGTGCCTTTTTCTGAACTCCCCAGACTGTTTTTTTTTAAATTACTCTTCAGTGTGTCCAGTCATGCATAGTGTCCATGTTTTTGCACCCACTTTAAAAACTGTGGATCTCATAATTGGATTATCGGGGTTTAAAACTTAATCCTTTCCTTTCAATTTAAAGTTGAGAATCTCTGGAATATGAATATGCAAAACTAAAAAATTTCGACTTCAGATGGGTTTTTTGGGAGCAGCAGCCAATTTCACGAAACTCTACGCAATTGCGTAAGTCCACTTGTGCCACAATTGATCGCGTGAGTTGCGCAACATTTCACGCAGCGCAACATTTCCAGAGATGCCAACTTTACAGACTACAAAATAGTAATGATTCTTCCTGCAAAGAGCAGTGCTAAATAAATACATAACAGTCAAGTTTAAGAGTAACCACAGTACTTTTCAGAGTAACCACAATGTTGGCGTATAGGACAGCTGGAAATTTCAAGAGTAGTAACATGCCACAAAATCCTAATAATTACTCCAAAAGAGTAATGGTTGGCATTTCTGCATTTCAGTTGTGACAATTTCACGAAAGTTTCATAGTACGTAAGTCCGTGACTTGTGCAACAAATTATGGCTAAACTTGCGCAATCATTTGAGGTGGCGCAAGTTGTGGCGTAGCAACTGAAAATGACCTATTTTACGAACAAATCGTGATCGTTGTGGAGTTTTTTATTGCACAACTTATCAAGGTTGATACAAGACACTCACAGCTTTGTGTTTGAAGTAAATGAAGTGTTGTTTTACTCGTGACACAGTTTTTAGAGTTGCCACACGATTTCATAAAAAGTTGGAAAAAAATATTCACAATGGTGGGCGGAGGTGATTCAATAACTGTTTCATGAACGTACAAAATCATACACAAACAGCTGTCATAATTCATGTTATTATCTTTGTCCAAGATGGTAAGATTATTTAAAACATTGCGCAGCTACGCTTAGTTTCGTGAACTGATTGTAAGTTTATTCCGCAGCTGAGAAATACATTTGTTGCGCACTGTTTCGTGAAATCGGCTGCAGGTCTCACATCTCCTGTCAATATGACTTGGTTCTTTTCTGTTCTTTCTAGTTTGCAGCCCACACTTACCCAGAGGGAAGGCCTCCCGATCGTCAAAGCTCTCCAACCAAACGATGAGCACCTTGATCTCAGGCCCCAACAGCGGACCCCTCTTGTGCAGTGACTTGCGACCTCTCTCTAAGGAGCTCATGGGACTGACCTGGGGAGGGGTGGTGGAAGGGGCGGTGTCTGAGGGCAGGTCAAGGGTCAGGTTACGGCTGCTGAGGGGGAGGGACTTGGTGCTCTTGTGGGTCAGCAATGGGGCTGGTTTACTTGGCTCGTCAATTCCTGTATTCAGAAGAATTGAGGATAACGCAAAAATTATTGTTGGAATTTGTTTTAAGGTTGGGTTTAAGTACACTTAATTTATTGGTGGGCTTAACTCCTTCTGTACAGTGAGTTGACATACTGGCAATGAGCAAATATTGGCTCGAATGTCATAAAGCAGAGTTGTAATTCGGATTAATTAATGTAATTAACCCTTTTGCTATACAAACAGTGACAGACAGTCAAAATTCACTTTCACTTCCCCTGCTTAACTTTTAACAAAGGCTGGTCACCAGCAGTCAGATCATATGCCCAGCAAGCACTGTGACTAGTCAAACTGGGTCAACAGACAAAGCACGCAAGTTGTGGTCACAGCTGTTTTATCACTCATCCGGAGTCAAAGCAAAGCTGTATCAAGTTACTTAAACGGTCCCAGCTAATCAATCCTGCTTTATGTAGGCTGGGAATTCTTAACTGATGAAAACAGTCACTTGCTTGAATTTGACTGAAAGGACTACTAATTGGCACAGAATGTATGTTTGTATAGGAGGGTTAAAATCTGTCTGTATTTTTTACCCATCAACTTTTCTCCATAAAATGACAAAGATACATTCTAAAATAATTTTATATAATGTAGCATTTTTTCTTGCGATGCTTCTCATATCTGATTAACAACAATCTGAAAGGCAGTGGCCTTTAGCAATGAACTGAATGTGTATGTTTGATTAGGCTACAGATTGTGATTAAGAGTCCCGCCAATTGGGCGTGGTGTACGTGTCCTTGGGCAAGACACTTTATCGTGATTTGCTTCTCTGAATCCAGAAGTAAATAGGTACTGTTATTCGGAGAGTGATGGTAATTTTGTTTCTTTAAATTAGACTGGAAGAATTCAGAAGTTTAATTATGTTTCAAAAAGTAAACAAAAGTGAACCAAAAGTCATCTACTCTCAAGTCAGTTTTATAAAGCTAGTCAAATGAAATGTGACAAAGGAAACTTTGTCATTGTACATCACCTGTTACTTGTGACAGGACTTGTGATTGACTCGATTACAACTCTAGATGAACTGTCTACTATGTGAGAAGACGATGGTTATTTTGAACGGGATCTTTTGAAAGAAGGTGGGGAGTGTGGCCTAGTGGTTAGGGTTTGTGACTCATGATCAGAGGGTCAGGGGTTTGAATCCAGCCGCTGGCCATATGTTGTGTCCTTGGGCAAGCCACTTCACCTCCACCCAGGAGTATAAATGGGTACCAGCATTAGCTGGGGAGTAACCTGCGGTGGACTAGCATCCCATCCAGGGGGATAGAAATATTCTCAGTCGTTTCATGGCAAGGAAACCGGAGATAAACGCCGGCCTGATGGGCCACATCGGCTAATGACAGACATTTTACTTTTGAAAGAAGTCAACAAATGGGAATGAGCTTCAGACTAAGTAACCTACCGTCATCGGCCGAGTGCCGCCTTCCCTTCGCATGATGCCTCACACTAGGTACAACAAAGGCTATCTCCGACATGACATCAGCGTAGTACAAAACGTGGGTATCACCATTGTAGAGACTACCACCATGCGCCTCGGTAGAAGATGCAGACGAAAAGTCTCCAACTAAAAAAGTTGAAAAGGTAAAAGTAGATAAGAGCTGCATAAAGTGTTTTTGTACAGTTCATTGCAAGTCCGGCCAAAAGTAAATCACAAGTCCTTTCACAAGTCCAGTCAAAAGTAACAGATGAATGAAAAAAACAAAGGAATGTCTTTGTCACAATTCATTTGAATAGCTTGTGAGTTGACTTGGGACTGGACGACTTGTGATGGACTTGTGAGGATTTGTGATGGACTTGACTTGAGTAGTACGTGACTGCATAGACTTTTAGCTCATGGTGAAATAGCGGGGAATTTATTAACTTGATAGTGGTAAAGTCTCAACATAATTTTTGTTTTCTTGATGACTGCATATTTTATAAGTTGGACTTGTCCTTCATCACAGTTATTTATACAAGACTATTATTTCAACACGACAAATCTTTTTTCACAGTTTAAACAGGTAATATTCCTAGTCCAAGGTTTAAAGTTGCTCCGAAGTTTGTGACCCTGACTTAACCCTTAGAAACTTTCTTGAATCGTTTTGAAGTCTTCAGGCATTTCAAGGCACAGTCTTTGTACTATCAAGTGGCATCAAGCCCATGTAAAATACTAGTGGCTGGGCTGTACCTTCTTTAAAGGCACATATGATCATTTGCTTTTCATGCATTTTGTTTGTTCCCAATAATAACACCGCTCAAAAACCTAAAAAGAATGTTCAAAACCTAACCTGTTGAAGTGGCTATTACACATTTCGAGAAACAAAAACACTGAAAACCATGCACAACCTTTTGATCACAAGACATGTTTTTGTCTATGTAACTCTTTATTTCCAACAATCAGTCAATTGACAGATCGTTGGAAATCACCTACATTTCTTGACATCCTCTAAATGACAGCAAGTCAGATGAAATTATTTCATGGGGTAAAACTACTTCTACTTTTTTTTAATCTAAATAATCTGTTTTGATAATAATTCAGTAGGTTGCCTTTGGGATGAACGCAAACGATCCTATATGCCGTTCTGCAAAATCCTCTGGTGAGGATTAATGTTATATTTGGGAACTGACAAAATCTTGACTTCAGCTTCAAGCTTTAGCTTCATGATTGAATTAGGTTTCTCGAGACCTGAAGACAGAGCTGGGGACTAGCCAGGGTTAAGTAAACCTCCAAACATACTGGTACCTTGTTTGGTTGGTTCTGCGGTATTATCCTTGTGTTCAGCAAATGTTATCTTCCAGCTGGTTGTGACATTCCCCGTCCATCCTGCGTGTTGATGAACGTCTACTGGCCAGCCCAAGGAACCCAAGAACTCTAGGAATTGAGGCTGGACGTTGGCTCGGTCTGTCTGTTGACAAAAATCAGAACATATGTATGTAGAATTATTTATTAGCTCCAGTGCCAGTTCCATATTGCTTATTAGCACAGGAAAGCTTTGCTCAGCAAGAACAGGTTACCAGCTAAAATACCATGTGATTATTGCCAGTGACTGGTACCCCGCTTAAATTTGCTAAGCATACTAACTTGCTAGCAATATATTCTGCTTAGCAGGATAATGTCCTTAAATTTGAATTCAAACACTTGTTTTTTTTCCCCCCAGAATCCAATCTTACCACATTTTGTATAATATCGTTTGCGTTGGACTGCCCGGCCTTGACGTAGAAGATGAAAGCCGTATCGTAGGTCCGACTTGGAATAGCGTCGAGTGCGCTCAGGTCACTGGCAAAGTTTGCGGGGTCGTTGTCGAGGGCAACCACAGCTGGTGGGATGGGGCTGTTTTGGGGATCCTGTGATTGAAGTACATAAAAAAGAGAAAAAGTTCAATTTTTTTATTGTTACAACAAACTATGAGTACCTTTTCAGCATTTTTGTGTGGCCCACAGTGCAAGCCATAAAAGAAAACACTTTTACTTGCTGTACGAACCACAGTAAAGGTTAGCTGAATACTGATTGTTTTCAGAAAAATCTTGAGAGCTGAATACTTAGACTTGGGCCACTATCCCCATCCAGGCCCCGAGCCAGTATTAAAAGTACTTGTTTAACACTGGCCAAGCACATATTTAATCCCTTACTTACAGATGCGATAAAAGAAGTTGAAAATACCCATCCCTACATCCAAGGGTACAGATTTTGTTTGAACACATAAATCATGCTAGTTATACCATTATCTATTGTATTTCATCTACGATATTTGTGTGAGAGATAATGGATCACAAGCTTGCATGCATAGGGCATTTTTTTATGAGAGTCGCCCATCACAAGGCCCTACTGAAAGGCCACTCAAGGTAAGGGCTACACAATGTAGGGATGGAAAAGGAAAATAAGAAAAAGAAAAAATAGTTTTAAGCAGAAAGCATAGTGACGTTACGCTTGAAATGGGGGAGGTCAAAATCACCTTAAAAACAATATACAGGTAAGGAGTTCCAGTGCGTGGGGAAAAATAATAATGGGTGTAAAAGCTCGCGTATCCACCAGTATTGGTGCTCAAGGCGCTACATCATTATTACCCTGCCAATTGGGCCAATGACTCGTTCCAAATACCATCTCAGCTCCCTGGGGTGTATACAGCTCGATGCTGCCATTTTGGCGCAAAGGCAGCTTAAATCAACCACAATAACCGCTTCTGCCCTCACAGGTACCCATTTACTCCTGGGTGGGGAAGCGCAATGAGTGACAAAGTGCCTTGCCCAAGGGCACGTGCACCATAGCCACAGGCTGGACTCGAACCCACAACCTGCAAAATTACCCGCAGACCACAAATTCAATGCTCCAGACCACGAGGCCACGGCGCTCCACAAGAAGAAGCGGAATGAATACTTCCTAGATTGGCTTTCGGAACAATGATTGTATATAGATGTGAATGGTTGGAGAAGCGTGTTAGGAGGAAATAAGTATGAGCAAAATCTCCAATCAGCCCAAATTTCTCAAGTTGTAATTTTACCTTGAGTGAGTCCAGACTCAAATAGCCCAAGTGAGACAGGATAAGGCGGGCGGAGCCAAACTCTCGGCAGGGCATGGGCGGCTTACACTCGGTGCGTGCATTTGGATAGCCCCCTCGCTTGATATCCTCCAAGGCCGACTCGCAGACAAACTTCTCATACTCGGTTTGCTCCTCAATGAGTCGTTCTAGTTTCTGGTGGTCAGATCTGAGGACGTCTGTTTCAATGTCTTCTAAGGACGGGATGCTCTGATCCCTATACATAAATAAGAAAATGTTATCAGAATGATGGCTGAAAAGTACTGACTACCACCTTAACAACCTTGTTCATACATGTCATGTGAATTGCCCACTTGATTAAATTTAAGAACAAAGATTCTCTGAAGTGGCTGAACAATGACACACATACAGGTGTGTCATTGTTCAGCCACTTCAGAGAATTTTTGTTCATAATTTTTTTTCACACATACATGTATGTGTGAAAAAAAGGAAGGAAAATGGACTTCTGCACCAGTGAGCTTGCTATTTATATCAACAAAGACTTTCTTTTCCAGATTTGTAATGCAAATTGTTTATTAACTTTTTTCTGCAGGTATTTGAGCGAAGTCTGGCAACAGGTTTTTTTCTCGAAAGGCTCTTGGAAAACACAAGTATAGAGTATCACTGGCGCTTCTGTTTCTCAATCAAATAAAATTCCTGAAATTGCGTAAAAGTGATATAATATAATGTGATTTCAGCAATTTTGTTTTAATGGCAACTGCTAGTTAGCTCATTTTCATGGAGTTCTCAAAAGGAAAATACTGTGTAGCAAATTTGAATAATAAACAGAAATCAGCAGGGTGTGTCAAAAAGAAAGTGTTTAAATATGTTTAAAAATAAACATGAAATGAAATGAAATGATTTCAAGGAACTGCTGAGCACAGAAACTATTTACTTAACAAAACTAGGTTACCAGCCAAACTGTCATGCAATGTATATATTTCTTTTGACTGGTATTCAGCTGATTCCTGCTTAGCACACAAACTTGCTCAGCAAATTATTCTGCTAAGAGGCTCCATGAACTTTATGGCGGGGAATTCTTACGCCTGGGTGAGCAGGATTTTGTCCACGGCCTCGGGGTAGTGACGCGACGTGATTTCGTGGTGGGTGCCGACGTTATCATCTGGCTGAGGCCTCATGGGATACATCAGGCGGGATGTAGTGTCTGCCTGTATGTATTATGGGTACAAAAAGACGCTACATGGAAGATCTTTTCAAATGGGTACATTTGAACCTGCCAGTGTCACTAGCTTGTGAGAAGTACTCAAATACATTTTTTCAAATTACAATTTCTTGAAATTCATCTCAGCATGTATAAATGTCTTCACTGTAATATTTATGGCACAACAGTAGTTCATCCTATTCATTTGCATGCTTTCAATTTGTATTAATTGAAAAGTTAAAATTAAAAGAGACAGTTTTATTTCTGGAACAGAAAATACTTGAAATGTGCCCAGGGACAATTAAAAGTAACTGCCTACTTCACAGGGAAAATACAGAGTTAGAGTGTCTGATTGTTTCTTTAAAATTATGAGTTAATTCACCCCTTTAACTTTGGCAGATATATACAAAAAAATACCAGTCGAAAATAATATAGATACTACTTCAAATATGCCACCAAAGAAAACTTTTAGGCATACAAAAGGCCAGTATTTTACAATGAGAGAACAATTTACTTCCGTAACTGTAACAGAGGTTACTGAGATATATCCCTTACCTAAGTTATTGTGATCCTCGGACAAAATGTTTAAACTGAATTTATGTTTAAAAGTCCAAAACTGGAAAAGTTCATGAGGGGCATGAATGATTCTTTTACTAAAGGAAAGCTTATTAGTTGGGCTTTCATATCCTAGATCTGAAAAGTGCTACATGCAGAACTTCTATAAAAAAATAGGGGCGCCATTTTGGTTTTCTTTTTTTTAACTCACCCTGTACTATAAATGTTGTGTGCTTTCCCTACCTTTTCTTTTTTAGACCAATGTCGTAGCTTCATGGTCCACACATGACGGCCTGTTGGACCACGTATGACAGTAGTCACTGTGGGTAGAATCTCTCCTGTAAAGTACAAATGAAAAAGAAAACAAAGTTCACTGGAATCAAGGTTTCCTTTTGTTAAAAGAGAATTCATTTCATTAGAATTAAAAAGTTAGATTTGCATTGTAAATTTGCTGACTCAATATTTTGAATCATTTATTTGTGTATACATCATTTTTTCCCCCTATCATTCTACCATTCTCTGGAACAACCTAACAAAATCTTGTTTCCTTTCTACCTACAATATTTCAAAAATTAAAAGACATGTGAACAAACAATTATCTTCTCTCACTGTCACTTCCTTTAGTTTTTTCCCCTGTTCATTCTAGTTGTAGCCAATAATATACAAAAAAAAGAGAAGATTTTAAGGTGTGCATGCCAAGGGCAGACCGAAGAAGTAGTTTGTGTTTGCACCGTGTTCTGACAAGTGATCTGTGGTCTGATGCCAGCCACCATATTTAAACGCCACATGAAAGAAGGGAAACTAATGATTTTTTTAAAATAATTTAAATCGAGGAACAGCTATATAACTTGGCAAAGACAAGCCCATTCTATGAAATAAAATTCCATATTTTTTTTATCATTACTATTGCTTTCAATTTTATGCACAAAAAAATCAATGCAAGTTTTGCCAATCAATGCCTAGGTCCGCCATCTTTGTTCTTGACGTTCTTCATCTACTCCCCAACAAGTGGGGAGTGAAAAGCCTGTTCGTGAACATCATTCATTTGTTGGTTCTCATAATTCGAAACCGCGTTCTCCTTTTCATTCAACACGAGAACGCAGTTTCGAATGCGCCCTAGGATTAGCCAATCTTAGCTGGTACTCACCACCATTTTCTGTCACCGGTCTCTCCAGTACAGCCATCAGTGTGGTGTTCTCCAGTACAAAGTATCTGAATGTAGGCTGGTGTTGTGTGTTGCGACTGCTGCTGTCTGTGCTGTACTTGAGCAATGATTGCTCATCAAGCAGAGAGCCTACTGAGGCAGGACCACAGGGGTTGGGAAAGGAACCCTGAAGAAAAAAATAAAACGAAGGCAAAACAGATTGATTTATCTTAGAAACTTGAACATTTTTTTTCACTTTACTAAACTTTGTGATTATTTACAAATTTACTAAAAAATTGTATCAACTAGAAATGTCTGTGATTAAAGACCTAAAAGGGGGGGGGGGGGGTTAATACAGGGAGTCCAGAACTTCATTGAAACAAAATTCCCTGAGTTTTCCCTGATATTTCTATAAAAAAAACCTTTCCCTTCTGGGTCACTGTCAAATTCCCTGAGTTTATCCTGATTTTAGGTGTTTTTCCCAAATTCCCTGAGTTTTCCCTTACTGGAAAAAAAAAGGGAAACTTATTTTCAAGGATTTCCCTGATTTTCAGAGCGGCAGGGAACTCTTTAATCCTCACCACATGGTTCAGCAGACACGCTAAGAGACCCTCGGCTGCATCTTTGACTCTCTTCGATGCCGGCTTGAGCTCCTTGTCTTGCTTGAAGACTGGTGCCACGGAGGCCTTGCGTTGTGACTTGGTTCCTGATATACCCAGCTCTACCACCTCCAAGACACACTGCAGGCATTCCTGTAGGAACGATAACATTAAAATGAAAGTGCTCAGAGTCACTGAACATTAAAAAAAATTTAACATGAACCAATGCCAGAAAAGTAAAACAAGTAACAAGTGACTTAATGTCTTTACCGTTAATCAATTGTAACAAATTTTACTTATAACCTCAACTCCCATGACATTTTGCCTAAAAAAAAAACCTTCCCGAAATCTTCCCAAATCCACCACTGTAAAGCAAAATCAATGTTACGTTTTCACTTTCAACTTCCAAGGGGCGTCAAGCCCCACATAAAGTAAAAGTGGTTGGGTTCTACTCTTAAATCCTACAAAATCCTTCAAAATCTATGGTAGATTTTCAAAAAGAAATGAGAGGGTTACGGTGTTTCATAACTGTCAGTACATCAGTGTTTAGTACATCTTGTGTCCGTTGCATAATATGTTTGAAGATCAACTGACAAACATATAAAAAGGGACAGAAAATGGGCTTCTGCAATGATGGTTTTAGGAATAAAAATATTGCAGAGTTTGACTAAGTCTTACCTTGTCTTTGAGCAGATCTCCGTGCTCAATCAACCAGACCGTCAGGCAATGGAACGCTGCCACAATGATAGAATGAAGATCTCTAGAATGGTACATGGAGGGACGACTACACTGGTAAACGATGTGATCACAGATCCACTTGACTGCACGCTTACACTCCAAGGAATCTGGGCAAAGTACCGGGAACAAGATATTTAAAATTGAAACGACAATTCAATGACACACTGCGTCAGGGTGATACCTACTTTGCATTCATAAATACCTAAGACAGTTTACCCACTCATATTGGTCGAGAGCCCTTCACGTTGTTGGGTTTAAACGGTTGACAAAAGTACCAAGGAGTCCGTATTCCATAGTCTTAAATTCACACTACACCGGCACCGCCGCATTCTGCGCCACATCAGGCAGTACACGCCACACCCATGCCAATCTTCATATAAAGAGATTTTTAGTAATACTCGCAAGAGGCACATACCATAACATAGCTACAGGGGTGCAAAACATGAAATAAAAGTGTTGAACAAAATCGTTGGAAATTAAAATTTTTTTACTTGGTTTGACTTTTGACCAAAAAGTGTTTATGAATGGGAATAAATATGTGCTGGGCCGGTTCTAAAAAAATATGTTTAAAACCGGCTTGGGGACTGGATGTGGATAACGACCTGAGCCGAATTCCTTAATACATCATGGGAAGATCTGGAGAGGGTTCGTGAGTAAGAAGATGAAAGCACTCAGTCTACCAGCTACGAATATTTACTGTAGGTTACATTTTCAGAAACTGAAATAAATGTACCAGAAAGCAAGCCAACTTGGACATGGCCAGGAAGCCAATTTCATGGAGTTGTAATTAAAGTGCAGAAATTTGTTAAGCACAGAAGACATTTGCTTAGCAAAAACCAGGCAAACTGTCAAGACTAATTCTCAGCTTATTTTTGTGAAGCAACTTATTTTGTTTAGCAAAATTGTCTGCTCTAGTAGGCCTATGAAATCTAGCCCTGATTATCAACTATATTTGCCAAGTACATTAATAAGCTCAGAAATATATTCTGTTCAGAAAAAAACGTCCCTCCGCTAAGCAGTAGTCTCAACCACTACTTACCTATTATTTTGATTTTGACTTTAGCCAATCCAGCTAGGAGCTCCAGCGCTGCCAAGGCAACGGTGTAGTCAGTACTCCAAGCTGACATCAACCGCTGGCACACCAGGTGGCAACAACGCACAAAGATAACCCAGGCTGAATCTGATGGAGAAGGATGCCACACCAATAATGCATGAATTGAAATACTCAAACACAAAGACATTTCAAGCCAGTCTATTAACCCTAACTCCCTAGGGGGTATGCAAAATCGTATTGAAATTGGGGGATTCAGGACTGTTAGGGTTAAAAGAATATATGAAGATTTCATTGGAAGATCATAATCAACAGAGAACACAAAGTTTATTTTAACTTTTATCCACTCAAACGTTGCCCTTACGTCAGACAGTATGGCCTAGTGGTTAGGATTTGTGACTCGTGATCCAAGAGTAAGGGATTCGAATCAACTGCTGGTCATATGTTGTGTCCTTGGGCAAGCCGCCTAACCCCCACTTGCCTTTCTCCACCCAGGAGTATAAAAAGTACCAGCATTAGCTGGGGAGTAACCTGTGGTAGACTGGTATCCCATCCAGGGAGGGGGGAATAGAAATATTCTCAGCTATTTCATCCCTAGGAGATGGGAGATAAATGCTGGCCTGATGAACCATACTGGCACGGCAAAGAATCAAATTTTACTTTTCACTTTTTGTCTGTGAATCTAAAACCACGATTATTTCTGCTTGTAACCTAGCTGAATTTTTAACAATCACCAAGTGTGCAAGAAAAAAAAAAAAAATGGCACATGGCATCTGGCCCCATATAAATTAACAGCAGATGAGTTCTATCTTCCTCAATCCTGCAGATCCTGAAAATCGCCACACGGATTTTGAAGACTTTGAGAGGTTTAAGGCTAACTGTACATTTCTGGTCATTTTACCTGTCCTTCCGGTGACTGAGCTACGTGATGAAGTCCTACTCCCAGAGCTAGCTCGCTTCTCATCAAAATCACTGTCTCTGAACATCCAAAAATACATCAGATAAATTATGAAATACACAACCACAACTTACAATACGAAATCAAACTATTTCTAAGACATATCCCCACATTTGCAACAGGCCTAAACTTATCAACCAAACATACAGTAGGACTGACTTTCAACATAACTTCTTAGTGTTTTTATTTGGGAGCTTCCTGAATCCTACAAATTCCAACACTGCCTTAAACCAATGGCACATTTGTTTTTCTTCAACAAATTTGGAACATCCAGTCCTGTGTATTAAGTAATATTGTCTGGAATCTTAAATCCTTCAAAATCCTTTGATCAAGTGGAAACTGGAGGATATAGGATGGCTAAAATGACAATATATTCTGTGTCCACAAAACATGATGCTTCATACAAGTAACATAACTTACACTCCTATTCAAGAAACTTGATTTTGGCCATGTGGTTACAACGTCTGCAGTGCGGAGGATTGCAAGTATGATCTAGGCCTAAACTTCTGCACGGCTGAGCATAAGCCACACAAGGTCCGTCCCAAGACCTTGACACAGTGCATCCTCCAAAATCAGCCACACGTGTTTGCCATATAGCCTCAATCCTGCAAAATCCTCCATTTTGCAAAGAGGATTTTGGAAGATTTTGGAGGATTTTGGAAGATTTTGGAGGATTTGGGAAGGTTTGGGTTAAGGACACACCTCTTTAATTTCTCTGTCTCGTTATTCCCTGCCTCTAGTTCTTCTTCCTCATCCTCTTCATGTAGGATGTTGTCTTTCTGTTCCATCTCTGCCTGCTTGGCCTCCATCTCTTCACACATCGCCGAGTCCAGCACGCAGAAATGCATTGCGCCTGGGGGAAAACATAAACCATTACAAATATACCGTAGAATATGGATCAAACACCTTAACTATTGGATCACGGAGCAAATCAGTGAACACATGCAGCTTGTCTTGTACATGGGCTTTGTGCACAAGTACCCCTTCAACGGCCAGAAAAGGAGAGCTGGGGAGACCTAGACTGGTTCCCGGTCCATCCACTGCGTATTTCGAATGATCAAAAGTTATTGTGGGCGGGGATTAGTCTGGGAGACCACCACAAGTTAAATTTGAACGTATGATCGCGCTCCGACAACGCTTGACGCTCACACGCCAAGACGCTTTGGCTTGGGCTTGTGCACATTCAGGACAAGTCGTGCGTACTTCGTGCGCAAACCAGTACAGTACGCGCAATGTGGTATCCAATCCAAAGAGGAAAAAAAGCGCCCTCTTTTTTTGACGCATGGAACCCATGAAGCTCTCACGAAATGCTATCTATTTTTCAACTTTGTGGAAGAAAGTTTCTGCGATGTATACATACCAAGGAGCATCTGAGTGTTATACGAGTCGGTTTCACACTGCACGGCGGTGATCATAAGGTCAACCAACTTTGGCTTGAGGGACTGGAAAGTGACCAGCTCTGTCCGGCCAAGCAGGTCCTCAGTGGTCATCTCTTTGCCCGTCATCAAATCTGTGGGTCAGCACAACAAAACAATTTGCAATAGTTGAGCAGTTTAAGGCTGTGCCTGAAATGGGCATTATGGTATATGGCTATGGCTATTCATTATAGTGTGCCAATATCAGAACCTGAAGCCGTAGCTACGGAATACATGGATTGGATGCAGCGTCATGTAACCAGTACGCACCGGGATTATTTTTACAGAAAGTTTCGATTTTCGAAAAAGGCAAAATGTAGCAGCCAACTTTTGATATATAGCCAAACGCCACAAAGACCGATTCGCAAGAGTCATATCATCAGTATTTGTATGATATTTCTTACTGAACAGCCTCATATTTTCAATACTGCGGGGTGTGCCCACGGAGCATAAATTAAACCACAACAGGCAGTGCACAGCGGCTTCGTTCAAGTTCAACACACGGTCTGCCTCCACAGACTTCTCAGACTTTGTGTGTGTACAAAACAAATGGGGGATTAGCGTGTTTAGACGTCATCCAGAGGCGAGTCGAGGTACGCTAGACGTTTTAACCCGTCAGCTGTGCCAGGTCCGACAGAAATTTTGAATTGGGGGGAGGGGTGTCAAAATTTGTATTTTGAATTTGATGGTCATGTAAAAGGTATATGGTGATGGAACAGTAAACTGTGTACCTTGTATGGGAAGATTCTTGAAGTGATGTGGTAAACACAGCATGGATAACAAGAGGTGTATGGAGGCCCTACGAAGCTGATGATTGGACACCAAAGACCTGAGAAAGAACAGAAGAAATTATAAGTCCTATGTCAACTGCTGCACAAAGGCCGTATGGCTAGATATGGGTGTTCCTTTTAGGCCAACAAAGCAAATACTACAGAACACCTGTTTTTTTGCAATATCAAATGGGTGATTGTTCACAGAATTTGTGCAATGTTTGCATTGTTCATTTGAGCAGAACACACCCTAGTGTATTCATAAACCCTGAATATTTAGGAAATATTGTTATAAGATTCTCAGATAAGTATTTAGTTTTGCATACAGGGAAAGAATGTAGTACCCAGACGCCACTTCTTTGAATGTGTACAAAGTCTATGGAGAGTCAAGTGTATTTTCAAAGTATTTTCTAACTTAATTGGAAATGTTTCTCAGTCCCAGATTCATGTTTTTCAAAATGTTTGCAATGACTGACCTTCATTAAGATAATATATGATGGAAAAAAGTGGTCTCGGGTTGCAACATTCTGCAATGTTAAGGGTTCGCCCTTAACTTTTTTGACTAGCCAGCCGGACTAGTGAAACAGACTCTTAGTCCATGGGCCTTTTCACTAGTCTGCAATAGAATTTTTCCACCTTCGCACCAGAATGTCATAAACAACAATGTTATTTACAATAATGTTGACTCGCCAGGTGGACTACTTAGGGAATGGTTTTGACTAGTCCGCCGCTGTTTTTAATCACATTTGGTTAGCAGGCTACCCCTTAGGTAGAACCCTGCCGAAAGGTTTGAATTTTTCCTCATATACCTACTATAGAGTTAAAAAGTCTGCAACAACTTAAAGTCTTTTCAGGACAACCGAGAGAAATGGCAAAGTTGCAAGACGAATAATTATGATTTTACTATTGGGATACAATGTGTTTTAACACACAATCTACAACTTTTGTTACTGAATAGTACATCAAAATTTATTAATCATTACCAAATGGTTAATGTCCGAGACTGACCATTTATTTGGACCCTCCCAAGATTCAGACTCGCAGTGAATACTTACTGGAATCGAATCTCCTTGTCTGGCAGAACAACCTGCAGTGCAGTGATGATGTCTGGGATGAGTACCTGGACTCCCTTCAGATCAATGCGCAGCAGATTGGTAGAGTTGTACAGGACGCTGGAAAGCACCTGACCACTCAGTGCCTGTAAAACAATTTCTTTATTATTTCAAATTGTGAAGAAATCTTGTAACAGGTGGTTTCTTTGAAAAAATAAAGCTGGGATCTATTTTCAAGGTATGGTGAGACTTTATTCAATGACTGTAGCAGTTTTGTGGCTGGGTCCAGTCACACGTCTTTCATAAGTCCAGTCACAGTAACTGGATGAACAATGACAAAGGAATGCTGTTGTAACAGTTCATTTGAATAGCTAGTGACTTGATGTGAGACTGAAAGACTTGTGATGGACTTGTGATGGACTTGAGATGGACTTGTGATGGACTTGAGATGGACTTGTGATGGACTTGAGATGGACTTGTGATGGACTTGGGATGGACTTGGGATGGACTTGTGATGGACTTGTGATGGACTTGGGATGGACTTGGGATGGACTTGGGATGGACTTGTGATGGACTTGTGATGGACTTGTGATGGACTTGTGATGGACTTGTGATGGACTTGTGATGGACTTGTGATGGACTTGTGATGGACTTGTGATGGACTTGTGATGGACTTGCGAGGACTTGCAGGGACTTGTGATGGACTCGACTCGACTAAACTGTTGAGCAAGCTTTATTACTCATTAGTCTCTGTACCATCCACAACGGCCCTACCTGTTACTCCCTGCACTGCCCCACCAGCACTGAATGTTTTTTCTTTATTCTTCAGGAAATACACGCAATGTAATACAATGTTGCAATAGTGCTTTTTGGTTAGTATTATCAGTAGTGATAATCAAGGCAATTCCATTTCTTTGATGACATAGCTCTGAATGAAAATTCAGATAGCTCTGAAACACAATTGCACCAAAGCTTGCTGTGAACATAAACCGCGATCTTTCTGGGGAAACATACCAGAAAAACATGCTCAACAGATACTGCTTAGGCCAACAAAAAAAAGTCTCCGGTTTCTGGTATGGAGCTTGCCCAAAAAGTGGTGCGGCGACGTGGCTTTTTTTTTTTTTACCTGATTTTTTGCTTTAAATGTCGGCTGATGACTGCAAATGGTGCCCGACTAAACTCAGTGCAAATATATGGGAGTCCAGAGAGGCCACATAAAGCTTATTCTCGACCATAACCCAATCTAAAAACACGTTAAAATTGTGCAGCAGCAGGATTCCAGTCAAACCAGTGAGTTTGGCGGTTTAGAGACATCATCTTTCATTGAAAAAAAAACTTTTTCATTTTGCCGACGCGCATGGCTACGGCGACGCGCGCTCATACCCGAAACCGGAGACTTTTTTTTTTTGGCCTTACTGACAAGTTTTTTTCTGCAATGTCTGAACTTGAGAGAGTCCAGATGCATGAGTTTTAACAAGACACGTAAAGGGAAGAAGACTTTTTAACACGTGACTAGTCTCTTCCTTGAAGAAAGTGTCAACTCTTGGAAGAACCAGTAGTGAGATTGTATCTCAATTGTTCCGTTTCAAAGGCCTCAAGTTTCCTCTGTTTTCAGATTCATCATGCAAGTTTTAAATCTCACTAAAGTGGGTTTTACAATTTGCAGCTGTAATCAAATTTGCCACAAGGCAAATCACGAGACAATCATAAGTCAGACACAAGTCAGACACAGGTCCCTCACACAAAGATGACAAGTAACAGGGGATTAACAAAGACAAAGGAATGCTTGTCATATTCATTTGAATAGGTTAGGATTTGACTTGAGACAGGATGACTTTCAAGTGACTTGTGACTTTATTCTGCTTCACTTTTGATTGCTTCACTACAGAGTTTCTCCCGATAAAACCCGAACCCTCAAAGCACCCCCTTTGTCACAGCTTTTAAAAAAATATATCATAAATATTGATACATATTTGAAAAGTATAGCTCATCAGCTTTTCAGCAACGAAAAAATCTTTCCAATCAAAAATAAATCTTTATTGAGCTATGGCCAATAAAAAAAAATGTGCAGCCTGTCCATTTTGTCCATTGTCTTTATTGTTTCTTATTAGGAATGTAATGGATTTGGGGTGGGGTGAGGGTCGTTTTGCTTTCTTCACTTTTTTAATCTTTCTTTCCATATTTTGTTCTTTTATACTTTTTATTTTTTTGGAACAATGTTCATTTTTCTTTTTGGAAGAAATAGCAGTCCTGAAAAGGACTGTTTTGTTTCACTTCTTAGATGTTTACTGTTCTGCTCTGCCCTCTACTTAAGTTTCAGCCCTTGTTCTCAATGTGGCTTTCAAACATCGGACACACCGTGGACAAAATGAAAAAGCAGTAGAGCTTTGTGTAATTAGCCACAACTCAACAAGTCTGGAATCGCTTGAAATCACGTTACTTCCATATATTAAAGCTAACAAATTAAGGCTTATGGACAACTCAAAATATAATTGACTAATGCTTTATAAGGCTGTGATAAAGATGGACACCCTGTACAAGACAATAAAAATGAGTCAACCTACCTCATCCACTCTCACACCCTGGCTGAACGCGACGTAGAACCGTCCAAGGTACGCCTGCTGTATTTCCTCATCCGACTTACGACTCGTGAAGATCCGGCAGAGCATCCCACATGCCTCAGCCCGCCCGGCCTCGTAATTATCGGGAAACTCCGACATGTCAAAGAGTGGGTTGGCGGCCACCGAGGCGGAGAACGGATCCTGGAGGGAGACACTGCGGAGGTCGTTGAGGTGGGCCGAGCGGGCCGAGTCGGGGATCGCGATGGAATGGTGACGCTTGAATGCTTTACCTTAAATACCAAAAATGTATAACTCAATCACGTTACATTCTCCAATAGTGCATAAATACTCACAAATTAATATTGAGTGATTTTGTGAGAGAGAACTTCAAGTACTATTGTTGCATGGACAGAGGTAGTCGGAGTAATATGGCCATGTTTGTAGAGTGATTTCTGGAGAGGAGTACCAAACAAACTTTTTCCTTGTTGATAAAAATAAACGATGCACTGTGCCTGTATCAAGTGCCAAGTATTGTCAAGTATTGCTTGGCCAGGAAGACTTCTTAACATCTGGTAGACAATAGAAGATTGATGTACAAGTCATGAACACCCATTTCAATATTGTGCTCATTTTTCTCAGAGCTAATAATCGTGTTATTTTGATTAATCTAGGTTAATTAACACTTAACCCAATTTGGTTAACACTATAAACTAAAATCTAGTAGGTCATGGAAATTAAGTGTGACTCTTACAAAAAGAAACTGTGTGCACAGGTCAGATCAACATAATCAATCAAAAACTGTCAACTGTTTGGTGTTTGTTGGACTCAGCAGGATTTAGTTTGGGTTGCTCTAAACTACAGGCATGCAACTGGGAATTTAGGAAAAAAAACGAGGAAATTCCAAAGCTCACAAGACTTTGTACAGATTTTTAAATTTGTAATGGCATTCATGAGAAGTAAAAAACAAGGAAATCAGCGAATCCGAGGACAAGTTGCATGCCTGAATTTAGTTTGATCTAATTCAGCTACAATTAGTGAGTTTCCCACTGTTATGCGTTTCTTCTATAAATTGCTATTATTTTACCAGGAATAGATAAAGCAACACCAACATTCCTCCTTTGTCTGTCTTATTATGACTAATATTAGTGGTCTTGCCAAGCTGGTTGATTTAAGAAATGTAACCCTGAAATCTAAGTACAGGACAGAAGTTAGTATTTGCTTAAATACCATGGTACTAGTCCATTTGTGGTATCTCACTTCATACATGTTTGCATTCTTAGACTTTCAAAAAAAGTATTGCTGTTGGTGATCAAAGTTTCAAAATCTCCACACATTTGAGCACAAGTTTGCGGTCATTGCACTGTACTTCAGTATCTTAGGAATGTAAATTGGGTGCATATTTGAATTTGACAACATGAAAAATCTGAGATAAATATTCACCAACAAATGTGTAAATGTTCAACTTTTTAAAATTTGCAGTTTGAATTTTTGCCACTGATGTAATTTGATCTGCAAATCCGTGTGCTTGAACACTGTGGATTATCTACCAATCACATCAGCAGGTAGCTTATGAATATGCATGAGGTGCAATGACACTGTCAACAATAACAAGTTACAGTTACAATTGGTACTGTGAGGGATGCTGTCAAACACTTCACAAGGATTTTTGGCTGACTGGAAATGAGACTAGCATGACATGACTGACTGGGCTGTGAATAACAGCAGTGAAGTTTTATCTTTGGGGGGGGGGGGATGGTTCAAGCATATGGTAATTGTACTTATGATTAACAATGACTTTGTGGATAAGGAATTGATTGTGACTGAACAACTTGACTTCACAAATGTAATGGCATGGGCTATATACAATATACTGTATCTTAACAGGACAAAAAAACAAATGTTACTGAAGCAGGGTCAACTGCACATTGAAGCTGCGTTAAAAAAAAATCTTCTCACTGTGATATAAAAACGCTGGTCAATGAGGGCAGTGCCATGCACGTGAACTTGTTCTCTAAATGGTATGTGTGGTTTGTACACAAAATGTTCTTAAAGGTTTTTGTGTGTTGAGTCTAATAACGTGCTGGTGAATCGACCTCATTTTAGTAATGGATCAAACGGGAATATTGTTGAAAACTTTCCAATAACGAATAACAGGAACTGGTCAAATAAGCAGTGTCGACCACTCTGATGGGAGCTGACTAAATTCTCAATGTCATCTTTGTTTGGAATGAGACAGTTTTTCTTGACGTGTTTTTTGTTCACAGCCAACAAAATTGACCAAGATATTTGGAGGGATTGATTGTACTGAGCAGTTCCACGTGGAAATATACACCCTTGTAAACATCGGAGCAGTTAAAAAGGCAATTTGCGTATTACCTAGTCTTTTGAGAATCAACATTAAATATCTGATACACTGACTTATTTCAGCTTTGAATAAGCCTCTGTTTTGATGACGTCACACTTTGTGTACTTGTGCGCTTTTCTATGGGGCTACAAAACCATCGTCCCCACCAGGCTCCCATAAGAAAGCACACGTGTAAACATCGGCACAGAGGCTTATTCTCCAAACTAGAGACACTTTTGCTATATCACATGTTTCGGGCCAAGCTCTTACATCATTATGTAAGAAATATTTTCATATAAATCTACTCAGCATTTTTTTAATAATTTTTTAAATTTTTTGTTTTTGCTTTGCAACTCCATGAAATCAGTCCTGGACCATTCCAGAGCGGAAGGTTGCTGATTTAAGGCTCGTCCCTGAACGTGTATTAAAGCAACAGTACAATGGGCAGTCAGGTTGGCGTAGCAGTACTTTCCTCGCCTTCCACCGCTGTGACCCGGGTTCGAATCCCGCCTTAGCCAACATGTGGATTGCGTTTTCAGTCCCTACCTGATTCCATGGGTTTTCTCCAGAATATTCTTCTGGGGTTTTTCTCCCACCTCTAAACCTGTAATTTCTTCTCATTGTCTTCTCTCTACAGGTTTCTTCACACTTGCGAGCTACAGTGCCAAGGGCGCTTTTGAGGAATCCTTGGTTTCATTACCAGAAATAATTAATAATATCAATAATAATATTAATAGTCCAGGGGTCAAATTTGAACGCACATGTTCACACACAAAAAACTTTGGATAGACAAAAATCAGTATTTTAAGTCAGGCTGCATCTGAGTTACTTTACTTTGGCTGGTAGTCACAGCATGTCTGTGGGAAATGGCTATGGCCACTTCCATCGGTGCATGTGTACTAGCTAGCCGTAGCCAAGTCATTTGGACACAGCCTTACCAAAAAAAGCTTGTTAAGCATGGCATGCATGTGTACAACTGTGAGTAAATTCCATAACAAATGATGTAACACAGAAAATGACAACCAATATTAGAGTGCATACGTGCAAAAATCATAGACATAATGCAGTGTTACCAATGCCCTTTGCACGTGTATTTACATGGCAAATGTTGATTCTCTTCAGTGTTAATATTATTGTTATTAACCCTTTACTCTCTGCCCAATATTGTTTTTTTGCTAGCAACTGTCCTGAATCCTCCGATGTTCACCAGTAGTTAGGAAACAGATAGGCTATATCTTCCTTCAAAATGTTTTTGGAAGTTTATGAAAGATTGTGGATAATAAGGGAATAACAGTGTGAGGAGCCGGTCTTCACTGCGTGATAATGACCGGGTGTGGGGGTGACCGCTGTTAATGGACCGAGACGAAGTCGAGGTCCATTAACAGCGGTCAACCCCACACCCGGTCATTATCACACAGTGAAGACCGGATCCTCACACTGTTATTCCCATTAATAAATACCTTTATGACGAAATAAACAGTTAAAATGCTCCAATTTTGTGACTTTTTTCCGGCGATATTTCCAGACTTTTTTGTGTTCATGTTCATGGGCCATATTTTAGCTAACAGCTATAACGACGTAAACTCAACAGAAACTGCTGCCGTAGCGAAACAAATTACAACAATGTTTTCATATCTTTACCTGATGGAGGAAGCTGAAATCTCGTTTACACATTCCTTGTGTCCGGAATTACAAAGATGCTCGGTTTAGGAAAGGTAAATATGTCGGTGGGTGAAGTGTTTCAAAGAAAATAAATCGGATCTACGCTTTCGTCGTAAACATCCTCAGTATATACTGCACTGCTGTACGATGTCGTTTCAAAACTTCCTTACGCGATGGGGGTTGAGCGCATGTGCAGTGCTCAATTGTTAAAAGCTACCGTAGGACTGTTACTATATTTTGACCAATCATTGGCTTGCATGGGGCTGAACGGGGCTTGATCAATGCTGGTTCAGGGGCCATGTATTCGCTTGATCTTTGAAGCCGGTCCATTATCACCGTTAATGACCGGCCACGTGATCGAGTCTCGACCAATCAGAAACCATCAACTCTCCAAGGTATTTATTAATAAGGGTTAAAGTTGCTCTACCCATGCTCTTCAACAAATCTTATTCTTTTCGTCGCACAACTTTCCAATTTGTATGTTTTACTTAAATGGACAACAAAAACTTTTGTTTTATTTAGGACGTTTTCAACCCTCTGAAATACTCTTTTATTTTGGGTTGCTTTTTGTGCCCATAGTGCACAAAAAAGATCCTGAATTATTGTAAAACCTTGTAAAGTAATTATTCCGTAACTAAACGTTGGCCAAATTTTTTTGCTCAGTGTCTCATTCAAAAGTGAATTGCTAGGAAGTAGCAATTAAAAAAAGGCTATTTTTCAGGTTGAAACTTGAAAATCATGATAGCAAGGGCAGAGCAACTGAAACAAAAATGTACCTGTATTTATTTAGAATTAGGCTGAAATTTAGGAGTGGCAAGCTGATTAGAGTATACATGTACATACTGCATTTGAGGAACAGGTTTCATTAGTTTACCAATTGTCCTTCAAATGGATATCATTCACAGTAAACATAGTACAAATCAGGATAAGTCTTTCCTATTCTGCCAAGAGTCGTTATATTAATGTTAAATATGTCTATTAACCCCTCCTTTTGTTTGATCAGTCACAGACAGTCAAAAAGTCATTCCACCTCCCCTGCCATGCCTTTTAGGCAGGCTAGTCACCAACAGTCAGATCATATCTCTATAGGCACAGTGACTACTGACTAGTCATACTCCATCAATGGACAAAACAGGTGACTGGTAGGCACAGCTGGCTTATCAATCATCTACAGCCAAAGCACAGCTGTATCAAGTTTCGTAACAACCAAGACCAGTCAATCCTGCTTTGTGCGAGAAGGGAGAACTCAACTGGTTAAAACAGTCACTTGATGTATTTTGACTGCTGAGTTGGCTTTGTTGAATTTGCCAGCTGAAGAGGGAGGGTTACGGCATTCATTCATTTGTGGTTGATTGGTGTGGGACATGCAGCATGCACTCAACTCAAAAGTTTATTTATTTTGTGTAAGGTGTCCAAAATCATATTAAATTTGTCTATATTAATCATGCACCAAAAGTAAAAAAAAAAAAAAAAAAAAAGTCTATTGCCATGCCTATAGCATGAAATAAAAGTCATAGATTTGGTTAAAATAACAAATTATGTTAATAGTTTAATGGGCAATTCCACGGTTACTCGCGTTACATTTTTGATGTACTTTTGAGTTTCCTTGGGCTGTAATTACCTTACTGAAAAGGTTTAGGCCCCCCCAAAAAAGTCTCCGGTTTCTGGTACGGAGCTTGCCCAAAAAGTGGTGCGGCGATGCGGCTTTTTTTTTTTTTTAACCTGATTTTTTTGCTTCAAATGTCGGCTGATGACTGCAAATGGTGCCCGACTAAACTTAGTGCAAATATATGGGAGTCCAGAGTGGCCACATAAAGCTTATTCTCGACCATAACCCAATCTAAAAACATGTTAAAATTGTGCAGCAGCAGGATTCCAGTCAAACCAGTGAGTTTGGCGGTTTAGAGACATCATCTTTCATTGAAAAAACACTTTTTTATTTTGCCGACGCACATGGCTACGGCGACGCGCGGGCATACCAGAAACCAGAGACTTTTTTTTTTGCCTTAATAACTGTTATCCCCATGGTAGATAGAGTAGACCTAGACCTACCTAAGCACCAAAGATGACATCCAGAAAAATGTGATATGTATGATAAACAAGACGCACAAAATTAGTTACTCACGTTACGAAAATGTAACGTGAGTAACCGAGTTTGTGCATCTTGTTTATCATACATAACACATTTTTCTGGATGTCATCTTTGGTGCTTAGGTAGGTCTAGGTCTACTCTATCTACCATGGGGATAACAGTTATTAAACCTTTTCAGTAAGGTAATTACAGCCCAAGGAAACTCAAAAGTACATCAAAAATGTAACGTGAGTAATCGTGGAATTGCCCTAATAAACTTATAATGTGTTGTGTTGTCTAAAAGTGTTTGAACGTTCTAAGACTGTGATGCAGTAATACCACTGCAAAACATTTCAACAAGTTTTAACCAAATTCAAACCAAGTTAAGCATGGAATTCATATACTGCATGACAGTGTGTCAATGTGGCATGCATGGTGACAAAACTGATCTCTCAAAAAAATCCTGCTATACTCATCCAGCTAATGGATTAGTCAAACGGTTTTATTTCAGGTGCTTTTTGGAGGTTTGAAAAAATAACTATCTGACCTTGCTTGAACAAAATTGTATCTAAAAGGAAAGAAAAGAAATATAGATAAAACAGCTGGATTGAGGGGGAAAGGGCAATTATAACTAAATAAAATACCAAGATCAGTAATCAAGTTAATCGAGATAGAGATTGGTTGTCAAATTATGATTGAAAGGGATAATCACTTTAAAAGGATTCTCTGATGACGACAAAATCTTGGCTAGAAATTTCAAATTTGACTGAAATACCGAACATTCGCTATGAAATATAATTCCGCACATGAGAACCTTACTTGAAGCTCTGGTTTTCAAATCATCATTGAAAGAGATAATCACTTCAAAAGCGTTCTCTGAAAACGACAAAATCTCAGCTAGAAAATTTCAAATTTGACTGAAATACCGAACATTCCCTATGAAATATAAATCTGCACAGGAGAACCTTACTTGAAGTTACTAAACTGAAAATTTCAATTCAAATACACTTTAATGTAAAAATGGTTACCGTTTTAAGAAAAATCAAATAAAGAATTGTGAAAAAAACAAATTTGGTGCAATCATGAACAAAACACAAAAAAATGTGTAAACAAAGTGAGATGAAATGATGAAATGAACATACCCAAAGCAAAGTTAGTGGTGTTAGTGCGGGCATCGACAGCTAAAGACCTCCGGCGGGGAGGCGGGAGGATTTTACAGCGAGACTTACAGCCGGTGAGGGCCGCCTCAAACAGCCACGCCCCAAACAGGTGCAAGATGCTGTTGCACTGGGAGCGCCGGGGGGTGGGGCTGCCCCTCCCGTCCGTGGCGTCCTCCACGCAGAACGACATCGTGGTTTGACTGGAGGATTGGGAGGATAACGGGGGAGGGTGGTGGGACGATGAAATTTTCTCTTTGAACTGCTTGGTGGAGATTTGTTCCTTGCGGCTGATCTTGCGGCTCGGGGGCGGGGTGTCTCCAGCTGGGAGGGTGGGGGTCCGTGTGGTGTGCGGATCTGCACTCTGATGGGTGGATATACCTACAAAACACAGGTTGTGAAAATAGGCTAATGGATAATTTTGTCTATTATAAAATTATCTGGGGAGTACGAAAAACAGCTAATAGTTTACAAAACTACAAAGCCAGGTTATAACTTTTTTTGTACAAATTAGAAGGTTCAGGAAATCATTTAAAAAAAAAAACCACTCAAAACAGATATGTTATTTACATAGTAAATCTGCAATGGTTTTTCCAATATGAGAAAAACGTTTAGAGGACAAAACATTGAACTGAATCATACAAATTATTGTATTGTCCTCTGAGTGGGTGAGTCACTGACTGACTGACTTAAACACTGGGTATAAATTATCTCCTAAACTTAGACAATCAGGCCCAGCTGGACTGCGTACATCCACCTCGTATTCTGTGCAAGGGCAAGGCAGTGCAAAGTTCTGCTCCGGTGCTGAAATCAAAGAATGGTAAATATATGGGCAGAATTCTGTGCTTAAAATTGTGGCCTAGATCATGTCTGGTCCCAAGTTCATGAAGCTGCTTAGCAGAAAATATTGCTTAGTAAATTTATATACTTAGCAAAAATCCACTGAGAACCAGTCACAAACAGTACACGTTGCATGACATTTTGGCTGGTAACCTGTTTCTGCTAAGCAAATATTTTTTGTGCTTAGCAAATATCTGTGCTTAAGAAAGCTCAGGTGGTAAATGAGGTTGACCTCAAGGTTTTACAAGGTCTTATGGGGTACCTCGGGGTTCAGCATCGAGTTGCCACTTGTTTAATTTGGCATTCTTGTCTTACCCAAGAACGCATCGATGACAACCGACACCCCTCTCATGGCCTTCAAGAAGATCTGAGGCAGGGCTTGCAGGCAGGTGAACTGGTGGGGTTCCAGGGAGGGTTGATAGGTCACGGCTGCCGACAGGAACTTAGGGGTGTGACTTATGACCTTTGGCCTGCAGAGGTCAACGGGGTTACCCAGGAGGTGGAGGAAGCGGAACCAGGTCTGTGCGATGCCATCGTTGTCCAGCTCTGTCGGGATGATGTGGGCTTCTTCATCAGCTGGTTGGGGAGGGAAAAAGGGTTAAAGCAAAGCCATTAAAGTACAAACTTTGACTGAGTACATCAATTTTGTTGTCATATAAATATGGTAAAAGTTGAAAACATCAATGTCCAACCATAATTCAGCATGCCGTATGTAAAGATTGATCCCTTCAGCTGAAACAGACCTGCAGGGGTTTACAGGGCCTTACAAATTGCTCTGAATATTGATTTCTCACTAGGAGGGTTAATAGTACTGGGGTAAATTATACTCGTGAACAATACAAATGTTGAACAATGTTTTTATCTTGTTGAGCATATCTGATGTCAACAAATTCACGAACACAGTAAAACATTTGTGCTGTTTACATGAACGGAATGCATCCAAGGCAAAGTACTAGAACATGCATTACCAATGTAGAGAGTCGGGAACTCAGGTCCGTAGAGAATCTTGAGCAGTCTGGAGGTCAGCACCTTGTTGATGCGATTCCACTGCTCTACCGTGGCGGCATGGTGGCGCCACGTGGCGCACATGTCAGTCAGGGTCCGCCACAGCGTCGGGGAGGGAAAGCAGCGTCCGCAGGCCAACAGCCAGATCTCAAAGAGGACACTGAGCAGGCGCTCACACAGCTGCTCGGCTAGGCTGTCTGGAATGGGCACCATAGACAGCGCTCCTGAGTGGTCGCAGTGTTTGGTGGTAGTAGTGGTAGTAGAAGCAGGGTTGGATGATGGTGGCAGAAGTGGGATTCGGTGGCAGAAGTGGGATTTGGTAGCAGAGGTAGGATAAGGCAGCATGAGGTGTGATGTGAGACAAGATAGAAGCAATGTTAGAATACCATTGGAACACCAACTACAACTACTGATCTATGTTTTGGGAAGAATGGTGAGGGCACTGTGTGACCTCTTTTACAAGAGCAAAGCGGTGTCACCTATGAACTCTGTGCATTTAACTACTCTCCTTGTCAATCAAATGGGAAACATTCCCA
This sequence comes from Patiria pectinifera, assembly GCA_029964075.1. Taxonomy (NCBI): domain Eukaryota; kingdom Metazoa; phylum Echinodermata; class Asteroidea; order Valvatida; family Asterinidae; genus Patiria; species Patiria pectinifera. The sequence goes on along the minus strand of CM057142.1, from coordinate 41,447,170 downwards.
TTATTGTTTAGCTTCGATTTCCATGCTTGAGTACATTCTTTTCATGCACATGTGCTACAAGTTATTGCTAATGGCATGCCAAAACCAGTTCACATGTAATGTGCCCTTCTATGTGAGTAGACTTCAAAGAGTCTCCTAGCCATAGTATAGCAAAGTCAAGCCCAGTGCATGACAAAACTACAGAGTACCCTGTTTCACATGAAGGGAATGCACCTGAGAGAAGGCACACGATGGAAAACGACAGTGACTTCCTCTTACAGTGATTTCACATTTTTGCTACTTGAGGGTGTTGTTTCGAAGAAAAAGAAAAACCACCAGATACGACATGGAATAGGAATAGCTCCCAGTGTTACTCAATATATTTCCTCAAAACCCAACAGCTGCCCCTGCAGCCACTGGTGCTTGATGTACCAACATTCCTTTGTTCTGCTGCACAGTGTTGAATTTTGGAAGATTAAGGATCCCATCAAGCCAAACTACAAAGGGGTAAAGGGTTAATTCCTACAATCACCCTGAAGTATACATGAACCAAGCCATAAACCTTTTGACATTCACACTGCATTCTGGATATGGGTTACAAACAGGCAATGCAGTTTATGCACAAAAAAAATATGATTTTCAAATTACTTTTTTCTTCAGTATTTTTTCAAAATTAAGTGTTCATCACTTCACCTTTTAATGCACATAATATAAAAACGTTTGTTGTAAAAGACATTCAAGTTGTTTTTGACTTGAGAAATAAAGAAGAAATAATCTTGAAATTTCTTTCATGGTACCAGTCATCAGGCACAGAGGAACGATTATGATTGGTCAGTACTGGATGCATGAGCTTGAAATCTTGATTCTGATTGGCCAATAGTGGCAGAGATAGTGTCCATACATGTAAGTCATGAACTGGTATCTGACAAGTAACTCCCCCAAACTTTCTTCATTCTGATAAAGTTTGAACAATTACCAATGCAACAAAGCCAACAATGTGCAGGATACATTCAGGAGGAATCAAATGAAAGTTTTAGCCAGTGCACAAATTGTCTGGCTTTACTTGTCACCCATAGGCCTACTCAAGATACATTGTGAATATCAAAGGAAAGGTTTATGGACAGCCTGCATGAACAGTAGATGGTACTTTGTGACCACTGATCCATGTACGGGACCTGTTGCTTGTGTGTATAAGCCCAGCACACACCTTTCCGATCTCAACGGTTCACCGGACCACCCCATCACCGGTACGTTCTTTTTTCACCGTTCCCGTTAGACCGGAACATTACCCGCATTCCATTCTAAAATCAGTCACATGATGACATGTCACATGATGACAAAATGGCAGCCGTCAATTTGGAATCATGTGACTTCCTTCATAAATCTGATTGGTTAACATAAATATCGCATCCAGTGAAATCAGAGTGCTGCCCGCACACCTTTCTGGTGACATCGGATCCGATGAAATCGGATGCGAAAAATAAATAAAACATCTTTGATTTCATCCAGTCACCCATTGTATGGTCAGATCAGTCTGAATTTTCAGTGCACACCTCTGTACAATAACCGATGATCCAGTAAACTCAGAAAGGCGTGTGCCAGACTTTAGGTTGGATACATATGGCGCAATTTTTTTTCTGAAACTCTCTCGAACTGTTCAGGGGATACTAGTGCACTGAGTCCACAGGCATTTAGTTTCTTTGACAAATGTTTTGCAAGACATACAGAAAATCTACCCTGACAATAACACCTATTCATGTACCAACACTGATTCCGCTTCTTAAAGAATTATGCACCGCGGATACCATGGATTATTACATACAGCAAATCCTGTATCCAGGAAACCCCAGGCTAAGCGCTCGTACATATGTGGGGCATGGAAGTTAACTCTGTGTGAAATATATGCTACTGGAAGGGTTAAAGTTAAGAATGAGTAATTTGCTTGGGTGTTACTACCAATCTATCTACAATGAAGTTACTCATCACACCACCAATGCTAAGCATACATGTACGCAAGTAGCTGAATGTGCTTCAGTGTTCTCCACATGTAGGTTTTGGGAGGGCGGGCCGCCCTCCTAAGAATTAAGGCCGCCCTGCCAAAGGATTGGCCGCCCTGCCCAGAAAATTGACCGCCCTGCCAAAAATTTTACAAATCATGGATTTTCTAACGATTTTTTTCACAAAATGTCATTTTATTTCAATCATAATTTTGAAGAAAAGTCGATGGAAATGGCACGTTAAAATCATCGCGAACGTAGTTTTAATCTCTTTCACCAGTCGTTAGTGGAGTATTTAAACGGTAGAAACACAGGGCATAACACTGATCAGAGCCTTCTGCGGCTGGACAAAAGGTTACACATTGACATGCGACATGGAAAAATCACTGTGTCGCACGTGCGTGCGAATATGCAATGGTACCAGCGGCGCGTACGTACCGCACCGTACCGTCCGCTAGCACATGGCCGGTCGGGAACGGGTAGCCTTGTGAACGATCCAGTGGATAAAATCATTATGTTGTGCGATGTTCGGAGGTTTCAGATTTAGTTGTACAAAATGCAATGCTTTAAAAATCATGATGATTATCTCGAGGATAGCAAAGAGAGCATTAGCGAAACATTTTACTGGCATTTGCTATAAGAGAAAGACGGTAATGCCTGATTTTTCCCCACGTATGAATGCAAGTGTAGCAGTGGAGTTGTGTGGTTGAATCATGGACATGATTGAAGCACCATGAACGGTGCCCTTTTCTTTCGGACTTTTCCCTCGACTTTCTCAAGTAAGAAGTAAACTCCTTTATTGATGACTCCATTACTCTAACCGTAATTCAGGCATTTTATGCAATGAAAACACTGACCTTTTTTTTTTTCATCGTAAAATTTTGTTTGAATCGAAAGTAAAGCAGGAGTTGGTGTCCGGAAATTGGGCATGAAGTGTATTGTACATACATGTACATGTGTGTAATGGCAGCGTGGACCAGATTTCCGACACGTATTTTTGTTCGACCTATTTTCCGATTTTTTTTTGCCATATGCCAGTTCCGATGACGTCATGCCGCCCTCCCAAGGAAAAATTCTGTGGAGAACACTGGTGCTTAATGGGAAAGTGCCAAAGGGAGTTTGGAGAATATTTGAAAGTTTGAAACATCAAATTGGATAACAGCAAATCCTGAGCGGAATTTCAAAGCTGCTTAGCAAATGTTTTATTTCCTATTTCTTGCAGGTTTTCATATTGGAATGCTCGAATGCTCGAAGACATTTCCGTCATTTTTTGGGTATATGTAGCCTAAGGTGTGATGAAATAAAAACGACTATCGTTTCTGTCATGAAATGAGTACAAAGGGTACTTTGAGAGCTATTTTTCAGGTCCTGTTTCTACCCGAACGTGCAATTTGTGTAAAAGTCGTCATTGCGGGCAGCAAACAAAACACAGTAAATCGTGACGTAATAAACAGGACTCGTTTATGCTACTCTGCATCGGGAATCTACATCGGGAATCCTGTTTATTACGTCACGATTTACTGTGTTTTGTTTGCTGCCCGCAACAACGACTTTTACACAAATTGCAAGTTCGGGTCGAAACAGGCATGACAGGACTTGAAAAACAGCTCTCAAAAGTACCTTTTGTACTCATTTTATGAAAGAAACAATAGTCGTTTTTATTTCATCACACCTTAGGCTACATATACTCGAAAAATGACGGAAAAGCCTTCGAGCATTCCACAACCTCTTTAAGGTAAGCAATATAAAGCAACCATAGTGAAGACATAGTGTATCACAATTCAGCAGTGCTACAGGCAAATCCGAGTTGCCCAGTTTTTATTACTGGGCCAGCTTTCCACCATTATTGGGACGCTCCAAAGCTCACTTTGGTATTAATTACAATGCACTTGTCTTTAGTGACGTGTTCAGAGCTTTGCAAAATGCCTGTGCAATGGGCGCTCAGGCATGGAAGTGTCAAAGTAATGGCTACTATTATAAGATGGAATTTTGCGTTGGGGTGATATAAATCAAATTAGGTTTTTGCCCTTCACCAATGTTTAAACACTGTATACTCAGTGTGTTACCTCCCGAGTGAAAGTTTGAAAATTTTTTTTTTTTTAAATCACTCGGTGGGACTCGAACCCACGACCTCCTCGGGAGGTAACTCACTAAGTATACAGTGTTTAAACGTCGGTGAAGGGCAAAAACCTAATTTGATTAACGGCTACCAGTCTACCATCCTTATGCATACAGGAGGTCTGCACTTTTCGAAGGAAGGAAGAACCGCCACCATAATTTCAATATCGGATTGTGTATAAAATTGTAAGAAATCACCTGATCTGTATATCCCTTTAGTCACTGTACTGCCCTAAACCGCCTGAGCATTCTATAGTTTTATTGATTTTTCAGTGAATAAACACAGTGTAATAAGTACAGATGCTAGTGGGATATTAGGCCAAAAAAAAAAAAAATATTCGGTCTCTGGTCAGACCAAAGTTCCGGAATTGACGCGGCCACGCGCCTTTTTTATTTTTTTTTATTTTTTATTTTTTTTTCTTCAAGCTTGGATTGTACAGACAAGGTGGGTACTATTTTGCTTTTTTGGTGTCCTCATGTACATTGGTGTCCTCCATAATTTGCCTTGGTGCTTTCGATCATTTGCCTTGGTGCAATTTCCCATTCCTTGGTGCTCTTTGGTAAAAAAAATTGAGGAGGCGCAGAAATAGAGGGCGCTGTTGGAGCTACCGCGGAACATTTTGGAAAAGAAAAAGATCGACGCGCATGATTAAAATCGACGCGCGCGCTGACCAGAGACCAACTTATTTTTTTTTTTGGCCTTATGCAGAGATTCTAAAATAAATCACATTAAAAAGTATCACATTTTGCACACTTTGGATAGAGTTTTTGGAAGGTAGAAGGATTCAGTATACATACCTGGTTCAAGGGGAGGGGCCAAAATGATGTCATTGGCAGCCAACAGAAACTTCAACAGGGATTCCCAGGTTTGTCTCGTCATGACGATGCTCTCGGTTGCAACGGTCTGTATGGTGCGCAAGACGCGGTGACACAACATGACCTGGGTCGTTGTCTCATGCATATTCATTCCTAAGTGTGAGGTACAATTTGGGTTTTATATAAATTCATATACAATTTTTAAGAGTGGGTTTCTTATTATCGATAATCAGGTTAGTAGTAATACATTTTCTGTGTGTTCAGAAAAACTTTGTTTTTAGAAAATCAGCTAACAGGCACTGAAACAGAGTTATTGGAAGCAATGCGTATTGATCCTGACTTGCAATCAATCATCCATTCTTGATACTTGAAATGGTGAGCATCGTACCTCACCATGACTCTAGCACTGTGTGAATTTACCTCAACGAAATACAATACAATGACTGCCTGATGCCAAATCTCATGAATACAATAGACTTCAGACAACCAAGTACTGTATTTATAAGTATGCATCCAGGATGATTGACAATAGTAGATGTACTTTGTTTTGGTGTTCAAACAGATCTTACTACTTTTAGTTACCACATTTTCTTCTGGTCTCAAATTTAATTTTAATTAAGTCCATGTGAAGACTTTATCTCCAACACGCAATATATCCGCATAAAAAAAAGTGAAACTGGTGCACATTTTGGAAACCTGAAGAACATACATGTACACAGTATAACAGCTGTTTCTAAACTACACTTCTAGCTTTATTGCATTCTGAAATTGTGTTTAATTAGATAACAGCCGTCAAAACTGACTTGGAGAGGGTGAGATTCTAAAAGGTACGAAAATGGCGTTTATCAGCTATTGGAAACAAACTCTTCACTTCTTCAGTTTGAATTATATTCCAAAACAAGTCCCTTTTGTTTACATTGGTTTTTGTTACGTTTTTCACAGGTGGAAAGCCTCTCAAAACTTTATAGCTTTTAAGGGCACCCTTCAGGCCTGGGTTTTGCATTGTTTGTGTTGACATTGTCGTCCTTTATAATTTGTATATTACATTTTTCTTTTTTCTTTTTACCGTTATTTTAACATATTTCATTGTTTGTTTACTGTGTACTTACATTTTAATCTATAAATGTCTTTTTCCAGGAACTTTAATAAATAGCAAATTGATTTATAAATATAAATTTAGCTGAGTGTCCAGTCCATGGGCGCCGCCAGGATTTTTTCCAGAGGGGGACAAAGCACATTATTTCCCAAAATCCTTGTACTTTCTCTAGCATATTCTCAGTTTATCATTTTTTCGAGGATGGGCGGGGGACATTTACCCCCCCCCCCCCATGACACCCCTGCAGACGCCCATGTTGTTAAATGTGTATTAAATGAACAGCAATATGACCTCGCAACTCTTTTTCCCCCTTTTTCCCCCCTTTTTTTTGCTTTTCCGGGGGGAGAGGGGGACAGCGCCCCCCCCCCTTGCCTCTCCTGGCGACGCCCATGGTCCAGTATAACTTAAGCATACCTTGCATTCGTGGTTGCATTCTCGGCAGGAATAAATTGATGAGATGTCTTAGGATCTTCTGTACGAAGAAGTTTGGGTCTTTGAGTAGCGGGGTGGGTATGGTGTGTTTGGGGATGGTTAGAGCACTCAGCCACTCACAGTAGACATTGACACAGCTCTTGACGGCTTCTTGCTCAGTTAAAGATAATGTCAGGCCATAACAGATCACCTGTGAATGTAACACAAACAACTTACAAAGGAATTTAACGCTCAGTGTAAATGATTAATAAACATTAATAAGCAGTATGCTGAATTTTGATGAAGGTGAAGGTTTTTTTTGGGGGGGGGTCCTTGTAACAAGGACTGAAGCCAATGAAAACTTTAAAAAAAAATACCTTACTACTTCAAGGAATGTGCAGACATTTCAAAATATCTTTAGAACTGTAATTTTTCAGCTTTAGTAAGTTGGACCCTAACGTCACAAATTCTACTTTAAAATGTTTTGACTTACACAGCAATAGTACAGTAATCAATATTTGCCACATTTGTGTCTAAAATTAGCTTATTAGCAATACCTGTATTTGTAAGGTCCAAGTTAATCAACCAAGGACCAAAAAACACCCAACTTTTTTACATTTAAAAAAAGTAAAATAGGAAACTATATCTGTTCAATTAATTTATAAATTTTTTTTGTTCAGTATTGTACCGGAACGGCCGGGCACTGAACATGAGCAGTGACTTTTCTTTTGGTCTGAGACATTTTTACTGTAACAAATCTTTGTCTGGTTCCACACTATAAACACTATCGCTGTGACGTTGTCTTAAAGAGATGGGAATCAGACCTAGGCCCTAGTATTATACTCCAGAGCCACAAATCAGAAAAAGTAGATGAAAATACTCTGCAATTACACGTAGGATTCGATTTAAAACAATAAATGAAGACAACTGTTATTTTTTTGGCACACCAAAAATAAAATTTCACACTATACTAGCAACTAGGCTAAGCCTTCGCTCGACGAGAAATGGTAATTTAATATCTTAGTTTTCTTACTAGGCCTATACTAATTCTTTATGGTGTAGGCTACTCCTAGAACTATGAGGCTCCGCGTAAGCGGAGCCTCATAGAGTCAGAAGCCCGCAAAATTGCTGTCAACACAAAACACTAATTAAGTACAAAAACGTCCATTCCAAATAAGCCATTTCATACAGAACCGCTGCACAGTTTGCCCCTAAACTCCGTACAATACCTCATGACATACTCGTGTTATGTGCACCCAACAAACATCGGTGGATTCTGTCTGTTTTCAGCAAAAATGATGAAAAATATGCCCTTTCCGCACTGAGCCAACCTAACACTTGAAACGAGCACGCGCGCAGAATGATCGCAGTCATTTTCGGTTCGATCGCTCGGAGCGCGCCGCGGGGGGTATGGTAGCGGATTGATAGTATGCGTATGCGTACAAGTGCAAATCATTACCCCGCGGCGCTCCGAGCGATCGGGCGAAAATGACTGCGATATCAGCGCGCGTGCTCGTTTCAAGTGTTAGGTTGGCTCAGTGCGGAAAGGGCATATTTTTCATCATTTTGGCCTAAAAACAGACAGAATCCACCGATGTTTGTTGGGTGCACATAACGTGAGTATGTCATGAGGTATTGTACGGAGTTTAGGGGCAAACTGTGCAGCGGTTCTGTGGGAGATGGCTTATTTGGAATGGACGTTTTTGTACTTAATTAGTGTTTTGTGTTGACAGCAATTTTGCGGGCTTCTGACTCTATGAGGCTCCGCTCACGCGGAGCCTCATAGTTCTAGGAGTAGGTGTAGGCCTGGTCGTTTACACATGCTCGAGGGCGCTATACGATCTGCCGGCTTATGAACGGGTCCGACAAAATATGAGACAAACAAATAAACACTTCATTTATTTAGGCTATAAAGGCTGTAAGTGTAAATTCAATTGTAAACTTTTATCATTTCATGTTTATATTTGATCTTGAACGGCTTGCTTTGCTTGCAACTTGTTGTATGTAGCCTGTGTAGGCCTAAAGCATTACTGATTAAAACATCGACAAATGAAATTACCTCCATAGTCCATAGCACTTCTTTCTCCGTATCTAGCGGGCTCCGTAGGTGCTGACTGCCTGTACGACTACTCGTCGCAGTCAAACTCAGATGATTCGCAAGTTGTCGAACCACGGAAAGGACAACTTCCCTTCCGACATTGTCAGGAAAGCTCTGCAGAACGCTACGATTGCTCCCATCGCTCTCAACTTCTGGCTGCATTGATGCCCACCACGAATACATGGTGGCTGTTGAATTCCAGAACTGTGTGTCGTGAAATTATCAACTTGGGAAAGAAGGAAAAGAAGTGAAAAATTTAGGGACCTCGAAAGCTGCCATCTTCCACTTGAGCTAGCGCCCTCTGCTGCTTGTATCGGGCCAGTCTGCCGGCCAAATGGTCAGGGTGAACGAACTTTGGTATTACGCGAGGTTTTACAAACATGTAGTTCGTGGAGACTATTTGTTTCGTTTCATTAATTATTGACAACATCATTTCCTATAATTTTGATCAAATCTATAAATCCATATTTAACTGATTCTGTAGTTGTAACAAGTTGGATCCGAAATTCTCAAAACTTGTACATTTAAGGGAACATGAAATACTCGTTGATTCATAAATCAGGGAGGCATTTAAATGATAGCCAAGCGTCATTTAAATCGCCGTGTGTAGGCGTGGTATGTGGGATCCCGGCTGTTGTTTACAAACTTTGCGGTTGGTAAGCGGATACCGTTATATGCACAAAAGCCGTGGTGTTTATTGCTCAAGGGTGGCGTTTAAGAACAACAAACCTACAAACTCTCGGAACGATTTCTTCTGGTGTTGCTCTATGGTCGTGACTGACAATTCTCGACGCAAACTGACACAGTGAGTGTGGATCTGGATCGTTACAGTGCGAGCAATTTAAAACGTCTACCCGCATCACATTGACAAAAGGACTACCCGTACCCGCATCACACAGTGAGTGACAAAGACAACATAGGTTGTGACTCATTGTTCATGTTGTACAGGATGTGCATGCTTTGTCATTGATTCGTGGTTCATTTTACCGTATTTTATTACACTGTGCAGATTGTGGTAGGAGGAGGTAAGACTTTAACAAATTCACCATGTCTAGTGGTTTTAAGTTTTTCCATTTTGTTGTTGTTTTACAGTGTTTGTCTTTAATGAGACCATAGAGCAGGGATACTAAGGAAATGTTGCAGAACTTTTTGCCTATAGGCCTCCTACCAAGTTGTGTTTGTATTTTGGCTCAATACATTAGTAAAATAGTAAAATTAAATCCAAGCAACAAGAGGTTGGCCTACTGTAGATCCAGTATGGGGTGCTAGAACTCCTTTTTTAAATTTTGACTTTCGTTGTTGGTCAAAATGTTAATTGAGTGACTACTGAAATAAATCCAGATTGTTTTAACTTTGTGGGATTTTTTTTTTTTAAATGTAGTTGATTATTTGCAGCTATCCAAAAGATAACTGCAGTTCCAGATGTAATGTTTTCCAGGTCCACATCCAGGAGTCTTGATTCCTTTTCTGGCACCTTTGGCAACATCACCTGCAACACATCTTATGGCATATATGTCATCTCTTGCAGGGTTTGTGGAGGACAGTATGTTGGGGAGACTAAGAACACGCTTAAAAAGCGTTTCTAATCATCGATCAACTGTCAACACAAAGAGACTGGACACCCCTGTTGGCTACCACTTCAACCTCCCTAACCATTCAATTTCCGATATGACTTTACAGGGTATAGAGTCACTTGGCCGTCGCAAGGACTCGGTTTGTAAGCAGGGAGAAAGTGTGAATGAAGCGTCTTCGGACTGTTGAACCACATGGTCTCAACATTAATGTTTCTATCTCTCCAAGTGTAATTTGTTTCAGATCCATCTTACCCTCTGTGGTTTTCACTCATCTTTTGTTCCCCCATCCCTTTACACTGACAACACTGTCCTTGCCTTCCCTTTCTTCCTCATTACCCTGTCACATTCATCACCACTCTCCTTTGTTCCCCCTGCATCTTTCCCTTCCTCCCCCACCCCTTTTGTTCCCCACTCCCACCACACTCCTTTGTTCCCTAATCTCCTTTCATCCACTGTACATCTTCCCCATCCCTCATTTGTGTTTCTCCTTCCAATCCTGCCTGTGTGCATGTCCCCTTCACGTTGGTTTCTTGTCCATATGTCATTTGCCTCTACTCTGAAGAAGTCTTTGCTAAAGACGAAATATATCAGGCCTCTAGTATCTCTAACTTTTTGATTTGTATATTTCAGGTCAATCCAGTCAGTGAGCAGTTTGCAGCAGCTTAATGATTTTTCATGTGGCCAACTTATTAAAAAGCTGATTTGGTTTAAAGACAGTAATTGCACTAAACTCCCTGTGAAATTATTCCTTCTGCCATGCTGTCATTTTGAAGAAAACAATAAAAGAAGGTCATTTGCAAAGATGAGTGAAGTGAGGCATTTTTGAATTTTTGTTTGAAAGTTGGTTTGTAATTGGGCGAATCCAATGGGTGCACGCAAGCATTGACACGTAGCACTCGCGTGCGGTTGCTATTTTTCCTTGGTTTGGTGCATGACATCGCATAGCAACAATCAGCTGATTTTGGATGCTGATTTTGAGCGCAATTCAAAATTTGAATCGGAAACTTTCGAATTGAAATTGAGATCCTAGAACATGGTTTTCTCAGAATATACAGCATTCACACACAGAGCTAAAACTTCATCAGCTAAGATGTAGCACCTGTCTTAAGATTTCGCACACTTTTTTTTTTCAAACAGAACAAATAAAAATCAAGATCCTAGAACATGGTTTTCTCGGAATATACAGCATTCACAGAGCTAAAACTTCATCAGCTAAGATGTTAAGCACCTGTCTTAAGATTTTGCACACTTTTTTTTCAGACGGAACAAATGACAAATGATCTGCTCTATCCAGTAATTTTCACATTGGCTTATCTAGCTCCCAGAGCTATGTTCTTGAAACTCAATGGTTCTTGAGTCTGGAGTGCTGCATGGTAACAAATAGCATCCGATGAAAACTGCTGGAGTTCTGTATGGTATGGTTCTGTACTCCGCTGCACTCTATATTCTAACAAATGAGGTATACTAAATGAGACAAAATAAATATTTGTCTATAAATGAGACATATAAGTTTATTTGTTTCATCTATTTCCCCATATATTGCATACAGGTTTCTACTTTGCAGGCAACCTCATAGTTGGTGAAACTTTAATTGGGAATTTTATGGAACTGCGCAATACAGACCAAAACAGAAAAGTCATGAGCACCATGCTTCATTCTGAAGGACCAGTCTCACCGTGCCATTACCACCGCATGCAAGGGAGTCCAAAACCATCCAATCGGCCACTCGACTTGATGCAGAACTTACCGCCTGAACTATACCTGAGCATTCTGCTGAGGCTGGACGCAAGAAGCTTACAGAATGCATCGCAGACGTGCAAATTGTGGAATTCAACAATCGAGGACACGGACTGGCTGTGGAGAAAGTTCTGCCATCTGAAATGTGACGATTGGGCCATGAAGGAGATTCAGAGGGATAGAGGATTGGGATATTCTTGGAAGGTGAGTCAAAGCTTAAGATTAGGACTTGGTAGGTTTGCAGATACACCATGTGGAATAAGTGACTCTTTGAAATAAGAGAAATAATTTTGAAGAAAATAACAAAGTTACTTTTACATTGGGACTTGCCCTTCACCAACATATTTTTACCAGCCAGCCGACTCCGACAAGCTTGTTGGTCAAGTGGTGAGACGTCTGCACTAGTAAGCAGGAGGTCTTGGGTTCGAGTCCCTGTGGAGTATAAGCTTGTGAATTTTTTCAACACCGAGACTGACTGAGTATACAGTGTTTATTATAATACGTCGGTGCAGTGCAAAACCCAGTGTTAAGTCTACATCTCCCCAACACAAATTCCATCTGATAAAAAGAGTTTACATGTATTTTGTTTTATGGAAATATGTGTTGTGGAAATAAAAATGTTTGAGATTGGGTTTTTGCCATCACTAACTCCTCTGAGTTGGTTTGGGTGTCAAAGAGTAACAAAAAAGGGATGCCATAATGACAAGAGTCCAAGTTTTGACCAAGCATTATTCCCAGTTTGGTTTTGTTTAAATAATCAGCATTAATTTGCTATCCACCAAGCCCCTCCCCAAAAAGAGATACTCTCTATGTAGTTTTGGCTTCCTATGTCTTAAAGGGAAAATACAACATTTGCAAACATCAAAAAATAAAACTACCAAATCATTTTGAAATACCTTGCTGGACTGTTAGTGAATGACAGTGTAAAGCATCCTGTAAAATCATGGCACCTGGTATACTGTCATTTTCAAAAAAAGTGGTATTTTTGTATCAATTTCCAACGCTGATCGGCCGACCAGCGTTGGAAAAAACTGGCTTTTTTTTTCAAATACTGGCCCCAGTTGACCATCGCACTTGTTTGCAATCGATTACACACCTATGAACGGGTACAAGCCAGCTAGACTGGTTCCCTGACCTTACAATTCCCCAATGTATGTAAACTGCTCTGTTTCTTCTTAAATGGAGTCAGGGAACCAGACTACAGGAAAATGATTGTTTTTCTTGGTTTTTATAGCATTTTCGAACCCAAAACCTCAAAAAATTCAGTGTAACTATATTTGCTATATATTTCCAACCCCCCAATTCCATCCATTTCTGAAAATTACAGCAAAAGCAAATGATGTATATTCCCTTTAATCTTAATTCTAACTTTTGTTTACCGTTTTTAGGAGTCATTTATACGGACCTGTGGACCTCACTCCATCAAGCGCAAATGGTTCAAGGGTGCTTTCAGTAACCTCAACATGTGCGATAAAAACTTGCCCCCCTTCATGTGCTGCATGGACGTCGAGACGTGGGGACAGATCCTTGAACTGGAGCTGAGCCGATAATGATGAGTGTGGGATCAGAGAGTAGAGGGCGCTGTTCAGTTTGTTCACAAGAGCCAAGTGAGGACAAATCCTGGCCAAGTTCAGGCAAGGACCATTAGTCGACTAGTGGTTGATTTGTGACGTACCTTACGCCTGCGCACTGATAGCAAAGTGCGAACGTCTCTAGTCGAACGCTGGTCAAAATGTCATTGCAAAACTTCTGGATCCTGGCTCTCTGCTAGCGTTATGAATGCGCGCGGCTATTGGTTACCAGCGAAGCAACCAACCCCAGTAGGCTGGTTCCAAATAGTCGACTAGCGTAGTCGACCACCGGTGACTAGACAGAGTTCGGGCAAACGTTAGTTAACCATTGGTCAACTGTAGTCCTTGCGCGAACTTGGCCCCTGTGTATCTCAGTAAATAGAATGAATGGCACAGGTCTGGTAACAAGTACATTTACAAGTCATTTCAATAGTCTGGTGACAGTTGATTTGAATAGCTTGGGACTGGATGACAATTTCCCAAATTGTGCAAAAATGCCGTGTTCAGCTTGCAATATTAGGAATGCATCCTGTAATGCATGGACAATGTTAACAAAAGAGCTCCTAAGAAATCTGTGTCTATTTTGCAATCCCGCAGCTAACCGAGTGTAATTGTGCACAGTGCAGATACACGAATCAGTGTAAAATGTGTATTGCTTGACAGATGATAAGAAATCACAAATTTTATCATACACTCCTTCATAGGTTTTGTGGCGATGTCATATAAACTTGTAATCAAACTTTTTTAATTTTTATTTTTAACATCTCATAGGGCCAAGAATTTGTTCAAGTGTTCATTTTTGCAAATCTTTCATTTTTTTTAATGAATGTGTTATTATATGTACTGATTTCATTTTATTCGCATTTTTTTTGACTGTTTTTAATTCAGGTTACGTATTTAAAATATGTACATTGTGTAAGTTATTTTAAAAAATAATTAAAGTTATGGAGAGCATTTTGTCCAAAATATTCAGTGTGATTTAAATGGATTTTTGAAGTAATTTATGAACTGTTCTGTAAAATTGCAACTTGTGCCTTTCTTGTCAAGGCAGTAGGTAACTTGAAAGATTTTTTTTGGAAGTCATTAAAAAAAAAAAAAAAGAAGCATAAAACAAACAAATATAAACGAGGTTGTTTTGGGGGTATTCTCTTTTGAAATTGCGTCATACAAAATTAGAAAATGAATATTTTGTTCAAATTTTCTCCGACATTCTACCAGTTGTTATTGCTATTCTGAAGTCGTCTTGGATTTTTTTTTGTGTTTAAGATTTTAAATTTCAGACTATTCAGTTAATACATCTGCCTAATTACCGACATTCCGTGAACCAATATAAATGCATTTCAACAAAAATTAAAGTGAACCTCCACAGTTCAATACCAATAGATATAACTTGAAGAGTAACTTTACAGTTGTACCATGTAATGGATCTCTTTTGCGAGTGTGCGAGGTTCTGACAAAAAGGGGGGAGACTCAGTGTTTCAGATTTAAGCATTCTAAAGAAAAATTAATATAAAGTTATAAAACTTTTTAAAGAAAAATTAATATAAAGATATTTGTCCTAAAGAAAAAATATTTTGCCTAAAAAAAATAGTAAATTATTTAACATTAAAAATTATATGGAGAATGTTTTGATGCCAGAATACATATGTACATGTTTAACCTTTTTTTCTTTTTTTTTAAAATTATCTCCCCGAAGTTGGTTTTCTGAATACTCGTTTTTTGTATATTAAGTGACATTTTAAAAATCCCTGTACTCTTGTCAGTTATCTACAAATAAGACGGACAACAGTTGTTTTCTGATAATCTTCAAGAAAGGCTTTTATTCTCTGTTCTTATTTCTTGCAAAATAAATGTACAAAAATATTCTTGAAAGTATTTAATGGAAAGGTAGCAAACCAACGAATGTTGTTCAGAACATTTAACAATATATTATGCCTGTAAGATAAGTATTAAATGCAAGCAATGTTATGTATAGTACCAGTGATGTGCGTTTCATTGGAATGTGATTGTGAACTAGAGAAAGACAGGTGCCAGTACCAGTCTTTTGTGGAATAAAAGACCATTGGCGAAGCGTTTCACGGCGGAGCGTTTCACAGCGCAGCGTTTCGCGGCGGCGGCGAAGCGTTTCGCGGCGAACCGTTCACGTTAACTGCCCTGTTATCACTGTGCAACAATTCACTGTGGCCTAGATTTGGCCAAAATTACAAAATTAGTACACCTGTACACTGTCACTATGGGCGCTTTCGTATTGGAGAGAAGTGGGATCGAGAGCCACCAATCTCCCATATAAAGTGCGTGTAAGCAAGTGTGATGTCATGATTCAGGTTTATTTTTATGGGAATACATAAACACAAAATGGATGATGGCAAGTCCTGGCAGTAATTTGAAAGGGGGGATATCTACTGATACATTTGGGGTTCTGTTTTCATGTGGATGGGAATGAACACCACCTGACCTTACACAGTGCTATTCATTGTAGCATATTTTGCCTAAATAACTCTGATTTGTCTGGCAAGAAGAACAATTTTGCTTAAAAATTTGACACAACTTAGGTATTAAGGACAGGAGTGGGATGGGAGTTGGGTGGGATATGGGTGGGAGTCGGGTGGGGTATGGGATGGGAGTGGGTGGGGTATGGGTGGGAGTGGGGTGGGGTATGGATGGGAGTGGGGTGGGGGTAGGGTGGGGTTGCCAAATCCCAACTGCCTACTCTAGTGATGTACATGATTGTCGCACGCTACAGCGCCATAGAGCGCCATAGAGGACCATCTTCAAGTCCAGTTAAGGCCAAAAAAAAAAGTCTCCGGTTTCTGGTATGCGCGCGCGTCGCCGTAGCCATGCGCGTCGGCAAAATGAAAAAAAAAAAAATTTTCAATGAAAGATGATGTCTCAAAACCGCCAAACTCACTGGTTTGACTGGAATCCTGCTGCTGCACAATTTTAACGTGTTTTTAGATTGGGTTATGGTCGAGAATAAGCTTTATGTGGTCTCCCTGGACTCCCATATATTTGCACTAAGTTTAGTCGAGGACCATTTGCAGTCATCAGCCGACATTTGAAGCAAAAAAATCACACCAAAAAAAAAAAAAGCCATGTCGCCGCACCACTTTTTGGGCAAGCTCCATACCAGAAACCGGAGCCTTTTTTTTTTTGGCCTTTAGTCCAGAGAAGCAGACACTATTTTTTTTTTTACAGTACGTTCTGAAGTACTGTGTGGCATAACAACCATCTTAAATAATGGAAAGCACACAGTGACATTTGGACTGTTCCGCATTCGTTTGTACAATATTTGAGAACACAGCACATACAGTGAAATATGGTGGTAGCCCTGGTCATATAATATCCAACTGCTAAGTGTTATGTGCTGTACGCTATCTTTAATTTGAGCAAACATTTTCCTCACTGTGTCAGTGGGTCCATTTCTGAATAACTACCAATGTTTCTACCTTCCTTTAAATACAACCATGAATTGCATTTTCAAATACCTAAAATCACTGTTGGAGCGAAACTTCTGGAATGTTTACATTATTAGCAATTCTACACACCAATGTGTGATCTGATACACTGTGCCCTCTGGAGACATGCACCCAATAGGGAAATTTCTATTGATGAATACGTCTCCACAAGGTTTTCACGAAATAGATATATGGATTTTACTCAAACACTAGGAATTTCCAAGGTGGGTTGATCTGTCGCAAATGGAAGAGTTTTAGAAAAGGGATATTAAGTCCAAATTTCAGCCAGGGAAATTAATTCTGGTTAAAATAAGAGCATTTTGAAACTTCACTTTCAAACTCGAAAACTTTACTACACAAGAACAAAGAAATGTCTCCACAAGGATACAAATTTCAGTATGGGTGTATCAGATCGAAACGTCTGGAATGTATACATTATTAGCAATTCTACACACCAATGTGTGAATGCTGCAAACCACTGTGTGAATAATATTTTGTTCCGAACGGGGAATTTCAGACAAATTTGAGTTGATGGTTTACACTCGTTTGGAAGACACTCATCCCATAAGAATGCAACAAAGGTATTCCTGAACCCTTACCATTACCGTGTAGTATTCTTGCTTGTATATCATGAGTGATATCATGATATATAGAAGCCATTTGTATCTTAATTTTAAATCTTCGTTGTGGAATTGGTTTGGCACAACGTTTTAATTAGACAAAATCAGGTCTCCAAATGGATGGTGGGCTTGTTTAAAATATAGCACATTTGGTGAAGTTCGTACACCATGGAAATATCAATGCGTTAGGAATAACCATCACAATTTCTACAAATCTAAACACAAAAGTCCATGCAAGATACTTTACAGTACATATAGTACAGATTCAAAATTAGTCGCACTGATTTTGGAGAAAAAAAACCCAAAACTTACAGGTAAACAGAGAAGACAAAGTGAATACAAAAACAGCAAAATTAACAATGGATCAATTAGTACACTTTATCATCAATGATAATTGAAAACAAACTTTGGGCAGGTGTTCGTCTGATAATATAAAGTACTTTTTTCGGCAGAAAATGTATGGCAATATATGGAAAATAATGGCAATACATGTTTGTGCAAATAATGGCAACAGATATAATAAATAGCAAATAGCAATAATATTTAGCTTAACAAAAATCAGTCACACTGAGTAATACCATTGATCTACGTCCTACAAAAAAAGACAAAATGAACATTTCGTCGGCAAAACAATACTTGAAATAAATGTAATCAGATTACTGAAGCTTAGCAGTTATATTTTCATGCATAAAGTGGCAAAATTTATATCATTATTGAAAAATGAAAATCTCTAGACTAACATTTGTTCCTAAGAAAGCACCATCATGAAATGATTAAACACTAAAAGTGTAATTCATTTTTTTTTTTAAACAAATTTCCATCTCGCTGTGCAAGACTTTGCCAAAATTTAAGCTACCACATGCAGAATGTCCCAACCTTCAATAAACTTATTTAGAGTGCACTTTAAAGTACAAAATAGGCTTTGGGCGAATCCAAAAGTTTTAAAAATGATTTGGAATGGACTCCAACATTTACAATCCGAAAGGCCATGGAAAAACCTCTGAAATATCACAAATGGAATATAGTGCAACATCTCATTGTAAATTCTCTCAAATATGATCATTTACCAGACAACCTTAATTTTGAATTGTCTGGAATCAATTTTGGAGTGGGGGATAGATTTGTTGCTACTAGGCATTGATTCCTAAAAAAAAACCAAGCGGAATCCCTGTTCCATTTCAAAGTATTGTTTGGAATATACTCGATCCCAAGCTACAGTTTGCCAAGCCTAGTGCAAAACTGGACTGAACCCAATATTGGGGACAAATGTGGTGAATACACGTACATGAAGTCTAAAAAAAATGAATCTAATGTCCAATTGTAACATCACCCTCTGCCATCCTGGTACCTAGTGCACACTCTTTTTGTGATAGCCGTTGACGATCATGTAGTGGGAGAAGATGATGTAGAGAACACGGAACCAGACAAACTGACTGGCGTGGGCTCGCATTGCTCGCTGAAACATAGAAAATGCATGATGTATAAGGCATTATTATCTGAATAACAGCACGACAGAGTTTATGAAGCAGTTGATGGCACTAACCCATTTGTACCTGTACTATGATTGTATAACATTGTACTTTTTCTGAAGAATCCATAAAACCACATAGTGCTGTGGCAGTTTCAGGCGATACAGTGAGTTTTGGGCCTCGTGCAAAAGTACCCCTTCAACGGCCAGGAAAGGAGAGTTTGGGGGGACCTAGACTGGTTCCCGGTCTATCCACCACGCTTTTCAATTATCCAAAGTTATTGGGGTCAGGGATCAGTCTGGGAGACCATCGAAAAAAAATTTGCGCGCTGACGACGCCTGACGATCACGCGAAGACACTGTGGCTAATAGCTTTGGCACAGGAAGTCGTGCGTACATTTGTACTTTGCAAGCGAACCAGAAAGAAAAATTTGAAGGCTTCGAAAGAAACAATTGAACGCATTTGCGCACCGACGACGCCTGATGCTCAAGCGAAGACGCTGTGGCTAATAGCTTTGGCGCAGGAAGTCGTGCTTACTTCACACACGAACCAGAACAATACGCACGCTGTGTGTCCCGCCTACGGAGCTCTTAAAAGTGGTTAAAAAGCGCCTTCATTTGCTGACACACGGAGCCCTTAGGACGGTTTGGGGCAGTATAAAGACCAATGGTTTAATCCTACACAGAAAAATCACAACCCAGCAGCTTCAGTCCATTTTTGAAGTGATTTTTTTTTCCCCTTTGCATTTCAAGTACAGTTTGTATTTATTTTTCTCATATTTTTTTTTTCTCCGTGTGTTCTGGTGCTTATATTTCTTTTCTCATAAATTTGATTGAAGAAAATATCCAACAAGACAAAGCAAACCTGGTAAAGTTAATCCCAAAACATGAAGAATTCTATTAAATTGCTTGAGAATGGTTTAATCACTGGTCTTTTCATGCATCTGGTATACACAACAGGCCAGACTTAGACCATTCAGTGGCATAACAGGTAATCCTGTACGATAGCACTGCCCGGCTCTCTTCACCAGCTTACAACTAGTCTATGTCACAAGTGACAGTCAGTCAATCAGTCAATTAGGTTAGTCAGTGACACCAGTACGTAGAGGGCACTTGGCTGGCCCTCTGGAACCAGTAGAAATATTGGAAACTTTCCAGTCAGAGTGGTTATTATTCTTTGTACAAACATTTTTTAAAATGACGCCATATTTATTCATGTAAAACTGAAGAGTTCACACATTTTGTGGCTTAAATGGTGTCAATTACGAATCAATAAAAATTCACGTCACAAGTCAATCACAAGTCAAATTACAAGTTAACTCACAGGACTGACTGACTTATGATTGACATGTGATGAATTGTCACGGGATTAAAATGGAACCGAATACTGTGGCCGAGTCTATGCATAAGTGTTTGACACCTACCTGAGCTATCCAGACATCGCTAGGCCCAGCCAGGAACATGTGTCTGTTAAGCAGCATGCTGAAGGGGAGATCAAGGAAAGACAGGTACTTCCTAAGGATGGAGACACTCTGAAGGAAGTACAACTTGGTACCTGCAACAATACAGGGAGTTATCAGTAAATTAATGATTGGGAAGATCTAGGAAAGACAGGTGCTTCCTAAGGATGGAGACACTCTGAAGGAAGTACAACTTGGTCCCTGCAACAATAGAGGGAGTTATCAGTAAATAAATGATTGGGAAGGTCTAGGAATGACAGGTGCTTCCTAAGGATGGAGACACTCTGAAGGAAGTACAACTTGGTACCTGCAACAATAGAGGGAGTTATCAGTAAATTAATGATTGGGAAGATCTAGGAAAGACAGGTACTTCGTAAAGATGGAGACACTCTGAAGGAAGTACAACTTGGTACCTGCAACAACAGAGGGAGTTATCAGTAATCTAATCAGTAATCAGTGTTCTCCAACATGTAGAACAAACCTGGCGCCCCGCCATGCTTTCTGCGGCGCCCGCCATGTTTAAGAAGTCCCCGCCAAGCTTTAAAATCATGCCGCCAGGTTTAATTTTTTTGACTCTACAGTGTGCATTTACAACTAAAATAATTGATTTCAGTTGTTTTTCCACACATTAACAATGTATTTCGATGTCATCCCAGCCCGATCAGGGTTGTCTTAAAATCTCGCTGAATCAATCACACGCACGGCCGTTCGTGCAAACACCAGCGATTCCCGGCCCCATGCACTGTACGTACTATACTATTAGGTACGCGCGATGTACACACACTGACAACTGAATCCCCAGTTCCGCAGTGTGCCGATACTTCAAGTAGCGACAACCCCGCCGCAAAAATATATATCTGTATTAGTACACACACACACCAGCAGGAGTACGTACGGCAGATCTTACGTGCAGCCAACCGACTTTCTTTTTCTCAGTGCTTGCACGCGCGGTAACGCATTGATGTTTTTGTACGAGGCAAACGAGCTCGAGGCCACAGGTAGCAGACCAGTAAATAAACTTCCATTGACCCCAATGGTAAATGCTCCCACTTCAAAAATTCGGGAAAAATACTCACAACTCTCCAAGGTGTTCGAGACACACATCAAATTAAAACTTATTTCATCATCTTTCATTTTCTTTTCAATTTTTGGGGGGTCAACTGATGACTTTTAGGAGAAATTTCCATCTGAAGATGATCACCCCTGAAAATAGTCCTGAAGCCCATCGCCATTTTGAAAAACGATGCCTACACTCCATTGCAAAGTAGAGCGCTTTTAGGGTCCAAATTACATCAAAATTACACAGAACTGCAAGCTCCAAGTCCTGTGCACGGTTTCCACCCATATTTTTTACAAACCCTCAAGTTCATGGCCCACAGCATGCTCAAATACCGAAGATTTTGAGGGCATGCAAATCGTGATTTGGCCGGCGCAGGCAATTTCGGACCGATTTACTGGTCTGCACCCCAAAACACGCGTGCACATGGTGTTCCGATCATGCCGATTGTCAAAAGTTATAATTGGCGATCGTGTATGGGCCCGGTTCCCTAAGAGAACAAAATCCACTTTTAATTTATTTGACTTACCAAACTAGTTGGCGACATTAAGAACATACAGGTAGGTCATAAATAGAGGGAAATTTGGGGGGAAAATGACGATGACAACGACAAAACGCAACATGAAAATAAACATGACGATCGCACGGCACCGGCACCACCCATAAAATTGCGTAAAAAAACAACGTAATTTGTATCCCATTTTGTTTTTCAAAATTATAAAAAGGTGTCATTTGATCTGAGAGAAGTCTGCCTTAGGTTGAAAAGGAAATTTTTGAATGCTAAAAAAATCGGGGGAACTGGCCTGGAGAATCGCCTCAGATTGCACCACAGAGCATCTAGAATCCAAAATTTTCCCGGGGCCCTTAAGCGGGCCCCGGACCCCACGCCGTAAGGGCTTCGCGCTCCGCGCTCGCAGGAGTCCCCGCCGACCTCAGCGCCAACCTTTAATTTTCAAAGTTGGAGAACACTGAGTAATATATCAGTAATATATTATCAGTAATTATCAGTAATATATTATCAGTATAATTTGGTACCTATAAGAAGTTTATAACAAACAAATGATAGGGAAATCAAGAAGACAGATGCAGCTACACTATTGTGGAAGAGCGCCCCCAAGTGACAAAATTATGAAAGGTGTTAGTACTTTGGGAATGTACATGTACATATGTATACATGTGTATGGTCAAAAGCAAGAATATGAACAGTGTCACACTTGTTTGTTACCACCGACCACTAAATTGCCAAGGGCGGGTCCAGAACACAATTTGGGGGGGGGGCCCCCAAAAAATGTTGGTCCCCCAAAAAGTGGGTCAAAAAATTTACGGCATGAAGTTCCAGGCCCGCTTAAGGGCCCCGAATTTGTTTTGGGATTCTAGATGCTCTGTGGTGACCACTCTGTGGTGATCACTCCCCCCCCCCCTCCCGGATCTGCCCATGTGCCTTGAAGAAACTGATCCCCAAACGTCACACTCTGCAGTTGAGGTTTTTTTCTTTTCCATTAAAACAACAACTCCCCTAGTTTTTCTTTTGATTTTTTGGCCACTCCTATGAATGGGATTGATTTAACCTCAAAAGTGGGTCAGAAAATACAATTCTTATGTGTGTCGCTTTAACTCTGAAGAAGAAATCACATACCAACTACCCGCAAAAAAACCTTGCATTTACTGTGCGTGCATCATGGGTGATAAGATGGCAGACGCTGCTTCAATACATGAAAATTGTCAGCCAGTCCAGTTCTATGGAAGTCAGTGTTGGTGACCCAATCCAACAAAATGAGTCATAAGTTGCCAGAGCTACTCTTTCTTTAGTAACAGGCCTTATTATAAGTCCTACATAATGGGATGTATACTTTTTTACCCATATAATATCGGCATAACTATTAAAATGACGACCTATGTGAGAAAGTAAAAAAAAATATCCTTTATCTTAAAAATATCTCATTGCATGGGATCTAACCACATTTTATCTATCATGTTGGCCATACCTACATGCTACCCATCATGCTCTGCACCACAAGGCTAAATTTTGACCAAGACTACGTCATCTGTGGAATGAACAATGCTTACCTTTGGGTAGCTTGTGGGATTCCATCAGGGTCCTGATAAAAAAAAATTACGAAATTGCGGGTAAACAGCACAGAAAAGAGCTGAGATTTTAAAGGGGTTGATTATGGAGTGTGCTACAGACCAATCCAGGCAGCGATATTTTTTTTTACACAACTATCTGGGGTACTTTGTGCGCTTTCCTATGGAGTATGATTTGAATTACCAGGCTTGAGTTGAGGCTACTATTTTTCAACTTGGTACAGATTTCGGACTTTATTTCCCTTTTAAAAAAAAATCTTCCAGAGCCTCAGATCAGAAAAGAAAAAGAAAATTGCTGCTATACAATTAGTAGCCGACTGAAAAATAACGTTCCTAAGATAAAACTTTACGTTGTTGAAAAAAAGAACAAAATCTGGTCTGTACAGAGCAAGGAATCGAACTCGGTACCTCTGATCACTAGCCAGCATGCCTAACCACTAGGCAACGACGGTGCTCGACCAATTTGTTCAATTCATAAATTATATACTTTCACACATGTAGAGCTAGAGAGAGTATACGTGCGAGCGCGCGTAGGTAAAATGTTACAGGATTGTAGAGCTCTACAATCCTGTTACCTTGATTCAAGTCGCCTGAAAAATGGGTACCCTGTACTATTGTGTACATAAAATATTCGCATCCAGCTGTTAGCTCATGGTGGTCTCCAGTAATTGCAGAAGCATAACATGCCAACTCATTGTTCCGGACAAATGCACTGCAACGGATTTCACGTAACCAATTTAGTGGGCAGCTGCACAATAAACTTATTTATGATTGGTTTCATGAAACTTGGCGTACCTGCGCAACTTTGTGATTAATCAAAACATCTTGGACGAGGATAATAACGGCAATTACGACGGCTGTCTGTGTTTAATTTTGTTTGGTCACAGAACAGTTGCTGAATCACCACCGCCCGCCATTTTGAAAATGGAATCGTGCGGCAACTCTAAAAATTCTGTCACAGTAAAATAGCAATTCATTTATCTAAAACAAAAAGCTGTTGGTGTCTTTTATCATCCTTGATAAAGTTGTGCAATGTTAGCAAAAAATTGTGGCGGCAAGTGGGGTTACGCCATTGCGAAAAGTTTCGTAAAATCGGCTGCTGGACTGGTTGCTTCTGCCATTACTGGGGTTCACTGTGAGTGTACAGTGAATAGTGTGTGCCTGGATTTGTCAACAGGTTCGGAAAATCTTAGAGGAAAATCCCTTGACTGTATCATGCTCTCGTTCACATGTCCTCTGAAAAAGTTTATCAGAAAAAAAGAAACATGACCTATGAACTATGACCCTTGGTTTCTTAACATACCTGACAGCTGTGTAGCAAGATATATGATTCTTGTGACCACTGACCCCTGCACCATCAAACGTGAAGATCTGGGAAAAACAAGGTGAAATGTGTTTCTCTTTTGTTTAGAATACAGGTTTAAAATTTAAAACCAACTACATGTACTTTATCTTCCATCCTTAAAAACTCTTGTCAATTTTATTTAGCATGACTTGTAGTAGTTTTCCACGAGATTGTGACCCTGTAATTGTTCTTACATTATCTTATTTTAATTTTACTTATAAAAGTATTTCAAGAAACTATTCGAGTGTGTGAACTTATTTTTCATCTGAACTTACATTAATTTGCTCTTACGTTTTCCTTACTCACCGTTCTTTTACAAATAGAAGCGACTAGGCAAAATCCGCGTTGTAATTGGTAAACCTTTCAGCACTCTTATTTGCATAAAAACTATGAATAATTCAACAAAATCAAGTTGGAAAAGGTCTCGTGGCTTCGCCACTCGTGCGTACTGACTTAATCCTTGCTCCAGTCGATTCGGGCTTTTGCAGCTCCGTCACTCTAAGCCACGATGGCCTGGGTGAAAGGCTACTGACTGACTCCCCGACTGACTCCCCGACTGACTCCCCGACTGACTGACTGACTGACCAAATTTAAAAATATTTAAATGCTACTTATATGAACAGGCTAAATCTGGGCCATTTCGTAAACCATATATGCATGAACAGACTTCAAATGAAGAGCCACTCTGAACCAACTGAGTAGCATTTTTTGAAACTATGGGACCAGCTTTACTAGACCTTGTATTGTTCTCTTACTAATTCACTGCAAACCAACACGGCTGAGAATGTGCATAAATATTTCGGCGTTGAAGCCAAATCCATCACAAGCGCAGTCAAAGGTAATCACAAGTCCTTTCACAAGTCCAGCCAAAAGTAACAGGGGATGAACGATAAACCAAGGAATACTTGAGCCATTGTTTATTTGAACAGCTTGTAACTTGACTTGAGACTGGAGGACTTGAGACAGACTTGTGAGAACTTGAAATAGAATCTCACCGTATCGATGTCATGTTTCTTGGTATGGTTAAGGACGTGCTCCCCCACGACATCAGAGTCCCAGAAAACGTCCGGGTTGTCTTGCAACTTCCTGAAGAAAACAAAACAAGGAAGGAATTTCGACATGCTTATTTTTCCTTTTCCCTCAAGTCTTAAAGGGAATGTACATCATTGGTTTTTGATGTAATTTTCAGAAATGAACTATTTGAGGGGTTAGTATATATAGATCAAAATGTCAGTGTAACAATATTTAATATTGTTACACTGACATTTTTGAAGTTTTGTGTTCGAAAAGGTTGGAAAAACCAAGAAAAACAAAAATGTTTAAGCAGTCTGGTTCCCTGACTCCACAAAAGATAAAATGGATCAATTTATAGATGATGGAAAATTGTAAGGCATGGGAACCAGTCTAGCTGGCCTGCACCCGTTCATGAAACATGTAACCAATAGCAAACAAAATTTGGACTGAAAAAATGGTTAATTTGGAGTAGTAGTCAGTAGTTGAAAAATAGTTAGCTTTTTCCAACGCTGGTCGGACGACCACTGTTGGAAATGTATACAAAAATACCATTTTCTTGAAAATGACTTCACACCAGGTGCCATAATTTTACAAAATGCTTTAGATTGTCATTTACCAACATCCTAGTAAGGTATTTCGTAAAACTTTGGTAGTTTTATTTTTCGATGTTTGCAAATGTTGTATATTCCCTTTAAAAGTATGCCAAAACACAAGGTAGTTTAGCCTTCTATTAAGTATGAAATTTAGTTCGAAAACTTGACAGTGTGGTCTTTGGGATGTGACTTTCTGGACAGAATGGTTTGTTGAAGATGTCCAAGTTAAAAGGACTTGGATTTGAGTCCAAGTGCGAGTCCTTTTGTGTCTAAACACTCAGATTGGGGCACACTTTGCCAGAATGGCAGAACATGAGTCAATGAAATTGACTCCAGTCAAGTCAATAGATATCACATTGGTTATGGTTTTGGTTACGGTATCACACTCGACTCACATGCCGTGATATTGGGTTCTAACCCAGATGGGGAACATGGTGCTTGTGTTCTTGGGCAAGACACTTTACTACAATTGTCTCTCTCCACCCACGAGTATAAATGGGTACCAGTGAAGGTAGAGACTAGAATGCGCTGATCTCGAGCTGCTGCAAAAACTGGTCTTATGAACTGATGAATAGGGCTACTAATTGTGAAGCGCTTTGAGACCTTGGGTATAAAGCGCTATTATAAGCACCACATTACAATTCAAATAATAATCTAACAAGGTCGAGTGACGCCCTGTCAAGCCGAGTCAAATTCTGGCTCAAGCCAATTTGTGTTAGAGCTTTTAGCACTGGTATATTTTATCTTCAAGCAAAAATCCTGATTGGTCGAACCATAGCAACAACAGTGTGGTATTATCCCACCATTGCACAGCCCATACCACACTGTGCCTACGCGCTATACTAATAAGACGCACGCACCATTCCCGTGTGCTCATTCCATTTTTACTGTACGTCAAATTGAATTGAACATACATTTCTAACCCCACTCCATGTTCTGCACATGTGTCCCCTGGTTTATGTACCACTGTCATTTGCCTTTGAAAAAGGTCTCGTTCAAACATTAGGCATTCTAAATTTGTTTGATTTGTATATTTCAGGTCAATCCAGTCAGTAAGCAATTTGCAGCAGTTCAATTCATCTTCGTGTTTAATGGATTCCTGATATTCCTCAGGAATAAATACAATGAAGTACAATGTACATGTAGTTCAAGTGCTAGTAATGATGATGAGCCTTTGACTCAATCGAGTCACCATCTGGAAGTTACTCGAGTCAAATTAACTCACAAAAAAATTCATATTCAAGTCCGACTCGAGTTGAGTCACTGACTTGAGTCGTTACAAATCTGGAATATGCTGAGTTCAACCAATTCACTCTTAATGGAGTACCGAAGTGTGACGTCATTTAGAACCAGAAAAAGTAGTGCAAACAAATGGAGTACGCGTTCGTGTTGGTTCACGGGCTGAATCACGCGCTAATGTCTTTCACACACATTTTGTGCGCGTGACGTATTCACTTTGGTACTCTATAAGAATAAGCCTGTTCCTTACTCATTATTCACCACGGTGACTTTCTCTGAGTTGTTCAATCCTAGGATGTTGCAGCTAGCTATGAGTTCTTTCTCTCTTACTGCACCATGCTTATAGTAATCACCTGCAGAGGGGGTGGAAGGGGGTGGAACAGTGGGTGGTGGGGGGTAAGAAACAAGAATACAACAGTCATTCGAAGTTTACAATTCAATGTGTTATCCTGGTGGCTTTAGCTACCCCCCCCCCCCATATGAAATTTATAAATCCTCATTTTGCATCATCCAAGGATGATGATAGTCAGTGTGTACCATGGTCATTCTATACATTTAGAGACCAAAGTGTGACATTTTTCTGTCCCTGTTACCTCCGAACTTTGTAATTTGCCATTCAAGTGTCATTAATAATGACTTCAAACTACTATTTATTTGTTGAGAAGGTGTCATTTGCTTGACATAATCACTCTTAGAGGAAAAATACATCAAGGAGTGCATGCAGAATTACAAAATCATAGATGTCAGATGTAACAGGGACAGGAAAATAGTAGACTCCAAATTTATAGAATGACCAGATGATAAATATAATACAGATTTTGACACATGTATCAGATACTCCTACTACCCCCAAAAAATATATACAACACCCGAAGAGATCTCCAACTGTAAGCCCATAAATCATGTTTGAATAATACAGCTGTCGCCTCACTGAAGGACACTTTTGGGGAAGTCAAACCACAAAACACTTATCAAAGGTTGAAAGGATTAAAATCGATGTAAAGGTAGCAATGTTTCTGTGTCAGAGAAGTAAATGGGGCCTTGGTGACCTTGCAATTTTACCTTTGACAAAAAGTTATTATTCTGAGCCAGACAGGGGCAGGACCTTTACTGAAACTTTTTTCCCCAATTGTTCAATTGTATGAAGACAGTCAGCTGCGGGTGCAATTTTGTGTGTGTAGAACTCGTGCTTGTCAATTCAGGAATAAAATTGAGTTAGCTGTCTTGTTCAAAACTGGTAAATGTTATTGTCCGTAGAATGATCTTAAAAATGGGAAAATGTAAAGAATTTTGATGCGTAACTTCCAACTCAGTTGAAATTACTACATTTTTTTTCTCAGAAACTGAACTAATTACAGCCATCACTGTCGAATCACAATTAGTATTAGCTTTATTTAAATCACATAAAAGTACATGTAAAATACCATTTTTAAGAGATTAATGGTTAAATCAAAATCTAGTCTGAAAAATTACTTTTGTCTGTCAACTTTTGAACTGTTGTTCACAATTTTAAGAATTCCTGAAAACTGTCTGAAACTAAAATGTCTTTTAATCCGTTTAAATTTTATTTGGTAACATATGTAAAACCCCGTCTCATTTTTAGAATTTTTTTTATTCACAACCTTTATTGGGGGGTATTTATTACGATACAGCAATTTTCCATGGTATTTTTGTTAAATAAAATTGATGGTAATGTCTGAAAAAGCAGAAATTAACTTCATGTAGAATGAAAAACACGCACAAATTTTGTACAGAGGAAACAAAACCTGTATTTTGAATGAAAAACACGTACCAACTTTGCAGAGAGAGGAAAAAAAAGCCAAGAGATAAAACAAAACAAAAAGCCAAGGCCAGTAGCGTATCCAGCTTTTGATGTGGGGGGGGGGGGCAACTGCACATCTCCCCGAAATGTAGACATGTAATTCTCTGGACACTTGGCCTCAATAAAATTTAAAAAAGGGGGGGGGGGGCCCATCTTCCAAATGGGGGTGATCTTCAAAACTGACCATTATATTATGCATACTGGAGGTTTTTTAGCTGGTTTTCTTTTTTGGTTTGATGTCAAAACTCTCTAACCATTTATGGAAATTCTTACTTAAAAAATATCTTTCACAAAAATAAACCAGGGAGTGCCCCCCTGCCCCCCCCCCTGGATACGCCACTGGTCCAGGCAAAGAAGTATTGATTCTACACCGCTTGTCAAATATTAAGCAACTACACGTTTATGCTGGGGAGTTGATCAGGTTAAGGCCATATCAATCAACAAGGCAGATATAAGTTATTGACTTCTTGTTAAGGGCATCTATCGTATTGGCCTCTATTGGATAGTGAGAACCGGTCCAAGGATAGAAAATCAGCGGTAGGAGCATCACATTATGTATATAATTTATGATGCCAACACCACATCAGCATAAAATTTGTACATGTTATTTCCAGTTCTTTTGAAAAACGGTAAAAGAAAATGAACATTAAAAAAATTTGACAGAAACAAAATAACAAATAAATAGTGACCCCAAAAAAAACACAAAATAAAAACAAACAAAATGAAGCAAACCAAACTTTACTGAAACTGTTTTCCCAATTTTTCAATTGTATGAAGACAGTCAGCTGTGGGTGCAATTTTGTGTGTGCAGAACTCATGCTTGTCAATTCAGGAACAAGGTGGTTCTTGAACCATGCGTCTCGCCTGTTTTAAATGAGACCTATTTTACATTTTCAGCCTATTTTACAACTTGCCCTCAGATGACCTTTGACCTGGTATGTGACCTTTAACATCATTATCAAATGAAGGTTGCCATGTTGCATCTTTGACCCAAGTTTTGTTCCAATTGGACTTCAACTTTTGCAATGAGACCATTTTCGAAACTTTAACCAAAATACCACATACATACGGATACATACGGACGTTCCAGCAGATTGGAGTTCTGCCCTTTTATCCCTATTTCTAAAGATTTCATTTGCGGGGTACCCTATTTTCTTAAGTTTTTCACTTGCAGGGTACCTCTAACAATGAACGAGTACCCCACAAGTGGTTCATGGTAAGCACGAACATAGATACGGACAGACATGGTGATTGCATGGTCTCTTTCCTGAACTTTGTTCAGGCGAGACAATAAAATTGAGTTAGCTGTCTTGTTCAAAAACTGGTAAATTTTATTTTTTTGTAGATTGATTTTTAAAAATGGGAAAAAGCAAAGAATTTTGATGAGTAACTTCCAACTCAGTTGAAATTACTACTTTTCTTCTCAGACACTGTTTGAACTAATTGCTGCCATCACTGTCTAATCACAATTAGTATTATCTTTATTGAAATCACATACATGTACAAAATAACATTTGTAAGAGATTAACCCTAACCTCACCTAAAGCTAGAAAACACCACTAGTAGTAAACTGTAGAATGAACTACTTCAGCATATAAGTGTGCACAACACTCATAGTATTCTGTAGCACTCAGTTC
This sequence comes from Patiria pectinifera, assembly GCA_029964075.1. NCBI lineage: Eukaryota > Metazoa > Echinodermata > Asteroidea > Valvatida > Asterinidae > Patiria > Patiria pectinifera. The sequence continues at coordinate 41,415,978 of CM057142.1, read as the reverse complement.
TTTATCCCAAAGTAATGGCTAGGACATTTAGGGTTAATGTTAAGGGTCGAGTCAAAATCTACAGTCTGAAAAATTGATTAAATAATTACTTTTGTCTACACTTTGAATTTAATAGTAAGATTAATCCGTTCAATTTTTTTTTGGTAACATATGCAAACCCTGACGCATTTTAGTATTTTTTTTAAAGTTACCATCAAGTTTTTATGGCATTTTTTACGGTTAAACAATACTCCATGGCATTTTAAAAAATAAAATTGATGGTAATGTCTGAAAAAAGAAATCAAATTCATTCGAAATGAAAAACACGCACTAATTTTGTACAGAGAAAAAAAAACCCGCATTTTAAATGAAAAACACGCACCAACTTTGCACAGAGCAAGAGAGAGAGCGAAAAAAAGACAAAACATAAAACAAAACAAAAAAAGTCAAGGCAAATGAAGTATTGATTCTACACCGCTCGTAAAATATTAAGCAACTAGTAAAAAGTCAATGCAAATGAAGTATTGAGTATTAAGCAACTACACGTTTATGCTGGGGAGTTGATCAGGTAAAGGCCATATCAATCAACAAGGCAGATATAAATTATTGACTTCTTGTTTAGGGCATCTATCGTATTGGCCTTGATGGATAGTGAGAACCGGTCCAAGGGTAGAAAATCAGTCATCCCAGCATTACAATACTTATATAATTTTTAATGCCAACACCAAATAAAGATAATTACATTGTTAGGCATTTTTTTTTACATTATTCTTATTGTCTCCTTATTGTCACTACGCTGAAAAAGCATAAGAGGCTTAAAATCGCAAATAAACTGGGACAAAAAGTGGGTCGGTGACAATTAATTCTCACTAGCAATTTACATGCAACTATCGAGCTCTTATACTAACTGGACTGGCTGCTACGTGCTAAATGGCAAAACTGTGTGCACCAATATTATTTCCAGTTCTTTTGGAAAAAGAGGAAAAGAAAGTGAACATTAAATAAATTTAATAGAAACAAAATAACAAATTAATAAAGACCCAACAACACCCACAAAATCAAACAAAATGAAGCCAAACAAAATGAAATGAAGACAAAGAGCAAAACAAAACAAAACACAATTTGAAGATATGGGATATTTGGATTTTTTGTTCTGAATAAATCTAGTTTAATTTGAAGTTTCATAATCAGGGCATGTGATCACTGGACAATAAGAAAGGCCTCCATTGATTAATGAGACCTGCTGCAAAACAAAAAAATATGCCTATTGTGACAAAAAGTGAAACGTCACGTTAGCTACATTTGAAGGAAAATGGCACAAAATATCATTTTCATTATGATACAGTACATATCATAAGGTCAATTACATCGTTATGCAATGTTTACATTCTCCTTATTGTAACTAAGCTGATAAAGCATAAGAGGCTTTAAAAAATTGCAACCATTGAGCTCTCATACTAACTCGACTGGCAGCTACATGTGCTAAATGGCACATGCCGTGTCAAAGCAACTGATCTGCCATCATTTTCTAATGTATTTTGCACTTATAACGATAATTTCACTTGTGGACTTTGGCCAATTCTAGGAATGGGATTGTTTAAATCTCAAAAACTAGTCTTAGGGTTGCGGCACATATAGGACGATAAAATTCCATGACCTTTTCCATGGCTTCTCCATTACCAAATTATGAAAATCCAAGACCTAGTTCATCAAAATGCAGATCAAAACTGTAAAACTTGTTCCGTGAAAAGTGCTCAACAGAAACAGAAAAACAACCAAACCAAGCAATATTGTCTTTCGCAATCAAAACACTTGTATTAGCGAAATTTGTTGATTTTTGATGCTTAAAAAGTTTGTCCTCACAAAATTCCATGATTTTTGTCATATTTCCAGGCTTGGAAATTGAAAAAAATTCGTGACTTTCCCAGGTACCCAGTAGTTTGAAAATACAATTCTTGTCTTCCCTGCCTTAACTTTTTGACTTAAAAAGAAGTTCAATACCAACTCGCCAAAAAAAAAACTCGCAAAAAAAAAACCCTTGTGTTACTGCATGTGCATCATAAGAGACCCAAGATGACAGACACTGCTTCAAATGTGTGGGCAATGTCAGCCAGTCCAGTTAGCATTGGGGTCAGTACATCCAACTCAGTCTGGAGCAGACAGCAACCAAAAAGTGTTGGCTGAAAGCACATCAACAGTGCCAGAAAGTTTCGCTACATTTACCAAATTAAACGTTGTTCTCATTGTTGATAAAAACTTGAGGGGTATCTTTGTACCTTCTACGCCTGGTTTCCACTTCATTGATTATTTCGGGATGGAGGCCTTTCGCAAGTTTAATATGCGGTAATTTGACATTTCACCGTGTAGATGAAGTTATCAACAGGTCCGTGTTCAGGCAAGGACTGCTATACGTGTCGTGCCAGATTAAACTGCGGATTTACAGCATGCTGTGCTCAGAAAAGGTACAGCACAAGCTAAGCCATGTCTTTGAAAGCATTTGTTTGACCATCGTGCAGAATTTTAAACAAATGCACCAGAGAACAGCCACATGCAAATGAATGTTGTGAAGAAAAAAAATTGATGTACTTTGAAATAACATTACTATACAACTAATAGTGCAAGGAGCACTTCCAAATGTACAGACACCACCAAATGAAAATATCTGATAATAAAAATGCCCTCTTATTTATAAACCTATTAGTAGCTGCACCACTCCAAACCACCCTGCCTACCGTAACTCCCTGTACCACTCCAAAACCGCCTGAGCATTAATCAGTGAATTAACATATTATCTACAATGTAGTACAGTTGCTAATGGGTAAATATCTTGTTTCTTTCATTTACATATACCAAAGCTAATTTGTAGAAACAAAAGTAGGGCAAAATTATTGCTTGCAATCAATAGCAGCAGCGTAGCCAGGGGGGTGGGGAGGGGTCTGACATTGGGAGAAGTGGAGCACACGCCCCCCATAAAAACAACTATCACCCCCCTGATAATGTACTAGTTCTCTAAGGGATCATGGTTAATGGGTTTAACAGAAATTGCCCGCCCCCCTCTCCTCCCTATAGTGAGAACCCTGGCTATGCCACTGATCAATAGACACTCTCATTTTTCCCCAGTACTTCACATAGATCTCACTGACCTTACACACTAATAAAATACCAATCACAAGACTTCCTGTTGCCTTGGTTACCATACAATACCATATAATATACAAAAAGTTAATAGAAATCACCCCAGTCTGAAGTGGAGTGCATATAGACGAAGAGAAAATTGAACACGTCTCATATTGATTGTGGTACGCAAGGACCGTTCACGTACGATATCAAAGCTTAAGAGAGAGTTTTCTTGAAATCAAAAAGTGGTCGGTTATTGTTCACAGCATCAGCAGTAAATTTAACTTCTGTTTGATAAGTTGCCAAAAAATCATGGCTGGCATTTTAATGAAAGTGGGCTTGATTTTGCTCATTTTGAGCCCAAAATGGAGCTTGTTCGTGTACATGCAAGCAACGAGCGTGTTACCGAATCGCTGTGAAACACTGCAAGCTGGGGCTTGCCCTGAAGGGTGGACGGCACGAGGAAACTTCTGCTACAAAACCCTAGATGGCATTCATAGCTACGCAGACGCAACAACGACAGCGTGCACCGACATCGGCGGCTGGCTCCCCACACCAAACACGCCGGAGGAGAACGCATTCCTCCTCAGCATGTCGGTGCCTGAGCCTACTGCCGAAGGCGTCTGGCTCAACTGCAACGACTTGGAGACGGAAGGAGACTGGAAATGTCTTGACGGAGGGAAACAGGTCCCTGACCATTACTGGGGAACCGGCGAGCCCAACAACGCTGCCGGTAAGGAGAACTGTGCGGTCATTGAGCATAACGATGGGCACTGGCATGACGTGTACTGTGATTACAAGCACTACTCTGTTGTGTGCAAGCGTTCGGCTCCGGGTGTGCTCTCAATTGAAGCTTGAAATCTTCGCCCCTCAATTCAGCCCATCCTTGCACCGGGACTTAATAAATGTGCTTGGATGAAGGTTTGGGCCATAAAACAATACCTCATGACATACATGTACTGACTTTGAACCAACTCCAAAAGTTCACTTGCTGATTTTACCAAAATACACGTGTACTATGAATGAACCATGGAACCTTGAACTGAATTGTTATTTCTAGCTGGGAATGGGCAGGGGTCAACATTTGTTAGGCCTACGGTACATCTACATTGTATCCTTCAACTCCATGTTGTTGAAAACTGAGCAGTGCAAAGGTTTGTACATTTTGACAACTAAAAAATTGGAAAAACTTTGTCTGCGGACAATATACAAAGTCACAAGAATGGTGCACCGAAACTACACATCTGAGTGACTACAGTCCCAGGTGCAAGGAAATTGATGAGCACAAAAAAAAAAATCTGCTCAGCAAATTTCAATCACCAACCAAAATCTAATGCAATGTACATTGTATGTTGCATGTGACAGGCTCTCAGGTAATAGCCGCTTAGCACAAAACGTTTGGTAAGCAATATTTTGTTCTTCTACTCCATAAAATTAGGCACTGAAATATACGAGTTTGATTCATTGTGATCTTTGTGATAATTATCCCTACATTGTTAATTTAAATTTTTTGATGTATTTTATTTAGAAGAAAAATTAAACCGTGGTCTAACAAGTTAGTATTAATTAATTGAAAATACACCATAAAGAAATACTGTCTGTGCTCTTCAAATTATTACTTTTTTCCTGATGAATTTTCACCTTCAAATTAACAATGTGTTACAAAATTTAAAAAAAAATCTACTTTTTTCTCTACTTTTTACCTTGTTTTTGCGCCAGCCGCCTTCGGAGAGAAAAAAAACACATGCTTTTGTCTTGGGTTTATTTTGCGCTCAAACAGGTCTGCCCTGGTATTGCACTGGTTTTCGGTCCCTTTTTGGTTGATTTTGATACAGGGCTGAATCAATAATTTGGGAACCAACTTACACTGCGAGAACCAATATTGTTGGCAAATAATTACAAATTTGTAAGCTTATTATTCCATAACTTAACACAACATGGGGAAATGTTTTTGTTTGATGTGCATTAGAAATAGCAAATTAAAAAAAATAATGTTAACTTTAAGAATTTTTTTTAAATATCATGGACAGTGCATCTTCAATTGATGACTATTCTTTGTGATGTAGACTATGTCTCTGTAAACTACTACACATATTCTGTGTTGAAATTAATGTATTTTCAGAATGTTTTGTGGAAAACTAAACTGTATGACAGATGCTCTAGAGTTTGCTTTTTGAAAGAGTATTTTCCATCCATGTAAACGTATTACATGTACCTTGTACATTACAGCAATGTGATTATGTTTTGTATCGATGTTACAGCCACATAACACACAGAATTCCAAAATACAGTCAAGTACTGCAATCTGCAGTCTGGACTACCCCGTAACCATGAAAAGGTTTTAAATCACGGATTCTGTATTGAAATGGCACATTTTTATTTCTTTATATTGGGTTTAGCCCTGCCCCAATGATATTTTTCATATTAACTCCTAAGGCCGAAAATCGATGTGTCTGTTTTCGTTGTGTGTATTGCGTTGTACATTTACAACTTGCGTATCCGTGATTAGTCTGAAAATTCATGCATACCGTAAGTATTTCTCTGCACACTTAACGAACATAAAAGCTCAAAAAGAGAGCATTAGTTTTTCGAATAGAAAAATCAACTCTCAATTACATTTTGGATTAGTTTTGGCAAAGTACACATTTTACAGAATAAACACTGACAAGATTTAACTTCTCAATAAAATACACAAGGTATGAATATTCAATGTTTTATTAACGGAAAATTAAAAAATTTAAATCAAGGCAGGCCTTGTCTGTTTCAAAAAAACATTCACTTACAAACTGCTTCCTTTTTAGGCCAACCATTAATATTTATCTTTTTAATATTTATCTTTTTGCCCCACTACTTCATCATTCCTTTAAGTTGCAGGCAACAAATTCCATGTGCATTGAATGCGTCATCCATTTAAATTGCTACCTAAAGCATATACATGTACAATGTCAACGGATAACGCAGTACGGACAATGCAATGCTCAATACGGACACATGGACGTATGCGCGTTATATACATGTATCAAACAACTGATTTTCATGCAGTGCGCACCTTGCTTAACGCATGATGGACACATGGATTTTCGGCCTTATGCTGTCAAAAAAACATGCAAGTAATTTCTACGAGCATGCACGAAAAAATCAGGAGCTTTTTCAGGTGGGACTCGAACCCTCAACCTCCTGCTTACTTGTGCAGACATCTTAACCACTCAGATACAATTTGTAGAAAGACACATTTATTTTGAAATACGATGCTCCATCTCTTTGAATATTTTCAGAACATAATTGTAATAATTTTTTGGGAAAGATTAAAGATTGATTCCCATACAGTAAATGTCATTCAATATTAAAAGTGGAACTTCAGTTTTGTGGTTTATTTAACAAAATTATGTTTTTTGTAACAAGGATTTTTGGATGGGACTCTCCTGGAAAAGAATGCAGCCCTTGTAAGTGGAAAAAAGGATTGAGGAACATTTCAAGGTTTATTTGAAGAGGCCAAACACTTTACCCACTTCAGAGAAAACTGACTGAGTACATGTAAATCAAATTTTCACTTTGGGAAAAAAAACACCTTCAAACCACCCTCCAGTGAGTCCCTTAAGAAAGTTACATTCTAAACAAGAAGGAAATTCTGCTGGAACTTTACTGACAGAAAAAGTTGATATTTTTAAGTTGCCAATACATTCAAAATTATTATGGAACATGCTGAAGATTTGCATATATCATTGTGCTCATGGTTAAATGGAATGTAGTATTATATCAAATGAAATAATTTCCACTGACTTTTGTGCAATCTCTTTTTTTGAAGGCAGTGGATATTTTGCCGGAGACGGCAAACCTTCAGTAAACGTTAGTTTGCCGGATATTCACTGAACATGCGCAGTTACTGTTTTTTTGTACTTAAAAACATTTTCCGGTGACAAATTTTAGTCTGGCTCCATGCCAATATTACCGTTGTATTTTTGTATTAACAAGATGGGAATCAGACCATTTTATAATTTCGGACTTTATTTCCCTTTAAAAAAAATCCTCCAGAGCCACAAATCTGAAAAAGAAAAAGTAATAATCTGCAATAAAATGTTTGAGACATATTAGAATAATAAAAGAAGAATATTCTTATTTATTTGGGGATTCGAAAAAAAACCTTAAAATTGTGGCGAGGGTCAGGATTCGAACTCGGGACATCCCACTCACTAGAGCTACTGCTTAGCCATTGCACCAACTGTGCTACACAAATTTGGTGGGAATTTAATACATATTATAATTCAGCCCTATCTTAAAGAGTACAGCGCCCTCTGTTGATATGGATTGCCGCCGGCAAACCTTTAGTAAACGTTAGTTTGCCGGCGTTACCTCCGGCAAAATATACACTACCTTTTTTGAAATACCCGATCGATTATGAATATGCATTGTTCAGTTCATGACTGACTTTTACTTCGAGTTTGTATGGCCAGCTGCCCCGCGCGCCTGACAAACGTCATGAACTAAATGCATATTCATAATCTTGCCCAAGCGCGCCCGCATAATGCATACATTACAACGCGGCCGCCATTTTGAAATCGCATGGAGGAACATTTTCGGGACGATATTCGTGGGAGATGATGACTTTTCGTCTTTTGTCGTCTTTTGGCCAGATAGATAAAGATTTTTAGATAAAAGAACGTTTTTTCGAAAAAGTATGAGTTACTCTACGACTAGGAACCTTAACTTTGGAAATTTCTGTCCTGGATGAGAAGATAATCTCGATCAAAATCGCTACATCAGAGATAAGCGTTTAGGGGAGCATTGGCTGTCTGGCCATACTACAGAGCTTGCGATAGTAGTATACTCGTGTTCCCTAATGTGGCGCACTTCGAAGCTAATACCCAACTTTCCTAGTGTAGTGTTGCCAAATCTCTTTGTTGATAAACCTCAAATTCATGCAGTGAAATACTGGTACTTTTACCTTTTTAATGCTTGCTATTTAACCTCTGTGAACAATTTTGGTTTCATAAAATTTACGAAGTGGCTATCGTTACGGCAGTCGTTGTTTAGCGCCCTCTACGATACTTTTTTGATACGCATGCAGGTATATAATTATTTGTTTCCACACAATTTAGCGAGCAGTGCGACAGCTCAGTCGATAGAGAGTAGGATTTTGCACCGCGAGGTTGCAGGTTCGAATCTCAGTTTTGCACTCGAATTTTTTTTCCTTTTCTAACCTGAGGCTTTGGAGGATTTTTTTTAAAGGGAAATAAAGTCCGAATTTCATAACGTTCAAATTCACTTTTTTCCTTCTAATTTTATATTTTCTTGTCATGTTTTTATAAAAGTTGCAGTCTACCGTAACGATAGAAAATGGGAAATGCGTTACGGCTGCCGTAACAATAGCCACTGCGTAAAATTTAATCCGAAATGCAAAAACGGTCGTGTCCGGAAATTGGGCACAAATTGGCGGAGTGTTCCCTAACGTGGCGCACTTGAATAAATCTCGGAAAATTCCAAATTAACATTTAAGAATTTCTGTAAACTTGATAAATTCTGATAAATCAATATTATCTTTACCTACAAAAAGTACAAACATAGCCAGATGTTTGTCAGAAAATTATTTTCTTATTTTTCGGGGCATTTTCAAAGGGTTCACTTTGCACTTGAAAATAAAATCGGAAAATCACGCCAAAAGTATTTTTTCTTTTGAGTAGTGAGTTTGTAACGGGTTAATATTATAATAAACTTGCGATTTATGAACGGGAGTGTTTAGAACTTGATGAAATTTCACTTTCTGTGAAATTTCAGTTAAAACTTTTGCTCTAGCTAGGCGCTACAGGCAAAAAATAAAGTGCACCACGTTAGGGGCCGCGCCACGTTAGGGTACATCAACAATACTGACTACTGTACGGCCAGATGCAGTCGGGCTAGAAACTGGCCTAACCATCATGACCATTATGTATGCTATGCTAACCTGTTGACAAACACAAAAGATACACTTGCGTGTTCGGTTCTCGCGCCAGATGCAGAATCGTGGGTGCAAAGAACATGCACTCGTCGTCCGGATGGGCTGTTACCACCAACACATTCTTGGCTTTGCCGTTCTTCTTCTCAGGCTTCTTACGACGCAGGGCCAGGTAATAGATAACGAGAGAAATAGCTGTGTAAGGCAAGAAGAAGTACGCGAAACCACTCGCAGCAGCGGCCATGTTGAGTTTTGAAGTTCCTGCCAGAAATTGTAAAATTCACAGAGGGCGCAATTCATCTGTACCCGTGTGCCATTCTTTTGGGGGACCGGGAAGGGGGGACCATGAAGGGGAAGGGGGGACCGGGAGGGGGTAGACATATAGCTTTATTTAAAATAATTAATATAGCTCTATGGTAATATACCCGACAGGACTATGGACTGATACTCAGACTGGGGGGGGGAGGGGGGGGTGAGCAATCCATAAAAATCTTAAATGAGATATTCCCGATTTCTCAATTTTGTAAAAGCCGCAAATTATCGGTTACTTAGTACCCGCTTAAGAAGGTCCTACGGGCCTACCCTAACCGATTTAATGAGAAAATTAACCTATTATAGCATGCATCAAATACCATATGAATCATTTTTGTCTGAATATGGATCACCATTTTCTGAGGTGGTATAGAAAACAAGCATTGAAGGTAATAAGGGGGGGGGGTGTTATCAGCAAATCGATGCGGAAATGTAGACAGGGTTTTTTTGTCCGGACACTTGGCATTGTAAAATCAATAGGGGGTTGGGGTTGGGGACTCGTACCCTACTTTCAATGGTGCGCTAAGTTCAAATCCGACGATTGTTAACACAGTCGGAAATAATTACCATTAAAAAAAAAATTGGGGTGTCAGAGCGGAGGGGGTGGGGGTTCGCATTATTTTTGATGAATTTCTATAGAGAAAAAAATGGAGAGAACTGGGGGGAGTTTGAACCCCCCCCCCCCATGTCCGCCTAGGAGGAGGGAAAAGAAAAGGGAAATATGCCTATTGCCATGGACGTACCTCGCGTACCGTACCTGCATGCCTTGTATGGGAGTACAACCGGATTGCGGCCCCATTTCCGGGGATTTTCAAGATTTTAGACACCCCAAAGGCCGATGTTTTCGAGTTTTAGACACAGGGGGTTGTGTCTATTAAAGCGGGCCGAAGAATATATAGGGGGACCCGATCAACGGGCATGCCCCAGGAAAAAATCTACGACGATTTCTCCTTCATATAAACTTCTGTTTATACCAATTTCAAGAATATATTTAGGAATACAATGTACTAGCATCCATTTATCACCCCCCCCCTCCCCCCATTTTACTAGTTTCATAAGTTAGTCAGCGGCTGAACGGGGTCCGGGGCTCACCCCTCCCCCTAGATCCAAGTGTCCTTGACGTCCTTCGCCACACGTTTTATTTTAGCAGACGACGCGCGTGCGATGTTTGGTTTTGGTTTTTCCCTTGGATACAGGATGCCGATTGTATCAATTTCAGAGCACGCGCGCTTCGTGTGCCGAGGTTTTCATTGGCTATCGCAGAGCGCGTGCCATTTATTAACAAATCAATCAAGCAGCAGCTGATTGTTTTGTCCACTTTGCAAAAACAACTGGCCGGCTGCTAGCTGTGCATGCGCTGGGGGCGCTTGACAACAACAAGGAACCGATGACATCGATGTGCCACTCTACACAAATTCATCATTATATCTGAAGTAAAGTCTGCGAAAAGAGCAGAGAACGAAATTGTACAACATACGGGGACATTTTGTGAGTAAGTTGATTGAACTTGCGTACTTGATTTTTTTTTTTCGTTTCTCAGATTTGGACTCATCCACTAGACAAATGCAGTGCCAGTGGCCAAGTTGTTTTCCAGTCGGAATGCAGCTGGCCCAACTTCTATGATTTTTCTATTTTCCTGTTTTGTTTTGTTTGTTACGATGGGAGGGGGAGGATAGTACCTGGACATCACTTGACACCCTGTGCATTACAAGACTGTATGGCCTGACAAATTAGTGTTTTCTCAGTAAATGCATCAATATTTTCCCTGCTAAATTTGACTTTTTTAGTTTTTAGGACATGTTATTGCTTTCTGATGGCTGTCAGAGTGACAGTAGCCTACTGGATACTTTAGGGACAATTAGTGATGGCCATGTACTATGGAATTCGTCCCCAATTGGGATGTCCATGGTACATACATGTAAGTTTGATTCATGTTTTTGCAGAGCTATTTCTCTTGTGACATTAAAGCGGACCTAGGCACATACTGTGCTTTTTATTAATTTGAAGTAGGCCTAGGGCCTAGCCAGACATTGAGTGCTGAAAAACATGCAAAACGAAATCAAGCCAACATTACTCATTCATCAGCCAGCAAAATTCTCCAAAAGTTCCATTGGGCAAAGAAAAGGTCTTCAGTATTTCCCCAACAAAGTTTGAAGACTCAACTCAATTTTTAAATTAGACTTTTTTCAATATTTTGCACAAAAATGACGGGGAATTCAAGTGATTTCAAAACAACGCTAAGGCAAAAAAAAAATAGTTGTGCTTCTGGTTTCCCTACATACCCTAATTCTGACAGCCCCTACCCTAATTTTTTATTGGAAAAATGAGAAAAAAACAACACCCAAAACCATCAATTTCTACCTTTTACCCTTGACTACACACAGACACCTCTATATGACAGTACAAAAAAAAAATGCCCTTCCTACCCACCCTGTTTTCGAATGCCATGAACTATTTTTTTGGCCTAAAGACTAGACTGGTACATGTCCCACCATGGTCCAACTGTTTAAAAAGGCTGACCTCATTCCTTCCTTCTGAAAAGTGTGTGTGGGGGGGGGGGGGTGCTCCAAGAACAATGAATGCACTTGACTCACTGTGCTAATGAATAAATTCATAGTCATTAGTCTTGTGGCTGACTGGAGAAATGTGTAGAAATTGAAACAGTTGATTAATGCAGTACCAAAGGGTTGTTGGACTGGTTCCAGGTGCCAGTCCTATTGCATGTTTTCAATACCTTAAGTTTTGGGACTCTTATACACAAATTTCGGACTGGGGCCTAGCCTGCCTTGAGTGCAGAAAACATGCAAAGCTAGTTCAGGCCAACTTTACTCTGGCCTCTTTATCGGACAAAATTCTCCAATTAGGCAAAGCCAGAGACAATTAAGGACGGCCAGTCCTCAGTGTTTCACCTGCCAAGTTTGAAGTCTTAATTCCATTATTAAAGGAGACCCTTCTTTAATATTTTGAGAGTGAAGCCAAGTGATTCCAATTTGAAGCCTATACATGTCCAACTGTTTGGAAAGATTGATCATTCAGTCACCTTGTGGCAGACTATGATGAAGAGATGTGTAGAAATGGACCAGTATGCAACCAGATATTTCTGTTAACACAGTTGACTGTTAACACTGTTGACTGTTAACACAGTTGACTGATGCGCTTTCTAAAGGGATGTTGGACTGGTTGTTTCATACAGTGCCAGTCTACTTTCTTGTGTTGCATGTTTTTTATACCTTATGGGACTGTCATAGTCAAACATAGTATTGAAAATCCCAATTTTCGGAGTAGGCCTATAGGCCTTGGAATATTTTTTAGTGGATGGACTGAAACACACAACTTAATGGAATTAAACATGTGACTCATAACATCACAATAAATGAAGATGAGTTAAAATATAAATCATATTTAATGCAAAAAACATTTCCCCCAGTTGTCCATGTCAAGACTAAAGTTAATTTGACAGCTAACAAAATATAAAATTATTGAGGCCTAGGCCTAACCCTCAAACAACATGAGTAAAAAAAAAAGGGAAATAAAGTGAAATTTGTGCTTCTTTTCTTCTTAGGTAGGTGAATAGTTGAAAGCTAACAAAGATGAGCATGCTGCACCAAAAACGAAAGAAATTTGCCTCTGTCCTGGAAAAAGCCTGCAAGCAGTCTGCATCATCAAGTGTCTCAGATTCAAGCAGTGTAATTCCCCAAGATCTACCCAATTCTTCCCCTAATTGCAATGGAGACTCTACTGTAAACCCCTGGTGTGCTGGTACCCCTGCCACGCCTTACCAGCCAGATTCGTCGTTACTCAATCCGATGGGCTGGCCGGCAAGTTTACTCGGCAGCAGTGATGTCTCTTGTAGTTCACAGCTCAGCCCTTGGTAAACAAGCTTGTGCAAATCTTCCAAAGTATCATCAAACCTAAAAGTCACGAAATCACTATTCTTTTTCCAATACTTGAGGCTGCGGTTCACTTTAACCTCAGCTTTGTAGAGTGATTAATATTTTGTGTCCAGTAATTCTAAATTGAGCATATTTATTCGGAAATCATTTTTGGTTAAAACAATCATTTTTTGACCAATAAAGCTCAATGCAACTTATTAAACTTTTTGTGGGATGTAGGAAGTATATGTGATCCAATCCACAAAAACGTGGTAACATTGGGAAAAAGTTTGACAACTTCCATAAAAGTCCATATTGAACACTGTGAGCCCATAACAATAAAGTCTTGAAATGGCTTCAATATGAAAACACCTGAGTCAGAGGCCATTTTCTCATAATGTAACATTTTCACAGGTTAAATTACACCTGATACCAATTAACTGATTAGTATTTTACCCCTCTACTTTCCTAATTAGCATTGATGGGGATAGCTGGCCATACGATTCGTGTTTCTCCTGCCCCTGGAATCCCAGTGCTGACTTGGAATTCCTCGAAGCAGACACGGCAGATCACATGCTATCGAAAGCTATCTCAGCCAATCAGCAGGCAACGCAGACAAGCATGGATTTACTGGACTTTCTTGGTGAGTAAATGCAGAGAAATTTGAAATATTACACCTCATCAGATGTTCACCAATGAAATTTGCCTTAGACAGAAGTGGGGGGTTGAGGGAGTCAAAATAAATGAAATTGGAAGAACATACCCCTAAAATCCAAAGACCTAGTCTGAAATTCCTTAGTAGGCCTATAGTCCTCAAATCCCAGTATCATAAGTCCTGCATAGTCAGAAGACAAGCCCAAATGTCCTTTCCTAGTGTCCTTTGTATCTGTCTTTAAGGGAAAATACAACATTTGCAAACATCAAAAAATGAAACTACCAAATCATTTTGAAATCCCTTGCTGGACTGTTAGTGAATGACAGTGTAAAGCATCTTGTAAAATCATGGCACCTGGTATACTGTCATTTTCAAGAAAAGTGGTATTTTTGTATCAATATCCAACGCTGATCGGCCGACCAGCGTTGGAAAAAACTGGCTTTTTTTTCAAATACTGGCCCCAATTGACCATCGCACTTGTTTGCAATCGATTACACACCTATGAACGGGTACAAGCCAGCTAGACTGGTTCCCTGACCTTACAATTCCCCAATTTATGTAAACTGCTCTGTTTCTTCTTAAATGGAGTCAGGGAACCAGACTACATGAAAATAATTGTTTTTCTTGGTTTTTATAGCATTTTTGAACCCAAAACCTCAAAAAGTCAGTATAACTATATTTACTATATATTTCCAACCCCCCTATTCCATCCATTTCTGAAAATTACAGCAAAAGCAAATGATGTATATTCCCTTTAAAGTCAGACCGAGTCCAACAGTTCCAAATCCTAACCTGAAGTTGTTAAGACCAGAAACTTCAAAGTCTATGTTCAGAAGTCCTAAAATTTTGTTTCACCGCCAGATGACCAGAATCACACCATCAGCCATCTCGGGGCATGCATGGATATGGAGGACCAGCTATTTGCCGACGCCAACAACTCGTCGCTATCCCTCCTTTCTGACCTCCGATGTGATCTCAAGTCAGACTGCCTCAAAAACGATGCCTGGCTGCATGACCCCATGACCTCTGACAGTGACCTGGATGACCTTTGGATGCGGTCCACCCTTACTGTGAAGACCCCAGGTCGTAAAGGCAGTCAGTCTGTGCTTCAGCCCTTGTACTTCTGCAACGATGTGACCAAGGGTCTATCAACTGCCGATTATTTTCACTGTGTAGCTGACAGAGTAAAAAAGGTATGGTCTTATCAGTCCAGAATTTTCCTAAAGTTTTATTTTCAATTCCCCTATTAACTCCGCGAGGTCTTTTTTGCTAGGAACCTTCTAGAATCCTCCAAATCCACCGTTGTGCAGGATTCCAGTAGGTGATTTGACATGCAGACTTCAAGTAAATGAACTCCAAATCTTCAAATGGCGAGTGAAAAGACTATTAGACTTGCCTCGTGGCGCTGGACCTGAAAGTGTCAGTGTAGGGCATTATTTATACTCAGCGACTCGGGGAGTCAGTCAAACAGTGACTCGGGAGTCAGTCAGTGACTCGGTCAGTTAAACAGTGACTCGGTCAGTCGGGGAGTGACTGGGTCAGTCAAACAGTGACTCGGTCAGTTAAACAGTGACTCGGTCAGTCCAACAGTGACTCGGTCAGTCAGTGACTCGGTAAGTCAAACAGTGACTCATCTAGTCACTTTCATTTCATTACACATATCCTGAGATTTCACTTCTTTTTTTTTTTTTTAGAAGAAGAGCATTCCTAGAAAGGACATCTCACCTGATGAGCTTCTCTTCAGGAAGGAGAGGAATCGTCTACGCAGCAAGGCCTATCGTCTCCGAAGGAAGATGCAATATGAATCCATGCAGAATGAAGTAACGCAGGCGCGCCAGAAAATACAAGATGTCCAGAAAGAGAATCGTAAATCTTAAAATGGTCAGAGGTGAGGTCCTGAACATTTATCAGAGTCCTGAATGGTTGAGTTACTTAATTCCAAAAGTTAAAGAACAGATCTTCTGTGAAGTTTTGCTGGCATTTTGGGTTATGATTCAATAACAGGGAATTCTGGTTGTGCTCCTGCTTTATCCAAGAGGAACAAAAGCACTGCCCTCTAAGATGACCTGTATGAATTGGGTCTATCCCTACAAGACATTAACTTGCAGTTGTGTGTAGTTGGTCCCTTTGTTAATAACAATGTGCCATTTTCCCGAGGATTAACATTAAAGCCATTTCACAGACATTTTCGTAACAATAGGCACACCATGCCCAGTGTTTTTTTTTATGAAAGTGAACCATTTGCATTTTTGCACTGATGCATGACTCAGAAAACCTAAACATAGTATCATTGAAAAGCATAGAGATTACGCTTTCAGACGATACCAGTTTTATAGCCAGTAAACATATCGTCTCTCCATACTCATTCTTTGAAGTTGGGTTTCCTTTTTTCTTAAACACCCTGTACACTTTTGTTTTATTCGGGCTGATACAAATGGAAATGTATTGGATCAAGTTTGACTCCTTTAAAAGGGCCACTTTATTGTATTGTGCATGCCCGAAGTTTGTCTAGTTATGTGCAACATGTTACAGGTTCAATACGATCCAACATATTTACCAGGACACATTTGTAGCTGACAGTTATTCTTTGTAAAACATTTGCCTGACTGTTTACTAAAGAATTAGAGTTTTAAAGGGAAGATACAACATTTGCAAACATCAAACAACAAAGTGATTAAATTATCCCGAAATTCTTCTCTGGACTGTTAGGGAATGACAGTCTAAAACATCCTGTAACATCATGGCTCCTGGTGTGCTGACATTTTAAAGTAAAGTGGTATTTTGTATCAATTTCCAACGCTGGTCGCCAACCAGCGTTGGAGAAAAATGACTTTTCTCAAAACCTGCCCCTAGTTTGTCATATTTATAGCTATTCCGCATTTGCTTTGCAGTTGATTACACAACTGTGAAGGGGTACAAGTCAGCTGGACTGATTCTCTGACCTTACAATTCCCCAAAGTCTATCCATTTCATCTTAAGTGGGGTCTGGGAACCAGACTACAAGAACATGATTGGTTTTCTTTGTTTTTCCAGCATCTATGAACCCAAAACGTGAAACTAGCCAGTGTAACAATATTTGCTATAACATACTATTCCTCCAAATCATTTATTTCTAAAAATTACAGCAAAAGGCTATTGTTGTACATTCCCTTTAATACAGGGCCGTGTATTACAATTCTAAATCCTGCAGGGGTAAGATTTTCAGGATTGTTCCTGATTTCAGCTTTTATTTGTTCAGGATTTTGTTCTGGTTTCAGAAACGTTTGTCATGATTTTTTTGTGGGTAGGCCTATGAGTTTTCCTGATTTCAGGAGTCTCAGATTGCTTTGTCAGGATTTTATCTGATTTCAGGATTTTTAAAGAATCCCTTTTGAAATCTGGAATTTCTAACAAGTTTTACCGAAAAAAGGTGTTTTGACCTAGGCCTGTAGATGTATATATATATAGAGCAAAGGAAATTGGTATTTTAGGGGTGCCTTTAGGCAAATTTATACAAACATATACCATACACCCTGCATTGATCTGGGGCCCTCTGTGACCATAGATTTTTCATTTTCTCCCAATGTCACACGTGTTAATTATCCCCTTGAAAAATAAACCAAAGGCACTCCAGAGGATTATTTATGAGATGTAAATAAAATTTGTTATATTTGAAGCCAAAAGTAAAGAAACAGATAATATATTCTGTTTTTCATAAAATGTATATTTGATGAAAACAAGCTAACTTTGTACGTTTAAATAGGGTACTCATATTTCTTGAGTATAAGAGTCAATAGAGAGAAATTGCAATAGTTCTTATTCTTCCATAAACTCTATATTTTGGTGGAAAACGTGTTCTTTAAAGATATCTTTGAAAACTATGCAACTTACCGTGCAATTTTCTCAGGTATATATGTTATAGGCCTCCTGGTAAGGTTTCAGTGCTTGTATATAAAAAAGATAACTTTGCTGTTGAAAAATGGTTGTTGACGGATTTTACTATAAAAATTTAAGTCTGCTTGAAAAGGAATTCAGTACAAATTAGTTAACATAACAAAAAACATTTGGCACTGAATTGGTTCATAAAACCTACAGATATTCTAATAGAGTTCAGAGTATTGTATAATATTTCGGCGAACGATTCAGAAGTATTGTATTTGTTAAGTAAATGTAACAAGCATATTTCACACTGAAGTATTAAGTATTATTTTTTTTAAACTGCACCTTCATACTTAGGGATATTCACCTTCAAAGGAATGACTCTAACCAAATTCTTTTTAATTCTACAGTTGAAATGTAGCCTGATTTAAGAGTAATTAGGTACAAAGACCTAAATTTCACCTTGTCATTTCTAGTCGATACATAGGCCCTACGTAATAAACAACTAATATAAAGTTTAAAATTGTAGATCAACACAAAAATTGTGTAAAAACTGAAATGTCAGACAGTGGTTGACGAATGCTAATGTTATAAACAAGCTACTATTAATGTAGTACTGTTGTATGCAATATTTGAACAGTTTGAAGCGTTACTTTATTTTACTTGTTAATAAAACTTATTTCATCTCCTAAGTATTTTCTGGTTGTTTGTTTATTATCTATCTCGGTGTATCAATAAATCCACTCATAAATCACTGTTGTTTTGAATTAAGCTTGCAAATGAAGCGCAACATGAATGTTAAAGTACACAGCAGAGGCAACTAAAGCGTTTCTCAGAAAAAAAGAGGAAAATTTTGACTTGAAACTATAGATTGACCCAAGCGATCAAACGAAGTTTAGGGCCTATAAGTCTAAATATTTGGGACTGCAAATGCAACTTTCCAAACTACATTTGCGATGGAATCTGTTTACAGCTTTAAGCCAATACTTCAACTAAACGGGGTTATTTTCCTCATTTAAAAACTCATACACGTTTTGTTTTGGCTCACTTGGCCCATTGGCCACATGGGGTGCGATTATCCGAATCCACAATCAGGTTCGATAGTCCGATTATATAGGGTTCGATAGTCCGAATTGGCAATAAGGTTCGATAGTCCGAATGGGCAATACGGTTCGTCAGTCTGATACTTCGGACTTATCGAACCTTATTGTCGATTCGGACTATCGGACCTTATAGTCTTTTGGGACTATCGAACCTTATTGTCGATTCAAAGTAGTGAACCTTCGGACTTCCGTTTCAGATTATTCAACCTTCGGACTACTTAACCTTATTCTAAATTCGGACCACCGAACCTTCGGTTAGGCCTAAATGAACCTTCGGATTATCGGACCTCCGGACTAATGAACCTTCGGACTATCGGGCGGACTCCCGACCAAAGTTAGTGTGAACAAAAATAACACTATTAAAAGTAGGGCAATTAGGACTGTTTGGGGTTTGGCAATATTCCCTGCTAAAAAATGAAGCTTCGACATTTATTACGACACTGATAAATTGAAACAACAAACATTCACCGCCAAACTCTTTAATAATCCTTCAATAACTGCCTCGGAAAAATATAGTAGTGAACAGTAGTGATTGACAGCACGTAATTACAATCTACAAGTTAATTGCATGTTGGACATTTTGTAATTTACCGATCAAAGCATAAATGTCAATTACGAACACTGTGTAGTTTATCGTCTGCAAAACTCTGATAGTACCGTTGATGGTTTGGAGTGCTCATTTAGAGGTGGGTTGCGTTTCGACAATTATGTTGGTCGCCATGAGTCTGCTATGACGCATTTTGCGAGACAGAATTCATGCTGCAGCACGTACGCGTCAGTGTCCTTGCCTTAAACGTCGGAAACTAATTTTTACAAGCTTTCTTCAAACTCTTCACATGGATTGATACTTCGTGGCAGCCAAGTTGGATGTTTTGAATGTACCTTGTGATATTTACTCCGCTACAGGACCAACTCATCCCCGCTATTGGATAAAGACGACATAATGTGTGAGGAGTGAAAAAGGCTGATTGATGAACACTCAGACATCAGACAAAACAGTAACACTGTTATTGATGAACACTCAGACATCAGACAAAACAGTAACACTGTTTCAGCGCACGATGTGATTTGACAATAATTGTACAAACCAAGGAAGTCCAATTGTATAAGGAAAGTGTATACTAACTGATGTGGTAAATCCTGGTTTTCTTATACGATTGCGTTTTGCCAGGTCACTCTACACAGGTTTACTGCTGACTATAGTGCACTTTTGGATTAAACAAAGGCACGTATATAGTAGAATAGGCCTACCTTTCAGCAAGTTCGAGACTGAATATTACAGCTCATTATATGCGGATGACACAAGAGAAGGTGTCACTTATATTACTCATGTGAACCTAGAATATGAAGCAGATCGAGCCCCTTATCCCCCCCCCCCCCTGTGCTGTCTCAAACTGCTGTCTGTTTGTCAATTTACGAACTTGAACCTCCCCTGCACTGTTATAGAATGCCGTGCTTACGGTGTTTAACTCATGTCTGATGGTGCATGGGTGCGAATCCTGCCAGGAACATGGTGTTTGTACCCGGGGCACGCCACTTAACTGCATTTGCCTCTATCCATCCAGCATAACTGGGTACCTGTGAGGGTAGCGTCGGACCGAATGTGCGCTGAAAGTGCCGCATGCTCTTGTGGCCTGATGAACGGGGTAATAATTGTAAAGCGATGAAAGGCGCTATAGGCCTGTATAAGCATTACAATCTCGAATTCAACAGGGCAGACAAGAGTAATAAGTTAACAGTTTAGTAAAGGTAGTGTTGAGTGAAAACATCTAGATTATGTCACAAAATGGAAAACATATCGGGATTCAGTGTGTGCTTATCATCTTCAGACTCTATTAACAAGGACAGTGGATGTGCCGTGAACCTGGGCATTCTCAAATTGTGTGTTCTCGGTCCACTCTGCTTGCTCTGCCTCGTCTGCAACTTGTTTTCTCTGCTAGTGTTGCATCGCATACATGACATGCATGACGTCACCAAGCTGCTGCTTGTAGCTCTAACGATTACCGATGTTGGAGTGGGATTCTTTGGATTGCTGGCTTCTTGTCTCTATTTCGATGAGATAACAAATATCCAACTGGATAATGTGGCTGAATTTTTTCAGATTACGGGATTTTGCATTCTGGGAATGATTACTGTGGTCCGATACATTGCTGTGTCCCAACCTATGAAGCTACACATTCTAGTCACCAAAAGACGAGCTTACATCGGCTTGGCAAGCGCAGTCTTACTCTGTCTTGCCGTTCAAATGTATCCAGTGATATGCTACATTCATGCAAAATTCATTGAGGCAGCGTATATTTCCGTTGTGTTAACATTGTTTGTGTGTTTCATTGTCTTGTACGTAAAATTGCTTTTGATCGCCAGGCATCAGGCACGACGTATAGCAGCAGCTGAGATCAATGCTGAAGATGCACATGTTCAGCTGCATCGCTCAAATGTCAAATCCCTCAAAACAGTTCTGATTATCACAGGCACTGTCTGTCTCACTTGGTTACCCTCTGGCATGTTATATATTGACCCAAGTTGCTATGTCAACATTTTGCTTGAAACTCTACGTTTCAGCAATTCCTGGTTGAATACAATCGTCTACTGCTGGAGAAATGAAGTTTACAGGAAGGTTGCCAAAAATCTCCTTTGTCGACATGACAGACAGTGACATTCAACACATGAATAATGAGAACAGTACAGCCATGTGGTTGCGAAGGCCGATTTCTAAAGATTATGTATTACTTTATTTTGAAACAACATACACACAGACATGTTGATGCTCGCGGGCGAAATCTTTTAGAAAATCAATTTCTCCCGTTCAGAAGACCGTATCGTCATGCAACTTTCAGGTTTTGTTTCCCTAGTATAATGATCCAGCTACGTGCTAAAAAAAACCTTTTGATATGTTCAGTACTTTACGTTGAAATTGGAAAAATAGACCTAGTTACGTGCATTTTAAAAAGTTGTAACACTGGTGTTTGCAATATAGGGTCAATATTTTTCAAGCCTCACGAATATTAATAAGGTTCCTATCCATTATGGTGTGCAGTAAAAATTTGCAGTATCGCCTCCTCCACGAGTTATTAATTAATGAATATCAACCTTTTTGCCGGCTTCCATTGGTCGAGACCGAGACCAACGCCAAGTCACGCTAGTGAATATGCTAATATGCGCTTTGTCATTGTTGCCCCTAAATCGGCCAACCTGAAAACCATGCACGTGAGTTTGGTCGCCAAAAATCCTCGTCGAAATTTTCCTTGGATATAGTTCAAGGTGTAAGCGAAAGTTCGGAATATACTTAGATGATATTAGTTTTCAACAACTCGTGAAATAACAACTAATGTGGATTCCTAGAAATTGAGAAAAATACATAGAGTTGGGGACTACGATTTCTGCACGACTTTAAGGTCGGCTTTACCAGTTACCATTATTGACGTTTCGGCAGCAATGATGGCGATTTTTGTCACTAACTTGTAGTTTTGAATTTCTTCTTCCTTTATAATTTAATATTTCAATCATACTGAGCATATTTTCTGAGGAACACAACATTAAAAAAGCCATGTTTCTTTGGGGCGCATGAATTTCACTTCTTTGTCTGTAGCTAGCGTCCAAGTACGTAATCGGATTAACCTTGTTTATAACAACAGCAACGCTAAGGCCTCCGCAACCATATGGCTAAACAATGAAGGCTGCAAAAGCCTTTCAAGAAGGACTTCACTTTTTACTGACTTGTGTATCCGTTTATCAAGAATGTTGGTTAAACTTATTTCTAAAATGTATGCTATGATTCTCGCAGTTAAGCCATTTGTGTATAGGCCTAAGTTTATTTAAATCCCCCAATGTTGTGCAAACAAAATTAATTTGAAATTTCGGGATTCAGCAAGTTTTCTTGCTGTCTTTTACGACGCAATATCTGCATCGGAAAAGAATAACAAAACGTGACTGACAGCACACAATTGCAATTTACAGTAACTCCGACAATTTGGTCATTTACCTGGCATAGCAGAAATGTCCATCTAGCGACTGTGAAAACACCTATGATTGGCAAGTTTATTGTCTGCAAATGATTTGAGATAGGTGATGGTTTGGGTGCTCATTACGAGGCAGATTACATTTCAACAATAAATTAGTTGCCATGGTTCTGCCAGGACGCAATTTATGCGGCAGAAGTGCTGCTGCAACACAGACACATAAATACAATGTATGGCAATATACTCTAAACTCTGTTATCTTCTGAACTGTACAGTTCTTCTTTGGCATATTTGAAGTGGGACCGCTTCAGCGCTCTAATTATTTTATTGACAACCGTACTGGACTGACGATACAAATCAAGCACTCCTAATTGTCCAACGAAATTAACAGATTTTTTTCCTGATGGATGACTTCTTTATAAGTCCTAATTGTATAACGAAATGAACAGATTTTTTTCCCCGATGGATGACTTCTTTATAAGTTAGTTAAAAACCCAGTGAGCTCTATTCTACCTCTGTACCGGTTTTGAGCTGATTAGCGAAGCGCTTTTGCATGATGATGATGATAAAGACTTCTGAACAAAGGCATGTAGTAGGCTATCCCACAGCATGTTTGAGACTGAATGTTGCTGCTCATTTGCGAATGAAAAGTGAGAAAATACCCCTTATACTCTTGAGAAACATTAAAGTGAGGATATGAACAAAACTGATTTCGAGACTGAATGGTTCTGCTTAGTACTGTCAAGTACCACATGAACCTGGAATATGAGGTACATTTTCGACTTGTTGGAATAATGGTTATTATAGATTAACCCATTAGACACGTGCTGCTTCAAATTGTTCTGCCTGTTTGTTCCTGTGCTGCCTCAAATTAAACTGCCCTGGCACTGTGAATCCATCAGGGATTACATATAATTTGGCAAAAGGTACTACAGGTGCTATAAAGAGACCTATACCTATGTTATGTCACAAAATGGAAAACGTACTCAAGGGACTCAATGAGTGCTTATCATTCTCAGACTTTGTTAACAGGGATAATGGGTGTATTTCTAGTGTACGTGCTTACACATGTGTGTGTTCTGCACGTGTGTAATATCGGTATGCTTGTTTTGCCTCAACTGCAACTTGTTCTCTTTTGGTGTTACATCGCATACATGATATGCATGACGTTCTTAAGCTGCTGCTTGTAGCTATAACAGTAAGTGCGTCTGTGAAATGCTTATGCGCGATTTGTAATAAGTCGTATAGCTGTGCTGAGGTTGCGCTGGTATGCATAGCTGATGTGTTGCAAGTACAATGCTGTCATAACTGTACGTTGCTAATACTGGCTTGCATGTTTGATGCGTAGCAAGTACAAAGCTATACCGCTGCAGTACATTGCTTATGCTGCTGTACATTGCTAATGCTGTTGTACAATGTACATTGCTTATGCTGCTATACATTGCTTATTCTGTTGTACGGCTTATCCTCGTGTACATTGCTGATTCTGCTGTATATTGCTTATGCTGTTGTACATTGCTGCTGCTGCTGCGCATTGCTTACATTGTGGTGCATTGTTTACATTGCTGGGCATTGATGATGTTGTGCGCGTTGCTGCTGATGTGACCAGTTGGTCGTCTCCCAATTATAATTAAAGGAACCAGATAAGAATCAGGTATCAGGATTGCTTCGCCCTTCAGATGATTCCATCGGCGTAGCTGAGCACGTCCCTCATATCATAGTATGGACGCGCTTCGTTTGGTACTTTGGACTTTGCATCTGGCCAGCCATCGAGAATTAACGATTTCATTGATGCAAGTGATGCGTCGCGTGCAGTTGCTTCTCTGAGCTCTTGCACTCTAGCGTCAGATATGTCCGGAAAGAAGTTAATGGTCATGATACGGGGCCGCAGGTCAGGTGAGTCAATGTATCAGCGATTGTAAATTCTGATCCCTTGAGAAAGTGAAAATCCACATCATAGCGATGGATTCTCATAAGAACGCTTTGCAGGCGCTTGGGTGCCTGACTGAGCGGCTTGTTGAGAATCGACGCGAGAGGCTTGTTCATCGTTCCGTACGATCACCTTCATGTCATACGTGTACTGGTCGGACCGTTCAAGTCCAAAACCTACGGCCAGTAGTTCCTCCACTTTTGACTTGTCAACTCTGATACCCTGTTCGCTGAAGCAGTGACCGTGAAATCGCATTTCTGGCTTTCCGACTTCTTTCTTAGCCTCATTCCGGATGATGTGTCGTTCCTGGCATCTCCGGAACAACTTGGTCAGTTTCTCATCATTGTCTTAGATGGCATCAACTTTCGAAGGGCCACATCCAGCAACTATGATGCCGTCAGAAATGGTGAAGACACCATCAAGGCCACTGAGTGCTTCCAGAAGTTTGCGCTGGAAAATTTCACTGCTCACCTTTAGACCGAAAGGCAATCCGGCCCAGCGAAATCGGCCAAAAGGAGTTATCATAGTAGTGAGCTTGCTGATTCGTCGTCTAGTCTGACGTGCCAAAAGTTTCCTTCACGTCTAGTTTGCTGAATACTTTAGCGTCATGCAGCATTGGTAGCACGTCATCAACAGTGGGCAACTTGTAGTGCTCTCTCATGAGGGCTTGATTGAGCGATTGAGGATCGAATGCAAATTCTGAGTTTGCCATTGTAGTCCTTGGGCTATGGGGGTCCCAGTGCAACCCCCAGAACCCACCGCCACCGATATTCTTTGGATCCTTGGCATGCTGCCAATAGGAAAAAAGATGAAAAACAGTGAAAATTTAGGGAAGCTCTCTCTCTCAGGAGGCCAATTATTGGTGATTGAGCTTAGAAGGCATTTTCTTAGCACTAGGGTTGGAAGGGGACGAAACAAAATGCCATAACCTGAGCAGACATTGACCGATCTTAATCAAACTCAGCACACTTATCCTTCATGAATAGGTCTTTCAAAAAATATGTTTGGTTGCCATGGAAACCAACTATAGAGGGCGCTACGGTCGAACGAAACATGTGTACATGTATATTTTGAAAATTTTCCGAAAAGTTGCTTATCATTAACATTACAGCTTACTTTTCGTCTTGAAAGCCACCAAATCATAAAATAGAAGTTAGGTTATGATTGTCCAACTTCTGATGAGCTAATTTGAGAGTTAGGTCTTGGCAAATTGAAAATTATATACATTTTTAATAAGTTAACAACGTCCTGCTGAATCAAGTTCTGGTATTCTTAGCCTTTTGGTTGGTAGGTGTCAGGTCCATCTTCCAGATACATGGCCATACCTTTACCAATCTTGCTTAAGTTTGACATGGTATATGTTAATATATTTATCTTTCTAAAATGCTTTGAATCGTCATGGAAACCGTCTACAGAGCCTGACTCTATACCCGGACAAATATAATAATATATATATACATTTTGCAATAAGTAGAGAATTTGTCAGTTTTTAGTCTAAGTGGAAGTTAAATAAAAGGAAAATCAAAAATAGCAACATGGATGTGATCCATTCTAGCCTGTTGGATCCATACTTGTAAACACAAATGGGGTAAAATATCGAAATTACTTAATTTATGGAAGATTTTGCCATCGCAAAACTATGTCGCTAATCTAAGCATTGATGATGGGAATATTCGTAGCTCAGCGATGGACATATGGGAGGTACCGGTACATTAGTCAACATTACACATGTAAATATCAACAAGGGCGGATCCAGAGTGGTTATTGCTGGGGGAGGCTGTCCGGGGGGGGGGGGGCTGAAGGGCTCTCACAAGTGACAAATTGCCTTATTTGTAAACTTTTCGGTCACTGCTAGGGGACGACTCAAGCCCATGTCCACTCCCAAGACGGCAAAGTCACAGATTCTTGTCTCCTAAAGAGATCACGGTCGTGGGCTTAGGTTAACTTTGCCTCATTCCTCCAATCATCGCAGTCAAAGAGATCATCCAGTGCACCAAGCTCAGCCTCTGTCATCTTTACAAGTCCATCGCTGACGAGGTCCACCTGCAGATCCTCCGAGCCCTCCGGAAACAAAAACCAGTCAATCCCAAAATATACAGACAAGATCGTGCAGCCATCACCTCCCTTTGTAAAGACAAGTCCAATCACATCTTTTAAACTGACAAGGGCAGCACCACTTTGTCAAATGCAGACTTTATAATAACTGCAAGGTGTGGGATATCCTTGACTTGGGTTCCGTACCGTCTCTTTTACAAGGACCCCACCATCCACCAAGAAGATGTTCCAAGGCAAAGTGTTCATCCTCCACGGATCTGGCAACATCCCCCAGTCTTTGTACAGGCAACTCCCACCCAACAGCTTGAAATACCTAATCTTTTTCAGACAACCGATGATACAAAGCCGGATTCTCCAGTGCGCCCCGTCAATGCCCACAAAGGGGACCCCACGCACAACACGGCCAGACACCTCACCAACATGCTTCATCCACTAGTTAGCAACACCAAACACCGCATCAAGAATTCTGAGAGTTTGCCATCTTCACCTCACCCTCCAGTCAAACGTCGTCAGAGTAGTCCGCTTGGGAGTCATTTCTCTCTTTATCAACATACTCAGCGCCAACTGACCTGTAGCATCGTGAATAGAAAGACTTTAACTGGACCCTACACACAAGGATACTACAGACCCCATACCAGACAAGTTTCATGGTATTCTGCTTACCTGTGTGTCATCTAAGTCAATGGCATATCTTATATCATTAATTCTGGCCAATATATTGATGGAAAAAAATGAGCAGACCACCATCATCACGGCAGAGCACAGACCACATGTTTGGCTCCGTCATCGTTAAGTGATGACACCTTCATCATCTGGGTAAGAGAATCTACTGCTCCTCTACTTCCCCGACTAAAGGTTCTCCTGTACCTTAAAGGCCCATTAATTAGGGTCACATGCGAAAGATCACCCCTTTCCTTGATTGAGAGTTGTACTTTCAACGCATCCTGACCAGAAGCATGGCATTAAAGCTTTCATCATCATACAACACCCCCGAAAACCGCAATCTGCTGCAATCTCACAAGAACTAGCAAGACCTAACCTTCAGACTCGGAATCGTCAGACTCCTTTGCCAATAAACAATTAAAGTGTACATCGACAAGGTTGTTATGGTGACCTCCCCTCTTCTACTTCTACGTGTACGTAGCTGTGATCTCCAACCTTCCCAATCGGATGCAAGCGACCAACAGTTCTCTGGAGAAACTGAACAGTCGGAGGACAACCACTGGGTCTATTCCAGGACACGATACCCCACGATATTGGTTCATCTAACAGTGATATCTGGTGCCCTATACTCTTCCAGACAATCCAATGGGTCACCTATACACACGGAAAGCTTAATTCCCACACCTTGTAGTTAGTCTATGGGTCTCCTATACCACTGACAACCTTTATTTCACACCTTCCCTCTATCACACTGATACCCCAATGATCTCCTGCCCCAGTCATCCTACACTCTTTGTGTGTTGGAATCCCTCTTACTCCTGACGAAGAGCAGAGTGTACTGTAATTTTTCCCAAACCTGGAGTTTCCCCCTGGCTCTTGTAAGACCCTCACAAACTAAAAAAAATTAAAATAAGTCTCGTCTCTTTGTTTAATCTTGAACTGATTCTTTCAGGGTTTAAACACAAAATGAATCACATAAAGGTGAACCACGCTGATATAAATCTTATCTACTCTTGGGGTAGTCTCCATCCGAAGCAGTGAAAAATGTAAACAGTTGCTCAACTTCAATGGGACAATAATTATTTGATAGTTGCATATATTTCTGTTGACTAATGTACCTCCCGTACATCCATCGCTGAGCTAAGAATACTCCCATCAATGCTTAGATTAGCGACATAAGCATAGTTCTGCGATGACAAAATCTTTCACAAATTAAATAATTTCAATATTTTACCCCATTTGTGTTTGTATGGATCCAACAGGCTAGAATGGATCACATCCATGTTGCTATTTTTGCTTTTCCTTTTATTTAACTGCCACTAAGACTAAAAACTCACAAAATCTCTTGAAAAAAATATATATATACACTCTAAAAAAAAAAGAAGGGAAAATTTATGTTGTGTAAAACTGTTGTGTAAAGAAATTGTGTCATTTCTGCCCAATATTGAGCAAAATGAAAATTTCACTTGTACCTCCTACTTTTGTCAACTGTGTTACACATGAAAAGGGTAAAATAGTACCCAACATTGACTACAAGTCCCAGCAGCACAGGTAAAAAGTTAAAATCATGGTATTATTACCCAAGTGATGGGTTAAAGAAACTGGATTTACCCCACCACTGTGGAACAATTCTTTCATTGTACACGTCGAAGAGTAGAATTTCCCACGACATTAGCATGAACATTTGGGGATTAAGGATTACGGGATTAAGCAAGACTCCTCGATGTTTAAAAAGTGAAGCTTCATAAATCAACAATTATAACAACACAGCCAATTCTACCAACACCCATCACCCTTTTTTGATGAAATTCTTTAATAATACTGCAATAACTGCCCGTAGAACATTTTAATAATGAACAAAACTAATGGATAGCACAGACTTGCAAACTTTAAGTTTGTTGTTAAGAATTTTGTTTTTCCAAGACATAGTAGAAATGTCAATTTCGACCAAAGTGAAGGTCGGTGATGGTGGGCAGTTCTCAGCGAGCAGACAAGATTAGAAGTAGGTTGATTACTTGTGCTCTGCGTTTGCAAGTACAAGGCTGTTATAGATGTACGTTGCTGACGCTATAAGAGTATAAAACTGTTCGAGCTGTACATTCTGTTGTACATTGCTTATGCTGTTGTACATTGCTGATGCACATTGCTGATGCTGTTGCACATTGGTGCCGTAAGCAGTAGGTTAAGGTTATATCCCGTATAAGAAAGGCCCCATAATATTATAATCAAACCACCTCCCAAATTTAATTCCAATTATTGTACTTTAATGATTATTGCTGAATAAATTGTATCGCTTGTGCCGACAAATCTGTTGTCAGTGTGTCTATACACGTTATTGTGTAATTAGCAGAGTTAAAATTCAGTCACAATCAGCGGTATATATTTAATTCCTCCAAAAGGGACCTGCACCATTAGCCTTGAGTTTACTCTGAGAGGTCTCTCGTCTAGGGAAGAACCTTGGATTGAGAATATTGTCTTCACCCTACGTGTTCATCATATGGACATTTGCCCACAAAACGGCTCACGTTTTCAATCTATTCTGCGCGCGTCATAAGTATGAAAGAAAACATCATAAAGAAAATAAAACAAAAGCCAATAAATATCTCTCTTTTTCCTTATCCTTGGCGTATTTCCTTGGTTTAAACTGATTTATATTCAGAATTTATTTGTCGTTATTCTTTGCTAATTTCTGCCAAATTTGATTTTATTTCAAACCGGACATTTCCGATTTAAAAAACAGTCAGACTTTCCTTTTGAAAACAACGAGCGCGATATCGCCATGTTTTCAACAGAAACCTGTGGCAGCGCCATCACTTGGCCGATTTTCAACGGTTCAAACAGTAAAAGCAAGCTTAATGAATAGTCACATTATCTAAACTTGCTGCTGATTGGTTGTAATTTAGAACGTGACTTATGCAATCCAATGATAACTGAGCTTCAGGGCTGCCAACTCTTATCACGCACTGAGCGTGAGACTCAAGCCCGGTTCATACTCTGCGCGAAAGCGAAAGCGAACGCGAATTTGTGACGTCGTGGCAAGTATTCGCGCTGCGAGTTCGTGAAGCCCGGTTCATACTTCACGCGAATGCGGATATGCGAATGCGAAGCGAATGTGACGTCATGGCACGTTCGCTGCGAAATTCTCCCGAGTTGAAATGTGTTCAACTTTTGCGAATTCGCAGCGCGAATACTTGCCACGACGTCACAAATTCGCGTTCGCTTTCGCTTTCGCGCCCCGTATGAACCGGGCTTAAAACATGAACATCTTTCAACTCGGGCGAATTTCGCAGCGAATGTTTTATGACGTCAAATTCGCTTCGCTTTCGCATGAAGTATGAACCGAGCTTCACGCATTTCAGGTTGATCTCACTTTGTCACGCGCATACGAGATTTCTTATCACGCAAAATAAATAAAACTCGAAAATTATGTGAAAATGGCGATCTTTTGCTAAAAGAAAAAATGATTAAAGTGGTCAGAAATTGCCTAAAAGCCCGGTTCATATTGATCGTGCGAATGCGAATGCGAAGCGAATTTGACGTCATGAAACATTCTCTGCGAAATTCGCCGAGTTGAAATGTGTTCAACTTTAATACGAATTCGATTGAAGCGCGAATACTCCCCATGATGTCACAAATTCGGGTTCGCTTTCGCGCCGAGTATGAACCAGGCTTTCAGCGGGGCCCGAACCCACGCCGTTTTCGCGCATACAGCCCTGAAGCCTGCAGGGCCAAGTTCGGGCAAGGACCATTAGTCGACTAGTGGTTGATTTGTGACGGAATACGCCTGCGCACTGATATCAACGTGCGAACGTCTCCAGTCAAACGCTGGTCAAAATGTCATCGCAAAACTTCTGGATCCTGGCTCTCTGCTAGCGTTATGAATGCGCGCGGCTATTGGTTACCAGCGAAGCAACCAACCCCAGTAGGATGGGCCCAAATAGTCGACTAGCGTAGTCAACCATCGTCGACTAGACAGAGTTCGGGCAAACGTTAGTTAACCATTGGTCAACTATAGTCCTTGCGCGAACTTGGCCACATAGCTAGCTAGCTATGCACGTACGCGTGTGCGCTGTGCCCAAACAACTTGCAGTGAGACGTAAGAGCCGCAGCAGGCATGCGCACAACGCTGAGACTGGCTCACGAGTCCGGACATGCACTGCTAGCTAGCTAGGGAGGGACTTTCCGGTACGTGCCGCACCCACCACACCCTGTTGGGAGGGCTTCTTCGTCCGAGCTCCGCTTCACCATCAGGGCGTGATGTCACAATATTTTGTACAATATTCAATCTGTGTGATGAACAATATATTGTCACCAAAAAAATTTGCAATATATTTATTCTTCGTCAGTGCAACTTCCTCAGTTATATTATACAAAAATGTACATCTTACAAAATATCCAGAAGATTTCTGATTACGGGAAATTGGTCATTTGGGAGACGTTCCCATAGGCTTGTGCACATTAATGTTTCCATCTTTAATGTCCCCTTACCCCAATTTTACCTTATCCTACCCCCATGAATTTTGGTACATTTATGGTTTGAACCACGAGCCTATTTGCAACCACAACATTTTGCCTCTAAATAGGAGCTGACATGAAAATGTCTCCCTAATGTCCGGCTTCTCCCTAACTTCCTAAGGTATAATTAATGACGACAAAATGTCTCCCAAAAGGTACCATTGACAGGTATTCAATGGTTGTATAAAATGGATGAACAAAGCGACTAGCGGCTTTTTATCACTCTTTTTTTCACTTCAAATGTCTGCTGATGACTGCAGGCAATTATGTGCACTAAACTTAGTGGTCAAATGTATGGGAGTCCAGAGAGGCCACATAAATCTTATTCTCGATCATAACCCCTTATAAAAACACGTTATAATTGTGCAGCAGCAGAATTCCAGTCAAACCAGTGAGTTTGGCTTTTTGAAACATCATCTTGCAAAATAATGGAGTGTTCAGCTGGCGAATAAGATGTAAACAACCCTTTTATGGAGATTGCCGACGCGTATCATGTTCTGCGCACGGCGACGCGCGCGCATACCAGAAACCGGAGACTTGTTTTTTTTGGCCTAATGTCCGGCTTCTCCCTAACTTCCTAAGGTATAATTAATGACGACAAAATGTCTCCCAAAAGGTACCATTGACAGGTATTCAATGGTTGTATAAAATGGATGAACAAAGTTACTATTACAGGTTTTCTCCATGAATCAACAAAAAAGTGTCTGACCTACACGTATATATTTTAACAGAAATTGAGTGCAGTAATAATGATTATTAAAGCAAACATTATGCTGCATATTATTCAAAAAATACACCTAGACACCTAAGTACATTAATTAAGTTTGGCATGAATTCTTTTCCATTCCACACTTGAAATGTTGTCTGATTTTAGAATATACATTACTTACATGACAACAGTACCTCAGTTACATTACTAAACACCTTCATTTCAACTCGTCATTACTTGTCTACGTTTGTTGATAAACGACTAATGAAATGTCTAATTAAAAAGATGTAAAACCAAAATGCTATTTCCTCATTACCATTTTATATGCAACATATTTGATACTTTTGAAGAAAGATATTGTATTACAAGTTGATAAAACACTTTCTTTTATGAATTATTTTCAAATACCCGTTCCCCCCAATTTTCTGTGCATCAAGTGTGACTACATGTACATGTTTATAGTATCCCTAACCTCACCTAAAGCTACAAATACTACTATACTAGTAGTAAACTGTAGTATGCAGTACTTCAGCATATAAGTGGGCACAGCACTCATACTATTTTTTGGTATTTGGTGCCTGCATGCCTAATTTTTGTAGTATTTTGTAGTACTCAGTTCTTTGTCCCAAAGTAATGGCTAGGACGTTAGGGTTATTAATACAGCCATCACTATTGTTTGGAATTAAGGCTGCATCTGCATTGCAACTCACTTGTTAAAATACATGCAAGAGAGGCATAATGTTTACTTTAATTAAGAAAACTAAAAAAATGGACAATGTAGAAACTAGATAGACTAATATAAAGCACATCTTAATGAGTTGCATTAGGCAGTAACTCTAAGCATTGCAATACTGAAAATGCAAATTTCCAGACTACAATTTGTGATGTAATCTGTTACCTTCCATGTTTTCAACTATTTCTCCTCTGGCAAATTCAAAACTGCTCTCTGTTTCCGCGACAGATGATATTGGCTAAAAAAAGACGATGTAGCATGTGATACAGCCATATACCAGTGGATTTTGGTAGAATTTATCCTTGTGTTATCAAAGGCAACAGGCCCCACATAATAAATGTCTCGACAACGGATGTTTGAGTATAATTTTAAAAATTCAATCAATATTACAATGGCCAAAAAAATGCAAAAGAGTGAGCACTACGAACTTTTGCATTGAAACATGTCTGATGTATTTCTTTGCTTGGGTACTATACATGATTATGAAAAATCATTGCATTAACATCAGTGGGTTATTTGTGCCAGTAAAAATTAAAACTCATTTGTATGGAAATGCCATTGTAGCCTATATGTACAGAATATCCTATTGTTTATGTTCACTATTGGTCACTTTATGTCACATGACTGTGCAACTGTCACCTCATTCGACCTCCAGACATGGACGTTCTCTTGAATTCTGGGATCCACTGATCCAGGAACACTCTGCAAAATGGAGGGAAAAACAACGAAACGGATAATAACCAAAGGTGTGAGTGACCACTGATAAAAATAGCTGAAAACAGCTGAAAAAGGTGTAAAACAGCTGAACTTTAGAAATCTCCAATACTTATGTACACAGCAAGTGAGGGAAAAAAGTTGAAATCCAAAACAAATAAAGCTGAAATCAGCTTTAAAGCTGAGATTTCACTCCCCTGATAACACTGGATTTGGTCAGACACATCATTGACAAGTTTTTTACAAACTTTTGTCTGCACCCCGACAATTTTCTTTTTTTACTGGATTTTTTAAATATAGTATGCGAATATCAAATAAATTTGTAATGTGAATGCAGCACTCTCTGTGCATGAGCACTAGCGTACATGGCAGCAATGCATTCAAGTCTCTCCTAAAGCCTGCCTCACACGACAGCTACGTGCTGAACAAAAAAGTAACTTGTCAAGGCCGTTTTCTCAGCAGGTACTCACAAAATATCCCAGTGTGCAGTGAATATTTGTGGAGTTTTCTGCCTCCTGTTTGATGTGTGGTCTACCTGAACTACGTGCTGAGCTAAAAAGATTAACTAGCCAATGAAATCCTGGTACTCTGTACACGTGATTTTAAGATATTTTTGTACAAATCTTCTAAAGCCTGCTGGTGTTTGTCCCCATTTTTTCAAATCACGTGACCGACAAACAAGAATAATTTGCTTTCATTGGCTAGTTAATCTTTTTGGCTCATCACGTATAGCTCGGTTTGACCGCACACATTGAGTTTTTCACCTTGCGAGGCGAAAGAATTCAAACAGGATAGATATTTGCCCTCCGGCCTCGCGAGGCAGAAAACTCAGAAAACTCAGAGAAAATTGACTGCAAACAGGGATATTTTGTGAACTGCGTGCTGACTTTTTGCTCAGCACGTAGCTCTCGTGTGCGGCGGCTTTTCTCTCACTTACCGAGTAAACTACTTAAGCACAGAGTTCATAAAACAGATAGCATGTAACTCAAGTAATATGTGTCCGATGTTACGGATCGACATGCAGACTGATCTAGAGATTGATGTAAGGTGGGGCTCCATAGATATAGATAAATCAAAGATAATGCCGAGATTTCTGACTTGATTTGATGGCATGATGGTTGAATCACCAACCCTTATGGATGGAACATGAACTTTGCACGATTGCTGCTTTGAACCTATGATGATAAATTCGGTCTTTTCATCGTTGAATTTGAGCCAGTTGTGAGTCATCCAAGAACGTACGTCATCAATGCATGTTTCCATCTGCTGGATTGCTGAATCAACCTTACCGGTATGTTGTTGAGGGTCTACTGACATATATAATTGGGTATCATCTGCATAACAATGATAGGATAGACCATGCTTTCGAATGATTTCACCAAATGATTTCACCAAATGAGTTGCAACCTACCTCGCCCTTTCGGCCATTTCGTTGCCACTCCATCGCGGACTGTAGGGATATTCCTTCACTATGGCTGATATCAGCTTACCATAAGTAGTCATGTTGTAGATGGACTGAAGCTCAAAGTGAGGCTGGTTGCGTGGGAAGAATGTCGGAATGGAAACTGAAAGTAACGAAGATAAATAATGCTCAGGTAGTAAAAAAAGAAAAGAAATCTGTTGGTTTGTTTTAATGTATGGTGCCAAGACACAATTGGCTAATCTGGTAAACAATCATTAACATGTTACAAATACGATACTTGTCTTCCCTTTTTTTCTGAACTGTCTTACATTAAACGGCATAAAGTCTGAAGAGTTACATTCGTGTTAAACCTTTGCTTGTACTCACTGTGTAGGATACAGTAGAAGTCACTGTGATCCAGTAGTAATGAAATCCTGTTGAAAGTCTCTGCATCATATTCTAGTATCGCCCTACATGACAGAAAAATAACAAGACAATACTTTAAAGCTTTGGGAATACTTCATTCATGCAAATCACTGGTAAGTCCACATGATGCATGACATCTGACCGTAACCCTGTCAGGTTCTTAAAAATCCAAAAGGAAATTTTGGAGAATTTTGCAGTATTTCCGTGTGGATATATGCCTCTTGAAAGTTGAAGAATGTTCTGAAGGGTTCCTGTCCTCATGTGACAAAAGGAGGTGGACAGACAGATGCACAGACAGGCAGTGGCGTCACCAGACTTTTCAGTCTGGGGGGGCACAGGGGGGGCACCAGCATTTGATGGGGGGCACTTAGGTGGATACGGATCGCCCTGGGGGGAGGTGTGGTCTAAGCCCCCCCCCTTTTTTTGGAAAATTTTCGGAGAATGGGCTAGATGCAAAATGGTGCCACATTTGATGCTAAATTCGATCTGAAGATATCTCCAGAAATTGCTATTTTTTTTGAATTTTAATTTTGAACAAATTTTGCAGAGGATAGAGGGGGGGGGGCATTTGATGGGGGGGGGGGGCACTAGGGGGTCAGGGGGGGGGGGCACGTGCCCCCCCTGGCCCCCCTTGGCGACGCCACTGCAGACAGGTAGACAGACAGGTGGACAGAGGGTGTTCAGATGGGCTGGTCAGACAGGCTGGTCAGACAGGCATGACAGACAGGCATGACAGACAGGTGGTCAGACAAGTGGTTCGCTGGGTAGTCAGACAGGTGGACAGACAGGTTGTTGGACGTGTGGACAAAAAGGCGGCCGTACTATTGGGTGACAATTTGTCTGCAAATAAAAAGTGGGTGGCACTTTGACATGTCACATCAGAAGAGAATACCATCTCTAAAATTGTGGGAAAATAGTGTCTGTATACAAATAGGGCTTTATATGTTTTATGTCTGAAATGGTTGGTCAGACAGGTTGTCAGATGGGTGGACAGACAGGCCATCGGAGAGGTGATCCAGCAGGTGGCCAGACGGTTGGATATATCAGGTTAACATGGAGGTGGATGGACAGGTTGACAGAGGGGTGAAAAAGTAGGGAGACAGGACGGTGGGCCATAAAGTGGACAGAAAGTTGCATAGACGGGTAGGCTGTCAGACAGGGGACAGACAGTTGGCAGGGTGACTGTAAGGTCATGGCCAAATTCTGCTAAACGCACTTCAAAAATCTGTCAGATATATCAAAAATCTGCCAAATTCAGAATTATACACTATAAAAATAAACACTAAAAATCACAAAATCACATTGTAAGTATTGCCTTATAAGGTTCAAATTACATTATAAATACAATATAACAACATATAAATGTGTTAAAATGTTGCATAAATTTCAGGCAAACGTGGTTACGATGAGACAACAAGTCCGGTTCCGGAGTCAGCACACCCTCCTCAGCCAACCTACCATTATACAAGGGTTTGTCTGAAGTTTGTTTTAAAAAAATGAAAAACTTTTTTTTTCAATTGCTATGTTTTTTTTAATAACCATTTTTTTTTTTTTTTTCTTCAGAATTCGAATGCCAAAAATCATCAATCCATTCTGTTCAAATTTTCTTCAAAATTAACAAATCAAACAAAAAAAAAAATAAAGAAAAAAAAAAAACAAAGTCACCATGACAGTTGGAGAGGCAGGTGGCAGACTGGTGTTCAGAAAAGCGAAAAGATATGTAGGCAATCGGGTTAGATGGTGGTCAGACAGGTGACCAGACCGAGGCAATTATCAGGTCTAGGCAACTAGTGGCTATTTCTACTCGAGTACTACTCGCGAGTAGTGGAGTATTCACGAGTAGTTAACCGAATTCCCATAAAAGCAGAAAAATCACATATACAGTGAAGTAACTTATAAGCAAATAGCGTGCAAGTCACACCACATTCTTCAGCACTGAGATATCCTTACTGTACGACAATTTGGGTCATTTACTTGAATTTCTTTGGGGGGGGGGGGAAGACAAAATTGGAATCCTACTGAGAAAGAGTGATTCCCCGTTTGCAGGGGACGTATTAAGCCGTGAACCCTAAATTGTTAGTATCTGCTTCTACTCACACAAGGACAGGTACTCGAGTAGATTAAAAACCACGAGTAGAACGAGTAGCAAACACTACTCACGAGTACTTGAGTAACTCGCCAAGTCGTATCGATTATGGTTTGTGCTGCTTATTTAAAGATATAGTCCATCATTTGTAATTTGTGCATTTTGTTCGACTGAAGCAACAAAAGTGCTCAAAATCTAAAGAAGGGTACTGAACAACTAACCTGATGAAGTTTCAGCTCAGCTTCAGCTGTATATTCTGAGAAAGACCAGCATTCTAGGATCTCAATTTCAAATCAAATGTTGCTGAATCCTGTTTTTAATTGGGCCTGAATTCAGGGTCCGAGAAACGTTCTCACTGAGCCGAATGCAGCTACGCGACGTCGCGCACTGATCCGACGAATTATAGCAACCGCGCGCGCGTGTGCGTCGTGCCAATGCTTGCGCGCACTTCGCTGAATAACAAAACGAACTTCTAATTTAAATTTTCCTACGGTGCGTCTTAAGAAGCACTGTTGGAAAGGCCTTCTTTCGTTGATTACTTCAAAATGACAACTTGCCAGAAAGAATAATTTCACAGGGAGTTTAGTCCCCTTACTATCTTTCAACCAAGTATGTTTTTCAACAATAATTATGCCAGTTACTTTTCGGATAGCTACAAATGATGGACTTTAGCTTTAATCAAGATAAATCATATATCAGTAAAATTTGGTCGCCATGATTTCGCCATGATGCATTTTGTGATGCAGAATTCTTGCAGTACCACAAAAGTAATCGTAAACAAATTGCTGTGCATCTAAGGGCATATTTCAGAAATTATGAAGGGAGTGCAGACAAAAGGATATTACAATTTAGGGATTCAGGAAGTTTTAGGATTAAGCAAGACTCCTTGATTGGCCTTTACGCTGCAGTATCTTGCCTCCGGGAGGTACAGTTATATCAAAGTGGAACAGTGATTGACAGTACAGAGTTGCAATCTACCAAATTTCAAACGCTATAACCTGGCACGGCATAAATGTCAATTTAGAACACTGGGTAAACACATGTGACTGACGCGTTAATTGTCTGCAAATGATCTGAGACCGGTGGTTTGCAGTGCCATTAAAAAAGCAGATTGGATTTCAACGATAAATTGGTTGCCGTGATTCTACCATGACCCGTATTTACAGCAGAATATGTGCTGCGCACGCTGGACTCATATGTCACTTTATATGCCTTCGACATTGGAAAAGACTTTATTTCTTTTACAAGCTCAGCTACTGTGAAGTAACTGTTCACATGGATTGTACTTCATGGCAAGCCAAGTTGGAAGTGTTTGAATGTACCGTGTGATGACTGCACCATTATCACTCCACTTCAAACCAATGTTACCCAGCTATTGGATGAAGACGATGTGGTCATGTGCAAGGGATGAGATTGATTGATGCACACTCAAAATGGAAATGTTATCTCTATGCGACTCTTTTTGGTATACTCGGAGTGGGACTGTTTCTGCACGTGGCGTAATTTGAGGACAACTCGGGACTGAAGGTACAAATCAAGCAAGCCTAACTGTACAATGAAAAGACAGACTGACTGCATGCCACAGTGAATCCTGTTCAAACACATTACTTTCTGAAATAATGAGGTAAACGCCCAGTGAACTTCATTCTACTTGTGCAAAGGGTCATACAGCTGACCGGCAATACATTTTTGGAAGATGATGAAGACTGATATGTTCAAAGGCACGTAGAAGGCTATCGTACAGCAAGTTTGAGACTGAAGCTTACAGCTCATTACTTGCAGCTGACACAAGCGAAAGTACAACTTAACCTACTCCTTTGAATCCAAATATGAAGCACATGTTTGAGATGTTACATCGCATACATGACATGCATGACCGTCAAGCTGCTGCTGGTGTAGCTCTCGATTACCCGATGATTTGAGAGGACGGAATGATTACTGTGGTTCGATACATTGCAGTGTCACAAC
The DNA here is from genome assembly GCA_029964075.1 of Patiria pectinifera. NCBI lineage: Eukaryota > Metazoa > Echinodermata > Asteroidea > Valvatida > Asterinidae > Patiria > Patiria pectinifera. The sequence continues at coordinate 41,375,993 of CM057142.1, read as the reverse complement.
CTCTGAAGCTACAGACTCTTGTCACCAAAAGACGAGCTTACATCGGCTTGACATTTTCAGCCATAATCTGTCTTGCTACAATACTTTGCGCAACAGTATTGTACTACATGCATGGTAAACTCGGAATGTCTTTTTATGCAGGGTATACAGGCATCATGCACGGCGTATAGCAGCAGCTGAGATCAATGCTGAAGATGCGCGGGTTCAGCTGCATCGCTCAAATGTCTGTGTCACTTGGATACCTAGCCTCACACTACCTGACGAGACAGGTTCCTCCTAACAATGAAAAAAATAGTGAAATTTGTTGGAACTTTCAGGAAGGCTACAAATGCATACTTCCTATGTAAAATCCCCCAAGGAATGTAAAAAAAAATAAAAAAAAAATATCAAAATTATGGGATTCAGGACCGATAAGTTTAGGCAAGATTCCCTGATGTTAAAAAGTGAAGAGCAACAGTTATAACTACCAACTAACCCCTCACCACCAAACTCTTTAATGATGCTGCAATAACTGCTTCGGCAAAATTAATGAACATTACTGGGTGACAGCACAGAGTTACAAGCTACAAGTTAACGGTTGACAGTTTTGCAATTTACCTGGCAAAGCAGGCTAGAAATGTCAATTGAGAGCTGTGTAAACATCAATGACTGACAAACTGATTGTCTGCAAAGTTATGCTAGAAATGTGCAACTTGGCTTATAAAAACTCCCAGAGAGCATGTGGGAAATGATATCAAAATTGGGGTTTCAGGACTGTAAGCATTAAGCAAGACTCCTTCATGTTAAAAAGTGAAGCTTCAACAAATTTTACAACACAGCCAATTCCACCAACACCCAACACCATTTTTGGAAACTCTTTAAAGGGGCACTAGGTCTTGAAATCCCTGAAAATTTCATGTTTTGGATTGTTTACTTAGCCTATTTCGAACATCTGGTTGAAAGGAAACCGTTCCCGAGAAAAGACGGCTGCTTGTTTACATCGGACATGACGAAGTACAAATACGTTTTTCTTGTCGTTCTCAGTGTACGCGATATACACCATTGTGACGGAGTACGAATACGTTTTTCGTGTCGTTCTCAGTGTACGCGATATACACCATTGTGTGTCTCGGGAACAGCGGTGACCAATCACCAATGCAAACAAAGTGGTTTCTTCAACGTCCGCAAAAGGCGAACACTTTACGAATGAAATCACAACTAGCATCCAAACAGCTCGAATTTAAGGGGTTGCAAAAGTGGACCCCGAAATTCATTCTCGCACGCTTAATACAGGAATAACACAAACGCCCATTTTGAAAGGATAGTTGTGTGGATGTTTATATCCTACTTTTAAATGTTATTTCCGATTAACATCATCTCGTTCAAAGCGCGTTTTGTAGCCCAATTGGGCTGTTCTAGGACCCAGTGTCCCTTTAATAATGCTGCAAGAACTGCCTGGAAAATTTAACAAAAGTAATGGACAGCATAGACTTGTAAACTTTAGGTTTGTTGGGGAAAATTGTGTTTTTCACCTGGCAAAGTAGACATTTAAAGCACTGTGAAAACATCAATGGCTGACAGGTTTATTGTCTGCAAATGGTCTGAGACTGGTGATGGTTTACAGTGCTCATCAAGAAGCAAATTGCATATCAACAATAAATTGGTTGCCATGATGATGCCATGATGCATTTTGCAAGGCAGAACTTGTGCTGCGTCAGTGACACAAATGTCACTATTCGTGGCTACATCGTGAATTTTTGGGCGAGCCTGTCACCTAGCGTGTTATCTAAATTGCACTTATTGATGATGTCATGATTGTCATCACACATTTTTCTCACAATTGCATGAGCTATTTAATACGAATTTTGTATTTAGCATCTTTGTTCACCAGATATCATGGTGTCACTTTAATTTGTTTTGCTGATAACATCCTTTAATGCACACTTAAAACATCAACTCCATGAGGTTTTAGTTTAGCTGATGTAAAATGACGTCAACGTCACATCACTAGTCGATGTACACCTATAGTATGGGTGTTAGTATGCTTACGGGTCACCTATAGCCTTAGCAATCGGCTCCCTACTGACACGTTGCAGTGGACTCTGTCCTATTTCTGCACCCTACTAACAAACACCCCAACAACCACCAAGGATTCCTCTTAATCTCAGCATCCACCAGCCGAAGATGGATGGAGCATACTCTCTGAAACGTCAAGTTTAATGATGTGCATCGGGGCGAGTTGACCAGGTCAAACCGACCCGAAACATAAGAGATATAAACCGCATCCGAACCGAAACCGATCTTAACTCCCTCAAACCGTCCGGACACAACCCGACAAAAAATAAGGTAAAAACGACCTGAACCGACCCGAAACCCCGAACCAACCCGAAAAAAACAACAACGAACATCTGGCTTGAAAAAAGTGATCACTTTTTTGTGCTTGCCCTTACCCACGTGGCATGAATTGCAAAATTATTGTCCCTCTCTCTCATACTCAGTGGGTTGATGCGGTAGAGGGCGGTCATATAACCATTGAGAATAACTCCGCTATTGAACAAATGCATGGTATCACTGCGCAGTATCATGAAAACTGTTACAATGTATCTTTTTCACTGTCACTCCTGATCCGACTGGAGTAATTAATACCACTTGATAGTGTGCACGTGAGCCACACCACAATGGGCTGAGGTCACAGTGACTGTCCATAATATTGCATCACCTGAATGTATCAACTGTTTCAGGTGTTTTTTTTTAGGTGGACAGATGGAGACTGAAGGGTTTTGACAATATCCCTACTGACCACAAGGCGTCCCCTAGTACCATAAAGTGCTGAGTCAAATTATACTCAAGAAAATAAATTGGCATTTTGATTGTGTTGGAAGGGAATCTATCAGACTCGTACCTCTCTAACAAGAATGAGAACAAGGATTATCTATTGATACGATTGTGCTCTGAACCATCAATTTGGCTACAAACAGGTGACATTTACATTCATAATTGAACTGCTAATGGACTTGTGAGGCTGATGGTGACGTAAACTGCTCATTAAAATCGAGCGGTAATCATGTGGTTGCTATTATCCTTCCACGATACATTTTGTGATGCAGAATTCTTGCTGCGTCACAGAGGTAATTCAAAGGCAAAAAAACATCAGAACAATCTGCCTCGTTTCTACACGTGTATTATAGGACTTTCAAAGAATAGGGAAGAAGTGTAAGCAGTATAGCTTGGAAGACAAGGAAGATCTGGTGCTGGTCGTATGGATTGATACTTCGTTCTTCAGATGCAAATTTTGTGATCAGACGAGCTTCCTGGTAGGCTTACCATGACTAAACCAATCTTGGCAATACCTGCACTTTACGTCATTTTACACCAATAAAACTCCAAATTAGCGGCAGTTCAGCACCATCACAGGACAAAGTCGACAGCAGAACATGTAAGTCTGTGAATTATTAAAGTGCTGAATGATGTACACTCAGACATAAAACTCTGGAAACTTCTAGAATATACGGTCCTGCTGTGCTCTTGGACTAGAACTGTTTCCTGCAGGACTGATATTGATGACAGAGGAACATCATGTGCAGGTCTTCATGTATGACCAATGGGTGGACCAACCACTTGTAGTGAACCCTGAAAATAATTCTTGTACAGAATTTCAAATTCCATGTTGATGTGGAACACTAAAGTTTCATGGTTTTGCAGCGATTTTATTACAAACAACAATGAGCTCAATTCTACATGGGCACTTGTGGACACGAAATATTATAAAGCCAACTGGATTGTTTAGGATGACAAAACAGACAAATTATGGAACTTGCACCAAACTGATTTCTATCCACATTTCAGAGCAAATCTGGGACTGAATTTAGCCAATATTGGATGATGTTTATTATCAGGAAATGACACAAGATAGAGGTTCAAGCATTTACATCGGCCAACGAAGGGACGAGGATAACAAAGATCTGTATTAACTAACAAAATGGAAAATGTATCAGGACTCAATGAGGCCTCGTCATCGTCAGGCTTTGTTAACATTGACAATGGATGTGCCGTGAACTCGAACATTCTCAAGGTGTGTGTTCTAGGTCCAATCTACTTGTTCTGTCTCATCTGCAACTTGTTTTCTCTGCTGGTGTTACCTCGCATACATGACATGCATGACGTCACTAAGCTGTTGCTTGTCGCTCTAACAATAACCGATGTTGGAGTGGGATTTTTTGGACTTCTTGAGGCAACTCTCAAACTGCACGTCCAAATGGCGAACCCACTACAGGCACTGGTTGAATTCTGTCAGCTGTTGGGATTGTGCACTCTGGCTATGATTACTGTGGTCCGGTACATAGCGGTGTCGCAACCTCTGAGGCTACCAACTCTTGTCACCAAAGGACGAGCATACATCGGCTTGACATGTGCACTTTTATTTTGCCTCTCTCACCTTGTCACTCATTTAATATTAGAATACGCCAACGTGTATTCAAATCTAGTAGACAATCTCTCCCTCTCTTTTTCTCTCACCATGGTAACACTGCTTCTTTTCAGTGTCATTATCCTCTACGGAAGATTGCTTTTGATCGCCAGGCATCAGGCACGGCGTATAGCAGCAGCTGAGATCAATGCTGAAGATGCCCATTTTCAGCTGCATCGCTCAAATGTCAAATCTCTCAAAACGTTTCTGATTATCACAGGCACTGTCTGTGTCACTTGGATACCTTCATACGCGCTCATTGCTGAGGTAAATTCCTGTATTTTGATATTGCTTCATGCTGTGCGTTCCAGCAATTCCTGGCTTAATACAATCATCTATTGCTGGAGAAATGAAGCTTATAGGAAGGTTGCTAAAAAGCTCATTTGCCCAAACAGCAGACAGTGACATGCAACAAATTAGAGATGTAATGTACTGTCCATGCTAGGGATAATTCAAGGGATGAGGGCTGAAAATCATTTGACAAATGTGGTTGATGTCCATGTTTCAAAATGGTTCATTTATGATGTACATATCAGTGCAAAGTTGCATTTTAGCCCCTTGCTGACAGTTTCCACGGATAAATTTGCTTTAAATTCACACTAAAAAAATATTGGCTTTGGGTCGTCTTCTGAACGTTTCTCCTTTTTTGAATCATGGAGAGAGTTTGAACTTCAGAGCCCTCAGCATCACAGTTTAAAGGCACATAGAACATTGCTTGTTACCAGGTAGACCGACCAAAGACCCTGCAAACTTAATCTGCCTGAAATGATAATTGATCTTGTCTGAAAGAAAACAATCGTTGGGCCCTTTAATCATTGAAGCGGGCACACTTTCTCCATGGAATAGAAATAGAGACCAATATTGAGACCTGAAAAAAAATGTGTGGTTGTTTTGTCCGTTTTCTAAAAATGTATTAGAATCCACTGAGCTGAAACTTCAACAATGTAGTAGGTATGCGCCCAACTTAAGACTTTTAGCAATATTGTGGTTTCGAACGAAACAAAATTACAAAAAGCAAGTGATCATAAAATACCTTTAAAACTCAATCTCACCTGCCGTAATGACTGAGAAATGCCGAGATGTACTCCTTCCTTTTCTGAAACCCTTTGACAATCTGGTCAACCTAGAAGGTAATCAGAAAGAGTACAAATATTTGTAAATGTCCTAAAATTTCAGAAACCTTCATAAAGCATTACTGTAAATAAACTTTAACAAGAGATACCGTAGTTGCACACTGTTGTACATATTACAGTTGTATATATATTAGGTGGTGCAAACAGAAGGAAACCCACCTTTGGCAGCAATGTTCACCTACTTATTGAGCATATTAAAAAAATTCAATATAATGGTATTAAAATACTGATGTTTAAAAAGGGAAAATACAACATTTGCAAACATCACAAAACGAAATGATCAAATTATCACAAAATACCTGACTGGATTGTTAGGGAATGACAGTATTAAGCATCCTGTAAAATCATGGCTCGTGGTGTGCTGACATTTTCAAGAAAAATGATATTTTACCAACGCTGGTCGGCTGACCGGCGTTGGAGAAAACTGGCTTTTTTCAAAAACTGCTTGCAAACTGTTTGCTGCAAACACTGCAAAAACTCTTTGCAATTGATTACACACCTGTGAAGGGGTACAAGCCTGCTAGACTGATTCTCTGACCTTACAATTCCCCCAAAGTCTATAAATTCTCCGTTTCATCTTAAGAGGGGTCAGTGAACCAGACTACAAGAACATGAATGGTTTTCTTGGTTTTTCCAGCATCTACAAGCCCAAAACGTGAGACAATCCTGTTTAACAATATTTGCTCTAGCATACTAATCCTCCAAATCCATTTATTTCTTAAATTTGAAGCAACAGCAAATGTTGTACATTCCCTTTAAACATAAGTGATGAAAAAATGATTGCAAATGCATATTTTGTCCCTGAGAAATGGTAGTTTAAAATGTTCATGTGCCAAACCCGTTTGTCCACGGCCGGCTTTATTCCATCCGCTTGACTGAGCTCAGGAGCTTGATTTGAAGACAAAAAAACACTACACTAGACTTACATGTGGACAACAGTGAGTTTGGTGACTTGTATTCAAATTATCATATTAACACCATTCTTGCGATTGTTGTAAAAATAATTTCACCATGTATGATCGAAGAGCTATACTTCAATACATTATAAAAAAAACAGTTCAAATAAGTTAAAGTATATGAAGGTTAAAATTCCTGTCACAAGTGGGTTTCCTTTTTCTTGCACCACCCTGTACATTGGAATTAAAAACGTGTTGTGAAATTGTATTGCACATTCAGCAATCACCAAAAAAACTGTAATTCGATTCAATTCAATTCAAGTTTATTTATTTAAATTTAAGTTTATTTATAGATATTAGAAACCACAGAAGTCCAAAAGACTATAAATGCTTGAACTGCTGGAGGATATTGGTTGACCTTATAATTATAACCGAGGGGAAGGTTTTTACCATGTTTTCCAGGAGTTGGCAGACATTTGGCACATAATCCATCAGACAGCCTCCATTTTGAAATGCTGGGATACGAAGGGACGCAGACCCACCCAAAACGCTGTGGATAAAAAGAAGACAAAAGATAATCTTCCATGAGCTTTTAACCTTAACAATCCCCATCAAACTCCAACACCAGGGATTGTTGGATCTGTTAGGATGAGAACTGCACTAGTAAACTGATTTTGCTTTACATAGGTTAATGAAGAAATTGAAAATCATAAGTATAAATTCTTCATTTTGGAGCTGTTTCTTAATCTGTTTCGGACTGACATTCTAAGGTATGGTGTCAGTCATCTGCAGTGGAGGTTTTAGTACAGAACAGTTAACAGCCTGAAATTAGATTGCTGCTACATGTACTGCATGGTTAGGAGTCTGTGAGCAGACACGTGTTTCTGGAGTTCTGCACACATGATGTATTACTGACTAGTTGAAGAAGATCGTTTGATGTGTCTTTGTACAATACAGGGCGAGTAAAAAAAACCCCGAAACCCAAATGTTGGGACTATTGTTTTGGTGAAGGATAGAATCTAGGATATGAAAGCCCAATTCATAAACTTTCTTTTAGTACAAGAATCATTCAAATCACTCATGTACTTCTCAAGTTACAGAGTTTTAAACACAACCCCCGTTTTAAAGTTCTGTCCACGGATCACTAAAAAGGTGTGCGTTCTTTCAGCAAAACGAAAACAATTTACATGCATCCCTATGTGATCTGTGTTCGTTTTGCTGAAAGAACACTGAACTTTTTGTGATCTGTGGACAGAACCTTAAAACGATGGTTGTGTTTAAAACTCCGTAACTTGAAAAGTACATGAGTGATTTGAATGATTCTTGCACTAAAAGAAAGCTTATGAATTGGGCTTTTACATCCTAGAATTTGAAAGTGCTACATGCAGAACTTCACTGAAACAATAGTCCCGACATTTGGTTTTTTTTTTTTTTTTACTCACCCTGTACAGGAATCAGCAAAATTTTTTACAGAAATGCCAAAAGAAAAGTCCTAGCTATCCAATATCTTATTATCAACAGCAAATGTTACAGCCAATCCTTCATGCCTTATGTTCACACGCACAAAGTGTAATCTGTAGTCCGTGTATCTGTAGAGGTGGACTGTGTGCTGACCGCAGAGTTGTAGTCGAGTACTTTCCGAGTACCAGGTTTACTTTCAGATATTAAGATGGTTTTGGTATGGATAAAGTTGCATAATACACACATTGGACAGTAAATTCTTACCAAAAGAATTAAAGACTTTGGACAATCTGAATCTTGTAAAAACTAAGCTTTTGAGACAAAAACATTTGGAAAGTACTCGCCGAGTACTCTTCGAGTACTTTTCGAGTGCTTCCGTCTCAAAATTTGAATTGAAAATGTATTTTTGATATAGCTGAAGTCTCAGGTTTATTTGTTTTCAAACGCTAACAACATTTGCTATCTACTGTCAATGTTTCTCTCGCGTTGTTTACAAGAAACAGCTCAATATTTAGTAGCAAAGTACTCGGACAGTACTCGGAAAGTACTCGACTACATCTCTGGCTGACCGTTGTGTGGGCCGTCGAGCACGGCCTATTGTTGTACAATTTACACACCGGAGTATTGAAACATATGAGGTTTTGGCAAGAAATATTGTACAAATACTGTGGAAACCACCCTTGCAAATCAGTATTTGTAAATTTGACTGTATATCAGAAGTCGGCTGGGAAATTTTGCCTTTCGAAATTTTCGAAATTTTCAGCAAAAATAAACCCGGCGCGAAGTGGTGAAAGGGAAAATTGTGCATGTAAGTCCATATGACTATTCCAAATCGTTTCGGAATGTTTTAAGTACTGGAATGACACTTGTGTTGCAGACCACTTACTGTTCAACCCTCGGAGACAAGTAGAGCTGGGGGGACACCTTAGTGGCTTCCTGATTCTGGAAACTGACCAATAGGATTGCTGCATCCTCGCCAGGGTTGTCCTGGAAATCAAACACAAACTTTTTTCAATATTAGGTTTTGGCCTTCACTGTTGCTATAAAGCACTGTATACCGAGTGCTGACAAAGCGCACGTGAGAGAAATTCACGGATGGGACTTGAACCCATGACCTCCTACGTACTAGTGCAGATGTCTCGATCACATGACCATTGCAATCACGATCTTGTATGATGTTAACACAAACATAAGGCTTCAATTAGTCTTTTGGTTACTAATTTTTTATAGATGAGATTTGAAGGTTGGCATGGTGGAAAGATAATAAGACAAGATAAGTTTGCGGTAGCACCATGTGAATAAATCTCTTTTGTGAGTATGTGTGGTTCTGAAAGTGCAGCAAAACACAATACACTTCTGGGATTTCAAAAATGGCAACAAGTTTCACGCAACAAGTTTCACACAAACTTTAAAAGGTGCGATAAAAAAAAATGAAACTTTAAAAGCTGTACTGCAATTAAAGAAAAACTGCGCCACCAAGCGTTGATCTTGAATATTCCACTTTTTAACTTCACTTTTGACATCCTGCACAATTTTTTTTTTATTCACCTGTATTATTGTTTATATGCAGTGCCGCACAACACATCAGAAGTCCTATAAATACACTCACCGTTACTCACACTGAAAAAACCTTACATCATGTGTGACACGGAAAATATTGAAACTGCCAAGTCTTTGTTCAAAATGAAGAGTTTGGTGCACGGATCGTTGACATCTATACTAACTAGCCTGGCTGTTACATGCTAATTGGCCAATGCACCTTGAAGCAACTGATCCACCATCTTGGATCCCCAAACATCACATTCTGCAGTCAAAGAGCTTTCTTTTTCACTTTAAACAACAACTTCCCTGAAAACTAATTGTTCGTTGTGTGTTGGCCAGTCCTAGGAATACGACTGTTTAAATCTCAAAAGCCAACCAAACAATACAGTTCATATTTTCGCCGCTTTTTAATACTCTGTAGAAGAAATTCAACATGAACTACCCGTAAAAAACTCACTTTTACTGTGTGCATGATACGGGTGACTCAAGATGGCGGATGACTGCTTCAAAGCCTGAGCATTGTCAGGCAGTCCAGTTAATAAAGAGGTAAGTGGCAAGGATGTAAACGTTTCCCCAAAAGGCACTGGTAATTATTTGGTGGCGCACAGTATTGTGAATCACTTATATTTTACCTTCACAAGGAATTCTGGGATATTTGAGAAGTCCACAGGAAGTCTGATGAGGAAGTTAACGATGGTTGGACCCTGAAAAGATTTACCAAAAAAAAAAGGATCATCTAAGGATACATGAACGTATAGTCAGTTGCGTTTAGTACAAAAATGAATAAAACTCACCTTTTAGAACCAATAATATGGGGACCGGGAAGCAGTCTACTTGAAGATTCAAACACTCAAATGTGAACCCCCCCCAACACAAAACCAGTCACTTGGGACCAATTTCTGAAAACTGTGATTTTGGGATCATTGGAAAGGGCATTCAATAATTCATAAGATGGAATTTTGCGTCGGGGTGATGTGAATAGTTAATGCGGTACCCGCTGCTATGTACATCAGATTCGAACCAGCCAACTGAACCCGTTAGTTCGGTGGTCGAGTGGTAAGACTCTGCACTAGAAAGCAGGAGGTCGTGGGTTCGAATCCCACCCGAGTGATTTTTTCCAACTTTCACTCGGGAGGTAACACACTGAGTATACAGTGTTTATACGTCGGTGCAGGACAAAACCTAATTTGATTGACACTGGAATAAGCCTTAAAATGATGTACGGAATATGGGAATCGTACAAAATCTGATGGATATTTAGGTATTTTAAGTTCTCAGTTTTCATCAGATATTATAGGCTACATTACAGGTTGTAGCTCAAAATACGGCCATGTGACTTTGAATTGGTTTTGTGCTGGAGGGTGACAATTGTCAAACTTTGTTAAAGAAAATAAAGAAAATAAATGTGTTTGTTGAATAGCATGAACAATAATTCTGTCACCCTAACTGCCTACAGGCCCTCATAGCTAGGAACCATCCTCAATCCTGCAAAATCATCCAATTGTCACCAGGCCTAATCCTCCGAAATCATCCGTTATTTCTTGACTATGTTCAAAGGAGGGGTGGCCACTGCCTCAATCCTTCAAAATCTTCCAACAATCATTGTAATATGTTGAGGCGGTGCCAATGCTACCCAGAAGCAGTGTGGATGATATCTACGATAATGTAGGCCTCCATTATGCATGGCTGAACATTAACAATGCAAGGCACAGCCTATGAACTCAATATATTGCATCCTCCAAAATCAAATGACACATGTTTGTCGATTAGCCTCAATCCTCCAGAATCCTCCCAAACTGCCAGATTGATTTGATAGGATGGAGGAGGGTTAGGGTTAATAAATTTCATTCAAAATAAGCGTAGATGTACAGCTGTTTAGCACAAATTATTGCTTAGCAAAAGCTTTGGTTCAGTAAAGATTTGCCAAGATTACTTATCTCTTACCCTAGCGCTTTTCCTGCTGTGGTAAACCTCTATGTCAGTGAATTTGCCAGTTTCCAGGAGTGAGTTGTATTCAAACTGCAGTCTATCTCCTAGCAGTTTTCTCTGATGTTCCTTGTAGGTACCTAGCAGTTCTCGAATCACCAGGGTCAGCGATTTGGTGTCCTCAGCATCCCAATTCACGAGGCTCTGAAAAAAGAGCGGAAGGGAGGAAGGAAGCTGAATTCACTACTTTGGATCTACAGGATCCCATTGGAACATTCTCTTTCAAATACTCAACTTTCAAAAGGCATCAAGCCCTGTGTGAAGCTACAGTGGTTGAGATCTCCCTTTCACAATGCGAAAAAAATCCTTCCAACCTTCTTCGTGGACTGAAAGGATCTCCAAGTGTTTGGGTTAAGAAGAGCAACTGAAAATATGTACCGTACATTATTTGGGTTATAAAACAGAGCTCTCTCGCAACCTGAAATACAACTAGGTACCGGAAAATGAGCATTCCCATTGCTGTAGGCAAAGATCGTATAGTGCACCATGCAGTACGTAGAAGGCAAGCCTTCAAAGCTGTGATGGATAGCAAAAACTGTGGTATTATGGAACCAACGCCCAGTGCTGGTTCGGCACGATTATGACAGCCGTTCACAGCAAAGGTAGTGACCATTACCCCCATTTGATAAAGAGTTTGCGCTTATCTATGTGAAAAAATGCCCCAGTGTCTAGTTTACAATGTACAACGTGGTCGCTAATTAACCAAACGCTTGCCTACCACACTGGTAGTCGATCAAGGGGAAACTGGCAATGTCCATCACAACTGGGCTTAATTTTACGGCGCTGCTAAGCACATGACTTTGTGCTGTCAGAGCCTCCGTCTATTTTCATGGAGACCGTAAGCATAAGCACAGCAAAAGGCATGCTCACTTCAGAGGAAAAATTGGCTTAACTTAGTAATGTAACAATAGAAATCTCCATGCAATCTCCGTTAGCCCATCCACGACGTGAAATAGTGCTTAAGGTTAACAAATTTGTCTGCTATGCTAAGCACAACTTTTCTGCTAACAGTTAAGCAGCGCCGTGAAATTGGGCCCTGGTGTCTTTGATGACGTTATGAATGACTACAGCTGAATCAATTGAAGACTGACCTTTATTTCTTCAACTTCAGGCATGAATCCCAAGTCCTGGTCAGTGAAGATGAAATCGGGTGGATCTGATGGGTGCATGCTGTCAAAAATAACTTGCCCTGCCATCAGTAACAAAACATTTATACATGTATCAATAAGTGTGTATCGCATTAAATATGCTCTTAATTTTGGCTATTTGTTAACCCTAACCGCCCTGAATCCTCCAAAATCCTTTTTGCAAATTGGAGGAATTTGCAGGATTGAGGTTACATGGCAAAAGTGCGTTGCTGATTTCGGAGTACGCAATGTGTCAAGGTCTTGGGCCGGACCTTGTGTTGTTTATGCTCAGCCGTGCACACATTTAGTCCTTGATTATAATCGACATCCTCCGCACTGCTCCAGGATGTCACTGCCTCTGCCTCAGCCTATTGACAGTCATAGCCGGAGGATTTTGCAGGATTCAGGCAGTGGTCACCCCTCCATTGACCATATTCAAGAAATAGCGGAGGAATTTGCATGATTGAGGCTATATGCTATTTTTCCATGAGGCCAATCGGAGGATTTTGCAGGATTGAGGCTACATCCTAGCAAAAGGCCTAGGGAGTTAGGGTTGAATGGTTTTATCCGTCCAAAAACAAAACCAATCAAAGGTTATAACTAAAACTGACACCGACGTATAAACAGATAAAGACCAAAGCATGAAACGAACTACGGTACACCAAAAACAGCAGAGGTGGAAATATCTGATCTTGCAATTTGTTTTTGTTGACTTTTTGGTGGGGTTGGCAGAGGAACTTGGTCATGCAAGCTTTTTTGTTCCAAAATTATTTAGTTTGAAAACTTGTAAGGAAAATTATGGATCAACTCTACGAAAAATTGAGTTTCCTCCAAATACAAATGATGGATTGTTTAAATACAGGGTAGAAAAATGGCAATTTTTTGACAGGTCATGTTGAAAATTGTAGACCTCAGATCTGTGACGTAGATTCATCCCGTTAGCTTCAATTGTTGAATTTCTAAGGAGCATCAGAGCTGGTGTTTCTCAAGCTAAAAATATTTGGCTGATGTGACCAACCAGGGGCATCAAGTAATAATTCAGATGATAGAAAACTAATAGTTAATGTAGAGCAGTGCTCACCGGATTAGCTGTTGTACCCAAACTTTCGGACCTCCGTCCTTCTTCATGGGGTGTTGTTCTTGCATGTTTTGAACGCTGAGAATTCCACGTTCAAACCACTATTTTACATTAACTATTAATTTTCTATGCTCTACACAGTGCTACGCAGCATTCCTACATTTTGTTCTACAATTCAGATGATATGTATACTTACAAGTCACAGTATTTCCCGCATATGGAATCTGAATCTTGAAGCGGTCACAGCAATGCTTTTTGGCAATTGTGTGCCTCCTTTATGGGGAGAAGAAAAAAACAAAACAATTCACTGGCATTCAAGTCTAGTCAACAGCGCATGTATGCGGGCGCAGTTCAGACTGATAACTATTGAATGACAGGCAACAGCCACCCATGCACTTTGGTAAAGTTGACGCACGCGCAGTGGAAACGAGTATCATGACCCATGACCTCAAGCACATATGGACGCTACATGTTTTTTTTCCTGCCTGACAGTCGTCTGACTTTGGCCCGAAATTACAGAATAACTAGACCTCTGAAGTACGGAATTAGAAAATAAAGTAGTTCTGCTTCCGATTTCATGGCATTTGAAAATAGGGTGGGTAGACAGGGATTTTTTCTTTGGCAATTTGTTTGTGAACGATCATCATATCGACGTGTCTGTGTGGTAGTAAAGGTAGTAATTGATGGTTTTCGGGTTTTTTTCCTCATTTCTCCCACCCTAAAAGAAAACAGGGTAGAGGCTGTCAAAACAGGGTAAACGTAAGTGAAAGCAGCACTATTTTTTTTTGGACCTAATCTCTGGATTTTCAACATTCTTTTACAGAATTGGTCTTTCGATACTGAACTTATATACGAGTTTTGTATAGAACAAAAGCTTGAATAATGTCTGTGGCTGTGCCTGGGCAATCGGGCCCGGTTCCTATAACTTAGGGAACAAAATCCACTTTGCTTTGATTTGATTTGAAATGGTGTATCATTTTATTCAACCATGACAACCAAAAGCTGAATTGCGGTTAAATTACATTTAAAAACAATAAGAGAGTTACTCATACTACTAAACAAAATGATGAATAAAAATAGAAAGGACAAACATTGATCATTAAGTTAAACTAAATCATGTGAAGATTAAAAAGTGTTACTGCGTCAGACAGATTTACAAGGGGTCAAAATCAAGATGAATCATTGTTGGTAAAATGTATACTGCAAAAGAAAAAACACTGTAAAAACATTAAACTCCGTGGATACAGTTTTTCCTACTTGCCTTACGATCAACATATTGAATCACACGAACTAAAAAAATATTTCATTAAAAGATTGCATTAAGATATATACAAAAATTAAGACTCAACGAATTTAAAACTGTCATTGAAATACCCTCATATGCTTGAAATTATTTGACCTATCAAACTAGTTGGCGACATTAAGAACATATAGGTATGTCATAGATAAAGGGCAGGGTTTTGCATTTTTGAGGGAAATTTGGGGGTAAAATGACGATGACAACGAGAAAATGCAACACGAAAATAAAGATGGGGACACCGCGCGATGTACCGTGAGCGCACAAGGCGCGCTGAATCAGATGGCACCAACCGTAAACTGCGTAGGAAAATCGTAATTTCTACCCGAGAAACTGTTCAAAAATTACAAAAAAGTTGCCATAATTCAGAGAAATATGCTTTACGTTGAAAATGTCATTGTTGAGTAATAAAAAACATTCTTGACTATAATTTGATCGAAACAAAACAGGGGCCTTACTACACGATTGCCCTGTGCCTGTGGAAACCAACATGAAAGCATTAAAATTAAGACTTGAAAGCGGCTGTTTATCTTCCCAACATTTTAAACACCCCTATTTTTCGAATGGAAGAGACACCCAGACGATTCGCTCGTACCCCCCGCCCTGCAAACAGGACGCTGGGATACTCTGATGAGCTTCACAGAATCTTGTGAAGGAAGTGGCCTATGACCTATGTATAAAGCATCTGGCTGCAGCTGTTCAAGACCGCAGTTAGACAATGTGCGCAAATGCCATCCGAAAACTTCCCATGGAAATGCACACGTTCCATACCGGATGTGAATTCTGTTTCATTGGGAACCATGTGGACAAAATTTTGAGCGTCGCATAATGCAATCCGACCGTTCGTGATTGGAAACGGAGCCTGAGCAAGTGACAGGAATTGTAAATTTACAACACAAATAAGTTTTAAAGAATTTCCTACATTATTACGCTTTTCAACGAAAAAAAAAGGCATCTCTAAACTGGAATAAAGAGTAATGAATCAGTCTTAACGGCCGTTTCAAACCTTGCAGAGTCATGACCGTGATGACGCGCAGGTCACAGGTCACGCAAAATCCAAGCAATCAGAACGTGAATTCACCAGGGTATCCCAGCGTCCTGTTTGCCGGGCGGGGGGTATGAGCGAACCCAGACGACAGTTCGCGCTAGGCCGGCGGCCTCCCCGGGCCCCCCCCCCCCTCCGCCCCCTCCCTCCCCCGGTACAGAGTGAGGGCGCCCTGTGCAATGAATGGAAATTGGAAGTCAGACAGCATGCACTAAACTACATACCCAGTTTTCGGATCTGAAACATACAGTGGTCCTCCGCAAACACCAACATTATTCTCTCTCAATAAAGCATCTACATATTTCCCTACTTGAGGGTCCAAAAAATCCAAGACATCCATTACTGTATTCACTTTTCCACCAGTATCTGCAGTAAAAACTCGGACTTCCGTCAAATCGTGGAAGCTGCCATATTTAAGAATATGAATATAATAAAAAAAATTATTAAAAATCCTAAATAATATTTCAAGGGGAATAAAAACTTTAAGAAAAAAAATATATTTGGAAATACAATTTCAGAATAGGATATTTTAATATTTAAATTGTTAATTTTGTTCTTATGTTCTTGTGTATATTGTATACTTGCGACAGAGCCAAGAAAATATAGCATGGTACCCTGTCCATGCTGTATTTTTGCTCAAAGAAAATTGACAGAAGCATTTGGATGCCAGACAGCTGTATAGTTGCGCACTTTGGTTTGTAGTTGTCACGCATAGTTATTGTTAATTATTTTTGATCTAGAAAAGGGTAATAAATGCAATGTTTCGAGGTTCTTCAGGGAACAATCTTTTGGCAGTGTGGTTGATATATGTTTTGACATGGAATGTCGGCATTTCTACTAATAGGGACAACGAAAATGGAAGGAAAAGGTGATCAAAAGTTTGCCGTTCTGACTGGTTGAATAGCACATTCATACATTAGCAGATTAGCAGGCCGCCCTATATGCCCTAGCCTCCAGACTAGGCTACACGTTTAATATTTATGTAGTGGCTATCGTTACGGCAGCCGTAACTCGATTTTCAACTGCTATCGTTACCGTATTGCAAAATCACCATTGCGAATCAACATCACAAATAATAACTGCCCGTCTAACCAGAATCCTTCAGTAGCTTGATTGGTCACCTGGTCATGTTGGTTTACACATTCGACTACTTTTTTACTCAAATTTATGCGCTGGAGATCCGGGTTCGAAACCACTGCCGTGCTGCTTATTTTTTTTTCATTGTTAAATTTTTTTTTTCTTTAGGGCCGATTTCATGTTTTTAATCAAATCGTTCTTTTTATTTTGTACATTTCTTTTTTTCTTTGTAATCCGTGGCTTTGGAGGATTTTGTTTTTAAAAGGGAAATTAAGTCCAAGAACCATTCGGTTGAATGATAGTCTGGCTCCAACAGCTAAAGATCCTGACGTTGAATAATATTAGGTCAGGGAACCAGACGGTTCCGTAACGATAGCAGTTGGAAATTGGGTCACAATTACGGCTGCCATATTAACGATAGCCACTGCAAAATATTTAACATATAGTTTCTCATACTAAATATGCACTCAACAGCATGATATTTGCTCATTTATTTCAAATTGTGGCGACAAATGTTTGTAAAAATTGAACATACTGATCATTTCTTATTGAAACAAGTAATATTAGTTAATAAAATACATGTATTAATGCCAGTTGTTGAAACTGATCTTCATTACTTTTTAATTCAGTGGTCAAAATAATCAGATCATTGCTTAAATAGTTTGTGATTGAACTTGTTGAAATGGTTGTGTTACCTTGAATTAGTTTGAAAATATTAGCTTTTTGGTCCCTATTGTATCATATTGGTGGCATCTGATTGGCAATTTCATGTAAACCAGCACTCCATGACTGGTCTATGCAGTTTACAGAGTGGTTTTGCAAACCACAAAATGACAAAGTCCCCAAAATGTATTCATATATATTTTGTCACCAAATTTATTTATAATAATATATAAAAGTATGTATTCTTTTGTTTTTGTAGCTGTCATTATGATGTGAACGTGGCCTGGACTTCAGAGATAAGCAACAATCTGATAGTATCCTCTCCACTTGTTGCCGACATCAACGCTGATAATAAGCTGGACATCATCTCGCCCGCGTTCACAGAGGAAGTCGTTGGCCTTGATGGGGTCAGAGGCCAGAACCTTTTGGGGTCAAACTGGCCAGCGAGCTTCCACGGCAGCTCATTCCATGCCTCACCTTTATTGGTATGATGTTGTCATTATACACATTTATTTCAATGGTTATTGGGTCTTCTTAGCAGTGATGTAGTGGAGTCCATCATGGTCATCACAAGTCCTCACAAGTCATCAAAAGTCTTCCAGTCTCAAGTCAAGTCACAAGCTATTCAAATGAACTGTGACATTAACACACCTTTGTTATTGTTATTCACCTGTTACGTGTGGCTGGACTGGTGAATAGACTTGTGATTCACTTTTGATGGGACTTGTGACTACATGTATAACACTGTCATGTGAAGATGTGCTCTAATTGTTATTTTGAGTTTCTTCTCCAAATGGACTTCTTTTTTTCTAACAATACAAGTGATTCACTAAGACTTGTGAATGAAACACCGAAGAAGGAAACAGTTCCATACCTGGACATCACTTGACACCCTGTGCACAAACCCTATGAGACTGGTCTAAAAAACTCCAAAGCGTTTCCTCAGTTATACTTCAATATTTTCCCTCCTAAATTTGACTTTTTAGGACATGTTATTGCTTTCTGATGGCTAATAGGTTACTGTAGGGAAAAATTAGTGATGTCCATGTACCGGTATGTAATTCTTCCCAAAAAGAATTTTCCACATTTAGTTACAGAATAATCACTTCATTTATTTTGAAATGATTTGCTGCCAGACAATAATTCAGTTCTTCCAGGGTAGACTGGTTCCACCTCCCACCCTGTAAGGACTGGAAACGAGTCTACTCATACGGCAGATAATCTGTTGAAGAGCTTGGACATAATCTTCAAATATTATTATTGTATGATAGTACCGTGGAGTGCCATGGCCTCTTGGTCTTGAACATTGAATTTGTGGTCAGCGGGTAATTCTGCAGGTTGTAGGTTCGCGTCCAGCCTGCGGCTATGGTGCGTGTGCCCTTGTGCAAGGCACTTTGTCACTCATTGCTTCTCTCCACCCAGGGGTAAATGGGTACCTGTGAGGGCAGAGATGGTTATTGTGGTTGATATAAGCTGCTTTGGGCCGAAATGGCAGCATGGAGCTGTATACTCCCCAGGGAGTTGAAATGGTCTTTGGAATGTTTCATTGGCCCAATGAGCAGGGTAACACGAATGTAGCACCTTGAGCACCATTGCTGGTGGATACGTGCGCTTTTTAAATACGCATTGTTATTATTATTGTATTTCATTGCACAGTATGACATTGATAGCAATGGCAGAGAAGATGTCGCCCTATTCACATCCGATGGAGAAATTCATTTCTTGGACCCCCAAGGAAATAGGATGAAGGAGCGGACGATGCACGTCCCACCCCTAGATGTACGGAGAGAGTGGTGGAATAAGACGACTGGCCTGAGACAAGACGTGATCAGCCAGTTTGTGCGAACATCTGTACCAGGAAAAGTATGTTGAAAATTGGGGGTTTAACTTCACCAGCATAACTTCATAAGTGGCATAGGTGGCTTGTGCGTAAAGCGCTCGCCTCTCACCAAGGTGACCACGGTTCGAATCCTGGCCGCGGATCGCATGTGAGTAGAGTTGTGCGTTGGTTCTCTCCTGTGCCACGTGGGTTTTTCTCCGGGCCCTCCGGTTTTCCTCCCTCCAGAAAAATCAAACACTTTCGATCTCAGGCTGTGCTCCGTGGTCATATATGGGTCTATGTGGCCGGCAGCCATAGGCGCCTTTACGTGCCAGCGGCCCGACCACGTTGTAGCCGCGTCCTTCGCAATTCAGCATACCAGCTGCGAGTAAGGATGATTAGCCTCCCAAATTATTATTAAAATTATTATTATAAGCAATGTTTAGCCAGTGCAGTCCGAATGCTTGCAAGGAAAAAAGTCACAATCCTACTAGGTTGCGATGCGAAACCTCGACCTCCTGCTTACTAGTTAGGACAATATTAGTTATCGTACCAGCCCGAGTGGAACACGGAATGATATGGGACACAGGCGCACTACATTTTCTGTATTACACAAGCGCAAGTGGGATAGGGATGTATCTTGAAGCAAATTTGACGCACAGTAATGATGGAATGTGCACTCTCTACACGAAACCAGAATGTACCACATACACGCACACGTCAAGAAGACAGTTCAACAATGATGGAAATGTTCAACAATTAAATTCAACAAGTACCTAATTTTTAACATTCTTGCATTCAAAGTATCCGCATTTTGAACAATAGCAATTACAATGGATGTTAATAACATGTCTGGAGACTGCAGACATTCTGTGTCCAAAGACCATGGCAATTTTACTCTTAAGTTTATTTAATGCCAAAGCGCGGGTGTCCTGAGAAAATGTATTGCTTTGTATTGTACACATTCACAGTTAAATTTCTTCCATCTACCTTAACCCGAACCCTGCTGGGCACACAACACAGTGCATCAGGTGCTAAAGTCTGTGGTACCTTTTTGCATTGGGCCATCAACACCAGTGCATCAACGGCCAATTCTGAAACAATCGGAGCAGCTAGTCCCATTGAACAATGCCACAGTTGGATCCTGCTGCTGTTGGCATCGCATACTCTGAGGCATTTCGGCCTTGATGTTTTTGGTCTAATGGATCTTGCTACACTGAGCAGGCTTCTCATTCGACAAGTGTTTCATACAGGATGAGTAAAAAAATAACGAAACCCAAATGTTGGGACCATTGTTTAAGTTAAGTTCTGCCTGTAGCACTTTCAAATTGTAGGATATGAAAGCTCAATTCATAAGCTGTCTTTTTGTAAAAGAATCATTCAAATCACTCATGTACTTTAGCGACAGTTTTATGGTTCTGTCCACGGATTACAAAAAAGTCAGTGTTCTTTCAGTGAAACAAAAACAAATCACGTAGGGATGTGTGTGAATTGTTTTCGTTTTGCTGAAAGAACGCACACCTTTTTTGTGATCTGTGGACAGATCTTTAAAATGGTGGTTGTTTTTAAAACTCCGTAACTTCAAAAGTACATGAGTGATTTGAATGATTCTTGTACTAAAAAGAAAGCTTATGAATTGGGCTGTCATATCCTAGATTTTGAAAGTGCTACATGCAGAACTTCACTAAAACAATAGTTCCGAAATTTGGGTGTTTTTTTTTTTACTCACCTTGTATGTTGCGTTTAGCAGGGTTTAGGGTAAATCAATTTAAAGTACAACTTTTTCCCTAGCTACCTAACTACAACTCCGAAGATTCATCTAGCAATCAGCAGTACATCAGCGTGATTGCTCACGTGTTAGCCACACCAGTTATTGCTGATCTCAATCAGGATGGTATCACTGAAGAACTGGTCATACCAGTCAGCTACTACTTCGACAACGAGATTAACAGGTACTTGGTTCACTCTTACCATTCAAATCCAACTGCGTATGTGTTAAATGTCACAGGTCATTTACGATAAACATAAACAGCAATCTCCAAGACAATGGTTCTTTGTGGTACCGCCTGCAGTTGAGTTTAAAGTAAGCAGCAACCTTCGGTAATTGTATGTTGTCGGACGTCTTTGTCCCAAATGACCTTTGACCTGGAGCTGAACTACTTCATTGCACAGAAATAAGCTGCTGTACTGATAACGTCACACATTGTTTGAACACATGTGCTTTCTGATGGGAGCCTGGTGGGGACGACGGTTTCGTAGCCCCATAGAAAAGCACGCAAGTACACAAAGTGACGTCATCAGTACAGAGGCATATTAAGTACCGCATCGGCTCACTCAATTTTTGCTTTATTTTGCTCTTCACAGGTTGCCTATGTATACTGGATATGTACAATAAATAACCTTGAGTTTGAGGTGGTAATGTTATAACCAGTAGCTTTTGTATTTAAATTTATTGGATAAGTCAAAAGGGGAAACTGACTAGCTTCACTTTTTATTTCTTTAAATCAGTACCGGTATAAGGTGTTTTTTTTTAAATTGAGTTGGCTTTGCAATTGACGATTGTCATTTCTAAGGTTTGTAGCATTGCTAACGTTACTAACATCGTGACTTTGGGCATGATGCCTGCAACATGCTGGTCTACAGCTTCCGTCTGGCACCCTATTGGCCTGTTATTTTGAGACATGGTGGACACAATAGGAGAGGATTTTTTGGTTTGGGTAAAATCTTTTGTACTTACCCAAATTTAACCAAACCAAATGGCACCCTATATCCTATGTGCTGGGCCCAATTTAGCGGCGTTGCTTAGCACACGATGTTATGCTAACAGAGCCTACGTCTATTTCATGGAGACTGTAAGCAGTAATCACAGCAAAAGGCACGCTTACTGCAGAGGAAAAATTTGCTTAACTTTCATAGTGACGTAACAATTGAAATCTTCATGCATGCGCGACTGTTATCACGTCCACGCCATGAAATAGTGCTTAAGGTTAGCAAATTTTCCTACTATGCTAAGCACAACTTGTCTGCCGACTGTGAAGCAGTGCCATGAAATTGGGCCCAGGATAGCTCAGTAGATACAGCATCAGCACGGTAGTCCAGAGGTGACAAGTTCGAATCCAACTTCAGTTGATCTTACTGTTCAAATTTTTTCATGTTTTCGCATCTTTGACTTTGACTTTTGACAGGTCGGAGGAAGAGCTTCGTGCTCTGGGAGTATCTGAAGCAGACCTGCAGGGCTATTTAGCAGGGGGCATTGCCCTGTTCAATCTCACTACGGGAGAGCTGTACAAGGAGTTGATACTAGAACTCACTAAGGTATGCTCATACTGTTATCCACCCAAATTATGGGCGTGTCTGAATTGATTGGCTTCGGCTGGCGGTAACACACATGTCTATTGGAAGCCGCTGAAGCCGCTTCCATAGGCGCATATCTAATTGAAAGCCGTTGCCAAGTAATTTGGCTGTGGTGAATTCCTCTGGTACAGACCCTTTGCATTGGGAAGCCATCTTTGAGCTTTTTTGGGGGTTTATTGTGAGGAACATTGAATGCACCCTATGGGCGCCATGCACAAGTACCCCTTCAACGGAAATAAAGGGAGAGTTGGCGGAGACAACTTGGAGAGACGTTTGGACGCACTGCTGACAACGCATGACGCTCAGGTGAAGACGCTATGGTTTTGTGCACATTCGGAATAAAATGTGTCATGCGTACTTTGTGCTATACGCATGCATACCAGCACACACACACGGTGCGTCCCGTCCACGGGGCTTTCGAAAGTGGTAAATAAGCGCCCTCTCTGTTGGCGCACTGACCCCATTTTCCAAGTATCTGATCTCTGATTGTTAATATTTGACACACTTGAAAAGCATTAGATACTAGACAAGACTAATGGCTGGTCAGTACTTCACACCAATGGAATTCTGAAGCAAATGGGACGTCACGATGCATTCCCAGTAAAACTTCACTGCAATTGAAATTTGCTCGACTTTAAATCAGTTATAAATTATTATATATCCTCCAATCATACTAGACGCGAAAGCGAATGCGAACTCGAATGCGAATTTGTGATGTCAGGGCGAGTTTTAGCGCTGCGAATTCACAAAAGTTGAACACATTACGTGCTTCATGATGTCAAATTCGCATTGCATTTGCATTCTCATGCAGTATGAACCGGCCTTTAGGTGGGGGGACTTTTTCACAACCGGTTTTAGTAGTGCCCCCCCCCCTTAACAGTTTTTACAAATGGAAATATTTAGGCCACTTTTTTCAGAAAAACTAACCAAATTAGTCCCCCCCCCCCCTGTACCCAACCAAAGCTTGGATACACTACTGCCTAACAATCGACAGACATTTTACAAAACAGTTTGGATTTGTCCACAGAGAAATGATGAGTTTCCAGGCTACGTTCTGTTCTCTCCGACCATCATGGATCTGGACAGCAAAGGAGGCCCTCTAGAGATCATTGTGGGAACATCGGCGGGCAACCTTCACGTCTTGGATCACACTGGTACCCCGCGCACTGGTTTCCCTCTGCTCCTCAGCACCTTGCATGGACAGGTATGTGCAGTTTATAGTAATTGTAACAGGATCCATGGAATGGATCTATGTAATATAATAGAAGCACCCTCAATCCCATCCTCGGTAACCCAATGTTTTATGAGCAAAGCATGGCAGCAATTGGCCAATCAACGGCTTTGGCCGATTTTCTGCTCTAAATGACGTCACAAGCTCTAAAGGCGGCTCCCATTGGCTGGCACTCAGGGTCGTATGAATTTTGCAGGCACCGATATATCAGATGTTTGTAGCTTGGCTTTGCACATGTGAACGTCTGATACTCAAACTACAGAAAGAGTCGTTAGGACTGGGTTTTTTCCCCACTAACCGGTAGAAAGAACATTTTCTGGTCTTTGTTGTGAATATATCACTTAGACAGCAATGCTCATTTTTTAACATTTTGGCCATTTTGAGATATGGCGGCAGCATGTTTCAACAGGCAAACTTTCCTTATATATTTTCAGTTGACTGGACCCTAGAGTTGTTCTGTATGTAGGACGGCAACAATTAATCCTTGACCATGGTCAAGCCTAACTGTTTCAAATATCAATTTTTTTGTAGTACTCAATACAACTCTTTAGTGTAATTTGGTGATTTGGTGATTTTGGAATGCCAGTCTGAACTGGAACATTAAGCAAGAGGCTGTCGGTTTGAGTCCCACCATAGAGCTATATTAAATTACTAGAGCAGTAACTCACTGTACAAATGAAGCCTGCTGGGCGCATTCATGTTTATGCACAAACCTATGAAAAACTCATGCAGTCAAGCCGATACAGTCAAAACCAAAACACAATTACTAGATGAGCATTTCATTTTGCTCTGCGCAAACTGACGCAAATGCGTGCGTGTATGCGCTGCAGATGATTTTTGCCGTGACGTTCTTTAATACTCACAGAAAACGCGCTAACGTTTGTTTGTGTATGCGGTGCTTGCACGTTGCATTTAGAGTAAATATTCCGAAATGCATCCCGTGCTATTTTATTATGTTCCACAAACACCCACATCCAAACGTGTTCACACTGTCGATCATGGACGTCCTATTGTCCCTCTTTTGTTTGGACTCCCATATGTTTTGTACACGACCCTAATCGCAGATGTATGCTGGGAATCGTGGACGATATTGTCCACGGTTTGAAAAGATGAACACGCCCATGGATTCAAAATGTCTATGCCCAATACGGCTTCAAAGTATCTCTGTGTGGGGGAATGAGGAGCTAGCGTTCTAGTAATTTAAGATAGCTCTGTGAGTAAGTTTGTTATTTTGTTTTCTTGCAATTTCCCAGACAGCACTGAGTATACTTGCTCATGAATTTACATCAATTAAAAGCAAATGCCAACATTCAAACCGTCAAACTGGTCAAGTGCTTTGATGCATAACGCTTCATCAAGGAGGAGAGTCAGTCAACTGTGTCAATTTAATTACCTCAGGTGAATAGGCCAGTGGCCTGTCACCTCATAAGTGTTAGGTCAAGGGCAAATTCTGTATCACTGCATAGCAAAGGAAAAACGATTCTCAGGAAATTAGGGCTGTGTTCATGCATGCAGCACCACCTCAGTATCAAAAACTAAAGCCATAACAGATTTTTGTGTGCATGTTGTGTTTGTTTTCAAACAGGCTGGTTTTTA
This sequence comes from Patiria pectinifera, assembly GCA_029964075.1. Taxonomy (NCBI): domain Eukaryota; kingdom Metazoa; phylum Echinodermata; class Asteroidea; order Valvatida; family Asterinidae; genus Patiria; species Patiria pectinifera. Next base: position 41,350,244 of record CM057142.1, on the reverse strand, counting down.
TCTTTTCTTTGTTTTTGCTGGTCCCAGAGGGCCAGCCTAGTGTCCTCTTTGCACCTAGATCTCATTGACTGACTCCCTCACTCACTGTCAACTGTGTGCTGGGCAGTGCTATCGTATAGGATTACTCGGTAATAACACCTACGATTCAGCTATAAGAAAAACACGCATCATCTACAAAACAGCAATGAATATGTACAAAGCACTATCAAACACAAACCTCCAAAATGCATAACAGATTCACTAGACCTCAGCATGCCGAACTGAAGTGGCCTCCGCTCAGAGCAAAACTCAAAAATACCACGCACATTCAAACACGCAGGTGACAAGGCTTTTTCTGTAGCAGGACCTAGATGTTGGAACTCACCCCCTCTCAGTGTTCGTCATAGTAAATCCATCCACCAGTTCAAAAGTAAACTTGAATCATATCTATTTTCATATTAATTGTACTTCTATTGTTCATTCCCCTCCTGCTATGTTTCATTAGTTGTACTTTCTGGAGTTGTTCTTTCGTAGCACATTGTAACCTTTGGAAAAATGCCCTTAATAAATGCTTGTATACGTGTAAAGGTACCACTGAGGAGACATGTTATCGTAATTTCTTCGCATTATGGGAGACATCGGTTATTAGGAAGACATTTTCATGTCTCCCTAATGTCACAGCCCCCCTTTAGAGGCACAATTTTATTGTCGCAATTAGGTTATATTTGTTGCTCCTGGTCTTACGAGTAAACGTACCGAAATTCGTGGGAAAAGTCTATGCACAAGTCTAGGGGGATGTCTCCCAAATGTCCAATTCAGTGTAATTATTATCCCCTCTGCAGACTACATGCATGTAAAGACTTCAAGTGATTAGCCATAGAATAGAATTTTGTGCACTCTGGGACCAGCTTTACCTAGGCTTGCCTGTGTCCTTTTCAGATCACAGTTGAAGACCTGAATGACGACGGGCACCTGGAGATGGTTGTCATGGATACCAGCTCCAACGTCATGTGTCTGGATGTGACAGGGCATGAATTATGGGATAGCCAGATTTCTGGTTCGTCGTCAGCAGGGTCCAGGGTGGCTGATATCAATCAAGATGGCATCCTAGATATCGTCATAGCAACCAATGACGGGTATGCTTCAATGTTTTTACATTTCTATGGAGAGGGCATCTGAGTAAAACTAAATGTGACCTTTCACCCTGTCAATCATTTGTATGTTCTTCCTATGGGCCTTATGCACGAGTCGGCCATATTGAATTGAAAATGAGGTAAAATTTTCATTTTTTGGAACTTGCGAAGAGAAATGAAAGCAAGTAAATTACTAATTAATACAAGTCTGCTTCAATGAATAAAATAAAATTAAAAGTTATTTTCTAATGTTGTAAAGCAGAATTAAAAAATAAAAAAACAGTAAAATATAAGAGCATAAATAGTAAATGGCCATCCCCCCATCCCATTCAACAGACACTTTATGAAATACATTCACAGAACTTGACATGGCCAGGCCCCATGCAGCATCCTAAGGCTTTAAAAAATATAACACTCTTGTTAAACTTTTATTGGAATTGGATTTCTGGCATCTTTTCAAATACATGTAGTTGTAGCGTAAGCTAAGTTCATTCTACACAGTCATGTTTTTAAGTGGCTTTATAGTTACATGTATGTGTTAAGCTGACAGTGAACCTGGTCACTATGGACCCTGCGCACCAGTACCCCCTCAACGGTTACAAAGAGAGAGAGTTGGGGGAGACCAAAACTGGGAGGGACTCATGAACACACTGGAAAGATGCCAGAAATCAATTTCCAACAAAAGTCCATAAACTGTTCTCAAATACTTAATCTGTCAAATCATAAAGGACATTTTCATTCGGTGACATATGTCATCACATGAAATTATTCAAACCATTGCACTCATAAACATTCATTAATTGTGGTCCATGTACCTTTGGTAACGAAGTGCAAACAACCCGGTTCCTATGATGGTCAACTGTTATCATAAAACTTCCCACAATGCAACCAACCTTGAGTAGTAAGGACATCCTCAGCATCAAGGAAATCCACCTTGTGACAGACGAAGCCCTTACCTGGCTCTCCAACTTGGATCTGTCACTATAGTATACGCTGCTGCAACAGTCATATGCAAGAAAAAGATTTTGAACTATGACTAAAACCCATTGCATGCCCCCCCTCCAGAAAACGATTCCTCGTCATAGTGCCCCCCGGCATATAGATCCCTAGATTTGACATTGCTCATCCTAAATACTAGACTAGCTTACAATTGTTGAGTGATGTGTGTTTAATGATGGCAAGTTCAACTGTGGTCAGCCATAATTCTTTATCAAAATCACTCCAGTGTGCCTGAATTTGCCTCTCATGAGTAAACCGCACAGCGCTACCCCACCGGTCACGTGCAGATCCCGAGCATACAACACTAATCGTACGTTTCTATTTCAGGCATATCTGGGCATTACGAGGCGACACAGGCAAACTGATTGACGGCTGGCCGTTAGCCCTGGGAGGCAGGTTTCTAGCCAATCCACTCATTGCCAGGCTCAAGCCCTCACCTCGACCACTAGACATTGTAAGTTCAAATAAATCCACACAGCTTTGCCTTGACAGTAGGTGAGCGATAAGCCAGCTGCACCTACCAGTTACTTGCTTTTGTCTGTTCATGGAATTTGATTGTCACAGTGCCTACAAGAAATATGATCTGACTGCTGGTTACTGGCCTGTGTATAAAGGCATGGCAAGGGAAGAGGATTGATTTTTACTGTCTGTGACTGTTCAGACAGCAGAAGTGTTTTTAAATGCTTACAGTTTGGTATATGAAATTTTCTTAACCTTAGGATGAAAACGGAATTTTCAAAATAGTTCTCACTTTTCTGAACAGTCTTGATTGACAAAGCAACCAATTCCCTTCCATTAAAGTGGAGAATTAAATGAAGAGTTTGTTTCCATAACACGATAAACACCATTTTCTTAACTTAAAGAATCCCGCCAACTCCTGGCTGCCCAAAAGTCAGGTTTTTTTTTGCTGTTTAACACTATTGACCTATTGCTGTTTGTGAGTTAGCCACATCCCTTAGACAACGCTATGGAATTTTCTACGTTAAGTTTTGTTTGTCTCAGATTTTGCACGTTCCGCGTCCATTTGTATATCATGTAATTGGACAATATATCACAAGCTGCGTTGTTGCGATTCTACCGCGATCAATTTAAGAATACAGTAAAAAAAAAAAAAAAGTAGATTAGAAACAGCTGTTTTATACTGTGCGTGTTCTAAAAAGTTTCACAACTGAGCAACTTCTTCACTTTTTTCAGTATATCGTATTTTTGAAACAAACTCTTCAAATATCGACAGAATTGAGAGTTTTTAAATGTGCTTGAAATGATTGCAGGACTACAGATGGTTAATTATAATAGTACAAAATGTTTTGATACACCAGGTGGGCTTATATTTGAGTGCATACATTGTTTTATATTATGCGGCTCTTTCGGTGAAGTGACAACCATTAAACCTAACTCCCTAGCGTCTTTTACTAGGAACTGGACCAAGTCCATCGACTTTTTAAAACATTTTAACGTTACAGTTACTGGTTTTTTTTTTATATATATATAATGCTATAGTATTATTTTATTTTTAAAACTTGTAAAGCGCCTTGAACGTCTTTTTTAGACGGATTTTGGCGCTATATAAATGTTCTCTATTATTATTGTTCTCTATTATCAAAATCCATCAATTACTGTGCGTCCAATACAAACTTGTACATGACATAATGGAATCCACCACTGACGCACTGGTTGACATTCATGGACTTGCTACACATGGCTTTTATCACAATAGCAGTACAGGAAGCTAGGCAAAATCAATCAGATACCCCTAGCACTGCTTCAGGCCATTAGGCCCAAGTCCATCATACTCCATCAATATTTAGTCACGCCAGGCCTTCTGGACAAAGTCCCCCAAAATCCACCAAAATGGGGGTATGGATTTTGATGAAGTTGGGGTGATTAGGGTTAGGGTTAAAGTGGTTAAACGGCAAAACAAGTTCAGTTCGAACACTTACAATATTACATGAAAGGTCACAGCCCTTAGTATTTATATTTTTTTGTACCTTGCACTAGATAATTGCAGACTATGAGGGCAGTCTTTACATCATATCTGGTGACGCCGCCTGCCTCGAAGTCATTCACTTGGAAGAGAACATCATGACCCCGGTATTAGCCGCTGACTTCATACCCACGACCTCGGACCTGGAACTGCTGCTAGCCACCAGCGATGGTACGCTGATGTGCCTGAAGACGCATAACGATACAGGGAGCGAGGAGGTGCCTGAGCATGGGAGGAGTGAGAGGGCGTGGTCAATTGAGGCGTGGCACGCTGACACGCCCACTTATAACAAGTTCACAAACTGGGACAACAAGGTATGTTGGCATGGCTCCAGTAATTAACCCTAACTTCCTACGCATCTTTGCTAGGATACAACCTCAATCCTGCAAAATTCTTCAACTGCTTCCATGTAAAAATTGCATACAGCCTCAATCCTGCAAAATCCTATTATTTCTTGAATGTGGTCCTTGGAGGGGTGACCCCTGCCTCAATCCTGCAAAATCCTCCAGCAATCACTGTCAATATGTTGAGGCAGAGCCAGTGACATCCTGGAGCAGTGCGGAGGATTTCAAGCATAATCCAGGCCTACATTTTTGCATGGCTGAGCATAAACAACACAAGGTCCGGCCCAAGACCACAACACAGTGCATCCTCTACAATCAGCCACACATTTTTGCCATATAGCGTCAATTCTACAAAATCCTCCATTTTGAAAAGGATTTTGGAGGATTTGGGAAGGTTAGGGTTCAAGAAGCCACAGTTCTTATTAAGTCCTCTTTCAATACAGTCCTCCCTGTCCATCCTTTTTGCAGATTTGAATTCCCTCTTTTGCAGTACAGCAATTCTAAATTGGCTTAGTGTGTGGCCTGGTAGATTGAAGTGTTGAGAAACCAGTTTTTGTGTATCTTTGTTCCTGATGTCAAACTTGTGGCCACTCATGCATTGTCTTGGTGACTGTCCGGGCCTAATTTCATGGCGCTGCTAAGCACACGATTTTATGCTAACGAGCCCCCGTCTATTTCATGGAGACTGTAGCCAGCAAGCACAGCAAAGGAACACTTACCTCAAAGGAAAAATTAACTTAGTGACGTAACAATGGAAATCCCCATGCGCACAACCGTTAGCACATCCACGCCGTGAAGTAGTGCTTAAGGTTAGCACAATATACTGCTATAGTAAGCACAACTTATCTGCTACTGTGTTAGCGCGCCCATGAAGGTCCAGTTTGTCCAATGATAGCAGCGAATTAGGCATCGTGATAGGTGACCTCCATGTTGTATCTTTTTATTGCCATAGGTCGGTGTCAAGTTCACTGCAGGGACAAAACAGTTGGAGTATGTGGCTGGAAAATCTTTCCTTGTTCAATTTGAAATCTTTGACAACAGACCCGAATATATTGAAGACTCAACATATCATGTACAGGTAAGTCCATACAAACTACAAAGCTTCACAATATAGTTTTTTAGGGGAGCGGTCTTCAGTCCTCTACAGGGTGGTGCAAAAAGAAGGAAACCCACTTTTGACAGCGATTTTCACCTACTTGTTGAGCATATTTCAAAAACTCAATTTAATGATAGTAAGGCCAAAAAAAAAGTGGTTTTCTGGTGGTATGCTGCTTAAAAAAAAAGTGGTGGTGCGGTTTTTTTTTTTTTTTTTTTTTTTTTTTTTTTGTGTGCTGTGTGTGTGCTGATGAAATGGATGGTGACTTAGCAAAAATATGCAAATATATGAGAGTCCAGAGAGGCCACATAATAATTATTCCAACCATAACCCATAAAAAAACAAAAAAGCAGCAGGCAGCAGTTCCAGGTGAACCAGTGAGTTGTTTGTTTTTTTTCATCATCAAAAAAAATTGAAAAAATTTTTTTCATTTTTTATGGCAGACAGGGCACGGCATACCAGAGCACGGAAACCGGATTTTGGCCTAACATATTGATCTTTAAACGTAAGTGATGAAAAAGTGATTGCAAATGCATATTGTCTCTGAGATATGGTACTTTAAAGATTTCATGTGCCAAACCTTTTTTGTCCACGGACGGCTTTATTCCATCCGCTTGACTGAGCTCTGGAGCTTGATTTGAGGACAAAAAACACCACACTAGACTTACGCGTGCACAACAGTGATTTTGGTGGCTTGTATTTCAAATTAGCATAATAACACTATTCTTGTGCTGAAAGACTTTTTTCACCACGTATGGTTGAAGAGCTATACTTCACTACATTATGCAAAAAAAACCCAGTTCAAATAAATTAAAGTTAAGTAGGTTACAGTTCCTGTCAAAAGTGGGTTTCCTTGTTTTTGCTCGTCCCTGTATAGCCTATTGACTTAAACTGGTTGTATACTGGTGAGTTCCAGGAAGTGCTATCATATAGGAATACCCCATGTCATCAATGCATGGGCTCAGTCCAGCCCCTGTTTAGACCAGATATATGAAAGACTTTCAGTGATAAGCCATTCTGAATCAGCTGAATAGAATTGCGTGTACCCTGTGACCAGCTTGCTAGGCTTGCCATGTCTTGTGTACATCACATAGCATGGTGTTTCTATAGACCAATGGGACCAGCTTGCTAGGCTTGCCATGTCTTGTGTACATCACATAGCATGGTGTTTCTATAGACCAATGGGACCAGCTTGCTAGGCTTGCCATGTCTTGTGTACATCACATAGCATGGTGTTTCTATAGACCAATGGGACCAGCTTGCTAGGCTTGCCATGTCTTGTGTACATCACATAGCATGGTGTTTCTATAGACCAATGGGACCAACTTGCTTGGCTTGTCATGTCTTGTGTACATCACATAGCATGGTGTTTCTATAGACCAAGGGGACCAACTTGCTTGGCTTGTCATGTCTTGTGTACATCACATAGCATGGTGTTTCTATAGACCAAGGGGACCAACTTGCTTGGCTTGTCATGTCTTGTGTACATCACATAGCATGGTGTTTCTATAGACCAATGGGACCAGCTTGCTAGGCTTGTCATGTCTTGTGTACATCACATAGCATGGTGTTTCTATAGACCAATGGGACCAGCTTGCTAGGCTTGCCATGTCTTGTGTACATCACATAGCATGGTGTTTCTATAGACCAATGGGACCAGCTTGCTAGGCTTGCCATGTCTTGTGTACATCACATAGCATGGTGTTTCTATAGACCAATGGGACCAACTTGCTTGGCTTGTCATGTCTTGTGTACATCACATAGCATGGTGTTTCTATAGACCAATGTCATGTCTTGTGTACATCACATAGCATGGTGTTTCTATAAACCAATGGGACCAGCTTGCTAGGCTTGTCATGTCTTGTGTACATCACATAGCATGGTGTTTCTATAGACCAATGGGACCAGCTTGCTAGGCTTGTCATGTCTTGTGTACATCACATAGCATGGTGTTTCTATAGACCAATGGGACCAGCTTGCTTGGCTTGTCATGTCTTGTGTACATCACATAGCATGATGTTTCTATAGACCAATGGGACCAGCTTGCTAGGCTTGCCATGTCTTGTGTACATCACATAGCATGGTAATTCTATTGACCAATCCGGGCATATACTATCAAGTTTATCGCAGAGGCCCCCTTCAGTGGTGAAAGTATTGTGCTAGCTGTTGTTCAGGATAACTGCCATGGAACACAGGGGCGGATCCAGGAATTTTCGCGGGGGGGGGGGGGTTTCATCAGCAAAAAAAATCTAAAAATGTACACAGGTTTTTTTTTTTACAAACTGGGGAGGGGGGTTTCGCATTAGTTTTTAGGAATTTGTATGATAATTTTTTTGGGACAAAGCTGGGGGGTTTTGACCCCCCCCCCCCCAGATCCGCGCCTGGAATAGTTGCTCTCTACAATAGCTAGCAGTGTGCATATATCAGTCACTGGTCAACCTCGTCCCCAGGGTGTCGAGCAGTACGCGCCCACCACTACCTGCTCTCTCACCCTGGTATTGGATCATTTGCATGTGCAAGATTTTTGAACACGTATGCAAATGAGGAATAGTCTGGTGCCTGTCTGTACGTTACATTTGCGTTTGTTTTTGTATGCGGTGTCTGGGGTAAAAACAGAATCAATTCGTCGCAGGACGAGCATGGCGTGACTTACTAAAACATGATTTTATTTTAATTAAACTGTTTCGATCTTATCGAGACAACATGCAGTATCGCATTTCATATTAATATGAACAAATTGGAAAGTAAATGAATATTTTTGAGAAGGCATTAACGAATGATCGCGAAAACACGTAATGCACGTTGTGAATAACAACACCAAGTACACGATATAAATCCAGTTCTAGCCAATGCGGTATCGAATCAGGATACAGGAAGAAAGTTTCCTATCCAGGGCTTACTATTGGAAATGATGTTGGATGTTGGTGTGTTTCCTTCACTTTTTCTCATTTGCAGGTTATAGCACCCTCTGGAGTCCAATTTGAAGAAATTTTGTGTAATTTTGTTGTTCCTTGTACAAAACCAGTTCTTAATTCAAAGTAACTATTTCTATTGGCAATGTAGATCACGTGTGGAAATATAATCGTGCTGCCTAGGACGATTTTACTAGAAACTGGAATTCATCGGATGAGAATACAAACACCCAATCGTCCAATCAGAGCAGTCCTCACTGTCCATGTGACCAATAGGCACGGCCAGATGTTCCAAGACTCCTTTGCAATAAGGTTTGAATTATTTTCCAATTTCAGTGATTTTTCCTTCCTATACATCACAATTTTGGTTTAAAAGCTTAAAAATCTGTGCTGAGCTAATCAATGTTCTTAGCTGCTTCAAGAAATTGGCCAATCAGTGGTGTAAACTGGGTCCAGTTTTCAGGGGGGGGGTCACTTAGGGGTGTAATTTTCTACGATTTTAACAATAAAATCTCTAATCATAAGATGGAATTCTGTGTCGGGATGATGTAAATTCAATATTGGTATTGCCCTTCACCGATGAATTTCACCGATAATATAATGGAATGCCCAATATTGAATTTACATCGCCCTGACGCCAAATTCCATCTTACGATTAGTTTGGTGTTGGTACCCGCCGCTATGTCAGATTCGAACCAGCCAGCTGACCCAGGCAAGCTCGGTGGTCGAGTGGTAAGAGGTCTGCACTAGTAAGCAGGAGGTCGTGGGTTCGACTCTAACCGTTCAAGTCCCACCCAAACTAATAGTTTTAATGCGGCAGGTACCAACACCAAACTAATAGTTTTGATGTTTTTCTCACAATAACTTGAGACAACACCGTTATGTGCATACTGTGTTAATGAAAATACGTCGGTGAAGGGCACTTGTTAAATATTAAATAAAAATCTCATTTTTTTTCTTTCCCCATTTCCGGAGGTGGGGAAGGGGGAGAGCAGATTTTTTCTCGCCTGGACTTTGTTCAGGAAAGAGACTGCAATTGCCATGTCTGAACATATATGTAGTATGTATGTATGTAGTATTAATGTGGTATTTTGGTTAAAGTTTCGGAAAATTGGTCTCATTGCAAAAGTTGAAGTCCAATTGGAACCAAACTAGCGTCATAGATGCAACATGGCAACCTTCACATGATAATGATGTCAAGGGTCACTCATTAAAAATGATCGCGAAAGCAGGCGAGACGCGCGGTTCGAGAACCGACTTGTTCGTGAATCCCTCAAACTGCAACATACTTTGTATTGAAATAGTCCTGCTTCCACATTTTATTAAAATGTGCTGTATTGAATTTAAATTAAATTCATCACGTTTTCAATAAAGAGAAATCACAAAACTATTGCAGCTGTCACGAAGAAGTATCAGTATCAAGTGTAGATAAATTCATAGTAATTAAAATGAATGGAGGTATTAATTAACAAAAAATTTTGTTTCTCTTTAAATTTATAACAAAAATGAACAACCCACAGTGTGGCTCAGACACAGTGTCTGAGCCAACTAAATCTCTCATTTCCTGCGAAAAACACCACATTGGAAATAAATCCCTTGGAAAAAAAAAACTCAAATGAAATTGCATTTTATATCAACAGCAATGATTTATTTACTTCGTTACTATAACACAAAGCCTTACCTCAACCGGAACAATTACCAAGGTTTCTGGCAAGCTATTATTAGCAAGAATTTACCGACTAGCCCCGATATAATTCAATATTGACATTTTAATCATAGTTTGTTTGATCAACCTTCAGGCTGCACGTCCTGATCAGGGAAGAAAAATATCGCCATGGTAATTAAGCCTTGGGAGTGATTCAGCCAGAAACCTTCATTTTTTTTTTCTTTCTTAGAAATGAGGTTTTTACCCTTAATTAGTCCAATCTTTGTTCGCTTGGTGAGCACATGGACGAAATTATCGAAACCGTTCAGGCATGCTGCTCGGGCGACATTGGAAATATTATGACAACATAAATCAATATTTGAGTTAGTCCAGTGCAAAAAAATAGCCGTACTGCATGTGGGAGGGAAAATGGATAAAAATACCAAAAATATAATATGACTGATTTGTTTTGATTAAGAACTAATTTGTGCCCTTGTATATTCAATGGAACAAAGTTAAAAAAAAAACGAAACCCAAATGTCGGGAGCATTGTTTTAGTGAAGTTCTGCATGTAGCACTTTCAAAATCTAGGATATGAAAGCCCAATTCATAAGCTTTCTTTTAGTACAAGAATCATGCACATCACTCATGTCATTTTCAAATTACAGAATTTTTTAACACAACCACCGTTTTAAAGTTCAGTCCACATGTATCACAAAAAGGTAAGTGTTTTTTCAGCAAAACGAAAACAAATCACATAGGGATGTGTGTGAATTGTGTTCGTTTTGTGATCAGTGGACAGAACTTTAAAATTTTAAGATTTTGAAAGTGCTACATAACTTCACTAAAACAATAGTCCAAACATTTGTGTGGTTTTTTTTACTCACCCTGTATACTAGCACGGAATTCATAATGAAGTCTTGTTGAGAAACATTATGTTAGGATCACAACGTTAGGCCAGCTAATTTAGTTGATTTGTAGATTTCAGGCTTATCCAGTCAGTAAGCAGTTTGAAGCAGTTTCATTCATTTTTATTTACATGTTTCAATATCAAATGCTGTTCTAAGCATGACTGGCATTTGACCAAACTGTTTGCTTTTCCTTCATTTTCATGATCCCTTCTGTTCTCTATTCTTCTGTTCCAGTTTCAACACAAAGTTTGTCCAGGAACTCCAGTGGTTGTTATTTGTTCCATTTGTTGCCATGGTGATGCTACTCCTTCTAGTTCACGGCTATCCAGAAGTTGACCTTTTACCTATGACCCAAAGCTTCAAACATAGGTGAAAATGACCCAAGGTACTTTCATGTTTTACAGTGTGTTGCATTGTTGTAGGTCTCGAGATCTGGTCTTGGTCTTGAGACAGCCTCGAGACTTTTTTTGTGGTCTCAGTCTCGGTCTCGTCCTATCAAAGTCTCGGTCTCGGGAGGGCTGGTCTCGGTCTTGAAAGCTCTCGTCTCGGTCTCGGATGTCAAAGTCTCGGGTTTTACCCCGAGACCTGTCGAGACCACAACGAAATGCACAATTTGCGTACAAGTCTAGTCTTTATTCCAAACATAAAAGAATTTGGTAAATGTATGTTTTCATGCTGAAGAATGAGATAGAAGCTGGAATAAAGACCAGTCAATTCAGCTTGTCAATTCGGTAACCTTGCACAGTTACATTGCCCATGTATTTCACTCGTACACATTGTACTGTCCTGGACGTGACCATCAACGCTTGCATGTGCAAATGTAACATGTTCTTGTGCTTCATTTCTGACATTTAGTGAGTATTTGCTAGACTTTACGTTCAACAATAAGCCTTCTGCAAGTAAAAATTGACCTTTGTTTGCAACAAGTTGTACACCAACTTCACGAAACTTTGTTGGCTGCAATTTAGGCAGTAATTTAAAGGGCCTAATTTTGAAATCGGAATTCGCCTTTCTGACAACATTTTAGACACTGTTTTTCAGGGCAATTAAGGTCTTGCATAGTTTGTTAGTTAAATTTACATTAAAAATCAATCAACAGGGTACCGGTAGGAAACTCATCCAAAATATTCTAAAAAATTCTTCAATCTGCCAATACTATATTTGGAAATGTAAGATTTTTTTTTTTTTTTTTCTCGCTTCATGCTTGGTCTCGGTCTTGGTCTCGGTCTCAGAAGTCTTGGTCTCAGTCTTGGTCTCGGTCTCGGCCTGCAAAAGTCTCGGGCTCTGAAGTCCGGTCTCGGTCTCGAAAGAGCTGGTCTCGGTCTTGGTCTTGGTCTCGAATGCCTCGGTCTCAGTCTTGGTCTCGGACATGGAGATCTTGACTACAACGCTGGACTGTGTTGTTTAAAAGTCCACCAGTTGGCAATTTCTGTGATTTGAGGTTTGCACCTTATAAATAATATATTTATATTATGCCTTGGGTACTGTAATTTCTTTGGTGTAAAAAGATCTTGTGTTAAGGACCATGTAATATAATTTTGCTATGCACTCTTTGAAAATGCATCTGTTTGTGCAATTTAATTTCAAATTCAATCTTCATATTTCCATTTTCAAGGGTGTTTTTGTGCCTTGTTTTTTTTGTATGCTCATAAAAATGTCTGTATTCGGGAGCAAATTTGTGATGTCAAAGTTGTCAGAACTTTGGATTTTTTGGTAGTTTCAATGGATAACGGGAAGTTAATGAGCAATGAGCAAACTTTATGCGCACATTTTATGGTTCCCAAGTTGAACAGAAAACCCCTCATCTGAAGAATGTGTTCTATATGACATCACAGCAATGGCGCCCTCAGTTGTCAGAAAAAGCATGGAATATTTTAAATGTTTTAAAAAGTGCACTTCATAAAAAAAAAGGATCTCATAGTTGTACATTTCAGCGGAATGGATATATGCACAAAATATGTTCCAGTGTGTCGCAGTGTAAAAATCATGTCATGAACCCTTTCAGTTTATTACATAGAATGTGAAATCATTTACGCCAAAAACAATAATAGTTCTGCTTCCGGTTACCCGACCGACCCTATTTTTAGGCTGCGACCCTAAACATTTTATCGGCAATTAAAAAAAAATAAAAAATAATGATTGAATAAATAAAAATAAAAACCTTTTGTCTTTTCTGTCTTCACAAAATACCTACCAACAACCCTTTTGCTTTGTATTTATTTGTTTTCTTACTTACATTCGCTATTTTTTTCAAAAGAAACCTCCGTTTTTTTTACAACTTCGCTTCGCGATATAACTACTTCGCAATTCGATGTCACGGTGACTATAATCACGTGCGTAAGCTCAATGCGGCGACGACTGGTTCCCGCAGCACCAATTTAGAAGACATGATGAACATACGGTAACTAGTCTGTGCACGGCTATGCGATCGATAGCGCTAGCATACCACAGGCACGTGCACTGTCAACTGGTCGGATTCGATATCATAAAAATGCCAAGAAAACACCGATGGAGAAAGAATATTTTTGCAAGTTAATCCACAGAATTGATCTAGCTTGTCTGTGTATGTATTTTCTGGGAGTTTTCCGTGTTCAAGAGTTCATTTTGAGATCGCACTACTCGTATTTGGAGTGATACAATGCAGCGTGTTTCCCGAAATTTTTGACCGTAAAAACGAGGTCTGTTGGCCGCGGGCCACACACACACAGTGCATCACACACTTCGGAGTTTTGGCCAGCTTCCCGTCTTGACAAGCGTTGTGCATATGGTGCGAACGACCTGAATTTTCCACTATTTTTTACAAATTATCGGACTTAAATATATTGACAATAATTAAGGTAGGTTTTATTCACTTTTTGTGGCTATTTTGTGTATAGCTTTCGTAGTGCAATGGAAATAGTTCAGGCTAAAACTTCGCATATAATTGAATACCCCATTCAATCTGCATAAAAAAAATTGGTAAAAAAAAATAAAATATCTGACCGACTGACCCTATTTTTGAAAGGCATGTAATCGGAAGCAGAACTATTCTTTTTTTGGGCCTTAGGTTGCTAAGACAGGAGAAGTCATCACAAAGGCGAAGTCTATGGGACAGCTCACTAAATGTGTGGAATACATTTCCATATTTGGTGAGAAAGCTCACAGTGATCAAATATTACACTGGGATGATTGAATACCTTTTTGGGCAAACTTAGTAACAACTTGTATCTTTTGACAATATTTTGGGCACAATATGAGACATTGAGTTTGTACATCCAGAGAACACATTGCAAAAGACTTGATGTTGACTGAATTGATGTGTCCCACATTAACAATGTACCACATTTATTGCAGTAAACAGTTGTCAAATATGTCCTTTACTTTACTTTTATGGCTCAATATGTGATATGTGATATGTGGTTAATTCGATTTTTATATGGTTGTAATTAGGCTAGGTAAGAACACCATTGTGAAATTGTGCAATTTGCATGTTTTTTTATTTAAATAATCAGTCGACTTCTTTACATCTGTGTATCGTTAAATCTTTTCAGTGTTCCCATAAGAGTTTTTGACTTTTTTGCAATCACTTATGTCTGCATAATGCATACACAGTTGGCACAAAGGGAACCTTGAAAATTTAAAAAGACTACTTACATCCAAAAATTTCTTTTAGCTGATTTGTTAAGAAGCTCTTTGATGAAGCCAAAATTAAGCAAAATGTTCAGTTCCACCCCCCTCCCAACCAACACAAATATAATATTTAAAATTTGATTATGTATAGTCCAAAAAGATTGTCATCTGCATTTAGGTGACTGAATAAACCATAGTTGGTAATCAATCTGAACATTGTGTGTTATGTTTTTTTCATGTTATATTCTGTGACCCAATTGCCCCCCAGAACAATATTATGTTACTGCTTTCTACTTTTGCAATAAGTTAAGCTAGTTACAGTAGGCCTACTTTTTGTGTTTCTTTAGGTGTGAAACAAGTGGATGAATCGTTTGAAACAATAAATGCCTTTATCTCGATATTGAATATTAAATCAAGTGATGTATCAGGGTAGAATGGGGGTGGGGGATGTCTGTGCCTCTGCACCCTCCCCTCTTTAGAATTTGAAGAAGAAAGGAGATTTGTGTCTGTTTAAACAATCACAAAACCTACGTTCCTCCAAAACATTAGTACCCAAAGGAGCCCCCTGTAAATTGGACGCCGCTACTTAAATCTCCCAAGGTACCTAATAATGTAGACAACATACATCTATACAGCCCACTAGTTTACCCAGCCTGCAACATACTATCCCCCCCCCCCCGAGTCCATGTACTCTAACATGTAATACATTATTGAGAACTTCAGATCACTGCACGTCTCTGATGGAACTCTCTGAATACCGAAGGTAAATTGTTTGATGAATAATAGATGCTTATGAGGGATTACCGTGCCAAAGTGTCTAAATACACCCAATCTGGTGCGCTCGGCTTGCGAGTGTTTCAACTGATTTATTTATGGGTCTCTGCGGCGATTTTGTCGGTACGCGTGGACAATGTTTCTGCTGCTACTGTATCGGTGATTTTTTTTCCATGCCTGAAATGGTAAAATCTTCACACTGAACTTGTTTCCTAGACAACCGTTTTTTTATGAGATACAATTCAAGTTGGTAAGTCCTTGTCATGGGGGACCCGCAACCATTCTTTTAAATTCAAATGCATTTTTTTAGCCTTAAAAGTTTTTTTATTTATATTTTGAAATACACCGCAAAAGGAAACCTAATAGGTGCATACTAATTTTAAGTTCAAATAAATAACCAAACAGATTTTAACCAATATATTATGTTTCAGTGTCAAATTCATGTCGTGGTACCATAAAACTAGAAGTGCGATTGTATACATGGGAAATGTAAAAAGATGTTACAGGGAAGGAAAACGAAACTGAAATCTTGAAGAAAAAAATGTATCTGCCTCAATTATAAATGTAAATTTGTCATTTTTTAATGAAAACTGTTTCTTTGCATTATCATAACTGTCAAAACTAAGACACGCACTTTGTGAAGCCACATTCCATTAACAAGGTGTGAAGGCTGGCTTACACATTCACGCCAGCGGCCATCCGAAGAACAAATTGACGTCACGAAACATTTCCTTGTAAAAAAATAATGCCCCAAGGGGGAATGTATTCAATTAATGCGAATTTTTAGCGCGAGAATTTCGCTATTGACGTCACAACTTTGGCTTGATAATGGCACGCCAGGCAAGTAACCATGTACACAAAATGGAATCGTTTCCTTTTATCAAAAGTATCATATTTCCTCGCCTTTATCTGGGTTCGATTCCTACCTGGGCCAGTATGTGGATTGGGATTTCAGTCCCTTTCTGATTCCGTGAGTTTTCCTCAGAAAATCCTTCTGGGGTTTTCCTCCAACATCCAAAACTGTCATTTCTTATGCCGTTTCCTTATCAGTAATTGGACAGCCGTAACGACCCTTTTGGCTCGGTGTAAACATAAAACAAAAATGTCTTGCCAAAGATGCCTTTGCATTTTCTTAATGAAATAAACGGCAAAATATGAAACACTCGCAAGCATCCAACCATAGCATGACGCACTCCGTATACCTGTCATATCACGTCGTATTCCCACCGGTGACATTTTCAAAAATAATCGCATTTTGGATTCTAACCGGCTTAACAGCACACCGATGCCATCCAGTCATGTTCGCTCGACTATTCCATTAAATTAATTGCCCGCACCCTTAGAAGAGAGAAATTCAGCCACAGATTTAAGATTTGACGAAGGGAAAGCCGTTCTGGCCTTTAAAAGGTGTGAAGATAAGGACATACTTAACTATATTATGCATGTGGACCTTCAACTCACAGCTTGGTTCAGGGTTGCGGAACAGTAAATAGGCCAAAAATAGCCTCCCCGACCAAATCTCGATTTACACTTACAATTATTTGGCCCAATGAGGGATTGCATAGCAATGAAGAGTTCCTAGTTCTGAAGCGGACTTTGGACTTGAATTCCTGAGAAACTTCTGTGATTATATAGGACCCGAAAGTCGCTTTTGTTAGCGATGGAGCGGATTTTTTTCTCTTCAAAATGGTGTTAGCTTCAGCTAGCACTACCTTTAAGGGTATCGGTGATCATCTTCGGATGGACAAAATCACTTAAAGGTCGTCGTTAATTGAATGTAAAAATGAAAGACGTTCATCAAGCTTTATTTTGATGTATCAGTATGCCATGAAAGTTATGAGTATTTTCCCGATTTGTTGAAGTTGAGAAATTTATCATGAGAGTCAACGGCATTGTATTTACTGATCTGCATTTTGTGTTGAGATTTACTGTTAACACTAACGATTGTGATTGTGACTCAATGACAGTATACGCATATCACTAATACTTATAATGTGTCAGTTTGGTAGTTGATTTCGATCATTTAAGACTCACGATAGGCCCAACCATGTTGCCACAACCAAGACAAGGCAGTTGCAAACAAGCTGGTCCCAAAAATATTTGGTTCATTTGAGAATGGCTAAAGTAAAAAGTTCGCTGAATAAGCTGTAGCGGTAACCTGACATAAATCACAAATCCAATTCGCCGTTTGCATGCATGACTTGACTGTTTGTCTACACATGGATCATGAAAGTACATGTATAATTCTCTTTCACGTCATGCGATTTTTTAGTTTCCATAAATTGAGATGTTAGTAACAGTTTTACAAAGACCTTTTTCCGAGGGTGGTTTTCTTAAGAAAGCAAGGTATACCAAACATATGTTCTAAACTCCGACTGTTACACGCTAATTTTCCTATTCGAGGGGTCTGGAAGCGCGCCACCAGGGGTCAACTTTCAGGCTCTATTCACAAGAGAATAAGGTCGCATCCAAATCTCTTGTCTAGGGCTACATAATAAGTCCTTGTCCATTGTATGCATACGCAGGAAGTAGAAGCAGCCGTAGCTCTGGAGGCCTGTTCCGGACACGGCCTTAGCCTAGATTTTTTTCTATCTAGGTTGGACGATAGGCCTTAGGGTTATTCAATGAGTCCCCCTCTCTTCCATTTTGCCAGTGTGGCCTTGACGATATTAAAATCCCCCGTCACCCCAGGTTCTGTCACTGATAGGCCTACCCCCTTCCAGTTCAACCCCGTACTGCAAACTGGATTCACCTCACCCCACCAACCCTTCGATTTTTTTCTCGAGTCACGTCACAACTTCAAGTATGCACGTCACAAGAAGATGAGTTGAGGATTCTGTCGTAATCCCGCGTTGGAAGATTTAGAATATACTTGATGATCGGCGACCATGAGGACAGAAAAGTGGGAAGTTGCCCAGTGTAACATTGGATGGATTTTCATTGATGAACAGATGACGAATGATACACGGTCGTTAGTATCAGTGCAGTTTCTGTGTAGGCCCTACCATGTCGCAATCGTTCCTGGAAAGATGCATTGATTAAAAATGAAGGTTGAAGGGTAAGAATCTTAAGGACAGTGTTTTCAATTGCCGTTGTGTGCCAGATGCGCCGCTGTTTAGCAACTATGTAGAAGGGAATGATCACATGGGTTAAACAACAAAACTGCCCCCCCCCCTTATTTAAGCAACGACATCTAGACTGAATCCCATCTGATGAATAGTTAGTGCGGTACCCGCTGCTATGTACATCAGATTCGAACCAGCCAACCGATCCCGTTAGCTCGGTGGTCGAGTGGTAAGACGTCTGCACTAGAAAGCAGGTCGTGGGTTCGAGTCCCACCCGAGTGATTTTTTTTCCAACTTTCACTCGGGAGGTAACTCACTGAGTATACAGTGTTTATACGTCGGTGAAGGGCAAAACCTAATCTGATTGACATCTGACTCTATAAGTTGTGTTCGCCTGCATTTCAGCCCATATGGTTTTGGTAGCAAACGAGCAAAGTTTTGACTATCATAAGGTTGAATCTCATTTCAGCGAGGGTATACGCCAAGTGTGTGTAAGTCTCAAAGTGTCAGGCTTGTCATCTCGGCCTAGACCTACTTATACCGTACATACTGG
The DNA here is from genome assembly GCA_029964075.1 of Patiria pectinifera. Classification (NCBI taxonomy): domain Eukaryota; kingdom Metazoa; phylum Echinodermata; class Asteroidea; order Valvatida; family Asterinidae; genus Patiria; species Patiria pectinifera. The sequence goes on along the minus strand of CM057142.1, from coordinate 41,331,240 downwards.
TCACTGACTGACCTTCACCCCGTAAAAACCAATGAATGGGGTTAATCCAGACTAGCTAGATCATCGAGGAATTCATCCATAGCTAGATGCATGAAAAGACTTCCAGTGAACAGTCATTTTTAAATTTTAAAAATCTGGATGAATAGAATGTTGTGCACTCTCGGACCAGCTTATCTTGTCTTGTTTTTCCTCATGTGGCAAAACATAACATCGAAAGGCAACCAAAGTGTTGATTTTTACTGCAAGTCTCAAGCATTCTTTCAGAAATAAAATGTGAAATCGCTTGCGAAACATTTCGTAAAATGTCGCTGAAGGTTTATTTTTTGTTGATCTTTTGTTGTTGGAGGGGTGGGGGTAATCTTCCAAACTGTTTGATAAATACGTTCCTAGACAAAAAAAATATAATAGCTAATTTTTCCCCAGAAAACTTCACCACCACAACACCTGTTTTGGTGCGTGCCGTCAACACCAATCCGGGGCCAGAAACCAAAATTGTCGAACCGTCCGTTTCCTCTCTACACGCGGTCTCTCAACGTCACTCGGTTCGCGTGCACCGTCTCTCTCTCACCTTTAGAGTTGCAATCCACCAAACAAGAGTCATTTCTATAACCAATAAACCCTAAAGCCGACGAATGACAGAGGATATATCGCAAAGTTGTCGCGGTTGATAACACAGAAACACGTACCTACAGGGCAGCAGATTGCATGTGAGAACACTCATCAATTATTTGGGAAGATTTTGATTAATATTTCACGAATGGTTGTTGAGTTTTGTGTGTGTTGCATTGTGTGTTTACTGTGTAGGCATACAACAAAGTAGTGCTTTTTGAAATTTTCTTCAGTCAGCGCTGCAGTCGACGGGTGGAAAGAGTTAAAAACTAACCAAAAAAACCACCTTTCCAGGTGAATGTTTCACACGTATTCGCTTCGTGATGGCCACCAAGGTCAGCTGACAGCTTTCGACCAATCAACAGCTTTGGACACTTTAATCTGCCCAAGATTGCGTCACAATTTTATTAGTATAAGCTCTGATTGGCCTTTGTGCGGGGTTGCGTTTCCTTCACAAGATTTTGTGAAAGATAACTCACCAACGCCCTTTAATAGAGATGTGGAATGTGCGAAGGAGTGGGCTGACCATGTTGCAAGGCTTCCATGGCCAAAACTCCAGCTGGACTCCGACCACCATCTTGTTTGTCACTTATGATTTAAGTAATAAGGTTTTTGTTTGTTTAAATGGTCATAATTATGCTTGTTGCCTTCAAGAGTTGTTTTTGAGGAGGCGTAAGCCTATGTAATCCGATTCTTTTCAAAAGCTTAAACATCGCCTCATGGATTGAAAGAAAATGAAAAACACGTGGGCAGGCAGCACGTTGCTTTCAGCAAATGAGATTTCCCAGCGTCACCTTCAAACAATACTAAAAACCCTGATAATGAAAGTACTTAGGCCTAATCGATCGGAGTTCTGGCAAAATAAATTGGAGGGTGGACTACCGACGCTATGTAAATGTCGTACGTTAATGGCACGTAGGAACATCGGGTCTACCAATTTAAAGAGAAAGTCCTGCTCAAAATAACGGCACCAAAATGATACCCTGTGACATTATTCCGCCTGAAATGGTATCATGTCATCCAGAAGAAAAGGTGGTACAGTTTTGCGTGCGTTAGCAAACGGAATCCAGTTACCCAAACAAACTGTGCATAATACGTTTTCTCTTTTCTCTCTCAAAGTGCATAGTCTACTGAGCTGAAACTTCAACAAGCTAGATGTTCTGCGCTTTTCTTATAAGATTTTGAGCAATGTTTTGTTTGTGTTGCTCCAAAAGCATATGATACTAGGCCTACTTACCTCTAAGTTTGATGGAAGTTATTTTTGGATGCAACTTCGTGAAAATTGCGCAATAACTTTGAATATCATCGTAATTTTGTGTGTGTTAAATTAGTCCTACGCGGTGGACGAATTTATCCAGCCATGTTGAAGATGGACAACAAAATGATATTATTGTAAAAAACAGCAATAACATAAAAAACAATTATACAACCACTAAATGTTAATCTAACCACTTTATCTGTGTTTCAATCATTGACATTAAACCTGATCTACATAGGAAACCCGGCGGAAGAATCCTTTGTCTTATAGCTTATTGTTTAAAAAAATAAGACTGATGATAGTCATTAGTCATTTGATTTGATTTAAAAGAAATAGTTCTTTAAGAGTCGCTGAAACTGTGACTGTTCCTTTCCCGACGTTTTAGTAAAATAAATACAAGCGATAAATGCATGATTTACCTCTAATGTATGAGGTAAGATTGCATCATTTAAATATGAACGCTCCGTGCTCTTCATAATATGGATTTTATTCTCCCAACGAATTTCAATTTTGTTTTATTTAAACGGAAAAAACCCTACGATTTTGTGCATCTGCAACCCTCTGAAATAAAAGGGATTGCACCTTTAAAGAGTTTAGGGAGAAAGGGAACAGTTTAATCAAGCCATGAAGCGCATTGTTTCCATCTTTCAGCAGCCACATGTTTTCATTATTTATTGCTTGTAATGTTAATTGGGGTATTATGTGAAGGAAAAAATACAGAGTTTTGGGGTTATGTGTGCAGCCTAACCTCATGTCAATGCAACACACATCAGATCTCCCGCGACATTCTAGCGTGTTAGACCCTTATGAATATTTGCGACTCTTCAATTAATGATAAAGGGGGAGCGCTGACAACTTCAACAATTACAAATAAAAAGAAATGAAATTTTCTAGATATTAACATTTCTTTTTACTAAAAGTAATAAAAGTCATATTGATTAGGCGAGCAATGTGGTTAAAAAATTAACGCAGGCTGCAAATATTAACGGTTGCCACATAAATAAACCCCCGTTGGATTATAGATTGACCCAATCAATTTGACAGCTGTTTTTAGCACCGCAATATGCACAGTGCATGTACTGCATTTCCTCAACAGTAGGTGCGGGATTCCGGATTTGTGCAAATGAATCTGAAAACGGACTGCAAATTCTTCTTCCTTTTTGGTCTTGTTCCATCGATCTGTCCTAAACATTGACAGTGAAAAAGGGTAAGTGAATATCCGTCATCATTAGTGCTTTGAATTTATGATTAAAGACACAGAAACATACTACGGAAGGGATATGTCTCGGGAGTCGTGTGAATGTAATGTACAGGATGCACGGTATGTTTTGCATGTGAGAGTCAGCTGCAACGTTACTGTGAATAATAAAGCTGCATCCTTTTGCGTTCGTCGTGGAGGCCGAGGAGGGACAAAAAAGCCTGGGCTTTAATTCAGCTGCGGCTTGTGGGGGGGGGGGGGGGCTTCAGCTGCTGACTATAATGTTGTTACTGGTACTCACTCAACTTTAATACTACTTTTACTAAGTAAAATGGGGCCGAAAAAAATAATTGGAATTCTAAATTTCCTAAATTTATTCTCAAATCGTCTTAGAATTCAGGAGAAAAGCATAGTAGATTTCAAAATTTTCCAGGGGGCATGCCCCTGGAACTCCCCCCCCCCCAGGCACGCCTTCAATCACCCCCCACTTCATATCAAACCCCCCTTTCCTGAAAGCTAGATCCGCCCCTGTAATTTCTCAGCATCTCTCACAATTGGTGAAAAAGCAATGGACATGGTTTAAAATAATTATGGAAACAAATCACAGAAACAAAACAGTAAAAAAAAAAAATTGCTGACAAAATTTTAATAACCACCTAGGCCTTATACTATAGGGGTTTTTGCAAATTGTAAAAAAGTGCACGTTTTTGAACTACAAACTCAATATGGTCATTGGAAACAATGCAAAAATAATTGGTCAAAGATATATATCGAAATTTTGTTAGATTGTTATGAAAAAAAGTCCAATAAACAAAATACAAAAGTTGGCTGGTTTTGTTTATATTACTACTTACTAGTTGTAAGTGATCATTTTTGGTTAACCCATTTACCAGACCAACTTTTGTGATGAAATCAGTTGAAATCAGTTGGAAAGGTTATGCCATCAGCCACACGACACCCACACGCATCTGGATGTCAACTGAGTGTGTTGTTTCAACATGAGGAAAAGGGTTTTCAAATATTATCTCCTAGGATCCGATCTCAAATTCATGGCTGAATTTATGCATTTGATGCATCATTTGAAAGGGCATGGCTTTAGCAATCCTTAGGCCTATTCAATTTTGAAATTATACACCCAGATGCATCCATGGGTATTTCAGTGAAAAGAATTAGATTTTCAAATGTGTACGCCGATGAACTTTGACTAAATTCACCTAACCAATGCACTATTTGTAGAAGAGTTGTTTTTCCCAAACCGCAACACTGTAAATTGGACTTTGCGGTAAAAGAAGAACCTATTCTCTTCTTTTTGAGTCAACATGGTCAAAGGCAAAATGCTTGTCCGGGTTGTTTTCATATTGTATCAAAATCCTAAGACATCTTGAGTGTTATTGTTCCATTGTGGTGTCACAATGCATGTGGGTGGTGTAGAAGTCTCCTAGCTCAAATTTCTCTGCAAGTCTCTTTCAATGAAAGTCACATTAGATGCGGTTTCAGAAACGAGATACGCATATGTACATGTGTATACTATATGTGGGTGTTAGGTCTTTGTGCTCTCTGGATCAGATGTAAACTCCATTTCTAAGAGATCGGGTATTTTTCTAGATGGGGTAGGATTTGGACTTGTGATCCAGCTATTTTTTTTTTTTTTGGCACATGTCTTCAAGTATTCATTTATTTCAAACTAAACTTGGTATTGTAGGAAACTTGTTTTGTGTCTGTTGCGCAGGCTGTTTTGAACTTGGATCTGAACCAAAGGGTGACCATGACTTTGTAGAAATGAAAACAGAAAATCGAGATTTATTAAGACATTGTGCGTGTTACATTGAAAAAGGCTACAGCTACACTAATGTGGCATTTTTGGTATGGTTATCAACACAATTTAAAAGTATCTACAATATTTGTGCTGGTCCCAAAGGGCTAACTTACAGTCCGCTTTGTACCTCACTGACTCTCTGTCACTTGTACTTATCGTATTGGAGTATCCCATAACACCATTGAATGGGCTTCATCTGACCCGTGCGTACACAGATGCACGAAGCGACTTTCAGTGAATAGCCATCTTGAATCAACTGAACAGAATTGTGTGCACTCTGGGACCAGCTTTACCAAACTTGCCTTGTCTTGGTTGTATAGGATCTTGTTTCCCATTGAGTCTTGTAATAATGATAATAATACTTTATTCAGGCAAATTTACACCAAAAAATGCAAAGTAAATACAATAAGATAAAAATATCTTATTCTCCTGAAGACAGTCAGAGCATATTGACTGGAACGTCGAGTTTATACCTATCTTAGTTGAGAAATTATTTGCACATCAAAATGATACTGAAGAAAACAACAGTTTACATAGAAATACAAAAGAAAAAGGACAACAACAACAAACAAGCAAACATGACAAAAAAAGACAGTGAAGGGCTGCTTAGGACTAGGAGAAGACTAAAATTGTATTATTAAAACTGTCGCCAAAAGGTGTGTCACTTCAACCCTTCACGACATAGAACGCAAACACATACACTGGACCAGGCACAGGGCAAAAACACAAAAATTGCACATGGGTGGAAAAGGTCGAGGGGAGGATAAGGGGAAAAGGTAGGAAGCAGGGAGGGGAGGTAAAAGGGGTGGTCGGGAAAAAGAGGGGGGAATGGGGATAAACAGTGTATTCTTGACATGCTCAAATCTGATTTTAGCTTGGACCACAGGTTAATTAAGAACCTTATTTTTTCACTTTAACCCTAACCAACCTGAATCCTCTAAAATTGGAGGAATTTGCAGGATTGAGGTTACATGGCAAAAGTGGGTTGCTGATTTCGGAGTACGCACTGTGTCAAGGTCTTGGGCCTAACCAACCTGAATCCTCCAAAATTGGAGGAATTTGCAGGATTGAGGTTACATGGCAAAAGTGGGTTGCTGATTTCGGAGTACGCACTGTGTCAAGGTCTTGGGCCGGACCTTGTGTTGTTTATGCTCAGCCGTGCATAAATTTAGTCCTTGATTATACTTGACATCCTCCGTACTGCTCCAGGATTTCACTGCCTCTGCCTCAGCCTATTGACAGTCATAGCCGGAGGATTTTGCAGGATTCAGGCAGTGGTAACCCCTCCATGGACCATATTCAAGAAATAGCGGAGGAATTTGCAGGATTGAGGCTATATGTTATTTTTCCATGAGGCCAATTGGAGGATTTTGCAGGATTGAGGATACATCCTAGCAAAAAGGCCTAGGGAGTTAGTTAATGAATTGGAGTCTCTGACAACCTAGATGTACTTAGTGATCGTCTTTGGCAACCCCCGTGGGCCCTGTTGAGAAAGAAACCCTTGCCGCCCGGTGTTTGGGAAAAGCTCACTTTGTCTTCATCTGTTATTGGGTTGAGGGGAATGTCATTGAAGGGCCAAAACAGTGGTTTGATTCAAATTCTTACTGTTTGATTCTCCTTTGAAAAGGGAGAAGTCATCCACTGGGACGTTCACAACCCGGCTGAATGAGAATCATATCTCGAGTGCTAATTGTGAGGATTTTTAACAGGAGGGCCCACTTAAAAATGCCAATAAATGGCATATTTCGGATGGAAAACGTGAGCAGCAGAAATTGCAGAATCCACCTACAAGACAGAAAGATTGTGAATGGGTTTTCTCCCAAATGTAGATATCCACCGAGCTGAACTTTTAACAGGTTAGTTATTATGCACTCTGCTTAAGATTTTGACTAATTTCGTTGTCTCAGATGGAAAAAACCCACACAATTTCAAATGAGATGTACCTTTAAAACCAATTGATGTATAGTCCCAACTGATCTGGGATGTGGTTCAATACAATGTTAATTCAGTCAGTCATGCGTGATCAGCTCACCTGGATAACGTGAGAAAGGTGCAGCACATATGTATGTTCACGTCAGACAAGCTACATGTACATGCACATAATGTATGTATCAGGGGCTGTCATACAAACATACACATTTAATTCAGGACATGGAAACTCAATTAACTACCTTACTGTGTCTGGAGAATTGCATTCCAGTTTTCTGAGGGAAAATGACATTTGGAGTGTATTCAAGCAATTTAACTTTCCAAAGGAGTTAAAACTTAAATGGAAGTGGTATTAACCCTAACCTTCGCAAATCCAAAATCCTCCAAAAAGTGGAGGATTTTGAAGGATTGAGGCTATATGGCTGATTTTGGAGGATGCACTGTGTCAAGGTCTTGGGCCGGACTTCATGTTGTTTATACTCAGCCATGCATAAATTCAGGCCTATATTGTACTTGAAATCCTCCGCACTGCTTCAGGATGTCACCGGCTCTGCCTCAGGATTTTGCAGGATTGAGGCAGTAGTCACCCCTTCAAGGACCACATTCAAGAAATAATGGAGCATTTTGCAGGATTGAGGCTGCAATTTTTACATGGAGTTGAGGTTGCGATGCTTGGAGTTATAAAGAGTTTGTAAATTGTCCTAATTTTCAGCAAAGTCCACTGTCTCATGGAATTACCCTAAATGCAGATATGCAGAGTGTAAACTGGATGCTGGTATAGTTCGCAGATGTCAAGGGTCTTTCAAATACATCCCTAGCCAACAACTTTTGGTTGGTTTCAGAGGTGGAAGTTTGTCAGAAATGGCTGAAAACTTGAAAGTTTAAAAATGGATACTGTAAAATACAGTAGGCCTATGCATTTTCACAGATACCGTACATTGTATCCTCCCCTGTGTTCTGTGCACAAGGTTTTGAAGGGTATCAATAACAAGATTGAGGAAGATGTGCATGTATGCAAGGCACTATCACTATGAAGAATATCTTCTATTGCTTTACTGCACATGATGGGTTTTAAAGGAGTCAGGTCAGTTGCAAAAATGCTTACGTAGGTAATTAATGAAATCAGTTTTTAACATCATTAATTTTGACACAATATCCCTTATCAGTATCAGTTTAATTCAATTGATTGTCGAAATTATATTAATTTAAATACTTTGCATTGCTTAATTTCAACCGTGCAATTTTTCCCCTAGATATTTCGTATCAAGATATTCTAGTGGCTGTGATAAACTGCTGATCAGAGAACATGATTTTTTTCCCCTCCTGTGTGTGGTCCATTGGATGTTCAAGGATGCTCGTTAAATTAGATCGAGCGAGTCGCGTCATGTACGTGCACATATTGCCGAGCCTATAACGGACGAATGTCTAGGACACGGTGTACGTGCTTTGAAACATGGTAATTAATGCGTGGAGTAGAGGCCTGTGAGTGATTCGGTTACAGAGCTTGCATACTTAGTTGTAGACTTTGGGTTCTTTGCATATTCACGAGCATTGCAAAATGTAGGCCTTTTACTGTATTGAAGGCATGCCAAGTAAAATCAACATTTTTTATCTCAAAGTTGCTCTACCCATGGTCTTCTTCACGTTCAATATTTTCTTGTAACACATTTTCGATTTTAAATTTAAACAGAAAAAGCTGCTTTCTTTCTATTTTGGATGTTTTCAACTCTCTTCAACTACGCTTCAAGTTTGGGTTGCCTTGCGCTTGTAACGTACCAAAAGAAACTATTGAAATATTGTCAGGTCACAAATTATTTGAAATATGTGAAGTAAATGTAGTCAAACACTAAATGTGGGCAGATTTTTGTTGTTTGAAGTCTCATTTAAAAGTGAATAACTTTTCAATTGCTAGCAATTTAACAATAAATTGTAAACTTGGAAATTAGCACTGGAAGAGCACCTTTAAGTCCATAGATGTCCCCAGGCAGGTGTGCTGAATCCCAGAGATTCCAACTACAGTAAAGTGTTATATGCCTATTTAGTCCAACAGACTCCACTAAAAAGAATCACATTTTGTTCAATGCTGAGATTATTTAAATCCGACAGAAACAGCCCACTTTTGTTTTGCGATTCAGGCAAGGGATAGTGGAGATTTGTTAGGTACATATTATAAATGGTTAGATGATTAATATTCACTGATAAGAGGCATTTGCACTTGACAAGTATATCAGTATAATGATTGTTGAATTTGGTTTGTCTGTTTGTTTTCGTTTTTACAATTAAGGCCTATTTGTTGTTTTAACTGGCAATGTGACCAGTCAGTAAATCCGTCCAAAATCCATCAAATTCTAAAGGTGTCCCCTGCTTGTTTGTTTCTGTACCACTGTCATTTTGCTTTTGGGAAAGGTCCTGCCCGGACCAGGACCGAATCTCTATGGCCCGCTAATTCTTTTAAAATTGTAAAGGCTTTAACCCTAACCCACCTCAACCCTCCAAAATCCTACTGGTGGTTTTGGAGGATTGAGGATGAATGGTGTTTGAGAAACATGAGGATTTTGGAGGAGTGAGGAAGAATGGTGTTGAAGCACATGAGGATTGAGGATGAATGGTGTTTGAACAGGAGGAGGATTTTGGAGGTTTGAAGATGAATGCAATTTGAGAGGCAGGACTGTCTGACGAATTTGAAGGATTGAGGTGCTGGGTATCCTTCATTTTGTACCAAAGTGCAAACTTTTGGAGGATTTTGGAGGATTGAGGATGGTTCCTAACAAAAAGGGCCCAGGAGTTAGGGTTAAAGCATTTTAGTGTAAGAGTACATATTCTGGACAGTCGGGACCTACTTTTTTCACTTAATACTCATATTGTTATTTGGAAATTAAAAATGATAAATTTGGACAATTAGACAGTGATCTTGCATTCAAATCTCAGATGTTTGCATTGAATAATGGCTCTTTTTGTGTAACGAAAACCTACATGTAAGGTACAGACAAACATTTTTTTCTAGGATTGATAAATTGTATGCACATACATTGTACATAATATTACAAGATGATCAAGCCTTGCACTTACCCAGCATTAATGACTAACCTTACCTGTGGTTCTCAGGGAGGTTTTAAGCAGTGCTAGTTTGGCTTTTACTATCCCTTTTATTTAGAGCTTTCTTCTTTGACTCCTGGCTCAGGTAATTAAATTTCCTGGTGTTGGCACTTACAGCTTTGCAATTATCTCTGTCTAGCATTTTCAGCAGCCATTAAAGTCGGTAATTAACTCTGAGTTGCACTATACTGTCAATAGAATAGTCCATGGGGGTAGATTAGGGGAGGGTGAAAAAAACGGCTGCAGAAATTACAAATAAATTATGAACGTGCTCTGTTCCCACAAATTTAATTCAAAGCATGCATTGCTGTCAGTGCAATTTTTAAAGGGGGCAGGGGCCCAAATTAGGCTCATTTAATTGCCAGCACTCGGGTGTGAGCAGCTAACTTGAAGTTAAGAAATGTAGTTTCTAAGTAAGTTTAAAAAAATTAATTAATTTTCAAAACAACCCAAATATCGTTCACAAATTTTCCCAAACGTTTGAACGGAATCCATATTTTAACATTGGGATCTTGTACAATGTAGGCCTATTCATGCAATTTGTTCTCCTGTTGTTTTTTTACAAAAAAATCTAGGAGGCCTGTTATTGTAACAATCAAACAATCAAACAATCCCTGCCACACATATAATACCAAAAAAAACAAGCTAAATATGTTCACAAATTTTCCCAAACATTTCAACAGAACCAATATTTTTAAAAAGAGAAACTGTGTTCAATTCCATCTGCCTCCCAGTTTTATTTTACAAAGACTAAGGAATGTCTGTACTTGATCAGACCCAGGGAAACTCAACTTATTTTTCAATGATCTATAACTTCGTGTGCTGAGCTTGATAACTCTGTATCCAGTTTGTTGTGTTTGATGTTGTTAATATGCCTCAGGCCCATGATAAGTTCTGCGCTCCTTCTACGTGCGATGCACACATACCGGGTTAGAAGGCTGCCTAAGTTGCATACGCACTAAAGTGTACCCTAAAAACACTTACCAAATACAAGATGGATTCCCATCCTTTGTTGTTAGAGAGCGAACGATCTGATACTTGAAACACTGCTCGGTTAAAGAAACTGCAACTTGCAAGTCTTCAATGCCTGCGATCTATACTGAGAAATGCACTGAAGAGTATGGGTATTTCCACACTATTTGGGTACAATTGACTGCAAATTTGGGATTTGAGAGGGGGACACTGGAGGGTACAGCAAAGCAAGATATTTAGTTCAGTTGTTTGCTGGCCCATAGAGGCCGTATAATGATCATGTACAAAACATGCAGAGGACTTTCTCTGTGCTCTAGAAATTACAGGGGTCATCATAAAATAATTACGTAAGTAACATGGACAGAATTTTTGTGACAAACGTCTGTCCATGTTACATACGTACATTGTAATATTCTGAGCAATACCCTGTGACATCTTAAATACACAGTAGATTGTCTTGGTTTTTACAGGTAAACAACATAGAGATAAGAATTAAAAGGCAAAATATTTGATAAACACATTTATTGTAATAACTTCTTATCAATATTAACAAACTTCCTGTCCGTGTTACATACATACATTGTAGCACTCTGAGCATATATAAATGTACGTAACTTGTATTTCTGGCCTGGAAAGTTGTCAATTCTTGGTGAGCACAATCCTCAGCAATGGGATGGGAATGTACTTGGGAAAAGAGGACAAACAACTTGTCATTATTATCCTGCTTCATTTCCCAATCCCATGTCACACTTTTGTACAGACTTTAGTGTGGAAAGTCCCAACTGTTTGCAGCTGTGGCCAGTCAAAATTAACTCTGGCGAAATTGCTCATAAAACACAAGAACAAACAAGAAAAACACGATGTTATTAAAAACCGGAAATGAGTTCCTCAGTGCCGAGCAGAGCCTTGATACAACCGAAGGAAAGTTGACCCTTGATCTTTAGAAGAACTGATCCTTCTCCAGGACCTTCAAGGTCTGAGAGCCCAAAACGATAAACGCCTCCTCGGCACTCGGCCAGTATCTTGTTCTCATCCCAACGCAATGACCTTACCTCCATGCATGGCTTAATATTATTTGTTTTAGCCCCCGCGTATGCCTTAAAGCCCCCACAAGGGACGTACAAATCACGAGCATCTAATTAATTGCCGTGGTATTTTATGAGGATATTGGCATGTCAGACATGTGCGTGTGTGATGTGTGTTGTGATTGGTAATTTGTTATTCTGTAGGCGACGCACGTACAAGTTTATGTACACGTATATATGCACATGATGCACATTTACATCCCCATACATCAACATTGCTCAGTTCATGAAGACTTTTGTGGACGTGTATAGGCCTTGTAGAATTTTAGACCATACAGTTTTCAGTAACATTTTAGATTAAAAATGTACTGTCCATGCAAAAAAAAAAGATATATATATTTTCAACCCGAATTTTTAATGTTTAAATTGCTTATTTCCTATCAAATACAAAAGATACTTTGAAAAAGACATTAACCAAAAATATTTGCCCATATTTAGTTATGGAATGACTACTTTACAACTTTTGAATGTTTTGCGGCTGGACAGTAATTCAGTTCTCACAGTATAGACTGGTACGTACCTGCCACCCTATCAGGGCGGGGGAGAGGGGGGACCAGTCTACTAGCAAGGTGATACTGATCCTAATAAATGCGTAGAATCAACCAAAAACAAAAACCCTCTTCAGAGGGGTGCTGATCCCAAAAATAAAATTTAAAAAGCCAGAAAATTGTGAAAATTAAACAGCAAAGGTCAAAATATAGCCTTGATCTTGCAAAATGCTCCGTTATTTCTTGAATGGGGTCCTTTGAGGGGTGACCACTGCCTCAATCCTGCAAAATCCTCGAGCTGGAAATCACTGTCAGTATGTTGAGGCAGAGTCAGTGACATCCTGGAGCAGTGCGGAGAATTTCAAGTTTACTAAAGGCCTAACTTTATGCAGGGCTTAGCCCCATAAATGTGGCCCCTCCATAAACATAGGCCACACATCCACATACTTATGTACAAAAACGTGTCACACTTTGCCAAATTTTGATTTTCACATTTAGGCTTAGTTTGTAGGGTTTTTTTGCTTTAGAAGCATACTCACCCTCTTTATAGGCTAATCAGAAAGTGCTGCCTTTTTCAAATGTCCAATTTTCGTGAAATTTCCAGATACATTTGCACACGTTTGCGTATCAAAATTTCAACATGAAATTTCACAAAAAAATAGACATCCGAAAAAGGCAGCACTTTCTGATTAGCTTATAAAGGGGGTGAGAATGCTTCTAAAGCAAAAAAAAACCTACAAAGTAAGCCTAAATGTGAAAATCAAAATTTGGCAAAGTGCGACACGTTTTTGTACATGTGGATGTGTGGCCTATGTTTACGGAGGCAGTCCAGTAAATAGGCCACATTTATGGGGCTATGCAGGGCTAAGCATAAACAACGCAAGCTGCTGCCTAAGACCTTGACACAGTGCATCCTCCAATATCAGCCACACACTTTTGCCAAGCATGTACACTGTAGCCTCATTCCTGCAAAATCCTCCATTATGCAAAGAGAATTTTGGAGTATTTGGAAGGATGAGGGTTAAGAGCACACGCAGTACACCCATGGACGTCAATCGGGGGACAAAGGGACTTCCCCCTTTGAAGGATGGGGACACAATATCAAATGTCTCCCCCCCCCCCCAGATTTTTGAACTTGTGTGTTTCATTTACAGGACCCTATTATGTACTACAATGTATCTTTTGCTAAGAAAATATTGGCTAAAGTGGTCAGAAATTGCCTAAGATCGGACCACAGAGAGCGTCTAGAATCAAACTTTTTTTCGGGCCCTTAAGCGGGCCCCAAACCCACTCCGTAAGGGCTTCGCGCTCGCATTAGTTCTGATCAAGGTAATATGTCCCCCCTCCACTTTTGAGAAGCAATTGATGCCGCTGAGTACACCTCTGACAGTAGATGGTGCTATTATGTTCACCTTGAGGTTTTGTGAAATTTTGTCATTTCGAGCAAACAATTAACAAAAAGGCCTATAGGTCTATAAATTTCTAATTGAGCAATATGAGAACTGTTAAAGATTGGTAGAACTCTTTGAATATTCTCATTTAAAGTCCCATCAGTGTCACTGCTCATTTTGTCAACCGCAAGAAACTGGCCAACGTTCAATTGACATTCTCATGTATCCCAAATGAATGCAACAAACAAAGAATGGCGACCGTTGATTAAATTAGGGCTAAAAGCTTCATGCTAAATGAGGCAGGAAAGCTGATCAGGAGAGAAGTGGTAAAAAGGTTTCCAAATGAACACCCACTCAATTAAATAGAAACGTGACATGTACAGTATGCAGAATCATTCTGCTACCCGAGTACCGAACACATGATGTACAGAAGTTGTCGGGTACATCTGCAAGTCATTGAAGATTTTTTTGATGCATCATTAATGTTCCTGCTACAAGCTGGGCCGTGGGCCAGGGCTATATCCACAAAACTCAAACTTAAGAGAATACTTAAGTCACACTTAAATATAAGCACCCCACAAACTTCACTGGGGTTGCTTAAGTCGGTTTTCACGAAAGATCTAAGCACCCCACTTATCTTAGTGCGCAAGTTAAATTAAGGGTTCAAAGCAATCACTGCTCATGCGCCAGCCGATTACGTCATAACTATTACCTCATTCTCAGGATCATGAATTTTAAACAAAATTGGCTGAAAGGGGAATATTAGATATGTGTTTAATGAAGAATTAATTTTCTCTTATCTCTTATAAATGACTTTCAATTGGTACCATCGTAATGTACATGTTATAATTGCATTATACAGACATATTTTACATACATAACATATACAGGCACAAAGGAACATTTGCAATTACCCGGAAATGATCGAGAAAATCCTTGCTCAAAGTGAAGATAGGACTGGTACCAAATAGCCTGTGAAATGTTTCTGTCTGAAATGGTATTATTCGGAAGCAATCAATCATGGAAGGTTTAAGAAGGTGTGTCCGCAGGCATTTTGTTTTTTACATGCGTTAGCAATGAAATCCTGTTATATGACCCCTAAAAGTGTGCATATCCCCTGTGCATGGATGTTTTCTCTCTTTTCTCAAAACGTTTAGTATCCACTGAGCTGAAACTTCACAAACTAGTTGTTACTTGTATGTACATGTATGCCTACTTAATATTTTGAGCTAGTTTGTTGACAAATGAAAAAAATGATGCACAAAAAGCAGATTGATCCAAAACGTACCTTTAATGCTAACCTACACGTACATTGTATTTGGCTAAGAAATATTTTCTGTTCTTTGCTAAGCAACGCCATGAAATCGGCTCCTGTTTTCATGCTCTATGCTACTTGACATTTTCCCTGCCTACATACTGGTAGGCCCATATAAGTTAAAGGTAACATTTGCAAACATCAACAAAACAAAACTACCAAATTATTATGAAATTCCTTACTTGACTGTAGTTTTTTGTAAGTAAATAATAGTCTCAAGCAGCCTGTGAAACCTCGGCACCTCGTGTGCTGTCATTTTCAAGAAAAGGGGAATTTTGTATCAACTTCCAAAGATGGTCGGCGAAAACTGTTTTTTGTTGTTGCAAATACTGCCCGCAGTTTACCAAATTTAGTTAGTCCACATTTTGTTTGCAATCATTTTCACATCCGTAGATGGGTGCAAGCCAGCTAGTCTAGTTCCCTGGCCTGACAATTGTAATTCCCTGACATCTACAAATTGCTTCGTTTTGTCTGAATGAAGGGCAACCAGACTACAAGAACAGCATAAATTTGTTTTCTTAGGTTTGCCAGCATCTATGAACACAAAACTTTAAACAGCAGTGTAAACATGTTTGCTATATGATATTAACCGCCAAATCTGGCTTTCTGAAAAGTACGGCAAAAGCTAATACCTTTAAGCATGACAGGACTTGGTAATTTTTTTTCATTTGCAGAAATGACAGATATCCTTGCCCAAGGTAATTGAAAAAGTTGAGAGTGACTGCACTTGACTTGCTAGATTCAATGCATTTTATAGCACCCAAAGCAGCTGAACTCTGCATAATGTTGCATGGAGGATGGCCCTTAATGGACCGATACCCAATGACCCATGTGTTTGCCACAAATTGACAAAAGGACCTTTGCGAGAAAATTCTGCGTTTGATGAAATAAAACTTTCATGCGTTGATGTGTTCTGCATCTGATGAAGCAGATGTAAGATTCATAGAAAGTGCGAAGAAGCAATGATGCGTCGTCATGAAGGGGCAGTGGAGTAACCGTTATAACTTCCAATTTTGCAGGGTAGGGGCAATTTAGGGTTCTCATTACCGAAGGGGGCACTCGGTGGGTAAAACTTGGTCATCGTTGAATTGAATTGAATTGAATTAAATTGAATTGAATTAACTACTTTACTGATTCATCAAGGGAATTACATTTGCTCACCGGTACAATAAAAAATAAAATTTCACAAAAATACTATAAAATTATAGTAATATCACAAAAACACTAAACATACAAATAATGTAAATATTTAAATTATAGACTGTTAGATGTAATTAAAAATTAACAAAATATCTCACTGTCACTGTCAGTAATTCTTAAATTTGACAACTACCAGACGCCTACAATTGAAATTCTGAAAGGAGATGGGTATCGTGATTTTGTTCCAGGTTTCGGCATTCTCATCCAACCACTACGCGGAATGATTTGTCTGGCAAGTATTTCATGCAATAAATATGAAGCTTATTTCCTTCTGAGAGGGTAGTTGGGATGCAAGGGCAGATCCAGCATTGGCTTAAGGGAAGTGGGTGGTTAGCAGGCATGAGCTGCTGTTTTCTACACGATTTTCCTATTTTTTTCATCCAAATACAGGCTTTTATAACTTATTGAAAATGAGACGGACTTGCTTGGGAGGAGCAAAGGTTGAAGGGCATGCCGCTATCCTCATAAATTCCTTAAAAACAGAAAAAAGGCGCAGCTTCAAGCTTAAACGAAGGCAGATTTTGTTGAAGCTTGTGTGGTGTTAACACTTCAATCACATTGGACATTGTGATTTGAAGTGTCAGTAAATTATGGATGGACGTAATTACCTGAACAGATGCCATGTCGTCTGAACAAGAGTTGTTATTTTGTTCAGAACAAACAGTGACAGCTTGACCGCCAGGCTGTAAATTGTCACTAT
This sequence comes from Patiria pectinifera, assembly GCA_029964075.1. NCBI lineage: Eukaryota > Metazoa > Echinodermata > Asteroidea > Valvatida > Asterinidae > Patiria > Patiria pectinifera. Next base: position 41,314,183 of record CM057142.1, on the reverse strand, counting down.
TATCTAGAAAACCTTCGGGGCATCGAGGCCAATTCATACTCGACATGAAAAAAAGGATGCAATTTTATCTGAATTTGTTTCGTCATAGTTAGAATTCACAACGAAATTTTGTCAAAATTGCCTTGTCGTCTCATTTGCGTACAGTACATGTATGCATTCGTCTTAAGAATTTTTTTATCGATAATTTGGGAAAAACATGTTTTGTAAAAAAAATAAAAATTGTCCAGGTTCCAGTGGAATTGTTGAGGAACTAAAGATAATTTTGTGATGAAAGGGAGAGTTTAAAATTAAAGTTCTTTTATGATTCCTGAAAAAAACTGCTTGAAAAATAAACACTGTTTTGATAAACTATGTAACCTTCATCCAGGATTCCCTTACATTTCCGCAGGCTTGTCTGCTGTTTGGCTAACCAACATGAATTTGCACAATCCCTAAGGATTACTTTACATATTCCTGCAAGGAATCAAAGTTCCAAACAAAACATTTAACCTGAAGGTGTTTTTCTTACTAGTCACCCACTTCAGGCATTGTAAGAAGTTAGTCCTTACTAGCCCAGGGCACTTACTTCTAGTGTTTTCAAGTACATGTACACTGTACATAAAACAAAACAAACATTCGATTTTTTTCTATGTTGGATGCATAAAAATGGCACATGGACTTTTTTCCCTTCAACTTAACATGAAAGTGCAATTTATGTTTATGACTTCACAAAAGCTGGCGATTTTATCCATTTTCAAACAGTTGGTTAAACGTTGGCACGTATTGTTCTGAATTCATTTAGAACTCCAGGGCATCATTTGAATCGCAAAATTGTTCAACTTGGCAGTGACCCCGTGAGCATGTGTGCATAATGAATGCATAATGACGGACACATGGAGCCGTCGAGTCTATCCTGTATATGCCATAGCGTGAATAATTTCAATATTACCTGGACAGATGGTCTCGCGGGAATTAACTCGGCTGATCCGAAATCTCAAAAAGAGAAGAAAACAAATCTCCAATTTTTTTTTTTTTAACTGGACTAGGACTGGATTTTGAGATGGTGGAAGAAGAAATGATGATCGACCTTTAATGCAGGGATAAGCCTTGCGGATTGATTGGTACATTGAACCTTCGTTCTATTTAACACTAAAAAAAATTGCCTTTCACGATGGAACGACTGCATATCGGGCTTAGTTTTAATGAGTTAGAGTGGCGTAACTGGAGTCCAATTTGGGGCCTCATTTTCTGCAGGGGGATACTCAATGTGTTTTTAAATATGAAAAGCTCATTTTTGTCTTCCCCATATTCTGAGTGGTGGAGGGGGGGGGGGACACAGGCCTCAAGTGGGGGGTCACATCACCCCCATTGCCCCCCCCCAACTTTAGTAATGTTGCTGATGAGTGATGGCTTTGGTGATGAACCACACCTTTAACAAATCAACTTAAATTTTTATTTCAACCCAAAGTTGTCATAATTTCAGAAGTTTTAATATTGTAGTTGTATTCTTAGCTTGACCAACTTTAGTAATTAAAATGATTGAATTGCAAATTAACAACTTATACCGGTAGGTTCTATTTTTAATCATTTACACTTTCGAAGTTCAATTCTGTGTCCGAACAATGCTCAGTTTTAGTTGCACAGGGACTGTCATAAATTTCTTAGCTCAACAAACACAAAATCACAATTTTGAACCAGTTCTGAATATCATTGGCATGGACCGTACATCGCACCTCATGGCTGTATGCAGATGATTTATTTCCATTACCTGCGTAGATCGACTTGAGACATTGCCAACATTTTTGAAGTGGACTTTGATTTCCCTTGTACACAACTGCAGATGTTCGCTTTGAGCCTACGGTAATTATGCGCATACTCACTGATCATTTCGAAGCTAGCTCAGTAAATATAAGGTACGTGACATCCTGTTCTTTTCTCCAGTGTATATCAGTGACTATAATTATTGGAACTTGGAAGTAACAGCTTAAGTGGTCATTTACGTAATTGCCACGACAAAAGAAAGTCGGTGCCATTTGCGTTCTATTATGCAAATGAAAACAGACATGATTTGTGCATTTGCATATGAGTAAATCTCATTTGCGTTTACACATCTATTCGATTAATTGATTATTTGCTGGCTCCTGTAGTTTGGATGTTGAATTTAAAGGGAATGTACATTTGCTCTTGCAGCAATTTTCAGTTGTAAGTGGATTTGGGGGATTAGAATGTTATAGCAAATATTGTTAAACTGACTTGTTTCACGTTTTGGGCTTGTAGATCGATGCTGGAAAAACCAAGAAAGCCAATCATGTTCTTGTAGTCTGGTTCCCTTACCCCACTTAAGATGAAACAGAGCAATTTATAGACTTCAGGAAATTGTAAGGTATAGAGAATCAGTCTAGAAGGCTTGTACTCCTTCACAGGTGTGTAATCAATTGCAAAGAAAATGCGGGATAACTAAATATGAAATTAGGAGCAGTTTTTGAAAAAAGCCAGTTTCTCCAATGCTGGTCGGCTGACCAGCGTTGAAAAAATACCAGTTTTCTTGAAAATGTCAGCACACCAGGAGCCATGATTTTACAAGGTGCTTTAGAATGTCATTCTCTAACAATCCAGTAAGATTTTTCGTGATAATTTGATCATTTCGTTTTTTGATGTTTGCAAATGTTGTATCTTCCCTTTAAGAGGATATGGCTGGTTAGAAGTAAACAAAAGAAAAAAGTTCATAGGTGTGATTACTAGAGCACAATATTTTCATTTCTTTTCATGTCTGACAGCTTTGACAGGTTTTTAGCCTTACACTAGAACTTTTTATTTCTAGTTAAGTAACAACATATAACACATAAAGAAAGATGCCCGTTTATCATCCCCCCCCCAATACATTTTTAATTCGGCCAGAGGAAACTTTTCCCGAGACACACGTGTCCCAATAGAAATAAAAAAAATATCCACCGGGACCCGGATATCCATGTTTATCATTTTTCCAAGCTGCGTGTGAATGCCCTGCGAATTAATGCACAGAGTGCACTGCTAGATTGAATTAACCCGCCGTTTACATGTATTTATCTCTTCCCGCGGAGGGACGGAAAAAAATATTGTCCCGGCGCTCGGAGGGCTTTTGGGTGGATTGACGCGGGGGTAGTATGGTTGAGAAAAATCTTCAGCCGGTGATAAATAACCCTTCTTTGCATTTCCTCGCCTTGACATTAATAATCTCGCCGTTCGTTTTAATGTCACTTCTCATTCTGCGGATTGTAATTCCCCGTCTTCTCAGAGTTGCAATTATCTCTCAGTTGAATGCTCCTCGGCGCAGCCCTGTTCAAGTCGTCTGTATTGCTTTGACTCGCGTGTACCGGTACATCTCGTGTGTGCCTGCCAGTTTTACAGAGTATACATGTAGATGCACATTCTGCATGTGCATGTAGTGATGACGTGATATTTTTGTCAGATGGTGTGCCAATGTACAAAAGGAATAATTAACATTAGGCCAAAAAAAAATAGTTCTGCTTCCGATTACATGGCATATGAAAATAGGGTAGGTAGGTAGGGAATTTTTTTTTTTCCCCAATTTTTTTTGTGTACGATCATATGGAGGCGTCTGCATGTACATGTAGTCAAGGGTAAAAGGTAGAAATTGATGGTTTTGGGTGTTTTTTTCTCTCATTTTTCCAATAAAAAAAATTAGGGTAGGGGCTGTCAGAATAGGGTAGGTAGGGAAACCGGGAGCAGAACTATTTTTTTTTTGGCCTTATCAGAATTATTCTCATTATGACTGGCTCATGGTCACTCTATGTATTTAACATGCATAGATCCACTTGTGACATTTCGTCACTTTGTTTGTTTACATGAAAACAATGATGTTAACGTTTCTTAATTAAAACGCTTTCTGTGTAATATTCACATCTAAATGTGTAAATATCACAAAACAATACAGGTTCAAAGGCATGTATGTTCTTGCCTTTAAAAATAACAATAAACACACGAAATGATATTTCTGAAAAGATGGGATTTCATGTATTTCAAAGGCGTCAAAAATACATGCATCATAATCTTGCAATTGTAGATGACTAGATTTTGATTTCAGAGAGACACTCACACAATCGTCTGGCCTTGGGTCATTCTGGACCATGCACTTGTGTCTTTGATTGCAAGTGGAAACGGTCAGCAAGGAATAATTTTCTTTGATGTCGATAATTAACATGGCACTGGTGTCATTATAATTATTCATAGATTGTTTGCACTGCAGCCATGTTTGAGGTGTGTGCTTTTGTTGAACAGGGATACGCAATGAGGACCAGTTGTTCATTCATTTTTTCTGGATTAACATAGCAAGAACACAGTGACGCACCCAAGGGGGGGGGGTGGGGCCTCGGGGGCTTGAGCCCCCCCCTCCCCAAGAGGCATGGGCGTCGCCAGGATTTTTCCCACCATCAAAGTCACATCACCTCCCCCAATATCACCTCCAGCAATATGGCTTCGCCACTCTTTTTCCTTTTTTTTTTTTACTTTCCTCTTTTTTCCCTTTTTTCCTGGGGGGGGGGGAAAAAGTGCCCCCTTTCCCCCCCCCCCCTCGCAACGCCCATGCCAAGAGGTCATTACAAACAATTTTTTAGTTTTGTTTTGTTTTTTTTTTTTTTTTAGTTTTAGTCCCACGATTTGACCATAGTTATATGTAAGTGGCCTATTTTCGAGCAGTATAATGGGGGTGTAAGTGGCGCCTTCAATGTCAAAATGTCCATCCCCCCCCCCAATAAAAACCCAAATAAAATTTTAACTTCTAACAAATTTGAAATAAAAAATTGTGAGCCCCCCCCAGCCAAATCCTGGGTGCGCCACTGGCAAAACACTCCCCAAAGATGGCTGCTGAATGCAATTGATCTGTTAGGTCGAGGATGGCTCATGAATGTAAAGGAAGTCAGGGGATCTGATACACCGTGCCCTCTAGAGACATGCACACAATAGGGAACAAAAGATTGTATACGTCTCCACAGGGCAATTTCTATAGTATGAATACGTCTCCACAAGGTTATCACGATTTTACTCAAAAACTAGGAATTTCCAGGGTATGTTGATCAGTCGCAAATGGAAGAGTTTTAGAAAAGGGATATTAAGTCCAAATTTCAGCCAAGGAAATTAATTCTGGTTAAAATAAGAGCATTTTGAAACTACACTTTCAAACTCGAAAACTTTACTACACGAGAACAAAGAAATGTCTCCACAAGGATACAAATTCCAGTATGCGTGTTCCTGTCCCACCTCAGCAAGTTTATTATGAATTTTTCTTGCAAGCGCTTCCACATGTATGCAGAACTGAGTATAGATGTAGCATACAATGTATAGTTGTACATTGTACATGTACATGTACATGTGCATGTGCATGTGCATCGGTATCGGTTAAAAGTTAAGATCCTATGATACAAATGTATCTCCCTGATGCAGAATTCCATCACTCAAGATCTAGACCAAGTATGTATCGCTGCACTGTTGCGGAGTGATTCGCTGTGATTTTGATGGACTTGCGACATTTTATACGCGTTATTTCATAATTTGTGCTGTTTTTAATTGTCTTACAGTCAAATATTTTTCATTGATAAATGAGTGCGGATTGACTATGGTAAATAAATAAATACCCATACACAGACAAGGTTTATTGATTTACATAATTTATGTAAATGAAGGCAATTTATACCATGATCATGTGCACACTTCCATGCGCAGTATCTGCTTTAATATTTTTCATGCAAAAATGTACATGGAGACCAATCAGAATCCTTTTACACTCATGAAATAAACAATATGTCAGCTTTTGCTCGAAATCATCATGGAGCAGTTGATTTGTTCAGTAGCCAGTGATATAATCGCTTTCCCCATTACTGGGGGCTCTGTGAGCATGCAGCGATGTAGGGCCTTCGTATTGGTGCATGTGTGCCGTGATTATTAACGCTATTGAAATTCATCCGCTGCTATTGATCACTGCCCCGAAATAATTGCTTTGCGGATCTAACCACAACCGCCCAGCCATATACGAGTTCCCTCTTATATACTCCGCACACTGCAATATGTAGACACTCTGGCACACTTGGCTGTACGCCATCACAGCCTCACAGGCAACCGGGCCGCGTACTAAGCTCCGCGCACTTGGATGTTCCACATTAACGACCAATGATTACTGTTCACCGTGTGCACAGCGTTTGCAGTATTTATAGCGACGGTTGATGGGTGCTGGGGAATATTACGCCTTGATGTGGAGCTCCTCCGAGGATGTTATTGCAAGGAGAATGACTCTGGGATTCCGTTGGGTGTTGAACTGTCGGTAAGGCATCTCAGATGGTATACATACATGTATGTGTGCCACAAAAGCATATTTATGAACGCGTAATTTTGTAATGTATTGTGCCACGGGAGATCTGTACGGTACATCTTAGATGGTACATGTACATGTTGTAGCAGTTATATTTACTAATAATGGCATACACATGTAGATACATCAATCGGGTAAAGACTTCTCAAAGACAGTGTAATGAAAAAGGAGATATTGGCATTGTCAGTTAAAGCGGAGACGCAGAGATTTGTAGGGTGAAAATGACATTTTTTGGTTACACTTAAAAGTAATCAGAACATTTGCAAGTGTACCGGGACACACAGCAAACACATTTTCAGTTCATGTGTTATACTAGGTTGATTGAAATTCTATTGGAAAAAAAATGGCATGCATAATTAATAAAATTAATGATAATTGCCTCCATTGATGATTTATTACCATACATGTCATTATTTCTACTGTATATTTTTTACTGCTTGTTTGTTGTGGGTAGGAAGTGTACGTGTAAAGCAGAAAAAAAGTGCACGCAGGGGTGAATACGCACCTGTTTCGGAAAATCATAAATGTATATTTTTACCTTACATGTACTTCTCAGAAAAAATGAATTCCTATTGCAATGCACAATTTACACGTACATTTGTACGTGTACACTTGATCGTTGCTGCGCTGGATTTTAATCTTCACCCAGACCATTCGTAGAGTGGAATCGGATTACCAGAAAGCGAGAGGGATTTGTCCATCTTCTGATAACAAAGACGTCCAACAGCCGAGCCACAAAATAAACTCCCTTGCTCATGATTTCTTAATTGACATTTTTTCCCTGTTTGCTTTGCAACCATCTTGGCAGTGCCAGCTTTTATTCCACAAGGGATATGTGTGAGTAAATCTCTTGTGCATTCATTCATTGTTACTGAATAAAAATAACTACAAACACCTCAAAAGGTTGCTGAGTGCAATAAAAGAATGGGAAAAAATACGAGGATGCATAATGCTCTCTCTTGGATTTTTCCATAAGGCAATGTCACTTGAGACAATTTGCAGCATGTAGAACTAGCTACCGCATGGAAGAATATGATAGGCTCATTTAAATTTTGTTCAACTTTCTGATGAAATAACTATTTGAGAAAAAAATGTCCATGAGAAAAACGATTTTGCACATTATTTGGTCCTCTAATTGTAGCCCTAAGGTAAGGCCCAATGATGTACATGGGCAATTGTGGCTTGGCTCTACAGTCCAGAACTCAGTGGAAACCAGTAATTAGATTTCATGGTGGGTTTGGATTGAAGACACCCTTGTAAAAATAGAATACATTTTTTTTTGTATCTCAGTAAATCAGGGATGTAGTTCAGTCCAACACAAGTCCCTCGCAAGTCCAGTCACAAGTAAATCACACATCTGTTCACAAGACTGTCACAAGAAAGAAGAGTGAAAGAATAAGAACAAAGGAATGCTTTTGTCACAGTTCATTTGAATAGCTTGTGACTTGAATACAGACTGGCGGACTTGTGATAGACTTGTTATGCAGTGACTTGCAGGGACTTGACTACATCCCTGATGTACACAAATTATTAAGCAAACTACTTGTGTAAAAACCAACAACAAAATATAAACTAATGTTCAAATTTGTAAAAAAAACAAACAAATTAATCTGCATGATTTGCACAATGAAAAAAGAGGTTAGTTTTATCATTTTCTCTATGGTTTCATGCAAGGCTTGGCTGTATTAAAATGTTGGTAACTGTGAACAGCTATAAACCTTGTAAACAGCTTCAATTGTTTGTACACAATCAACAGTCTGTCACAATGGCACTCCAAGTGTGGATAGGAAATTGGTTTAAGCATCTGGTGAACTGTGTAACAAAAGACAACTTAGCACCTTCTGCAGTGTAATCCTGTAATCCACAATGGCAGGTAATCTGTGGTCAGTTGAGATTTCACAAAAAATCGAGGGTTTGGCTGCCAACAAGATAAAGCCTCCCATGTGAACACAGATTGAAATTTATGATTGAAAAGAAAACATGTTGCTGATTGAATATTTTCGTGTGCTTTGGTCTATCCTGTTCATTAGTGACTTCGTTATATACATAGCGCGCACCACTGATTACTAGCGCCTATTGGACAAACACTCGAGCTGCATTAACTTCTGGTTCCAATGGTTGTAGTGCTACTTAATGGGCAGCGGGCGTGGTTTAAACTGAAGCGACGTCACACTAGTGAGCCAAATATTCGGGTTTAGGTTTTGTGATCAATTTTTGCTGGTCCTAGAGGGCCAGCCTACTTTAAAGTATCCTCTTCGTACCTGACTGACTCTCTGACCATGGAGGAAGGATGGTTTCCTGACTGGAAAAATTTGATCGAACAAAAAATTTGATCGAACAAAAAATTTGATCGAACAAACTCAACAATGGCAACAGTTCCCTGGAAAGGTTGGGCCGAGTCTGTTTCTGATCAGGTCCGAGGAGCTTCGGGACCCAATGAGCTGACACCTTGGACGTTTGGACACCATATCTGATTTTTTCCATTTTTTTCATTGTCAAGGTTCAATTGTCAGGAAACGGTGACCATCAAGGTTTAATTATCTGTAACAGAAAAACAAGAAAAGATCAAGAAAAGAACTTCAAACTTTCTGTGTAATCATTCAAGTAGAGCTGCCCACAAAATCAGTCAAAACTATAGCTCTTCTCCTACCTTAGGCCATGAATTTATCAATCATCCCTCATCTCTCAGTTCCCGATTCATGTCTTATCATTTTTGCAATGACTGACCTTCATTGGGATGATATATGAAGGAAAAAGTGGCGTCCGGTTGCAACATTTTTTCCTAGTTGGATTACTTGCAGCCCGAGAACAATTCAGTTCTTGCAGGGTAGGCTGGTTACAGCCCCACAATCAGTAGTGATAATGTACGGACCCGGAACCAGTCTGCTGGTAAGGCAGATGTGTTTGTGCCCAAAATAAAATTTTTTTTCCATAGGGTTGCGGATGTCTAAAAATGGGTGGAAAAAGAGGTTTTTGGGTTGGAATAAAAAACACAAATTGAAAATGTATTAATAGAAAACAAGCGAATATGTTGAAGAGCACAGGGAACAACTTTATTTTTAGCCCATCACCAGTATTGATATGAATGGACAAGAAGCTATCTTTGTGTTTCGTACTGATCAATTGCGACTGCATCCATGGCAAGCTCAAAGAAAAACATGTTTGTCTAAAAAAAAAAATATGGGAATGGTACACTAGAGAGCATTCACCTCATTGAGATAGGGGCCACGGAAGTCGGTCAGCCACAATGCAAACTCCCCGGACATACCCGCGCTGTCTGTGGACATTAGATATAAGCTAAATGGATCGAACATTCTCGGCATGTTGAGCGTTCTCGGTAACTTCTCTGCAGCAGGCTATTCTTATTATCATTCATTCGTGGTAATGGACCCAAGGATTTCTCGAAAGTGCCCATGGCACTGTTGTTAACTTGCCTATTTTAAAACAGGTCTGTAGAGAGAAGAAAAAATGAAATACAGACAAACTGCATAAGACATAATATTCTGGGCAACTCATGCCCGTTTCAAATTGTAAACTACGGTACATAAATTATACAAATTGCTTGGGTGAGAATCGAACCCGGGTCACAGAGATATAGAATGCGAGGAAAGTAGCATCATGCCAACCTGACTTCCTACTTTTTAACTCGGACATACATTGTGTAAATGAGACAATTCAACTATAAATAAGGTGAATTAAGATGAGATAAGCTTTGTGGAAAAATAAGTCTTATTATGTATGACCTGTCACCACAACTTGAGCATAAAGTTGGAAATTGCCATTTTGCAGTACAGTGGGGGCAAAGCCAAAATTTTACAGGGTGGTGAATTTTTTGTTTTCAGGTGAACCTGAATCTGTAAGTCCCGTTCTACCTTTCTCCAATCGTTTTTATTCCGTCAAACATTTAGTATTCATCCCATTTTATTCACTTTCAGTGGGATTTTTATATGCCATTTTCTCAAGAATAGGTTTACAACTTCAATTTGGTTGGCGGCTTTCATGTGTATTTTCATTACTGATCTCAGCACCCCCAAATGTTATCTAGTCCAACATTACGTGAATGCTCATTTTGTGGAGACATGTCACAAAGTGATTTTTCTAGTTTGTATGATGGTATTCAAGGGCGGATCCAGAACACAATTTTTTGGGGGGCCCAAATAAAATTTTGGTCCCCCACAATTTTTTGATTCAAGATGCTCTGTGGTGCAATCTGAGGCAGTTTCTGACCACTTTGACCATTTTTTTTTGGAGGAAAAGATGGTGGTGTACACAGTGCCTGCCTTTATTGCGACGTCACTTAAATTAAAAAAAAAATGTTGTGGGTTGGTTTTTTGCGGGGCCATACCCCCCACTGGCCCCCCTGGATCCGCCCTTGATGGAATTATTTGTAGATGTCGTACCACTCAACCACCAAGCTTACATGAAAAATTGAATTTATAATAAAAAAAATTTAATTGAATTAAGTCATATTGAAAAACCATGGAGCTGGAAAAACTCCACAGTATTTCAAAGACAGACTCTATGGCATGCAGACAATCTTCTGAAATATTTTCACTCCTAAATTTTAATCCAATTTTGTGCTGACATTCTGATACACTACTACATATTCAGTTACTGGGAATATACAACATTTGCAAACATCGAAAAATAAAACTACCAAGATTTTATTAAATACCTTAATAGGATGTTGGTAAATAACAGTCTAAAGCATCCTGTGAACTTATGGCACCTAGTGTGAAGTCATTTTCAAGAAAATGGTATTTTTGTAAAAATTTCCAGCGGTGGTCGGCCGACCACCGTTGGAAAAACCTAACTATTTTTCAACTACTGCTCCAAATTCACCATTAATTCAGTCAAAATTTTGTTCGCTATTGGTTACATGTTCATGAACGGGTGTAGGCCAGCTAGACTGGTACCCTTACCTTACAATTTTCCGGCATCTCTAAATTGATCCATTTTATATTTAGTGAAGTCAGGGAACCAGACTACTTGAACAGTTTTGTTTTTCTTGGTTTTTCCAGCATTTACGAACACAAAACTTCAAACATGTCAGTGCAACAATATTTGATCTATTATACTAACCCCTCAAATAGTTCATTTCTGAAAATTACAGCAAAAGCCAATGATGTACATTCCCTTTAACACTGTAACAAAATATTGACGGCTGTGGTATAATGGCCCGCCTTGCGTTAGAGCTAGCTCATTTAGCATAAAATAAAAAGTACAAAGAACTGGCCAGTGCAGTTTGCCGGGGTAATTTTAGCTCGCTCTCCTCTGGCTTGTATTGATTTTAATCTCCTATTCAATAGAGCAATGAACATTGTGGCCATTCATGCATGGAATCGCAACAAAGAAAGGACCATAACGAGGAAAATTAATATTCGCCCGTAATCATTTGCTGCATGTGTTGGTATTTAAATATTGTATGGTACAGGTATCAGTGCAGCTATAAAGACTACGATGAATATCTGAATTTGTAGTAATGAATTGAAAGGTAAATTTTTATTATTAAAATGTTGTTATCATTTCACATACCAATCCAAAAATGTATGGTACGCATGCTGTTTTGTATTATTAAGCTTTCAATTCATTTATGTGAAATTCATCCATAAATTTTAGAGCGTAAATGTACACATGTACATTTCGATATTTATGTGATGTTTGTTGAATACTTGGGACATAAACTGCATGTAAACTATCATTGAAAAGTGTGGCATGTCTTCACACATCTGTTCAAAGCACCGTACTACTACTCCCCACTGAGTCACTTGTCATCGTCGATTCGACGGACAGCTAGAGAGAGCGAGAATATTGTAATAATATAAAATATGTAAATGTACTTGTGTACAATGATTACATGGAGAGTGCAATTTAAAACGGAACAAGGCAAGCCTGGAAATTAAAGCTGGTCTTAGAAAACAAAATTCTCTTCAATTGGTTTCAGAATGGCTATTCACTGGGAGTCTTCATGTTCCATGGGCTGGGTTTAGCCCACACATTGGCATAGACCCCTCTCATACAACGCCATCTTCGTAGGAAAATTTCAAATGCGTATTCAACGCTATCAGGTACGTGCATGCGTACAGTGTGCAAAATGTTCTAAACGCGCGCAAGTTGCTCGAAATTTTGGCATGGTACAGCCAATGCAGGTCACAAAAATGCCGATGCACATGACAATCTGTAGGCAGTGACGTCATTTGAGAGAGCCTACGTATATTACAGGGTACATGTTATCCTATACAATAGCACTGCCCGGAGTACAAGTGACAGTCAGTGAGATAGGTATAAAAAGGACACTCGACTGGCCCTCTGGGACCTGCAAAATCATTAAAAAAAAATATCATCATAAAAATTGAATGTACATACGTGTACATATGTAGAATAATAGAAATTTGTAGAAAAAAAAAACAATTTTGAAATTGAAACTAGGGTCTAGGCCCCTAACGTATTTGTTTTTATGAAGTAAATCTTCATTCAGGTACAAGCTACCGTACCCGTAACTTGTAGTCAACGACATTGATCTATCCTGTATGAATCATGTCTGAAGCTAAATGTATTTTCCCATTGACGTTTATTGATTGCCCTCCTACTCCACACTATTAAGGTTCCGGTTCAATCCACTGCTATTCATAACCTTTGTTATGTAAATTAGGTAAATGATTCCGTTGACATTTGCATAGATCAGCATTGCACTTTGAAATGATTATCCTTTAGTACAACAGCATATTGCTGACAATTACCATTCATATGGAAGGCATTAATTTAAAAAAAAATAACATGAAGTGTGTAGAACTTTACAAATTTTGTAAAACAACATAAGTAACTAAATAAATACTGGAAACTTCCCAGAATTCATCCAAAGCTGGCACTGCAGTATTCCCAATTTTATAAACTGAATCTAAAACAGGGATTCTGATATTCATACCGAAATTTTTAAAAGGCAAAATTCTGGCAAAAACTCCAGCCAATGTCTATATACAGCCAATGCCACAAATACTGATTCGCAAGAGTAATTTCAGCAGTATTTGTACGATATTTCTTGCTGAAACCTCATATGATTCAATACTCCGGGGTGTGCACTGGAGCGTAAATTGTACAATAGGCCGTGCACAACGGCCCACACTATGGTCAGCACAGAGTCTGCCTCCACAGACTTCACAGATTTTGTGTGTGTGTACAAAAGGCACGAGGGATTAGTGTGTTTAGACGTCACCCGGAGGCAAGTCGAGGCAATCTTGACGTCTTAACCCGTCAGCCGTGCCTGGGTACAAAAACAGCCAGTGCGTGTTATCACGTCCTCCGGCGTGAACTGGTTAAATGGAGAAGTATCTAACTTGATGTCTCTTTTAATCAGAGACTCTTACAAAAAGTTGAGGAAACATCATGTTCGTTCGTGAGTGACGGGACTTTGAAAAGATGTAAAACATAAGATACATTTGATCTCTGGAGTATAGGGCTCGCCAAAAACACGCACATGCACGGCGAGATTGAACAATGTTGAAATAATGACAAGAACTTGATATGAAGTGGCTACAATATTCCCTATGCACTGGTACAGTGTTGATGGAAATACGTGAAACCGAACATTTCACAGCAGGCAATTAAGTACACGGCAGTCTGCACCAGTCGCAAGGAATGACCCAGATTTGTCAAAGAATTATCCCTCGCCAACTGGAGCTCATTCCAACCATGGCCGTCAACACCTGTCATTTTTCCCCTTCTACTGATGTAATTGTTCAATAGGCATATGGTTGAGCATAGAGGGCGCTGTACAGTGCCAGTTACTGAGTAACATAACGGAAGAAAAAAATCCTGTTCATTGAAGCAGGCTAGTCGCTTTACTTATAGGATCAGTTGCAAACACTAAAAAAATGAAATGAACAAAAAAATAGCCCACTTGATTGTAAGTACATAATAGTATGGAACAAATCGTTGAGCCTGGTATGCTGTCATTCAAAAGAAGAATTTTGTATCAGTACTTACGATGGTTAGGACCTAACCATCGCTGAGAACAAACAGGTTTCTCAAATACTACATCCGTTAAATGGCTGCGAGTCAACTGTTGACTTCATGCGTATGCTCATGCAGGTACGCTACTTATATGTAGGAATTACTTTTACCACGACAGAGCCGGCATTCGGGCACTCCCTGTGACCTATGGGTTCTATGCATGACAGATTCCGTGAGCTGCATTTTGACGGTTGAAAATGAACAGCGTTTTTTTCATGTTTTTTTCAGCACCAATGGACACAAAACATTGAACAGCTCAGTGAAACGATGTCTACTATAGGTTGTCCACTGAAAGCCCTTAAATCGGTCAATGTCATGAAATAACAAATTTTGCAAAGTCCTCTGTCCTATAAATTTAAAAATTAAACATTGAAAAAAAGAGGTAATTTTTGAATTGCAGTGGCATGTAAAATTACATTAACAACCTTGTACCGGTATGTACACAGCTGTTTACAGCCCCAAAATTGCATCGTGGCAGTGTTGTCTATCGCTAAAAAATAAGGCCTATTCCATTCACATTTTTCTTCCCTCACAATTATCATAATTAATAAATTGGCTTTTAATGTCAGCAGCAGACGACACAATAAAGTGAGCAAGGTAATTATAAAAAAAAATAAAACCTATGAGCAAACATTATCACCAACCTTTTAACTTTTGTCAACACTCAGCGCTCTCGATTTAATATCCAGTCTGCATGGTCTGTGGCCATATCGGAGGGGTTAGGTTACACCTAGATTGGGAGGAATAAATGAGAGAGATCTAGCTGGCAGCGGTCTCTAGCTCTGGCGCATTTAGTCGGTAGACTCGACAAGAAACTTGAGGAGCTATTAGCCCAGGTAGATACACCTGGGGTATGTACGTACATTGTACGGCTGCAACATACGGGTATGGATATTACGTGCATACACCATCGCAACGAAATCAATTCTCTGTTCTCTTAAGGGATGTTTATGCACAACCTGGGTATGTAATCGATACTAAGGAGCTTTCTGGAAGAGATTTTTGCAAGATTTTTGGTGAATTGCAGTTTGCAGATAACAGTACTGCTTGTTAGCATACATGCAGACCATTCTAAGCCTGTTATCACTGTACACTCGACGGAGGCCCCCTGTAATGGTGAAAGCATTGTGTAAGCTATTGTTTAGTCTTGGCCCAATACGCTAGTAATCGATAGTGGACGGTGCATAGTGCGCCCTCTAATGGCACAACAATTAGACCAGCGGGCCCACTCGCACTAACGTCTTGGCCACTTCGTTTCAGCGGTTTAACTTTTTCTTTATTTTCTCCCTAGGCTTTCCTAGGGAACCAATCAGTGATGGAGAAAAGGTTCAATGGCTCGCCCAACGGTTGTAAACATACGCGCTACGTGCGGTACGTGATCAAGCATCATCGCTTTCCTAGGGAACCAATCAGGGATCGCGAAAAGCTTCAATGACTCACACGATCAGTTGTAAACGTATGCGCTACGTGCGGTGATCAAGCATGGAGCTATAAAAAGGGATTGTGTTTGTTTGAATTTAAACAGACAGTCTTATTTACATAAAATGGCCCCGCCCCCATTGCTATGAAATGACCAAGACATTAGTGAGAGAAAGTAAAAAAACAATTACGCAAGGGCACTACAAAACAATGCAACTATCGCTGTTGATCACTAACGTCTTGGGCCAAGACAGCCATTGTTCAGATAGTCCGTAACGTGGCAGTTGCTTTGTACAGCAGCAGGCACAATGTTTTCACCATTAAAGGGGGGGCCTCTGTGAAGAGCGCTATAAACTTTGACATACATGTATCCTGTACTTTGAAATTTTGCAGTTTTGTCTTAGTTTTTTTGGCACTGTTCAGTATGTACAGTGTATCTGCTGTGATTGTAATTTTTTTCTAGACTTGCATTACCGGTACCCATAAGACTGCAGAGCCCAAGCTTGTTTGTAGCCAAGCTTTTCCACTTATTCTCCATTTGAATGGAATCCAGCTGGTTAAACATCCTACAGTGTTTTTAATAGAGAGCGAGAAAAAGAATCCATGTATGAAATTTGTCCTTTCCAAGCATGGCATACACCCTTTGACGTTTAGAGCCCCCAAAAGTTGAGGTATTTCATGAATACAGATGTTGAGAATTGAAAGAGGTTCTACATAAAATTTGTTTTGGTAAAAATGAAATGTAGGTTTTATCTTAAATGAGAAATGGGCATTCTTGACATGATAAGCTTCTAAAGGGTTTTGGGTGTTTTTTTTGGGGGGGGGGGAGGTGAAAGTGGATGAGCATATTTTTTGTTTACTGACTTGTTTTAGTAATTAGTTTTTCCCCAGGAATTTTGTATACTGTGACAGCAGGTTTTTTTAAAAATTAGTTCCTAAAAAATGGCAAAAAAGTTATTTTATGAGACCCTCATTATTTTCAGTCTACAAGTATACATGTATGAGTTAATCCATTTGTTTCCCACAGGATGAGAATCAGCTTTCAACTGAACCACGGGAGTTTCTACGTTCTTTGCCATTTTATATGCATATGCTGTCCAGTATGACACTGTCAAATTAAACAAATTTAAACCTTTTAAAAGATTAATGCACTAAAAGGTTAAATGCGTTCCTGTGAACACCTCTTGGTTGTTTGGCATGGACTGTTTGGCATAGACCGTCTCCATACCTTGTATTTGTTGAGTGTGACATCAGTTTGCTAAGATTGAAGGCATGTTTGCTCAGTTCTAATTGTATTTGCTTATAAATTACGTCATGAAATTTGTTTAATTGAAAATCATTAATGTCTATTCCAAAAAATGTTGGGGATCGATACAGTACATGTACCTTACTTCTATTAATTCTTAGTAACACATTTTCAACTCTAAAGATTTCATTCAATGGTCCAAGGTCAATTTTAAGAGATGGATTAAAAACAAAAATTATTAAAACATTCTGGTATTAGGCTCAATAGGCCACCGCCTATAGCTGCAGATTTTAACATTAATTCTATCTTGCTTGGCATTTTTGCTATAGACATCATTGAACAATCCTTTAAAATCCCCTAACACTAACTGAAGAAGCATAAGGGTATTATATTTTTAACTTATCAATTGAAATTCAACAAGATTTTGCCTCTCTACTGACAAATACGTGTAGCTCACCTTAAAACACTTCACATCTTAAATAATCCCAATTGATTCTTCATTTAAAAAATTTTTTTTGAAGTGTTTTACTTAAAAAAAAACTAGGTTTAGAATTTAACAATTGATAAATGTATCATTCCAGTACAGGGAAATTTCTCTGCACATGTGTAACGGACGTGTTTTTCTCCCTTTTTTTCCCCCTCCCCTTCTCCCCACCCCCACTCTCAGGATCGATCACCTGCCTAGCCGACCTGATACATGTCCATGATTAGTGTCCGCTCGCCAACGCGCCTCCATTACCACCGCACATCCACAGAGCACTTAGGTATATCTTTAGCCTGCTGTACATGTGCCCCGTTCGCACATTGCCACACACAAGCCTGAGCGTCACAGGGCAAAATCACTGCTTCTTTTCTCATTCTGCTGAGAGAGAGAGAGAGAGAGACGGTGTTTTCATTGATGGTAAAGCCTCAGAGATGCAAACAAGACTGATGAGATTTGCCTCTCTGCAAGTCGTGATTGGAAGTACATGAAAGCCGTCGCAGGTAGCTCTCATGTGGGCACGAGCACATCTCCAGGAATTCTGTTCCACCGAGGAAACGAATGGCAGAAACCATCAGTTTCTAGCAAATTGTATTCGCCGCACGCAGCTGTGATGGAGACACGTACATGTACATGTACAAGTAGATCGTCGTAAGAGCTTGTCGGTTTGGTGATTGTTTTCAACCCACCAAGGAAACAGAAATCAAGGCTCGTGAAATTCCTTGTCCTGTGACTTCACTCTTAAGAAATAAAATCATCTGTCATTATTTTTTGAAATCATGTGGAGAAGGTGACTGTTGTGCTGTGATAGGCAACGGGATGCTGTAAGGGGTGTGAGTTTCTCAACATGCCTGCTGTCTATGTAAACACGCTGACTGCCTAGGGGGCTCGCGGTCCTGTGGTTAGATGGATAACCCTGCTGTGCGGAATCTGCTGCCGTGGAAACCAAAACTGACATGAGGATTTCGATGCTTCACTACAAACTACACTAACTGAATTTGCTCGTACCGTAACTGGTAAATTATTTTTTTTGGTGGAGAGGAGTGGTACGGCAAGGTTGCAAAAAATGGCACGGTACTTTGTAAACGGCAGATTTTGTCTGTCGTGTTTCTGTTTGATCGCTTGTGTTGGACTCACAGGTGCCCTGTACTATGAAGGCTCAGTGGATACATACACGCAGTATGAGCGGTGGAATACGTCCGTGAATGGAACCCTCCGATTCCAATTCAAGTCCAAACAGACGAACGTTTTGCTGGCGTACGCCGACGACATGAAACAAGTGGATTTCATGGAAATTGCCATGGAGGATGGCAGTCTTCTCCTTCACATGCGAATTAATAACAAGGGAAGGACCTTGACTGTTGGCGACAATGTGGACGATGGAGAATGGCACACCGTGGAAGTGATACGAAACAATCCTAGAAAATTTACTTTCAAAGTGGACGGGGACGAACGATCGGGAACGATGGACGGTGAGATTATTGAGCTGCCAACACAGACGGACTTCTTCTTTGGTGGTATCCCACGTCAGGTTCGACGATCGCACTTGGCCCGGCCCGAGGCTCGGTCGCGGACACACCTCAAGGGTCACATACGCAACATCGCGTACTTGGTGCAGGCGCGGCCCAACCGGTGGCGCCGTCCAGAACAGCTGGCCTCCAATAACGTCCGGGAGGATTTCTCAGATCTGTGCAGCACCAACGACCCCTGCAAGAACGGCGGGTTGTGCGTGAGCGAGCAGTCCCGGTCGCGATGCGAATGCGACGGGACTGGTTTCGTGGGTGAAATCTGTGAGGAAGGTAAGTAGCGACAAAATCATACACATGTAACGCTGTGTCCAAATCGGCTGTTTTGGGCTGTGGCTTTGATCTCCGATATTGAAATGTAACAATAAATATTCAAAGCCGTAGCCAAAACGCCCATTTGGACTTGGCCTAAGTTTTTAGCCTAGCATGGCATGGAACTGCATGACCACAAATTTGTCAAAATCAATTTGCCAGATTAGCGCTGTCTTTAAAAACATAACACTCAACTTTTATTTATTTCTTTTTTGATGAATGCTGACACAGAAAATCTTGCATTGGCATGCTGAAGTCCATGCAGTGTACTTGCATGTATGCGATGAATGATTTACACGAGCAGCTGAAAGCTTGATTAGATATGTACACATAGCCCAAAGGAATGTACGACTGCCTGCTGCATGTTTAATTGAATGCGCGT
The DNA here is from genome assembly GCA_029964075.1 of Patiria pectinifera. Taxonomy (NCBI): domain Eukaryota; kingdom Metazoa; phylum Echinodermata; class Asteroidea; order Valvatida; family Asterinidae; genus Patiria; species Patiria pectinifera. Next base: position 41,294,467 of record CM057142.1, on the reverse strand, counting down.
TACAGCAGACGTCATGTTCTGACAAACAACAAATTGCCTGAAGCCTGTCTGTCAATTATTTTGCAGAAGCTTTGGTATGTGTTTTGTGTCTGTGTAAATCTTGTTAATTAAGTTGTATCGCATGGCCTTCCTTTAAACACTGCATCTGTGTATTTTGCTTTCTTTTTGAGATGAAGTGAGATCAAAGTAAATGATTCCTGTTGGTTTAAGATCAAAGTTAAACATTTCTGTTGTGTTAAAACGAAAGTGATATTTGTATGAAAGGTTGAGTGTGATGTTGTGAATGCGCGTGTTTTTCCTGAATTTTTAAAATTTGTTTTCGTGATGCGGTACCTTTCTCAAAAGCCAAATAATGATGATGATAATGATATGTGAAATTCAGAGTAAGGAGGAAAAGTGGCTGATTTTGAAAATAAAGGAGTTTGATAGTTTGAACTTTGAGGGTCTAAGCCTTGTTCCCTGTTGCCGCTGTGCACCTGGTGTTTTTGCACACTGAATGCAATTGAAAATTGGTTTTGTCTACTTTTACTGCGACCCTCTGATTACATGTGATATGTTGGTCACTACTCTCTTAAGAAGGTCGCAAAGGGCCGTCTATAGTTTTTGGATTCCATACATATAGGTAGCCCTGCAAATTCACAAACGTTGGAACACACCTCAAAGCTGGTGCATTTCACAGGGAATATTCTCTGTGACATCAAATTCGCCTTACATTGCCTATCATTTGAATTTGAAAAGACTAAATTATTTGAGTTTTCCCACAGTCCAAACACCCCTTCCGCCCCCCCCCCCCAAATAAATGTAAACCCCCAAAAGCCCAATTAAAACATTAAAGTCAACAATATATAAAAGAGACTGAAATAGTAAAAGAAGGAAATTGGGACAAGTTACAATTTTTTAGGATACTAGTGGGATGTGCGGCGTCGGATAGCTGGCTGGAGTCATACATGTACTAATGTTCTCTTTGACCCCAATTTGCATGTTGACCCCAAGTGGGCGTGGTAGTCCTTGATGAAGCAATTTTACCACATTTTTCATCATCAACGTAATGCTTTACGTTATAGCGATACGTTGTGGAGTGTTTTTGTAATATTTAACTATTCAAAGTCTGTAAGAAACAAATTTGCCAAAAAAGCAAAACAAAATCATTTTTTTCATGTGCCAACCTAGCCCTATACATAGTAAGGACCTGCATACAATAACCAAGCCTCTTCATTAATTAACTATTGCATGTTGTGCTTGCGCACACTCTTTAGGCCTTTTACAAAAAAAGTAACACACACACATCAGACAGACAGACAGACAGACAGACAGACATCGTAGGATCTTGTAATATAGGATGCATACACTTGTATGAGATTTCTTTCAAAATTTGAAATGGAGTTCAGAACTTAGGTGACGGTATTGAAGTCATTTATTTCTTTCCTATACAGACCAAAGTTTAGTTCTGCCAAGGTGCTGCAAGCATGTCACTCCCTGTTTATTATTGTTATTACAAGGACTGTCTGTTTATGTACCGTACGTTCTGCTTGAGTTTTCCGATTGAAACTGTCGGTCGTGAAGCGTCATCGCATGTGGACCGTCCATCGTCGGATTCCGGTGTCACATGAGCTCGACGCCCGCACTAATTATGTTATGATATTTGATATCTGACCAATTAACTCTCTGATTGGGAAAAATCCACCAGGGGAGATCATGTAGGGAGGTCCAGGAATTTTTTTCTGTTACTGCCGCGGCTGAATGATCGCGTCGATTGGACCATCTGTGGTGTGGAATTTTTATGTGCACTGTTTTGAATGATGTATGAGCATGAGGTTGAGTGTGCGCAGTGGGAAGACAACATGATTGGGACAATTAAGTTGGTTTATTTCTGGTGCTGTGGCAAGCAATTGGTTGACTGGGTTAGCAAAAGTTTTCAAAGAACACTTAATTTTGGTGGATTGAGCTTTTAGACAAGGCAAAGAGTCAGTAAAGGACATGTGGGTCATTTATGTAGCAGAATGCAGAAATAGGATGTATCTGGTCAACGTTGATGTTCAGTCAAATTGCTGTTTTCCATTTAAAATTTATGATTTATTTAGGTATTGGAAGTTGACAAACTAATATTTGTTTTACTATACCTCATACACATTCAGTTGCCATTACAATTTGCAGCATTATCTTTGGAGAACTTTGTCAAGCTCAAGAAGAATCAACCACCTGACGAAAATTGCCAAACTATGTTGTTTTGATATTGGAGTGAAGACTGAACTTAATGCTTACAAGATTTTAGTTTGAATTAAGTGCAACATTTGAAACAGGAGCAACTTCAGTACATGCACATCGAAAGATTGACCGTTACAGTAATTCAAAATGACTCCAGAGCCTAGTTACATTTTTTGTATATGGAAAAATCAATTCTTTAGCACTCTTTTTACAATGTACAATGTAATTCACTGTATATATACTCCTTGTGAAGCCGTAAAACCAAAGAGTGCTCACGCGGTTTGTGGCAGTACAAGTTGTAATGTGCAGGGTGCTTTGGGGGAAGGGCGCAGGGATTAATGGGTTAATTAATACATAAATGTTGCTTCTTTTGAACCAAAATCTATTCGGGTTGACCAGAGTTGCTCTCAGTAATTATAATTGGGGCAGTATTTGAAAAAAGTCAGGTGTTTTCCAACAATGGTCAGTTGACCATTGTAGAAGTTAAACATTAAACATGTGCGAGTGGAATTCTGACTAGTGCCTATACAAAATCTTGTACCTTGAAAGTTCTTCATGTGGCTATTACACAAAAACAGCAAATCTTCAATGGAGTTGCGTGATTGTTCATAGTTCGCTTTTTAATGAACTTTCCAGCTTCCAAGCTTCCAGCTTCTATTACCACACCTACAATACAAGGCTAACCAGTAATTTGGAAAGAATCTCTCACAATGGGCTGAGCCAATCAGAAAGCCCGGTCATTAGCGTCAAATATTGATGACTATATAATCAGAAAGAAAAAATCGCAATTTGCTGACAGTGTGGTGATAAGGATAAGCCAGTCAGTGGACCTTGACAAATGAAATCATTAAAGATTCACCAATCAGAATTGTTGTTTTTTCCTCAATTCCTGTATTGATGAATTTCCTGTCAGACAAATTTTGTCCTTGCATTTTTGGTGTGGAGTCATACATTTCTCAGGAAAGTACTTTGAACTGCCTGGACAGTAATATTGTTTTTAGTATCTGAACTGGGATGTTTTGGCGTTTACCAATCAAAAAACCAATGAACATAGATTTGATATGTAAATATTGATATTGAGCCCTCCCTGAAAGCACATACATGTACATGTATGTAGTGAAACCATACTTTGTTGGGATGGGCAACTTTTTTGATTTAGATTTTGTTGATAAGATCATTTTCTTAAAACACCTAGACCTGACAATTCTATGCTTTTGAGTTGTGTCCAATAACTACCATATTATATGCGAATGCTCAGTCTGATAGCAAATAACGTGTGCGCATCGTGCGGCTATCCACTTGCGCATTCATGCGCACACCACGAGTGTTCGCGTGACATGGCGGTTGTAGGATGCAGCATTTTCATCAGAAATTTCAGGCGTGGCAGATGTAGGTTTTTTTTTTTTAAGATGACTATGGATGAGGATCATGTGGGATTCAGTAGGGGTTTTTCTTTACAGAATACATGCAACAGAGGGAGGCTTGGTTTAAAAGTATCTATTGCAATGACAATCTGAAAAACCACGTATCCCTTTCTAATGGTAAAACTACCCCCACTCGCAATCCAAATTTTAAAAAAATGGTGCATGCATACTCTTCCCTTGCAACCCAACTCCGTGGAGTAGTTAAATTGGAATATGTGGATACTCCTCACTTTGATCCCAAGTTGGAATAGGTCGTGAATGCAAGTACCGGTACATGTACCCTTCACTTGTAAACCAGAGTACAATTCCCATGTTGGAATCTGTAGATAAATACTTCTCATCTACAAACCAAATTGGAATCCTTGTATATCCCTCACTTGAGTGAAAGCGGTGGTTCCCTTGTATGGCTCAATATCCCTCATCTGAAATCCAAGTTGGAAGCAAATAATAGTCACTTATTTTAAAAATGGAGAATAGTTTGTGGGGAAAAAGGCCAATGGATAAAATAGCATAAACCTGTTGATTCAACTTTGTACCTGACCAAATCCAATTTAAAATGCAATCATTGGCAGGGAAATCCAAACTTTGGGAAGTATTAAACTGCGGAGTTCAATCATGAGAAAGTAACGTTGCTACGGAAAGAACGAGATATCGCAGAATGATCTGACAGATCCTACTTGTGTGTATCCCCTCCCGTATCTGATACCTTTAATGCAGGATGACTGTAGGCTACGCCCAAGCAACGACTTGTAATCACGCGAGCGTGGTGCGGTAGACACAAAAATCAATCACAGGACCCTTCCTTCCAGTCTGTTACGCCACATCACAGGAGGCAGTTTGCACAAAGATTTTTGTCTTAATCTTTTGAGAGTGTACCGCAACCTTAGCACCTCAAGCTAACACCTCAAGGGGGGGGGGACCCATTGATTTGGGTTCATTTACATTCAGGACCTTATATCCCACCTCATTGTCAGCCACAATCCTTTTTAATTAAAAAATATCTATCATCGCTACCCTCTTGTTGCATGACATTGATTTTCGTGTAAAAGATTCAACATGTAGCAGGGTAAACATGTTGTTTCTGCGGAGTTCACGCAACTCCAAAAGTAGACTTTGCCCAAGACTGGATTAGGTTTTTAGTCCTCTAAAGCAGCTGGTCCCTGACATGCAAGGTACCAGTAAAGCTGCCGTTCTGGTAGTCTAAATCTACAAGATCTGAAGCCAGTGTTCGCAACTTTGGCAGTGCTTCCCAGAAAATTCTGAGCTTACCTCACACACAGGCATTAGCTTGAATCTATACACAGCTCACATGAGAAATGCTAAGAATTTCCTTTCATCTTGTTGATAGTAACCTCTACTAGTCCTGCTGTATTATGAAATACATTCCAAATCCAGTCTTGAACCTATCTTTAGGCTACTTAAAAACAGGTACCGGTAGGCTTGAACAGCACCTGATTAAAATCAAACAATTGTTGCAAAAGGGACCCAGCAAAGAGATACATCATGAAATCTACAAGTTGAAGGGTTTTTTTCATGCTTGTGAGTTATCGTTACAAGGATGTATTTATGGTACCTAGTCTAGTTGTTTTCTATGGAATACTTAAATTTTCCAGAAAGACTCCCTGAGGCCTGAAAATTAAGACCTTCCAAACAACAGATTTAGTTGTTTATTTCTTCTAGATTACATTCATTATTTATTCAACCTCTGATCGGATGTCAAATCAAACTAAGGTTTAGAGTCCGGCAAAATGTTTTAAATTCCCAGAAATGCCAGTCAGTGAGGTGATGATGACTTCATTAATTAAAAATTGACTTTCTATGTCAGGTCAGCAATCCATATACATGTAGTTGATTAAGTAGTGTTGATTAATTTAATACATGTACTCAGCTTTATTCGTTGTCAAGTTGTCAAATAATTGGGGATCTATCCCATTGTTGCAGAATCTTGTGCTGAATATTTTAGAAAGGGAAAGGTCATTCAAGCTGTGTTCGAATAGATCTTGAAAAGAATTGCTTCAGATAGTCCAACTTACCAGACAAGGTTTATCTCCAATCAGATCCACTTCAAACTTGGCACATACAGAGAGCATTAAATAAAAAGTCACCTCTTGTAATTATTTCATGATATTGCTGGTCCCAGAGGGCCAGCCTGGTGTCCTTTTTGTACTTAAATTGTATCTCACTGACTGACTCACTGACTGACTCCCTCCCCTGAGCCAGTGCTATCCTATAGGAAACACTATCTAATGGGCTAAATCTGGATCAAATCTGTAGACCAAATGCATGAAAAGACTTCCAGTGAACAGCTATTTTGTGGGCTTGGGGACCAGCTTTCTGCAGGCTTGCCTCCTCTTGTTTTGTAAATTTGTAATATATTCTCCAAGAAAGGACGCTTTTTGTGAACAAATCAGATAAGGCGTGATTACTTAACAATTGGGGGAAAAACAGAAAAGTCCCATGTTAGGTCATGAATAAACATGTATGTAGCTCCAATTGGAATTTTGTTTGAAGGAACCTGACTTTAACACTAAATTTTATCACTAAATGATCAAATTATTTATAAGCAGCAAAAGTTGCAATTGATCTTGTCCTGTTTATTATATTATATGTGTTGTGCAAAGTGAAGGCTACCTCCATGCAAACATCTCACTGTGAATGCATTACACACTGTACTTTCTTATGGAGAACTTTGTACATGAAACCCCATAGACATTTTTGTGACAAAAGTGGGATCCTGTAAACAGGAGAATAGCCAATCAACAGCCACAAATTATAACCAATTGCTGAGATGGCTTCGAGGAGCAACCAGCCAATAAGATATCTTGTTCTGCAACACTTGGCAAGGCCTGGCTATGGGCCAATGAGAAGTGGGGTTGGTTCTTTACATCCTAGGAGTAGAAAGTTTAGGCGGGAAGGAAAAATTGCTATGCAGTCACTTTTGTCTCAACCTCTGAAGAAACAACTTGTATCATTGTCAATTTTACCTTGCAAATTTTAATTTCACTTTGGTATAAAAAATCATAAGATTAACTCTGATAACCCTTATTCTTAAAGACAAAGTGGTTTTTTTTTAATCATAGCTTGAAAACAAAACTCCACTGATGCTGCACAGTTTTTCCTGTGCATGGATTTGTCCTCAATAAACCAGCACACGTCCTCAGAATTTGGCCGTAATGAGTGCAATTGATACCCCAGCAGTGTTTTGCGCCTTTGCCAAATTTGAGGAGCAAGCTTTCATATCTGTCGGTTGAGAATACTTGATCCCCGCCTAATGCGTGCCAGACAAACTCAATTTAGATCAATTTATTGCCAACGCTATCAATTTATGTCGTAGCATGGCACTTATTTTGTTTCAGCTCATTGGCATTTGGTTTGGTGTGAATACAAGTGAGTCATTTAAATTAAAAATCAGGTGCTGACACTGTTAAAAAAGTTTTTCTTCAAATTAGAAACTACCCCTATTTAAAGAAATACCTTGTCTTTCACCTCAGAAAATGTTTCCAGGGAGCGAGACATTGAGGCACTAAAATAATTCTAGAAACAAATATTGTTTACGTAAATTAAAGAAATTATTCAGTGCACACCTGTAATGGAAAAGTAAAGTTGGTGGATTTTTATTTTTGATAAAAAGTGGTATTTTTAACATTTTTTATCAATAAGGAAAAAAAGATATAAGGTTTTACATTAGTTAAAAGAACTTATAACCAACTGGTATTGTATGATTGAAATGTTCATTTGGACCTAATATCAATAAATCTTACACATGAACATACATCTTACAGTGGCATGCTTCAAATGTTTCAACAAACAGACTTGAACCAGGTCACCAAGGATGCGCGCCTACATGTTGATATGAATATTTCAGCAGCGTAAAATTCATATACCCGCAAATTGCAGTTTGTATGCAATCATCATACATCACAGAAAGGCAAGCTTTTGTATAACAACAACATATATACATACTTTAGCAACTTAACAATTACGGTACCTTAAAACTGTTTCAACAAAAAAACAGACCGGAAACCAGGCCACGAAGGACACACCAGCATGAATATTTCAGCGGCTTAAAAATTCATATTCCAGCAAATTGCAGTTTGCATAGTAATCATCATGCCTGCCTGACCTAGAAATTGCCGAGACGCATTGCGGAAAGGCAGGTCGCGGTAAATACGGGGAGCCAGAAATAAGGCCCTAATCTGATTGACATGTAGGTTTTGGTGTTAGATCAATAAACGCCGGAAAATACTTCAATGGAATCGGCGTGGCTCCTTAAGTGCATCAAATGGACTCTACGAGCAAGGGCACGTCAGTTACACTTCATCAGTGTGCCTCCCGTTAGCGTTCTGAGAGGAACAAAATGCCTTATTTTGCAACAACACTTCACAGAATCTTTCAAATGGCCTGATGATAGCTTTTTATTTATATTTTATGGCTTCATTTAGTATGGCTAAAGCAAACAAACGTTTTATGAATGCAGAATAATTATTGAATAGAAGCAAATAAATAGAATATAAATAAACAAATAAAGTCTTATTGCTCCATTGTATCATTTCACACAAAAAATAAGCTTGGTCGTAACTATATGAAACACCTTATGTTTCTTTCTGTCTGAAGTTAAATATAAGAGCCGTAGAATAGATTTAACAGTGTTGGTGTTGTACCAATGTTGTTAATTTTTAAATGACATCACAATTAATACATTCTAGATTAGAAAACCTGTCTGTTTTCATGGATTTTGCCTTCAAACATGTACATAGTATATATTCACCAGGTTTTAAATGCAAGAATTAAATGAATACACGTAGTGACATGTAAATTCAGAATTGAAACAACATTTTTAAAAAGGGAGAGCAAACCATAATTGAATATTTGATTTGGAAATGTTGTAAATTTAACAATCGTCTTATGTACATGTACATGTACTCTTGAGATCAAAACAAATCTTGCGATGGTCAAGAAATAACCTAAAATTACGCACAGCTTATGAACTTGTTTTAAAGGTACATTGTGCAGAGTGGATTTTGAGCACTTTCGTAGCTTAAAACAAAGAATAATGCACTAATGACAAATGGTCCATTCTACCTTTAATGCTAGACCTTGTTTTCCAAAAGAGTTATATTTCCCATGTGAAGTAACCATGAATTTCACACTCGACAGAAGAGCCACATAAACTCGACAACACCCCACGCTTTTCGCAGTATCCATTACATTTTATGGGGGGCATTATGGGGATTTGTCATCGCTTTGCCCTTGTTTGTCAGTTGTCACTCCCTCTGACCATTGCAGGGACCATACTAAGGACATCATCAATATTAAATTAAAGGCATAACAAGATTTTGTAATTTGTCCCTCATGGAGAATGGCGTACACGCGAGGATTCCCAGTCTACTTAAATTGTATCGGTGGTTTAAAGCTTCGTGGTGAGAAGCTTAATTTAACCCTAACCCACCTCACTCCTCCAAAATCCTCCTGGCAGTTTTGGAGGATTCTAGAGGATTGAGGATGAATGGTGATTGAATCAAATGAGGATTCTGGAGGATTGAGGATGAATGGTGATTGAAGCACATGAGGATTTTGGAGGATTGAGGATGAATGGTGAATGAAGCACAAGAGGATTTTGGAGGATTGAGGATGAATGGTGAATGAAGCACAAGAGGATTTTGGAGGATTGAGGATGAATGCATTTTGAGGCAGGACTGTCTGATGATTTTGAAGGATTTGGCGTTGGTTATCTTCATTTAAACACAAGTTTTGGGATGAGGAGGATTTTGGAGGATTGAGGATGAATGCATTTTGAGGCAGGACTGTCTGACAATTTTGAAAAAATTAGGCGGAGTTGAAAATTTTTGGAGGATTTTGGAGGATTGAGGATGGTTGTAAGCAACAAGGGCCTAGGGGGTTAGGGTTAAGAGTATAGACACTGTCATGTCCTTGAGAATGTCTGAGTGGCAGTGTATAATATTTAAACAAGGCCCAGTCAAGTGCATTACTAAGAGGAGCACTTCCGAAAAATGTGCCTGTTTGATCTCAAAGCTTTTTGATTACAACAACAAAATTGCGCTCCTGAAATTTTTGACCAGAAGTCATCAGCAGGATCACCCAGACAATGTTTATACGTTCCTTTTGTTGTGCGTTTTCAACCGCTTTTGTGTAATGTTTGTTTGGTTTTGTATCACTGTTTGTAATTCTTTGTTGAGGTCAAATAAATAATAATAATAATAATAATGAGTCTGTATTCTTATGGACATGTTATCTTAAAACCAGATAATGGACTCCTGGGAGTTTGTACCCCTTCCCCCCCCCCCCCTAATCCCTGTTCAATGGCAATTTGTTCCCTACCTTTACTCCTCTTTCAAAATATTTTGCGTCTCTCTCTAGAACACCGTCGCCCCAGTTTATCATTTTCAGAGGTTTCAAAACACACCGGTACTTTATCCACATAGAATCACCAGGTTACCACGTTGACATTGGCTGTAGGCTGTGATGTCCCTTTGCATGTAATACATTTGAGAGACCCTGAAGAATTGTATTTCAAAAACTTTGCTCCTTCAATATAACATGTGTAGAGTGAACTTACATGTAAAGAGTCAGTGTTGTAGGCGAGTACTGTTTCATGAGTACGAGTACGAGTACTTTTTGATGAGTACGAGCACAAGTACTTTGCCATGAGCACAAGTATGAGTACGAGTACATTTCCATGAGTACGAGTACGTGTACGAGTATGGAAAAAAGTACACGAGTCCGAGTCGTTTACGAGTACTACAACACTGTAAAGAGTCCACGATGTGAATTTTATACGAGAACATATTTTATGCAAATAATATATCTATTCCTCTGATTTGTATGAGATTTATGGCCAAAACTTCTGTGAAATGCACTTTTTTGGGTATGTTTCATGCTTTTCCTGACAACTTTTAATCAAAAGTTGTAACACAGACATTCCTGCCTTGAATGGCGTCGCAGTGTTGTTTATGCATTATGTTAATATATGTAAATTTTCATTAGCATACAAACCAAAAATGCACCAAAACACCCACGGAAAGAAAATATGAAGATTGAAAATAAAGAAAACTTTGTTGGTCAAAATAATGCATTATAAAAAGATTCTGTTTTATTGGCCCTTAAAAGGTAATGGACATTATTTGCAAAAACAAAAATGTGGTTCGGCCGATTCAAGGGACAACATTACAATTAATCTGACAAAAGTTCGGTAGATACCATGCTTTTTGAGAAAACTGTGAAACTGTAACTTCATTTTTCTCAATGCAAAGCATGAAAGCACGATGGTTTAGGAACAAACCACCGTGAGGAAATGATGGTAATTCCTCTCTTCTCGAATATGACAGCATACTAGGCCCAATGAATTCACAGGATGCGTGATCCTATTATTTACTTTTCAGATGGATTTTTTTTTATTTACTTACAATCAGGTAGGAATATATTTCATGATATTTTGGAAGTTTCATTTTTTGAATCTTTTCAAATGGGGTTCATTATGCACCTTTAACCCTAATTTCCTAGGCCTTTTTGCTAGGATTTAACTACAATCCTGCAAAATCCTCCAACATGCCTCCATGTAAAAATTGCATACAGTCTTAATCCTGCAAAATCCTCCTTTATTTCTTGATTGTGGTCCTTGGAGGGGTGACCACTGCCTCAATCCTCCAACAATCACTGTCAATATGTTGAAGCAGAGCCAGTGACATCCTGGAGCAGTGCTGAGGATTTCAAGTTTAATCTAGTCGTAAATTTATGTACGGCTGAGTATTTAAACAAGGTCCGGCCCAAGACCGTGACACATTGCATCCTCCAAAATCAGCCACACATTATTGCCATATAACCGCAATCCTGCCAAATCCTCAGTTTCGCAAAGAGGATTTTGGGAAGGTTAGGGTTAAATAGTACAGGGAAGCATTTTGACAATGTGCAGGAATCTTTGCATTAAGAGTCAAAACATGATCTAGGGAGATGGTTCCATGCAAATAAGAAATGAGAATCAATCATGATACGGACTGGCTAATGAGTATGACACACCACGGCTGCCAAGTCATCGTTGAAAATGACCGATGTCCAATTTCCGGTAGGATTCAGCTCATTAAGCCCTGCATACCATCCGAGTCTGCTGGTATGGGGGGGGGGGATGTGAAAAATGACTTGAACATTGGAAGTTGACAGAGCATAGTTCAGGTTTGAGGATAAAGAAATCGTTAATCTTTTTGCGTTGGGGTGATTTTGTACAATGGTTTTAACGTGGTGATTTCAACTATGATTTGTGGTGATTGTGGTGATAATGAAGGTTATTGTGGTGATGATGACGATGGTGGTATGATATCAGCATGATTATGATCATAAGAGTGCTGATTGTGAATTCAAATTGATTGTCTGGTGATGATTAATCAGTGGACAGTGAGTCACAGTGTTTAATTGGCGTGCTGTTAATTGCTCAAATATGGAGAGGTTTGGAAAGAAAGATTTGGCATGGAAGCAATCGACTGAGTATGCGGGCAAGGACATTCTGAAAGGTTGAGGCTGTGAAAGTGTAACCGTTAAGTAGAGCGTGACCAAATGGAGGCAATTTTCTGTGAAGATATGGCTCATTTGCTTACATTTGAATGTGCATTTGAAATATTCATTCTGTAGACAGTTCTGTTCATTTTTAGTTTGCGCATTAGTTTTTTTGTTTGCCAGCTGGATTTTGTTTTAGATATATATGCATGCTTCATGAATGTTCACAGAAGGATTATGAATGATCTGAAATCTGTTAGTTTGATAACGGCACACCGTATGAAATAAAAATGCTAGAATGTTATTGGGATGCATGTCTAAAAAGTACTGCATGTTGGTCATATTTTCATCAAGAACATGTGTAGGTTCTTGTGTTCCCCTTTCTCGGGAGTGTAACAAAAGGGCCGAGGGGAAAAACGAAAAAAATCTGTTTCTCTCGGATCACCTCCGTAGCGGCCTCCTATCGCGTGCCAGCATGTACTCTAGAATGTCCCTCACGTCTCATTATCTCTCACCCGTGACCAACGTCAATGCCAGGGCTAGAAAACATTCATCTCGGGGAAATGAGAAAAAGGTAAATTGACATAGCCGGTCCCTCCAGAGAGAGGAAAAAGGGCAGGTTGAAGAGGGGGGGGGGAGCTACTGATTGGGGCTTTAGATTCGTCCTGGAATTTAGAATTGTAGAAATGGAGATAAGACTGATGTAAAATATGAGGGTTCTGCCTGAAATCATCTCCACTATGTTTGTCATCATAAACTTTTTTTTTCCTTTTTATTTTAGGGTGGGAGAGGGCTTCTGCATGCACTAAAGCCAGATGATTGCACATGAACATGTACATTAAAGGGTCGTCTTTTTTGAAAAGGATTTAAGGGTGGCTTCTGACTACTGCGAGAGCATACTGTCTAAAGCATTGAGTTTCCCACGCAACCACACAAGATGTTTCTCAAAAATATTTTTTTTTTTTAATTCCCAAGGACCAGGTGCAAACTTACTAACTTGTTTTTAAACATTCGGTTATCGGGCTTTCTGCGGAAGTTCAGCCAAACTTATTGATGCGGAAGGACTGAATTTGATATTTGCAAATTTACAAAGTGGTGTCATTTTAAATTGAGGGGGAACTCATTAGTGAATTTGTGGAGTGTGCCGAAAAGCAAACTCAAGGGCTGGGGATTTTATCTGAAACATACCTGTACCTGTAAAACAAATTTACTCACACAGAGAAGCCTGTTCACCAGGAGTATGCAAGGAAACCAGGAGTTCGGCAATATGCAAATTGAAACCAGCTAGCGAAAGGAAAGACAGAAAGACAAAAAAAGTTTCACAAATTCTTATCTTGACTATTTGCACCTGGTCCTATGTTCACCTGCACTGCCCCAGACCCAGCACGACTTCCGGACCGGCCGCGAATACAACCTCTTAATGTCCAATCGATCATGACAGGTGTGGGGGCTATCGCGACACGGAAGCGGGACCCCGCTATGCAAAGTGACAAGCCGCTCGTTTTTTTAAGTGTGCCAAAATCTTGATGGGTCGCGTCTCTGTCACTGAGGAGTAGGATCATTTGCAATATTAAACCCAGAAAAATAACTACCAATTTAACGGGGGGAGGGGGGGCTGGCCAAGTATAAGCTTTGGCTTTCTGCCAGCCTCCACCATTCAACTCCTGAATGCTGTATATTCCGTTCATGGTACATGTATTTGTTCATAATAATTATGGGAAAGAAATCAAATCAAATCAAAAGTGAGGATAAGGCTGTTATCATCTACTCAGTGAAAAAATATTTCCTGAAATGGTATCATTAGGTAGAAAACCGATATTGAAGATGGTTTTACATGTACAGTGGGGTGTCAACATTCTTCATGCTTTAATTAGGAGACCCAACAAATTATGTGCACCTTTCCTCTCTTTTCTAAAAATGTATCAGTTGAGCTGAAACTTAAGCAGGTTCGTTGTTATGCATCTTTCATGTGCAGGACGAGTAAAAATAACACAAAGCCCAAATGTCGGGACCATTGTTTAAGTGAAGTTCTGAATGTAGCACTTTCAAAATTTAGGATATGAAAGCCCAATTCATATATAAGCTTTCTTTTAGTATAAGAATCAGTCAAATCACCCATGTACTTTTCACGTTACGGAATTTTAAACACAGCCACCATTTTAAAGTTCTGGCCACGGATCACACGAAGGTATGTGTTCTTTCAGCAAAACGAAAACAAATCACATTTGCTGAAAGAACGCACTCTTTTTTTGGATCCGTGGACAGAACTATAAAATGGTGGTTGTGTAACTTGAAAAGTACACGTATGATTTGAATGATTCTTGTACTCAAAGAAAGCTTATGAATTGGGCTTTCATATCCTAAATTTTGAAAGTGCTACATGCAGAGCTTCACTAAAACAATGGTTCCGACATTTGGGTTTAGTGGGTTTTTTTTACTCACCCTGTACTTGCAATTTTGGCTGTTTCCAGTAAGAAGTTGATGCAAAAGAAAATTAAATCATACGTAAGTCTCTCAACAGAACCCTGCAAAAGTACACGTTGGTGCATTAGCTGTTATTTCCCTTTCCAAACATACGTCACTAACAGCGCAGTACATAAATGATGCATAAAATCACAGACCGTGAGTAATTTGTACAAGACAACATCTTGCTAAGTCTTTCTGCCAAAAATATTGATGGGAAAGTTCAAGTCACTCTATAAAATATTTTGCTTTGGAGTCTTACAAAAAATAAAAATCTAAATCCATCTTATTTGCTCTTCACATCTTTAAGTTTGTAAAAAGAAACAAATGGTCAAGAGAGGGCCCCTTAAACAAAATTTTATTATCTCGTTGGACTGGTTGGATGTTCAGTAGAGGGGGGGGGGGTCTAGGAAGTGCCAAATGACCAACGCAGGAAATTTGAAATGACGGCAGCGGCACTGTGTGCAGGGATAATGAGACGATGCTGTGACATCTTTAATATGTGAAAAAAATCACAATTTTGCAGGCTATAAATGATGTTCAATGCAAAAATGAATATTCTAAATGTGTTTTTTTCTTGATTTGTATATGGCACAGTGTTGCATGCTTCAGTGTTTTATAATTTTATTTTCAACTCCATTGTGATAAAGTGTTAAATATGTCCAGATCTTGACTGAATTTTTATGTCACTCTTGCTAAGATGCCATTTAACTTTTGTTTTCAAATTTGTTTCTGCATTGAAAAAA
Organism: Patiria pectinifera; assembly: GCA_029964075.1. Classification (NCBI taxonomy): domain Eukaryota; kingdom Metazoa; phylum Echinodermata; class Asteroidea; order Valvatida; family Asterinidae; genus Patiria; species Patiria pectinifera. Next base: position 41,279,124 of record CM057142.1, on the reverse strand, counting down.
AAAATATACAAACACGGGTCTATTTTTTGCCTGGAATTTATCAACTGAATTACAACAAAATTAAGCTCCCCAAGATGATAGAGTATGTACAAATAACAGAAAAGAATTGACATTTTTTGTAGTTTTTGGGGAACAACTGGCAAAACAGCAACAGCACTGAAAAAGTGAGACAATGAGGCAATGAAATTCATTTTTAGAAACTCCCAAGTCCAAAATTTTAAAATATGGAATGATCTGATTCACCAGTGTTGAACAAATTTCCTTTTTTTGGGGGGGGGGGGGAGCTATACATACATTACATGTATATTCTTAAGTTATTGCTAGTTTTTCCACTTAATACTGTTACTTCAATTGACATGCATTGTGTTTGATGATTGATGGTTATATTAAGTTTTTCAGCTACCGTATTTGGTTCTATCTGTTATCTGTTTTTTGCGTGCCGTCGCACGGAAACAGCTGCCTGTAAAGGAATCGCATGGTTTGCCCATTCAATTGATAACAAAGCACTAAGTAATAAGCCTGTTTTGAAAGACAAAGGTATTTTTCTAATTAAATTTTATTTTGCAATGCATGAATTGCATATATCTGACTGTGTAATATTGCATTTGTATTGTGGCCTTGTGAACTGCATGATACTTGTTTGTTGATAAATATTCTGCATTGTATTTTAAAATAAAGAACTTACAAAAGTCTGGGTAAAAAATTTAACAGAGCAAACTTTCATAAAAACTAAATGATTGTGTAATATGTGAATTTGGTTGAATTCAGTTGATTTCTTTTTTTACATATATATGCATCCTTTATTAATTCTGAATGATAGATTATAAATATAGAAAGCAAAAAATGATTATGCATGGTGTTGTTCTTGCACACAGGCATTTGCACATATTTGCATAACTTTGCATAAGTTTGCATAAATTTGCATGTTGACTTGCTTTGTTAATTCACGCTGAATGGCCAAATGCCCCCTAGGCTGATACAAATGGCTCTGAAATATCCCAAAACTTTTTGCACTTGTAATATGTACTTCTTCAAGGCGAACGTAATGCACAATGTCCTGATCAAAAAGGGGTTGTAACAGTTTAAAGTTACCTAATGATAATCCATACTTTTGTCATAATGTAAGTAATTTTTGCAATTTTTATCACAATTTTTTTTTTTTTTGCCTTGAATTCAACCCAATCCAAATCATCAACATCCGCCATGTCTCTCAGCAATATTCCTCTATTTTTCCCATGCCACATTAGAATATACGCCTGCACCACAATCGCAATCTGATGAAGGTAGGTTGTCTTCGTACTCTGGCCTGATGACCCCTGACTCAGGGGTCAAAGTTCAAAATGTCATGCCACCGTGTCATCGTTAACCTCTGACCTTTTTTTCTCCTAACCATTTAATCCCCTCTGTTCTCGTACTTCTACATCAGCCATTTCAAAAATATAACTTCATCTTTCAGCCTTATATAGCCTTTTTTCCATCATGCCATTGCACTTTTTTATTTATTTATTATTCCGTTTTTCATGACTTGTTTTCTTTTCTGTTATTTTGTTGAACTAACCTTGTTCAAATTGTCATTAGTTGTTAATTATATAATCCCAGTGTTGAAGTATATGTATGTAATTCCCTAAAAGAAACCCTTTGGTTTTGCTGACAGAATTGTTCCAGTTATGGGGTTGCAAATTGTTACCTGGATGCAGGGCTGCCAACTTTGAGTAAGAGCTGATCGATCGAATTTGGCGTTGAAGCTTGATCGATCAGAAACAATGCGAGCACGAAGCGCGAAATGCCTTACGGCATGGGGTTCGGGGCCCTGCGCTTAAGGGCCCTATAAAATTGGATTCTAGACGCTCTGTGGTGCGATCTGAGGCAATTTCTGACCACTTTGACCAATTTTTTTTCAGCAAAAGATCATCATTTAAACATTTCAAGTTGTTTTTTTTTAGCGTGAGAAATCCTGTATTGGCGTGAGAATAGCATAAAATGCGTGAGTCTCAGGCTCAATGCATGAGAGTTGGCAGGCCTGCTGGATGTGTTCCATTACAATAGACTGAGCCATGGAGTCCCGCCCCCTAATATTTGGCCAATCACAGCTCTGATTAATGCCTGACATGCATGTACTCAAGTCCAAACATGTGCAAAGTGGGCGTGTCTAATGGATCAGTCTATTGTTTACTCCATCCTATTATTATAAGTTTTTTTAGTTAATTAATTAATCAATATAATTGAAAAAACAAAACAAATAATAGGCCTACTTTATGTTTTAAATAAAACAATGAGTTATAGTACCATTTGAGAATTAGGCCAAAAGAAATAATAGTTCTGCTTCCAGTTACCCTACCTACCCTATTTTGACAGCCCCAACCCTAATTTGCTTTTGGGAAAAATGAGGAAAACAACCTGAAAACCATCAATTACTGCCTTTTACCCTACATGCAGACACCTCCATATGATCGTACACTAAAAAATTGCCAAATTTTTTTTTTCCTACCTACCCTATTTTCAAATACCATGTAATCAGAAGCAGAATTCTTTAAATTTTTTTGGCCTTAGAAGAGGATACACTATGTGAAGAGAGTCTCTTTAAACTGAGAGCTGATTCTGAGAATAAGGGTAGGTGTGAATGCGACCTTTCGGTCAGTGTTCACTGACCATCAGGATATGGTCAGATGATGATGGTCGGAGCGCTGACTGAAACCTAACACCTGCGGTTCTTCTTTGAACTATCTCTCTCAAATAGACGGTGTATATATCTGCAAACTTATCCCTCAAGTCAAAATATTGTGATGTTTCTATAACGGGTATCTTACAAAATTAAAGGGCTAGTGAAGGTTTGCGGTAACACCATGTCGAAATCACTTTTGGGAAAATGTGTGGTTCTGGAAAGAACCGGTTGTTTTTTTCAGATCCACGCATCTTTCCAAAAGAGATTTCTACATGGTGTTACCATTACTGCAAACCTTCACTACATGTAGTTTACACCATTACCATGAAAAGTTTCAAATCTTTCTAAAAATTAAAGGACCATTTGTTGTAATTTTCTGACTTGTCGTGGAAACCTTTCTCGGAATGAAGATATTCGCACCCTGTGTACTTATGCTCATCGGCATTCATTATAAAGATAAGACAAAGCAAGTCTAGTAAAGCTGGTCCTAGAGTGCACAACATTCCATTCAATGGATTCAGAATGGCTGTTCGCTGGAAGTCGTTTCATGCATCTGGTCTACACAATTTGCAGGATTTAGTCTGTTGTTGTTACGGGGCAATCCTATATGATAGCACTGCCCTGCTCAAAAGTGACAGTCAGTCAGTCAATGAGATAGGTACATGTATGCAAGGCTTGAGCTCTGGGACCTACAAAAACATGCATTCATCATCATCTTCCTATACTGTGCAGAAACCTCCGCTGGAGTATACTCGCACATTTGCATCGAGCATTGCATAGCTCCACTTAGATATAGTAAGCTATCAAATTATTTTTTTGTTTATAATATAAAAACGATGTTCCAGACATTTAACTTTTTTTCCTGAAAAGTAATAACTCAATGAGTGGAAACTGTAATTTAATATTAGTATTAAGTTGAGTTGAATTAAGAAACAGTACAATATGAAAACAGGGCTTTTGACCTTCTAGTATCATATTAAATTAAATTGAAGTTTAAAGGTATTGATGATAATATCTATCATGGCTAATATATATTTTGATGTGGTTGATCTGGAACTGCACAGACTAGAATGTGAATAAAGCACATTTTGATAAGTTGATTAATCAAATAGATTACAACAAAATGTGTTATTCAGTGGTTACATTTGGTATTGTTATCATGCAGGTCTTAGATTCTAAATGTGTAAGTTGAACACATACATGTACATTTAAAATATGTGTCATAATAATCGTAAGAAGCCATACTCTCTGATGAAGATTAGATCAGATGTTTAAGAGTAGCAATCACTCCCACCAGGAATTCTTGAAATGTAATTGGAATTTTTGCTTGTAGACAGATGGTTCAAATGATTGACTTGCAGTGCTGAAGTCCCTTCATCCGTTGGTCAAACACTAGCAGATGTACTATAGTAATGGGAAACTTTTCTGGACGGTTGTGACCACATCCCGAGAAATGAGTCTTATGAAAAAAATTCACTTATTCATTTTCCATATGGGTTATTCTATAAATTTTGAGTCCCTTTTCCTGCCTCTGTTACATCTGATATCTACATGTATGATTTTACAATTCAGGATGCATACCATAATGTAGCTGTCCTCCAAGAGTGATTATGAATAGCAAACTACCGGTACCTATCCAACAAAGAAAACCAAAAGCATTTGAAGTCATTCTTAATTATGCTTGAAAACTACAAAGTTCAGACGTAACAGGGACTGGAAAAATGTCACACTTCGCACCCTAAACGTACAGAATGACCTATGTGCATCAGAAATGAGTATACAGGCTGAGTAAAAAAAAATACATCCGAAATGGCAGGACAAATTTTTGAATGAAATTTTGCTGTAGCCTTAAAAAAAATCAATCAAAAAACAAAACCAAATCAATTTTCTTTACAAGAATCATTCCAAATCATCACAATCATACATTTCAACGGCAGGCATTTTTGAATACAAACACAAAAGTTCTTCTGTCGGATGAACGAACGGAAGTGCGTCTTCAGCAAACAAAACAAAAACAATTCACATGCATCCTAGAATTGTTTTCGTTTTTTGAAAAGAACACAGTCTTTTTTTGATCCGTGGACACAAGCTACAAATGGTTTGTGTTCAAACTCCAAAACCGTAAAAAATTAGTATGAGTGATCTGAATGATTCTTTTGTACTAAAGAGCTTTTTGACTGCTTTCATATATCTAGGGAATGAAAGTGCTGTGAATAAAACTTCATTCAACAATTGGTCCTGCTATTTGGGATGCGTTTTTTTTTACTCGCTCTGTACAGTACTACATGTGCTCTTCATTTTTACAAACCACACAGTTTAACATTCTGATGAATATAGATGTTTTGTGAGTGAAAAGGTTGACTGTTCCTTTGGATTTTCATTTTGCAAGATTTTTAAAAAGACCTAGTTCTAGTGACTTGTGACCAGCAGCATAAGTATAGAGTTACAGACTAGTAAATAAACTGCGGTAAAGGCCAGTTATCAATTCACACACACACACTTCTGAAAAAAATAAAAATACTCACAACTGCTTGAGACACACAGACACACATCAAATTAAAGCTCATCATCTCATTTTTTTTTTTGATCAATTTCTTGGTTCACCAGTTCTGAAGCCTATCACCATTGTGAAAAATGATGCCTGCGCTCCATTGCAAAATATAGCAATTTTAGGGACCAATTTCATCCGAATATTAAGGAAATGTGAGCTCGCAGTCCTATTCACAGCTTCCACCCCTCTGTTTTTAAACCCCACTTGTGACCAGCAGCACAAGATGCTCAAATATTGAAGAATTTGATGGCATGCACATCGTGATTTGGCTGGCGTAGGAAATTTCAGGCCTATTTACTGGCCTTCAACCATAGGGTAAAACTTCAGGGGGGACCATTCGGTGCATCAAGTTTTGGGAGGTGGGAGGAGGCACTAAAGGGCAAGGCAAATAAAAACATCATTTCAGCAGTGCAGTGTGATATTTTTTATACTGCTTATGACTATGGGTTGGGTTATGTAACAGACTGAAAAGAAATGGTAAATGATGGCTCTTAGCATGGAGACCCATACTAATAACGGAAGTTTAAAGTGGCATATTGTACACGTACAACAGCTTACACAATTACTTTCAACTTGAACAATGAAATTTTATAGGAAGTGTCAACATTTTCATCCACATAATATCGACATGCATAGCACTGCATGTTCTTTCAACTTCATGTAGAAAGCAAATGTTACTGAAAACAAATGTCCTTCAAACTCATTTAGTATATCCAATTACTGCAGCCAATTTCCCAAAACATTGCATAAATTACGCCACTTTCAAATGTGGCGCAAGTTAAGGTATGCAATTGCGCAAAGTTTTGTTGAAAAGGCCGCTGGTTCCTGACAATATAACTATCATGAAACAGCCATTTGGACTTATATTTGAATACGTGTTTATTTGCTATCGGAGTCTGGAAAGAGGGTTATCACTTAACGGGAGTTAATTTGGTATCGAGGATCCAGCATGTCCAAGCCTTAACAGCTGTCTCTGGCTCCAGCCGATGTTTAGCTCGGCAGTGTGAATCCAGACAGGTTTTTGGTATGGTGAATCTCTCACCATGTGTTCATCTCCGGGGGAAGATCTGTGTCAAATGTGACACCGTGATTTGACCATAAAGTGAAAAGTGTGTTGTAAGTGTTGTATTCATGTGCCTTGAACAGAATTTGTGAAAAAAAATGAAACTTGGAGAGAATTCAGCCGGGAAAGGCTTGTTAACATACATTTGAAGTATTAAAGCATTTAGTTTAAAAGTATTAAGTTTAAAGGATTTTGAGATGTACACTGGAGTAAACATTTTAATTGTCCTATCTTAGTTTTACATACAGGAATATGTTACCCTCATGTACATAATCAGTCAGAAGTCACACGACAAAAATTATCGAAATTCAGATTTAGCCTTTAGAAGCTATATTGATGAATATATTTCACTTTCAATGAAGTTAACTTGTAAACTTCCTGAGGAGTTCATTTGGGAAACTTTTACCAAAAATTTCTCGATTTTTAAACAACTTTCTGAAATTGGGAACTGAAAGTACCTATAACTTTGTCAGATTTTGTCAGATTCCCATGTTCTATGCATCATTGGAAAGCTTATTCAGTGTCATTTCTAATGAGCCCAAAATCCCAGTTTTCAAATAAGTGACTGCTATTGTGCTGGAGGGTCACATAGATGTCAGTAAATAAAATGCTTTGAATATGGAGAGTGTGGGCATTTGTTGCCATGCAGCATCCTGGCAAACTTAAAATTAGTTGTAACACACAGGAACACAATATTCGTAAGTGCCTTGGCACAGACTGTGTTTTGGGGCTATTTTCTATTTATAATAAGAAAATTTGGACCAAGTTGTGGGGACTTCCACTGTCCCCACAGTATCTTTGGTCCCCACAATAATTGCTCATCAGATGTGAGGTCCCAACAACTCTGGAACAAGGTTGTGTGTTCTCCCCCCCCCTTGCAAAAGCACAAAAGTTACTAATCTAATTTTTCTGGACTGACCAATTTTTCCTTCTGGGGAAATTAAGGCTTTATTTTTGTGGCCTATTTGTGCATTTTGGCTGTTCTGGAGTCGGGAAAAATGTGTTGCGACCGCGCCACGACCATTTGTCACTCCAGCTGTTAATGGCAAGAAACGTGGCAACAACCACAGCGGTCCTGGCCAAAACTGCGACGAATCAAGTGGCTGCAAAAATTGAATTACGGGATGGACGGAGTGTTTTCATAAGGAAGCCATATAATTGATATTCTGGCGTTTCTGTTTGGACAATCGGCGATTGAATTTTGTAGGGAGTTATTTAACTGTTTTTTAGTTTTACTCGGTGGAAAAGTGCAGAGTCCGCCGCTGGGATATTGTTTGCACTCTGTGACCGATTTTCGAGGAGCTTCTGAGCAAAAACATTAACCAATCAGCAAAATGGATGGGTTACCAACCAAAACTTATGCAATCTGTGCTGAATTTGGCTGGTAGTCTTCATTATTTTGCTCAGTCAAATAACTTGGCTTTATGCCAAAAAAATTTCTCGAGGCAGCTCAGTGAAATCAGTTTTCTGACATTTAAAGTGCTTTTAATTCTTTCAGCTGACATGTATTTTCTTAAATTCCTAAAAAGTGAATTTTAAATTAAATTTTGTACTTTCTTCGTATTGCTGTTTGATTATTTGGGATTATGTTTTAATTTCCATTTGTCTTTAGACTTTACAATATATATATATTTCTAAGTCTTTACACTTTATTTTTTCTTGTCTACATTTTTTTTAAATTTCTACTTTCTAATCATTTTTCTGTTGATTTACAATCAATTTTGCTTGATTTTTTCTGTTTATTTAAAATCACTTTGTCACTAATTAAATACATTTAATTTTTATAACTTCTTGTTCGCTTGTAAATTTACATGTATGAATAAATCAATATAATCTTGCATGTTGCATGATGTCATCGTACATGTAAAGTGATTTTGTTCTCCCCTGATATATATTTTTTTTCCTTGAAAACTTACTGGGTAGTTTCCAGTATTTATTTGTTCTTAATATTTTCCCCATACCTTTTCTTGTCAATACCATTTTCGTTTTTTTTTTCTCAATGTACCCATTGAATTTACTCTTTTCCTTTGTATGTACCGGTATATATCCTCTCTAATTATGTATATGATAAGATTTATAAAAGTTCTTTTTCTTTTATATTTGTATTTTGATAATTTTTTCAGTTCTTGTGAACAATTCATACTAATTTTCAGTTTTTAATAATTTTTTTGTTTCCTTTAATGTTTTTGTGTCTATACTGGTATATTCCAATGTAAAAGATCCTTTTGAAATTTATGTAAAATAAATGAGTAATTTAAATGTTTTCAAAAGCGGTAATCATATTCAAACATATTACTGAAATCTCTGTCTTTTATCCAAGACATTGGTAGCAAATTACAGCCTTACTGTGTTCTTGAGAATAAAATCACTTTTATTTTTTTGGGACCTCAGCAAGCCTTTTTCTGGTATTTGCACACTTAAGGATCTGATGATTTTATTCATTGATTACAATGGAAATCTCTTTCATGCACCAGAGATTTTAGGTGCTGACGACATTGGCAAATTTTGTAAAGATCACTTTATTAATTGAGTCAGTGATATTAACATTAAATTTCAAATTCTTAGCTACTCCAGGAAATGTAACATAGAAAATAACGTGTATACAGGTTTGAGTATGATTCCCATTTTTAGATAAACAGTATTCCCTATTTCATATTCTTAACTTACAAATATTCCACCCCAATATGTGTATTTGAAGAAGTTAAGATGCCCATTGATGGAAAGATTGCTAAAAAATTGTCATATCTGGAAAGAAGAAAAAAAATCACTTTTATTGTAGATTCCCTGCACAATAAGCTACATTCACTGCTCCACGCTTCATGCATTGCCACTCGGTCACGCTCACTTCCCCTCACATAAATTTGTCAAACCACCCCCCCCCCCCCCCCCAAAGTCTTCCCATTATTATCCTAAACCCTGACGTTTCATCAATCACAGGTCAAATTTGCCCTTGTGTATTTGACCACTTTTTTCTATTTTATTCCTTTTTATCCTATCGTTTCCATGACAACAGTTATTGACGGCAGAGGTTGGTTAAATCCATTTTGAAGCATGCCAGTTGTGTGGTCATTTTTTTTAGTGGAACATTTTGTATGTGTGCACCGTTTAACAAAAGTACCACCCATTTTTGGGGGTGTTTGAGTTTGTAGTTTTAGTTTGTCATTATTTGTTTCATTCAACCACTTTTCATTCATGCTAGTCGGTTAAATATATAATTTTTTACAAGTAGATGGGTTCTAATCATGTTTGATTTTGATTTTGATTTGTTTGATTTGAGTGAAGTAAATACTTCTAATTTGCTTCAAATAATTAAAACTATGATCAGTAGAATACATGTAGTTCAGTCACAGAATAACACGAGAATAATTCATCCAAGATTTATTTATGCATGTTGTATATTGAGTAGTCACCGTCGTTTATCTTCAAATAACTTTTTTTTTCTTGCATTCTATCACCTGTATCTGTCATCTTTCATTTCCGGTTTAGATTAAATGTTTGTCCAGAAATTCAGACATTGTATATTTCCTGGGGGGATTAAAATGATGCCCCCTCCTCTCTGTCACTTGTGAAGATGGTGTTTTTTTTTTTGGTTTGGTTTGGTTATCTTTCAACACACCCTATGGTAAGACTAACCCAGCTGTACTGAGGTTTAAATGTTGTCGCAAAATGTTCACTGTCAAAAAAAAAAAGAGTGGCGTCTTTTAAGTAATCCTTTGAAATATTCATGGCGGCACTCGACAGCCGTGGATCAGGGTTGTTTTTTTTTTTTTCGTTCTAGGGTCCAGCCCCGCTCTGCTGGAGCGTATGATAAAAAGATTTTATATTGATCATTCCTAGAGTGTCTTTTTCAGAGCGGGCTTGGGAAGGTGCGGCGGGATAAGAAATATGTCTTTGGGTGGTTTAGGATTCTGTCAGCTCGAGAGCGTTTGATTAAGTTATTAATGTTTTTTGTTGGTGGGAACATTTTCCCGCTGCTCATGAATCTTAGATGAGGGAATTCAACAACAACAACAACAGAATGAAAACAAACAAACGGAAAAACTCTTATTTTTTCTTCTTCTTGTTTGAGTGCGTGGGTATACACTGATTTAACTGTGTTGCTCGGAATTTGTAACTTGATGAATTTCATGGATTTGACCAAGTGAACTATTTTTTGTTGCAGAAGTTGGCCCTTGGAAAATGACCTTAAACTTGCTTGGTTTGAAATGTATAGTTGGTGACTTATTTTGCGTTATCTTGTCATGCATAGTGTAATTCAACTTGTCAAATTTTTCCAGTGCGTTTTCTGTTGTCTTTCATTTCAATGGTAAGGTACACCTCTTTGTCTCCAAATAAATAGCCTACTTAGGGGTGGGGGATTATGGGAGGACAGTTCTAAAAAAAAATGGATGCCTTACTTACGATAAGGGATTAAGATTATTTGAGTGATCGTAAATTTAAGTCTCAGTACTAGTTGTCTTCGGTTGAGGCTGAACATTCCAGAAAGTTGGGGGGGGGGGGAGTGCACTGGAGTGGGAGGGGAGGGAGTAATCGTGCAATATGTCGGCCATTGTCAGTTTTTGTCTTGAACTGGGGCTCAAAAAGCTCAGGGGCATAATTTTCAAGTGAATTAAATATTTTCAAAATCGCGATATCAAGGGCCCCCTTGAACCCTGTCTCCCCTGCACAGACTATGGCACGGTGCAATCCTAAGAACAGGAAGATTTGAAGAACCTCACCATCGATCAAGGATCCTACTTGACCCAAACGATGTTGATAACTGGCTTAGAACTCTGTGTTCTATAATCACCTGACATATTTGTGGCCGTGTGGTCAAGTACATGCAGTCTGTACCGTGACACAAGGGACATGTACCTGTGAATTAAATCAGCACTGACGAGATAATTCAATCAACTGAATAGAATAAAAGAAAATGGTTCCAAATCATTTGCTAGAAGTTAATTTCCTGTACGTGTTGGTCTTTGCGAGAATCGAGTCTCCACGAAACTAGATCCTTTCCTGTATTCTTGGCCCGGTTCTGTTGCCGGGGCTGTAGCATTTATGCAATCAATACTGAGACTGAAGGAACCAAATACAGTGGTTTTGAATTTAACTTCCCTCCATCCTCCAAACCCCCCCCCCCCTTTTTTGGATTACATTGTGGAACGATTGAATTGTGATTACTCTGTGCTACATGGGCTTGTTTCTACTCTGGCAACCCAATTGTGTTGTCATAATAATGATGCATACTGATACCATACATGGGTGATACCTATAGACCTTTATGATGCTGCCACCATTTCAGTCATGTTCCCTGTATTCAATAAAAGAACTGCATGATAATGTTTTTTGTGAAAAAAGGAACCAGACTAGTTTGCCTTTCAGCCTCGCTTTGGTTATATTGATTTGAATGGGAAAAAATCAAGATGGCCGCAACATGATAATGGTCTATTAACTCTGTGTAAGGGTTAAGTCTCAATCTCACTTTTTACATTGTGTACAGCGTATCTGCATAAATTATGCAATTATTAATTTTCAGTGGAGGCTCATTGGGGGCAACAGAATCAACTGTTTTGTTGTTTTGGGTTTTTGTTTATTTCTTTCTTTTTACACGGCAGATCACATTTGTTCTTTGATATTTGAGACGCTAATCCCCTTTTGTTTTGGTAGATGGGGGAGGGGCGCACTTGAATTTAAGGTCAATGTAACCTTAGCCACACCCCCTCCTCTCCCCCTATGCTTTTTGTAAATTTTTCATTGTCAAAAATTCCCAAAATTCAATAGCAATGACTAAAAAAAACCACGTTTTTGGCAAAATAATAGCTAGATGCAAATTTAACACCCATGTAACATTGGAACTTTATTCTTTTTACAATATAATATGAATAAAATCAAGATTGAGAAAAATTGTCATGACAAATGACTGACTAAAAGATTGCAACATAGTGTTTGGATTACATTCGCAGTTAAATACATGTAGGTTAATCAAACACATTTTGTTGCGAAGAGGAATAAAATAGGCTGCTCCAATCCCTGTTTTTACATATTTATTTATGTATTTATGTTACGGTTGAGCATTTGGGATGACATTCCTGAACTCCCTACCTAATTACATTTACCGAGACTAAACGCTTACAACTCGAGATGATTATTGATGACATTGCACAGGGAAGAAAAAAAAATCCAGGATTAAATTAATCACCACGCGCCTTGGATTTCCATTCGGGCATACCGATACTGCTGATTCCCACGCGCGCAGCCCGGTACATTTTGAGTGAGATGCGATTGATTAGAGCAGCATCTAACACGCTGAAGATGTGCAGCTTCCTTATGAATAATCACTTGGTCAGTTCCTTGAATTGAATTAATCTATTAAGTGCCCGGTGGCCAAGGGCGCAAATTTCTTTAAGAAGTTTCCTCTTGTCAAGCAAGAAATCATTTCAAGAAGTTAAATCTTTGATAACATTGAATTTTTTTTTTTAAATCTACCTTCAATATTTTTATTTTTCACAAAATGATTGTGTTAAAAGAGTAAGTTTTGTTTAACAAATCTAGCAGGCATGAAAAATGAATAAAACTGCTGTAAACCGCTTACTGACCAGATTGACCAAAAATATCCCCTGTCATTTTGCCTGTTGGGTATTGTATAAATTTGGGGTCCCCTTTTTTTTGTGCTTGTTAAATCTGACTTCTTTGATTTTATAATTGCACGTCTTAATGCAGTCTTAATGATGTGCTTCTTAATGCAGTCGTCTTCCAAGAGTGATTATTGGGGTTTTCAAAACCTTTGCTTCGTCTTCGGCTTCGGCTTTGCCTCAGACTTCTGAATCACTGAGAGGCAAACTAAACAATAATATTCCAACTTTTGGCTTCATATCAACCGATTGAATGTTCCTGAAGCATAACAGGCACCAAAATGTAGCTGGAGTTCCAGCAGTTGGGGGCCTCAAATCTCCTTAAGCCGAAGACAAAGCCAAAGTCAGTCATTTCGAAAGCGATGTGTGAATGGCAGACTACCCACCCAACAAATAAATAATTGTTTGAAGTCTTCTAAACGATACTAGAATGATGAATTACAAAGTACAAAGTTAACGGGGACAGGAAGAAAAATCCCACTTTGGACCCAGAATTTATAGAATGACCCTGTTGAAAAGACATAGCATCCAGACACTTTGGAAATTAAAAAAAAACCACAAAAAAGTCACATTGGGAAACTAAAGGTTGACTTTAAATAAATATGAGACTTGAGTATGTGCAAATAAATTGATTTAAAAATAATTTCAACATATGATGCACTGTTGAAATCCTGGACAAGTCAATTTTGTTGTTCTGTGTAATACACCATGTAAATTTAAGTTAGAAGGGAAAAAACTTGATGGATTAATTACGTAGACGATTCTTTATTTCCATTGAAGTTTCTCTCTCTGGTAATTATTAAAAACTGTCTCCAGAGAAATGCTATATATGATCGTGATAAATTACACGACGTGATTGAAATAAACACTCTGCAGATGCTGTGTTCCCTTCACATAGTGTCTGAATAATGCATCGCGATTAAATCAAACGGGAAAGAAAAACAATCAAATGTCACGGGAGAAGACGGGGCATATTCGAGAACCCCTGACTGAAAAAAAGTGCAGGGCATCGATCATAAAAAAGGGGGAAAACGGTAAGATTGTAAGATTTCTGGAGACCTGCTGGTTTTGTCTTCCCACGCACTGAATTTCTGCCATTTAGCACGCCTTTAGTTGAACAGAAAATATCTTGCAGGAAAGTATCTTACATACTTTATTGCATGATGTAGCACTGCAGCAGCACTATATATGCTAGAGGACCCTCTTTATCGTGGATTCTGTAAGCAATTATTTAGTGTTCAAGCAACAAATTGGCCTCATTTCAAACTGTTCCTTGAAGAAGCTACACAGTTACCGCAAAAGATGCTGTGTTGAAATTATTCCACAGTTTAAAAGGCATTTGGAAGTCTACATGTGTATACTCTGCAGATCTCATCTTCTGTCATTTTCTTGGCCAACAATAATAGTCTACCAGATAATAAAGAATGAACACGATTCTTCATTTGTTCGTGAGATATGATTGAAACAACACTGTCAGTATTTTGAACTAAAATATCTGGTAATTTGATACCTGTTCAGTTAACGCTATCATGACATCACACTTAAATGCACACCTCTGTACCAGAGTTGATGTTGAAACCAATTTGACGTTCATACGTTGTATTTGAAACAAAAGCTGCGGAGAATTATTGTCAACAACAACAAAAACAAGAAGAACAACAAAGAATTGACAAAACCAAAGGATGTTGGGAGTTATTATTATTATTAATCATTTCTGGCAATGAAACGAAGGATTCCTCAAAAGCGCAGTAGGCACTGTAGCTCGCAAGCCTGAAGAAACCTGTATAGTGGAGACAATGAGACGAAGTTACAGTTTAAGAGGTGGGAGGAAAAGCCCAAAGGAAAACCCACGGAATCAGGCAGGGACTAAAAACCCAATCCACATGTTGGCCCAGGCGGGATTCGAACCCGAGTCACAGCGGTGGAAGTACTGCTACGCCAACCTGACCCCATCACCCAAAAAATAAAAATAAAGACACAGATAAGAAAATGACAGGTACAGACGTGTATGACAATGATAAACTAGGCAGCACGGAGAAGACTGTCGCCATTTGCTAGCCTCCACCAATCATGAATAATTCATATTTGTGCAAATCAATATTCATGCCGGTAGCAAGACAAAGAAAAACAGAGAGAGTAGAAAACAAATCAAATGCCACACAAGCAGACAGCACATATTAGCTTAATGGAAATCAATGGGGTGTGATTCATAAATTGGTCCGCCGCTGAATGTCAACATATGATTCATAGCGCAATCCATTTTGCGTGGACAAACATTCGTAGTGTAATCAATGTGCAAGATGTTTGAGATGATGTTTCTTTTATTGATCAAGAGCAACATGCACAATCAATTGCCAAAAAAAATTGTACCTAAAGGTTATTTTATTATTTTGATCAAAATTAATGACACGTGAGATTAAAAAGCAATTTTATTCCTCGACAATATGGCGTCCAGATGACAAACGTGATCTTTCCAAGGTTGCAATTTCCAATTCAGTTTGTTTAATATTTTATGCATGGTTTGTACGTTTGGTTCAGATCGGGCATATGAAATGAAGGCAAAACTAAAAGCAAAATGAAAAGCATTTGACCAATTGATTAACAACAAATTTGTTTCAACTTCTAGTTCAAGTTTGATTGAACTTTTTTGTGCTGAAGAGATATTTATTATGAATTCTTATATTGAATGGCACAAACATGCTATAAAGGGCTTTAAGCTGTTCAAACTGTGGGATACCTAGGTTAAGACATAACAGCGTAGTACTCATTTATAGTGATATATGTCTTGGGTTCGAGGCCAACCAGGGGATAGTGGGGCTTTTGTCCATGAGCTGGATACCTTAGGGTTTAATACCACAATGTCTTTCATCTATACAAAGCCTATGGGTATCTTTTGAACTCACAATGTTGTTCATTTTATCGGAATTATTGTAATAACACAATGTGACGCAAACGCTTTCAAAGATTTGCTCGTATTTCTTTTTCAAAACATGCACATTCCCTAATCAAAAAATCTAAAGCATTGCAATCCATTCCAAAAGGTTTCCCAGTAAAATCTAATCGCATAGAACATAAAAACAGAGGAATAAGTCTGATAAAAAAAATTGAAGGTAAAAGCAGGAAAGGAGAAAACCTGAAATGAACATAAATTTAATGACTTTGAGAGTCAACCGTCTCTATGCCATTGTTTGAGAACCTCCCCCTTGCGCCAAGTGTGCAAATATGACATTATTGGTAGAATCGTCGTCAGGGGAATGGAGTGCTTCAGTCTCTGGACGGTCATAAAGAGACACCTGGGAACCACCTGGCCTTCCCTCAAACAATCCCGTCCCACTGCCTCCTTTTTATCATTTAACTCCCCTCGTTAGTCTTTACGGTAAACATTAGTCCCCCGGGCGATATCACCACGGCAACGATATTGGATCCTGAAGAGAGATGCGGTCGCCAAGGAATTTGGGTGTTTATTATCTTATTATGGCATACTTGTACTGAACGTAGTGCCTTGAATCAAATAAGTAAAAAAAGAGATACAAATGTATTTGGATAACAAATATGTAAGTGTCCACTTGGATGTCATTCAAACTTGCTTATCAAGTGGTTGACATAAAACACATTGTGGTTTTCCAACTTGAATGCTGTTCTCTATTTCATCACAACAAATTGTATGCTAATATCATACTTTTATGGATTCAGGACTGTTTACATAGAGTCAGCCGCAAGTTCGCAACTACTCTGGTTGAATTTCCAATTTGGTTGAATTTCCAATTTGGTTGAATTTCCAATTTGGTTGAATTTCCAATTTGGTTGAATTTCTAATTTGGTTGAATTTCCAATTTGGTTAAATTTCCAATTTGGTTGAATTTCCAATTTGGTTGAATTTCCAATTTGGTTGAATTTCCAATTTGGTTGTATTTCCAATTTGGTTGAAGCACTTACAATTCACCATTTACTCCATTGAACATTGGCAAAATGTTACAAAAATTTTAATAAGAATCTTTCTGGAAAACAAATCCTAATTAAATAATTCAATAAGTAGATTAATTATCAACATATTAAGCTAATGAAAGACAGGTTGTTTGATTGCACAATAGTAGACAACTTGAACTTAAATTCTTTTTTTCCTGAAAGATAACTCCACGCTTTTTTTCTCTCTGCTTCTAGAGATTGATGCATGTATGTTCTACTTTGAGGAACATACCCAGTTTGTATATTGACGACAGTGTGAAACTTGTTTCTTATTTGGGTTGAAAGTAAAGGTTCTACAAATATTGAGCAGAATTGAGATCGGAAATTCTGACAGTGATGGATTACTTTCTGTATTCATCCTCAACCCCAGCACAGTTGTTAAGGCTTTCATCTCAAAATCTGACAAAAAAAAACAGGGGGAGGGGACTGGAGGGTTTCAGCAAAGAGCCACTATTTTGATGCATGGCTCTTATCAGTGCTGGATGATCGATAGTAATTTCTTGTGTATACATGGGCACATTTCCTGAAGCTGATGTACATACAGTGTGTATTTATAGCCAATAATATGCCATGCACAATGGCTCCTGCACACGCAATCCATACTATTTGTCACCATGGTAACATCTCTTCATGAAGGCTCAAAAGCATGTTCGTCTTTTATGAATTATCACAAATTGTGTCCCTCTCCCGGTTGTTTTTTAATTGTACCACTGTCATTTGCCTAAATTATCTTTGGGACATGCGCAGGGTGGGGGGAAGGAAGTAAAATGTTTTATGTTTAATTTCCAGTTGGTGTTGCACAATATTTGAATTTATAAATCTGTTTTGAATACCTACTACAGCCTTGACCAATGGCCAAATAGCATTAGACTTTTTCAAGCGTATTACGTGTCAATAATTTCCCACTATCAGAACAATATTAATTTATTGGCTGATGTTTCTGAAACTGTCAAATTGTGGGAGCGCACAAACAACCTAGATTGAAAATTCGAATCTGGGGTTGGCTGTCATTGAGTCTGTAAAAGCCATATCTGCTCTCGCTGCTGCTGGGAATTTCTTGAGAAGACAGAATACAGGAAAGGGGGCTCTGCGGTCTTTCTCAAGGCCATTAGGAGGAGACGAGTAGGGAGAGGTCAGAATAAGAACGGATAGTACAGACCACGGACAGGTGCATTTGGTTATTACTCAAAAACCTGCAAGGATAAAGCTGTCGTCTCATTTGGTGATGGAGAGCCACGAATCCGCGATTGGGCTATTTGTGAAAGGGAAAACGAAAGAAGTAGGCAGATGTTTTATTTCCTTCTTGGGGATTAGGATGTAGAGCGTTGGGCACTTAAGGCACGGCATGGGGGAGATTTGCATTTTTGTACTATGTCCTCTTGCTGGTTAAGAATATTGCTGCTTCGGAGTAAAGATGGCATGGATTTAGGCAAGCCAAGCAAATCTGCTTTATGACGGTCGAAAGTAATTTTGAAAGCCTGTTTTGCAAACCTTGCACATTGGTCATGGTTTGGACAAAAGAGTTTTCTGTGCTTATCATAGGGGCGGGGCAGGGGATGGGGGTTGTTGGAACAGCTTCTTAAGCCCGGTTCATACTCCACGCAAATGCGAATGCGAAGCAAATTTGACGTCATGAAACGTTCGCTGCGAAATTCGCCCGATTTGAAATATGTTCAACTTTTACGAATTCGCAGCACGAATACTTGCCATCACGTCACAAATTCGCGTTCGTTTTCGCTTTCGCGCCGAGTATGAACCTGGCTTCATGTTAGTTTTCATTCACAGTCTTCATGTTTTGTCGTCATACAAACTTGAAGTTTTTTTGGTTTTTTGTGTGTTGTTGCATGATTGTTGTGTTGTACCGGTAATACTGAATCCTACTTTTCATTAGTCTCAATATATTTGCGAGTGAAAAGATGTTTAATAAAAAAAGAGGTATCATTGAAAGTTGACCTTCAGTAGTTGCATTACATGTGTTTTATGCATGAAGGCATAATAATGGTCAGTGGGACTGTCAGAAGTGGGTGGAAAAAAATTGGTACTCAAGGTTTGGCATGTGAAGCTTTCAATTTCAATTTTCAATTTCGATAACATTTATTTCCATCAAAAGCAAAGTAAAAGCATGAGAACAAAAAGTATTTATATTAAGATGGAGGCATGATTTCAAAAAGCTGAAGCTTTAAAGGGGCATGCCTATGCTTAAATGCAAAACTGTAACAACAAAAATTCAAAGAATTTAAAGAAAAACAGACAAACCATTAGACAAGATAATTTCTTATCCTACATTATTTTTTTCAGTCAAGGAGAAAATCAACTGCACCATGTACAATCTACTGAATACCTAACAAGTGCTCTCCCAAATTAGCTATCAAGTCCCTAGATAAACAGTCTCTCAATGTTTCAGTGTCTTTGTTCTGAGGCTAACTTTTGTAGTTAGCAAAAGCTTGATTAAAGCTCTCTTATGGCCATATGTGATGGCAAAACCAAACATTTTCAAATGTTCGAGATTGTCCATGTTTGTCAACAGAACAGAGGGCGATTACCGCAACATTTGATGGTGCCTCCTACATCAGCTACAGTCTTGCCCTGGAAGAGGTCAACACGCTCCAAGATGACATCGTCTTCGACTTCCGCACCCAACTCCCGAACGGCTTGCTGCTCTACGTGGGACATGAATCGGACTACATCTATGTGGCAATGGTCAACGGTCTCTTAGAGCTCGCAATCAATCTGGGGTCGGGGGAGTACTGGAAGAGCATACAACCGAGGCGGGAGATGGATGTCTTCACGGACAACAACTGGCACAAAGTCCGCATCTCCAGAACCAGAGCAGACGTAAGCAAGATGATTTGTTTAAAATCTGCTCCTTATTCCCAGTGATCGCAAAAGCAGGATTTGGAAGGCAACTAAATGAAATGTGAAGAATTTACGATGAAATTCTGTATCAATTTTCTATGTTACAAGGATTCTGCTTGGATTGATATGTCGGGCTAATTGCATGTACGAGCAACGGTGTTTCGATCTACATTGTGTAAATTATGAAAGAAATATGGTCAGTTCTGAATACAATTTTGAAAGCATTTCAAAGTCAGAATGAATTTATTTACTTTTGAATACTCTCAAGGTCATTCTGTGTCAAATGAACCCCCAAAATTTGAAAGTTTAAACCCCGCCCCCTTCAAATTGGTTCATATTTAGTGTATGGGGTTATCTAGGCTGAAAAAGCTGACATTTTAAGTTAGCACCATTGGACCAAAGGTTTTCGTGCTACCTTACATTTTTGGATATTTTGTAGAAAACATGATGGGGTATAATTTTCATCCAAGTTTGTCTCACGTTCATGTGATATACTGGTAAATGTCATTATACTTCAAGTGGCTCCGTCATGAAAAATAATTTTGGATTTCTTATGATGTTACCTTTCCAAAGAAATCAAGATGAACAAATTTGGCCCACAGGTTATGAAGATATGGTCATTTGAAAATGTGTAGGCCACACTCATTTTGGTAAAAATTACAAAAAAAATGCAGGCGGTAGTGCAGAAATCTGTAGTCTGATGGCAATAAAACAGATTTCAGCCTTTTCCGCCTAAATCACCCCGTACAACAAATATGAACTAATTTGAAGGGGGTGGGGTTTAACCCATTGAGTGATTTGACACGGAATGACCCCTCACCGTTATGAGAAATGGCCTCTTCAAAAAATTGAATTTAAAATAAAATATTTTTAAGTATAAAATAAATATATCAAAAACTATATATTCAGTAACACAAATTTAAAGTCACATATAAATTTCACTGCACTTGAGCTTGAGTTGAACCTTTTTCATGGTTGAAATTCCCAAACACAAAGTCTGCAAACGTTTGCAAATTTTATACATCACATTCTTTTTCCGGTGCATTTGGAAAAGCCTCTCCTTCGCTAGTATGCATTGAAGCAAATGTGATGGGCAGATAAAGTCATTGCATCTGGCTTTGAAGCATGTGGAGTCCGCCTGCATCTGTCATGCATAATTCCTCTCATCTTTGCATATCTCTCTGCCAAGATAAACTCATCCTTGTTTAGGCGGAATTTCGATGAGCTTCTCAAGTCCTTTCATCCGCCTGATGCTAAACAGACCTTCTCTGGGTCATGTTATTTGTGGTCAAAATTTCTTCTTCTTTTTTTATATCCAGATTTGGGAATGACTTTCCGCGATTTGGAAAGAAAGAAATTGTTTTTTTGAAGATAAACCACTTCTATATTTTACACCTCCTGTCACATTCTTTGAACAAATGAAAACTAAATGCAGAATTTTACCTTGCAAATGCTAATTTCCTTTCACCACAATTTCCTCTTGAATGTTACAACATGGACATATTGAATGTGAAATTACGATAACGGAAAGGATCACAAAGGGAATTGTAGCGTTTGAGCAAGTTTGCTCAGGAACTGTAGTTGAAAATAGTTGGACTGACTCTGATCGAGCGCTGGTTAGTAAAAATGGATGGACTAGTTAAGTCAACTATTTGCATCGCAATGAACAGTGGGATCCAGGACCAAGAAGTGATGATTATTCGGCCGCCATTTTGACAGGTTTGGGCAGTTGACAATACAGATATGAGTACATGTATTCAAGTTGTCTCATGAGAAACGAAAACAAATCCACTGACTTACTTGGTTTATGGCACTAAACTCCCTGGTAATGGCACTAAACTCCCTGTGAAATTATTCTTTCTGGCATACTGTCATTTTGAAGAAAACAATGAAAGAAGGCCATTTCCAACTCCAACGATGCATCTAGTGAGGCATTGTCGGAAATTTCCGTTCGTAGTTGGTTTTGTAATTCGGAGAATCCGTGAATGGATGTGCAAAAGCGTTGACACTATGTACGCGCGCCCGGTTGCTTTTATGCGTCAGTTCAGCGTGTGACATCGCATAGCTACAATCGGCTGAATGAGAACGTGTCCCGGATTTCGGTCGCAATTCAAAACATGACTGGGCAAATACTGCGTTGAAATCGAGATCCTAGAATCTTGTTTTTCTCGGAATATACAGCATTCACAGAGCTAAACCTTCATCAGGTTAGTTGTTACGCACCCGTCTAAAGATTTTGAGCACTTTGGTAGCTTCAAATGAAAAAAATGCACAAATGACAAATGATCTACCCTACCTTTAAAGATGCACACAATTCATACCAATCATTCTGTGGCTGTCACTTGCGACAAACTTGAACACTTAACCAACGAATCCGAGGATTTTACAAAGACTCCAAAAAAAGTGCACGATCAGAAGAAGAGTCAGGATTTGCTCCCATGTTTATTTTAGCAATTGAGCACTTAAATTGAGCAGACAGAGTGATCG
This sequence comes from Patiria pectinifera, assembly GCA_029964075.1. NCBI lineage: Eukaryota > Metazoa > Echinodermata > Asteroidea > Valvatida > Asterinidae > Patiria > Patiria pectinifera. The sequence continues at coordinate 41,256,925 of CM057142.1, read as the reverse complement.
CTGCAGTTGAAGTAGAGTACTTAGCATACACCGTGGATCGAAGTGATCGAGCTTTTGAGAAACTCAACAATCGGCTGGGGGATGTTTTTGTTCTGTCTGACAATATAATAAGAGTGTGGATAGAAGCCTTTTGGCATTCTGGCAGGCTGGATTACCCTAAGTGCTGTCCAGAAGCTTGTGGAGCCTCTTGCGCAGATGCAACCTTGCTGAATTTATTCACATTTTCTTAGCCATTCCAAAGATCACTTTAAAAGTTTTAAACGTTTGTTTCCTAATTGGTCCTTAATTTAAACCTTAATCTCTAAACAAGAACAGTCGAGAGGCCACTTTGTATTTTGTACCATGTTCTGCTTGTAGAAATCATCCTAAATGATGTGAATCTCTGACATACACCCAAAAAAACGATTATAGTAACAATAATTATCTACCTCTAAACCACATCTTGACCCTTAGATTTTGACCTATCAGCAGGCACTTTTTATATCGGGTCCTCGGTCATTCACCCATTGTACTGCGTCATAGATATCGATAAATAAAACCTAGACACGACAATAATACGCTGTGAATTGAGCAAACAAAGGCTGCAGTCACGCGCTCTGTATTATGTTACCCGTACGCCCCGGCAAGCTTGTCTAGGTTTTATAGATCTATGCCGGAATTGACCAATCAAAACTGAGTCAAGATTTTGGAATGAAATGACGTCACGATTTAGTAACATTGACTCCAATAGGCTGGAGCACAGCGTCATATAAATTTGCATGATTAGATATTCATGTATCAGACGTTTGACCGGAGACAGGGCTCCGTGGAGAATGGGTGATACTCAGACTACCTCTAAGCCTGGGGTGGGGGGGGGGGGGGTAGGGGCGGGAAGAGTCAAGTGATCACAAGTCCATCACAAGATGATCGCAAGTCAATCACAAGTCCTTACATGTCAATCACAACTATATCACAAGTCGTCAAGTCTCAAGTCAAGTCATAAGCTATTCAAGTGAACAGTTACAAAGGAATACCATTGTTATAGTTCGTCCCCTGTTCATCCTTGTGACAACACTTGTAATGGACTTGAGTACAACTCCGGTTTTGGTCAACCTTCATATTAAACTAGTAAATATTTAAATGACATGTTTGTATATCCCTTTGGTCCCATGACAGGTCAGAGTTCGTGTTGACGGTAGTCTCTTAGCCTCCGGATCAGCCGGCGGCAACTTTGGACGGCTGACGGTGGGCAATGAGTTCTATGTGGGTGGGAGCCCCAACCCGGCAACACTGAGCGGCTCGCGGGTGGGCGAGAACTTCCGAGGCAACCTGAGAGATGTAAGTTTGGATTACACTCTTCTTGTATAAAATCATTTTCTTGTTTAGCCTGCAAGATTCATGTTTTTGCCTTCCCTTTAAGTTTCTTCTGTAAATAATATCGATGATAATAATAACAAATGTCTGATTAGGTAAGGACCGGACGATGCCTTTTTTTCTTTCTTTTTCACGTTTTCTGAAAATCGGGTGAATGCTCGCCCACTTTTTAATTTGCTTTTTTTCTGATATATTACATAGAATACAATGATTTCAATGGATATTACATTTAAGGATGGAGGGAATTTTATGAATTGGCGTCTAGAATTCTTTGTGTATTTTGAGTAAATGCTGGTAGCAGCCTAGAATCAACTCCAACACTGCCCGACCTAAAATGTCTCCGCTTTCGAATTCTTCTATTTAAACCTCCAATCAATCCATTGTGGACTTTGGGCAACTTTATTCGGTTTCGTACTCAAGTGCAATTCAAAACTGAATATAACAATTATCCTGGAGCTAACGATCGCTTGAGCTCAGTCTAAACAGCTAACACACTTCCTACCCAAGTCAATGGGCAATTTTGAAGGTGATATACACTTCTGTTTGTCAAATAAAGTCCTCAGGAGTATAGTGTAAAGGAAAAACTGATGCTTCTGAAAGCGATCTGTTAAAGTGCACAGGATAAGCCGCATGAGTAATATATCAGCCAAAATGTGATCTATGAGACTTTAAGTTCAAATCTGTTATTTGTGAAAAGTGTAACATTTCAAGAAATTGGCTTTTAAGTCTGGTTTTTCTATATTGGAGCCTTTTTAAAATGAATCTTTTTCAGCTCATAGCTCTTGATGTGGCCTTTGTTCAAAGAATGCAAAAACAGTTTCATTTTGTGCTCAGTATTAGTGTCTGTGGTACGATAAATTTAATAGACCCCAGCGACGTCATGTTCGTAGGAAAATTACCACTGCATATTCAACGCCATCAGGTATATGTGTGCACGCAGTGTGCAAAATGTTCTAAACACGCAAAATGTTCTAAACACGTGCATGTTGCTCAAAATTTCTTCAAAATATGGCATGGCACAGCCGATGCGCGTCATGAAAATGCCGATGCACATGACAATCTGTAGGCAGTGACGTCATTTGAGAGAGACCTAGTGTGTAAAATGTTACCAGGTATTCAAAAGTTGATCAGATATTACCACATTGAAAACATTAATCCTTACAATTTTTTATGTATAACAGTTCAGGGTGAAATGAGAAAAAAAATTGTACAATATTAATTTTGAGAAAGGTTTTGTAAAAAAGTAATTTTTGGCAATGCAGATGCTGATCATTAGTTGAATCATCTATGTAAACGTGTAGCACAAATGTAAAAGCTCGCGTCTGTGCAGCGGATACACCTCATTTGCCTGAAGCACATTTTGTTTCCCGAGAGATTGTGTTTATACAGTTCCGATCTGGACTACTCTACCGAGAGCAATAAATCCAATATCTAGAAGAGTAGGCTAATATTTTGTCATCATTTGTGTAGTTACATCTCCAGAAGCCATTAATCATATCAGTAGACATCAGTTGTTACATTTATCTTTTAACAGATTACATGTATGACTTCTTTTTTTTTCTTGTAGTGTTGGTTAGAAGCTGATGTATAGTACATATTGGCACATGTATTCATAAATGTTGTGATGATTTGTAGAAAACTATGTAAGGCAAGCCAAGAAAAGCTGGTCCCAGATGGAGCACACAATTCTTGTATTCAGATTCAGAATGGCTTAAACGTTTGTAGAATAAGCCAACTTTTTGTAGAAAAGTCCACTTTTGATGTTTGCAAGGAAAACCTATTCACATGTACTGCCTACAAATACAAAGTATATATGTACATGTCAAAACAAGGTTGGCCAGACTAGACAGTAGTGACTAGTCTAAGTCACAGTTACCAGTAGCAACAGTGAGATAGGTAACCAGTCTTAGTCACAGTTTAGTGACAGTCAGTTAGTGAGATAGGTACCAGTCTTAGTCACAGTTAGTGACAGTCAGTGAGATAGGTACCAGTCTAAGTCACAGTTGGTGACAGTCAGTGAGATAGGTCCAAGTCACAGTTAGTGACACGGTCAGTCAGTGAGATAGGTAACCCATCTAAGTCCCAGTTCGTGACTTAGTCCCAGTTACATGTAGCGACAGTCAGTCAGTGAGATAGGTCTAAGTCACAGTTAGTGACAGTCAGTCATTGAGATACATAACCAGTCTTAGTCACAAGTGACAGTCAGTCAGTCAGGCAGTAGTCAATCAGTCAGGATGCTAGTGCCTAGTGGTCCTTTGGGACCAGCAAAAACCAAGTAATCCACAAGGAATACTCGTCTGGATTAATAGTCCAGCTCGTCCGCTTAGTTTTTAATACAGTAGCTCTAGGATTGACCCATCAATTCCTCTAAAACAATGCATCAAAGCATGACATCAGCTGGCCAGATGCTTCCGACATTGATCTTCAAAATCTATAAAACGGACTTCATCATCATGCCAACAAATTCTTCGCATGAACCCACCCCCTTCCTCCCAATCATGCATTCTGTGTGCATGAACTGTATGATCTTGTTTATAATCATCAATATCCGAGGGAAATTCTCCGTGAAGCGCGGACATATGTATTCATGGTCATGCATGTAGTTTTTGTTGTTGTTGTTAAAGAAAATAGTTGGGATCGGGAACGTTTGTGATCGGTTTGACTATTAAAGAACAAAAGGGAACACTGCTTTTGCATGTTGCCATATTTTCTTAGTTGGCTTAGTTTGGTTCCCCCAAAAGATGTGTCTACATAATTTTTTTTTTTTTAATGTAGGCTTAATAAAGTTTTTAAAAAAAAGGAAATGAAATTGTTGCAACGTGCTTACTGACTAGATTGATCTGATATACATGTGCAAATCCATAGTGGGCGTGATGTTCCAATGTTAGATGAATCTCTCAGGAAGAAAGTATCAAACAGAATTTGAAGTTTACAATTCTAATAGGTGATAATTATTATTCTTTTTGAATAAAGCACAAAGGGAAACTGACTAGGTGCATTATAATAATTTAAAATAGTTAATAGTTGAACAAAGAAATTGACTTGAGCGAGGTTTGAACCTGTGACCTCCGGATTGCCAGACTTAGCTATCCAGCCCTATATTGACGGTTCCCCCATTTTGTCAATGTCGGTGTTCAAGGACGCTAGTTAGAAGCCATAAATATACCTTTTGCCACATGTTTAGGATATGGCATATATCTAATATAGTCATGGCATACGTGTAAGTTCATGGTAATGCATGGTACCTCTTGTCAACAACGCGTTTATCTTCTTCAAATTGTATTAATGGAAAACCAGCTTGTACTTCGCAATTGTGTCGTCAATTGCAAACTAATCTCATTACAAACAAGCCATGACATTGAAGCCTGCAGAACCAGCGCTATGTCTTTTCTAAGACCATTAGCTTCCATCAGAATGTCCAGTGGAAGTATTTTACATTTGCAGTGACGTCTGAAACTATTAATGGGTATGCACATTTTGAACCTATTAGGATTCTTAACCCCTTGCGTCACTTGGGAATAGAAAATGTCATAGACACTGGCCTGGGGGATGCGACAACAGCAGTTGCTGGGATTAAAATAGATAGATTAGAAAATGTAGAGCAGATGAATTGGATGATGGGAACTTTAAAGCTGTAAAAACTTAACATTAGAAAATGTGGAGTTAGAAAGTTGCTATTCAGTGATTTGAGGTGCAGAGAGTTGAAACCATCAAAGTTTGATATCAGATGAATTTTTAAGAGTAGCCATCTTGACTTCAGAATTCAGAATGATAAATTGTGTCAGCTATGACCTCTCAAGACTGGAGAGATGGAAGAATCATCTTTCAAGTGTTCAATTTGACATTTGTCATCGCGGTCATTGCAATTGCTTCACTGGCAAAAGCTGGATGTTTTCTAACAGCGCACTCGTGTGTCCACCAGTCACTCACTAGACTCATCACTCCTTAATGTCTGTCAGACAACATATCTGACTCCACAAACCATCAAGACAGTGAGGCAAGACTCCAACATGGATCCTGGTGGTTCCTAGGAGTCCAAGGATGGTTGGGGGGGGGATTGGTCTCGGTTTGTGCTCCTTGGCTGTTGAATGACGTCCTATAACCATCCAGACCCTGTTCCACAGTGCCGTCTTAGAACAGATTTGGCACTACATGGGCGCGCCGAGCAGATTTTCATTTCACAAGAACTGTCAAGCAGTTTTAGGGGAAAAAAGCTAGTACAAAGTAGCTACATGTCTGCATTTACGAATGGTCTTAATTCAGCCAAAAACAAGAGTAAATTCCTTCGTAGGAAACACTTTCATTGTGATGTATAGAGACAAAGGGAAAGATTGTTGGCCAACATAGCTGTCAGTTTGCATTCAGTTTCTTTAAAAAAAGTGCTCAGGCAGATGTCAAAAGAAGCATGAACTGAAATTTCTTTGCTTAAGTGAGAAACTACTGGTGATCAATTTATGTTGTAGCATTTTTTTAGAGCTATTGTAAGTAGAAAAATTTGCTCTAGGTTAACCGGTGCTACTGTACGCAGTGCCTAAATTTGTAATTTCACATCTGCACAATTGTGATGCGATCAAGCTACATGAGTCGTTCGTTGACCCTGGTCAAACCTTTTTTTATTACAGATTTCAAAAGAGCACAATCTCAGCATTACTGCTGTGAAAACCGCATGCTGACACCATCTTTAGTTCACAAATTATGGAAGTCGGAACACCAAGAGATGTGATGAAGTGATGTGATGAAGTGGCCCTATTTTGGCCTGTATCTCCACATAAAAATTCCCGACAAATGACTCATTTAGCTTGATCGCATCACAATTATGCTCACCATTCTGTGCATGCAGCACAAAAACACACAAATCTACACTAATCCTGTAAGCGCACCCAGGCCTACCTTACATACCTAGTGTATAGTGTGGACATTCCTTTGTGTTCCTGTAGTTAAGAAAAACTGGAGAAACAACTTATTTTACTTGCACTGTGAAGTCTCTTTCAACCCAATTGTTTTATCATGATTTCCTTAAGTGTTCCTCTTCATTTTTCAAAAGGTAACCCTAACCAAAAAATGCCTTTAAACCTGTTTTTCAGAGAGGGGGGAAACCTTGTGTGGACCTGGCTTAGTCCACAGACTGTTTTGTTTTCAGGTCCACACAAAGATCCTGCATCGTGTGGACCTGTTTATTTTTCAGGTCCACACAAACATAAAGATGGCAAGGTTGGCACAGAATTGCTAGTTAGGGGATGCACACACGTGCATGAGCCAACATTCCTTGATAACCAATGAAATATGCTTATTGTTAGCACAAAACTTTCTGCTGTTAAAGCAAATTTTCTTTGCTTAGGGTAAGCTGAGTGAAAAGGCCTTTTACTGGTTCTCAAAAGTAACTCTTCCAAATGTTCAACTCATTTGTTGGGTCATATGTCACACGTTATCATATAGCGTACATATTGATAGTTGAGATCTTTTAAGTTGTTTAAATTTATCTTTAGTCTCTTGATTTAGATTTTTGGGGGTCTTTTTTACACATCTAGGTAAGTTACTACGGCAACATAGAAATTGATCTGCTGGAGAAGGCGTACAGCTCGGACCCGTTGATCTACATGCTCGGTGACATCCTCTTCAGGGAGGAGACGGTACAGGGCATTGATCCCATCACATTCCTGACTGAGGAATCGCTGCTGAGGTTACCACGCTGGAATGCGGAGGTTTGTCATTCAACACCGCGTAAAGGGGTTCATTTCACTTGGCTCGTACTACTATCCTCTCGACTTACAGATGTTGCAAAAGTTTTTTTTATTAACTATAAGCTGGGACTGTCAATCCTCACTCTTACAGTCACTGAACTTGAAATTATTTTTTTGGTCATGAATTTAAAGACAAGTTTAGGCAGCAACCAGACCATTTGACTACGGCTTACAATTACACATCTATCTATGGAAGCAAATGAATTGAGTGGCTTCTCATAGCAATGTGTGCTGCCGCCAGCTGTTTTCAAGTAATTTCGGATGCGGCCCTGACACGTTGCCGTTTGTGGACCATCGCAAATAATAATAAAATCGTAACCTAAAAAACACTGTAAACCCCCAAAAAAATTCCGTCTCAAGTCATTTTTCATTTCGCAACTGTACATGGGAAAAACCTTTGAAATAATTCAGAGAGAAAAGTAAGATTTGCAATAGGTGAGTCATCACTGCGAGATAAAAGTAGTTTGTCATTCATTTTGTGTGCTGAGATATGCACCTTCTTTTCCCCAGTTAATTAGATCTTGTAGTCAACTCTGTAGGTATTTCACACTATGGTTTGTCCACTTTTATTTAAATCAACATGGGTCCTCTGAGCAGACCCTGCTCTGATCAAACATGGGTTGAGAGAGCACATTTGGGTCAATTATAATGTTCATTTTTCTGCAAGGGAAGAGTCTCTCAATCCTGGTCCCCACCAGGACTGAATCTTTAACCTGTCTAGAGCGCGCACTGGACCCATGCAGAGCCGTATATAGAGAGAGTTGCAACAACTTCAGACTGTTGAACCACGATAGCCGTTCATTATGTCATGTATGTGTACAGTGCAGCGTGCGACTATTGTGTACGAATTATATATGTGCACTGATGCATAATCCGCCATTTTGGTTCCAAACAGTGCGATCCTTATGTCGCAACTCTCTCTATATATGGCTCTGGACCCATGTAGAAGCCATGTGGGCTTCTTGCGGCTAGCGTGAAAGGGTTGCCAAAATCTCAGGATTTGACCTGGATCCAACATTTAAAAAAAAGTGTCCGTCTGACTGTTTTTAAAAATTAGTGCAAACCAAGAGGTCAATTTTGAAATTTGTTGATTGTACAGATACTGCTAAGCCTTGGCCTCAACCCATATGACTTTTGTTTAATTTCAGTCACGCATCACTTCACAAATTATTGTCAGTTGATCACAGCAACATTTTTGGACACTTGTGACCAAGTTCCATGCCGTAATCAATTTCAGTGCTGTCTTTATGTAAGCTGTGTAAAATCCTGCATGTTGTGAAAAAAGGCTGATGTGGTTTCGGATTGGATTCATTTGCCCTCATTAAACTGAGGTCTTGCCATGATGACTGATAGCCAGGCAAATGATTCCAATCCCAACTGCAGCCCTTTTCACAACATGAAGGATTTTACACAGCTTACTTAACGCAGTACTGAAATTGAGTAAAGACAAGGAACTTGGTCACATTGTCCAAAAATGTTTTTGTAATCAATTGATAATTGTGTAGTGATGTGTGAATGAAATTAAATGAAACCCATAGGGGTTGAGGCCAAGGCTTAGGAATATCTGCACAACTAAACATTTTCAAAATGGACCTCATGGTTGTGTAGTTATTCCTAAAACAGTCAGACGGACACTTTTTGGGGACATACTGTAGGCCCATGGCGTGAATTTGCCTTTTGAATTTGAATGTACATGTAACAAACTTTTTTATATTTTTATATTTTTTACAAGACATTCCAGTGAACAGCCATTCTGAATCAATTGATTAGAAATGTTTGCACTCTGGGACCAGCTTTACTAGACTTGCCTTGTCCTGTTGTTTGTTTTGACAGTCCAAAGGCTCTCTATCCTTTGATTTCCGTACCAACGAGCCCAGCGCAGTCATCATGTACAGCAGCGGCTCGGACGAGATGTCGGACTTCCTAGCGTTTGAGCTCCTGGAGGGATACCTGTTCCTCGTCCTGGACTTGGGATCTGGTCCGGTCCGAGAGAAAGCTTACACCTTCCCACTCAACGACGGCGAATGGCACCACGTTGTCTTTGAAAGGGATCTGGCTATCGGCATTATAAGTGTAGGTATTTTCCACAAATGTCATCCTGTACATTTTTAATATAAAATTTGATCTAGTTCCGTTACACAGAATATATTATGTACACCTGGCACAGAAAGACACTAAGCAGTTTTTATAATCATCCTTGTTTTGACATTTCTCGGTGAACAAAAAATCTGAAATATACGTTTAGTCACTTGGGAACACTGTGTAAGAAATAATGAGAGCGCAAGCACTGAAGCTCCTGAAAACCCCAAAACTAAAAATTTGCACTTAGCGAGATTTTCAATGGGCATTGGAACACACAATTGAATGCGGGGCCTGCATCATTTTTTTTTTATCTTTCATGAATCAAGAATAATGACTACAAAATAATATAACACTATATTATGTATCACTTTAAAATTGAAATGTAAGCCATCCCAACATGCCGTACAATCATTGCAATGAAATAAGCCTTAAAGGGAATATACATCATTTGCTTTTGCTGTAATTTTCAGAAATGGATGGAATTGGGGGGTTGGAAATATATAGCAAATCTAGTTACACTGACTTTTTTGAGGTTTTGGGTTCGAAAATGCTTTAAAAACCAAGAAAAACAATAATTTTCCTGTAGTCTGGTTCCCTGACTCCATTTAAGAAGAAACAGAGCAGTTTACATATAGTGGGGAATTGTAAGGTCAGGGAACCAGTCTAGCTGGCTTGTACCCGTTCATAGGTGTGTAATCGATTGCAAACAAGTGTCAACTGGGGCCAGTATTTGTAAAAAGCCAGTTTTTTTCCAACGCTGATCGGCCGATCAGCGTTGGAAATTGACACAAAAATACCACTTTTCTTGAAAATGACAGTATACCAGGTGCCATGATTTTACAGGACGCTTTACACTGTCATTCACTAACAGTCCAGCAAGGTATTTCAAAATGATTTGGTAGTTTTATTTTTTGATGTTTGCAAATGTTGTATTTTTTCCCTTTAAAAATGAAACAAAAGGTTATTAATTGCAAAGTTAAAAAAAACGCACAGTTGATGAGTTTTAAGACAAGACTTAAAATCCCAGAGGTACTCAAAGATTGGATTGCAGTTGGTAGTCTATTCAACAAACGGGGAGCAAATATTGAAAAAGATCTCTCAGCAAGAGTTGAAATGTTTGCTTTATCGGAACAGAAATTCAAGCAGAAAACAAAATACATACATTTTGTTGATGTGCAATGTCTATTGAGACAGAAGCCATAAAGAAAAGGATAGAAGCCCTTTTCTTGATGGGACATGATATCCGTGCAATGTGCCCGAGGGCTGCTTACATAGGCTACGTCGTGTTTCCTTCGTCGCGTTAAAAACACACTATATACCTCGCTTTTAAGTGCATATATTACCCGCAGCAAGGGACCTGTTTAGATAATCGCGTTTGTAGAGATTTGGAGAAGACGCCATGCGGAAGACACCGTCAGAGAAAGACTGTATTGATTTGGTGGATTTTTTTTTTGTTCCGGTCAAGAAATTCCCCATTTTTCAGGCCAGGTTCATTTGCAAAGAGTGCAAATTTGAAATGCAGTTTTGTCCACAAAGATGACATTAGAATGATTTTTTTCCCCCATGGAGTCATAGAGGGACTTTTAAACTTATTTTCTTCTTGTTTTGTTTTTAAGGATTTGCTCAAATTAATCGCAGTTAATTTTGTTGCTTAACCTCGCATTCAGTATGAACAATATTTTGAGAGTGATTTTTAGAGTCATTGCTGAGCTATCATAGCACAATAAAAAATGGCACGATCACCCTTCTAAATGGTGTAGAGTGTGCATTCAAGTTAATAATCCATCAATTAAAGGGAATGTACATCATTCGCTTTTGCTGTAATTTTCAGAAATGAACTATTTGAGGGGTTAGTATAATACATCAAATATTGTTTAACTGACATGTTTGAAGTTTTGTGTTGGAAAATGCTGGAAAAACCAAGAAAAACAAAAATGTTTAGGTAGTCTGGTTCCCTGACTCCACTAAAATAAAATGGATCAATTTATAGATGCCAGAAAATTGTAAGGTAAGGGAACCAGTCTAGCTGGTCTGCACCGGTTCATAAACATGTAACCAATGGCAAACAAAATTTTGACTGAAAAAATGGTTAATTTGGAGCAGAAGTTGAAAAATAGTTAGGTTTTTCCAACGGTGGTCGGCTGACCACCGTTGGAAATGTATACAAAAATACCATTTTCTTGAAAATGACTTCACACCAGGTGCCATAATTTTACAGGATGCTTTAGACTTTCATTTACCAACATCCTAGTAAGGTATTTCGTAAAAACTTGGTAGTTTTATTTTTTGATGTTTGCAAATGTTGTATATTCCCTTTAAAGAGGTTGTGTAGTGACAGGATTTGGTGGGGAAATAGTCAAATCCAACTCAAAAACACTGCCCCCCCCTAAAAAAAAAACACCCAATGACAACAGAAAAAAGTACTGAAGCTACTTTTTAAAATCAAAAATTAACATATCATGAATAGAGGACTGTACTTCTTGCAATTTGCCGCAACCTTTCTATGGCTGGATATAACACATGGGTCTAGGGACAGGGCCAGATTAAATGTTCCATAGGCCCTAGGCACCAGTGTTCCATAGGCCCTACTCCGCACTAGGCCATACTAAGCAAGCTAGGCCTAACTACTTGCTCTAAAAGCCTGTTGACACACTGTGGTGTTTTTGCAGGCCCTCAAATTTTTCGTAGGCCCCCGATTTTTTTGTAGGCCCCCGATTTTATTGTAGGCCCTAGGCACAGTGCCAACTGTGGCTACTGGATAATCCAGGCCTGTCTATTGGAATTGGCTGCAGCCGCTTCCATAGTTGCGTGTGCTAATTCAAGTCGTAGCCAAGTAATTTGGACACGGCTTCACACTCCTATCAAAGTTATTTTTCTTTCGAAAATGCACTCAATAAACTGAAATCCTCTTTCATTGTGTTAAAGAGGTTGTGGAATGCTCGAAGACATTTGCGTCATTTTTCGGGTATATGTAGCCTAAGGTGGGATGAAATAAAAACGACTATTGTGTCTGTTATGAAATGAGTACAAAAGGTACTCCCGATGCAGCGTAGCATAAACGAGTCCTGTTTATTACGTCACGATTTACTATGTTTGTTTTTGCTGCCCCCAACGACGACTTTTACACAAATTGCACGTTCGGTCGAAACAGAACCTGAAAAACAGCTCTCAAAAGTACCTTTTGTACTCATTTCATGACAGACACAATAGTCGTTTTTATGTCATCACACCTTAGGCTACATATACCCGAAAAATGACGGAAATGTCTTCGAGCATTCCACAACCTCTTTAAAATGCATGTATGGATGTATGTACGACCAATTAAAAATGGATATTCGTTAAACTAATTAAGCACAGTCTTGGCGAATTTACAGGTGATTTTCCTCAAATATCCCAAATTGTAACTACAACAATCTGTCATTCTCGTTATTGACAAGAATTTGTACATAAGAAAATGACAAAAGTGAGGGACTTCCCTTTAGAGAAAAGTGAAAGATTTAAAAATGAATCGACTGTAACCCTTGCATGGGAATTCTTCGAGCTCGGTGGCAGAGCATTGGAGAAAAAAAAAGAAGCACTTAATACACGGTGCTTTTTTGCTTCTGTCTAGGCTTTTGCTGTGAGCCACAATTTGTCAGGTCTCAGTGGATTATCTTTGTCTGGAAGTATTCATGTATTTTTGATGTCAGAGCGTCTCTACAACAAGTCATGTGCAGCTAGTAGGCTGAGGCCCGTGCTATTGAACCTCACATGATATGTTTACTATGTATCATGTTTAAATATTTCACCGACAAGAGCTTGAACATGCAGCAGGTGAAAGCCTTAAAAGAGAAACCAAAATTGTGTGAATGCTCACATGATATATAACTCATGCAGACTGCACGTTTTACATATCTTTAGTAGTTAAAGCATAAGCTGTAAAATACTGCTCAAGGTTATATAGCAAACATTAAATCAATTTGGAAATTACTAGTTACCTTTCAGAGTCTATTGATTAAGCAGGACTTAGCTTGCGAGTTCGTCACGACCTCTTCGTTCAGCAATGTGGCTAAATCCCTCTGCTCACATGACCTGTGCGAGATTACCACTTGGGAGGTATTTGCGCAGTAACGATCAGAACCAGAGGACCACTGTGAGAGCAGATCATCATAGAACAGGGGCAGATGATATATCCCGCATCCCTGTTAGATGTTGGGTTCTAGGTCTTAAATCAGTAAGTTTGTATTTCCGGATAAAAACCAGAGTTCCAACGTGCCTAAAAATTCTTCTCTTGTTGATAGGTGGGTTCCTCGACGTCCCACAAGTTTGAAGTGCCCGGCCACAATGACAAGCTCAACCTGGAGATGGATTTGATCGTGGGCGGCATCGAGCCCGCCCAGTCCCTCCCACTGGAGCTGTTCTCCGGCGCCTTACGCCACGGCTACGTGGGCTGTATCCGCAACATGGCCATGAACGGGGAGACCCTGGACCTACCGCAGTACGTAGAGGAGCAGTCGGAGGACGGGAACATTGTCCGGTTCTGTCGGGAGGAGGACCCGCTGTGCACCAGTGATCCCTGCCAGCACGGCGGCTCCTGTCGGGAGGGCTGGAACCGGTTCATCTGTGATTGCCGCAAGACGGGGTACACAGGAGAAACTTGTAAAGATGGTGAGAATATTGCAGACTAGAGGCTGTGTGTCCCTTTTGTTTGCTTCTTTTCCTTCATTTGCTTTGTTATAGAGAATGGACAAGGAAGTGTAGATTCATGCTAATTTGCCTCGTCCATTCTGGTACGAATCTACAGTTCCAAGTCTATTCTCTGACTCTAACTATTTTTTTCAAAACAACAAAGGTTTATTCAAATGAGTCCCATGCATCACCTCACTCTCCGTGTTTTTGAATGAGTGTAGATTCGTAAAATTACTCATGCGTACATATTAAGTCAATTTACAACAAATGGAAGGCGTTAGTACAGTTAGGTTCATGTCTCACTGCCAAAAGCAAGTCAACTTAGTAAGTCACGTCTGCTAGTGACAGTTCTGAATTTTTCTTGACACTTATTTTAACAGCTTAGGTTTGTTTGTCCTAGCAAATTGATGTTCAAAGATCTATTAATATGTTTTAATCAATAGTCACCCCATTTTGTGACGATATTTAATTCCAGGACCCTTCCGAGCAGATAGTTGAAATTTAAAGAATCCCAATTTATACGTTTTGTGCTAAACTTTCATATTTTGATGCTTTTTTTAATTAAATGCTAAAGCAAAACTTTAACTGCAAAATTGCCGTGCATGTGCCTCCATAAAAATTGGTTCTTTTCCTTGGAACTGTGCAATAAACAAAGATTTGTAGTTACGCACAATCATAGTTAGTTAATCACAAGTCAAATCACAAGTCTGGTCACAAAGAACAGAGGATGAACTGTGACAAAGAAATGATTTTGTTGTGCAGGGTGAGTAAAAAAGACCAAAAAACCCAAATGGCAGGACCAATCTTTTCACATGCATCCCTATGAGAAATGTTTTTGTTTTGCTGAAAGAACACTTACTTTTTTTGGTGATCCGTGGACAGATCTTTAAAGCAGTGTTTGTGTTCAAAATTCATAAATTGAAAAGTACATGAGTGATTTGAATGATTCTTGTAATAAAAGAAAGCTTAATGACTGGGCATTCATATCCAAGATTTTGAAAGTGCTAGAGGCAGAACTTCATTCAAAAATTGGTCCTGCCATTTGGGTTTCGGTTTTTTTTTTACTCACCCTGTAGTTCAAATTTGAAAAGCGTTTCACTTTGACTTGAGACTAGATGACTTGTGATTGACTCGTATTGTGATAACCTTTCCACAACTCTTTATAGTTCATACCTTGGACAAAAAAAATCAATTGTGTTGCCATTCCCCCATCAAAACCCAAAATGTTTCATGTTCTCCATGACTAACATGTGTTTTCACTGTTTTTAACATGTGTCTTCATTTCACCATAACCGCCATGTCCTCTCTTTGTTTCACCAACTAACCTTTAAAACCATCTTTCTCCCTGAAACTGCTCACTCATTCCACTTGCCAAATGTTTCCATGTGTCACACTATCTGTCTGCCCATGTGTCTACCCATTCGTCACTCTCTCTCCTGGTATCTACATGTACCTTCAGCTTATGTGTATAGAGGGGCAGGTATGTTGCTGCATGTTAAAGAAATCATCATCAAATATATATTTTGAGTTAACAAATCCAAATGATTCTAGAGATTTTTACAGTTAAGTTTGGGTTTTTAAAGTTTGTTTGTGCTTGTTTATTTAAATGGGTGAAAACACTTTGAGTTCATAATATACAAGCTCAAGATACGTGTACTTGCCAAAATTGCCTGCTTTCTTGACATGTATGACGGCCACTTGAACGGAATTGCTGCTCAGTGCGTCTGGTGCCTACGTGCAATGGCGTAGCCTGGAAATCTGGGGGCACGTGTGGCCCCCCCCCCCAAACAAATTCCCACTGGCCCCCAGGTGCCCCCCCACAAAAAATCTAAAATTTCCCGCTTGTCAAGAAAGTGTCTTTTTGAAGTATTTGTTCCAGTTATTAAAGCGGAGAGAAAATCTAGATGACTATTTTTGACTTCCCTTAACCGCATGGCTTTATGAAATGTGAATAAATTGATAAGAAAAAATAGTGACCTCTTGATCAAAAGAGGTCCAGCCCCCTCCTAGCCCCCCTCCCCTTCGATTTTGCAGCACTTGCGATGGCCTGGAAATTTGGGGAAATGTTGTTTGTTGCCACCATGGTGCCATGCTCCTCCCCTCCTCCAGCCCCGAAAATCCTGGCTACGCCATGCTGTAGACTATTCTAAGCATGCTATCACTGTACACTGATGGAAGCCCTCTTCAATGGCAAAAGTATTGCCCAACTTTAGCGTTCAGATAATCCATCATAGAGCAGTTGCTTTGTTCAATAGCTGGTTCCGCCATTTGTGGGGGCGTCTGTAATCAAAAAAATAAGAAAAAAGGGGTTAGTATGTGAAGGCGATGAAACTGAATACTCTCAATGTGGATCCATCTTGACGGGCAGATCATTAGCTTGATACCTCGTTTGCCTCTCTGCATTCACAGATAACTGAGCACCATTGATTAAAAAAGAAATGCAATAGAACCTGCAAATGAAACATACATGTAGCTAGAAAAGCAACAACAAATAGTAAAAAAAAGAATAAAAAAAATAAAAAATAAAAGGTAATAATTCCAAAAGATATCTTGACATTAATCAAGAAATTTACAAATTTGTATAGAAGTATTCCTTGGACTTCCTCTTTTCTGTCTTGTTTTGTTTTCATCACTTGTTTATTTTTTATAAGTATTCAAGATTTGTTCCTTTCATCATTGATTGTGTAAATGTCGATCAACCACGGAGTTGTCAAGGTTTTGATCAGACAAAAAATGAGAAGAACATACCAAAAATAGAAAAAAGTAGATTTGATCAGATGCGCGTCTTTGAGTAAACAGCTTGCGAGTCGCTGGGGACGTCGCAATCGTACTCGTCAATCAATGTGATTGCTGCCGCTGAAAGCTTTGTGAATGCACCCCGGCTCCGTCTCCGGCATCTAGAGCAAAAATCTAACCCTCGTCTCCGCTCCGGCAAAGGTCTAAAGATCCCTGGGTTGATAAAAGGAAGAAACGGGGGAGAAAAAACGAGAAGGGATAATGAGTTTTCAGAACAGGAATCAAAACTCCTTCCCAGGAAAAAAAAAATTCTCCAGAGACATGTTGGTCTGTGTATGTGCATGTATTTATGATCATCTTCAATTTTTGCATTTTTTTTTAAGGGAGGGGGCAAACTTGGGGATATATTAGTAGGGCTTCGTATATATTGATCAATGTTAAGAAGCAGTGGAAGTTGTAGAAAAAAATTAGAATAATGGAGGAGTGAAAATGGAGGTGTAAAATTTGTATGCATTGAGCTTTCAGTTGAGAAAATTCCCTTATACACTTCCCCACTCTACCGTGACCACAATAACAATTTTTGCCAATTCGCAGTTTGAAAACTTGCCCTGACGTCACAAATTTTTGCTTTCGTGTTCACTTTTGTGCTGAGTATGAACCAGCCTTTACTCTCACCACCAAAAGGTTCTAAGTACATATATTGGGGGGGGGGGGAGGAGGCAATGGGGGCCGTGGCCCCCCCCCCCCCCCAAAGAAACGAACCCAATTTTTTTTTAAAGTGACGGCGCAATAAAGCCAGGCACTGCGTACACCACCAACTTGTCCTAAAAAAAAATAGGTCAAAGTGGTCAGAAATTGCCTCAGATCACACCACAGAGCATCTAGAATCCAACATTTTTTGGGGGGGCCCTTAAGCGGGCCCCGAACCCCACACCGTAATTTTTTTGACCCATTTTTGGGGGCACCAAATTTGTGTTTGCCCCCCCCCCCCAAAAAAATGGTGTTCTGGATCCGCCCTTGCTATTTTTCTGCCTTACTAGGTCATGGACTCGTTCATCCAAGAATGAAATGTGCAACCTCAATCTTGGTGAAAATTAATCGACAGCCATTTTGTTTCAAATGGAAAGGCTAGAGCACCACATCTATCCCACATGTGCATGATAGATATAGCATATCATAGCATATCATCAACCAATAGCAGTTGAATGACATTATACCACAATATATTTTCTTCTTTATTGAATTCATAAAACCATAGCGTGCTGGGGTGTTTTTTGGTGGTATAAGGAGTTACAGACAGTAGAGCAGTACAGGGACTAATACGCTAAGCATACTTTTTGTTTTGTAGCACAGAATACTCATCAGCATTTTATGAACCATGCGAAAGACATTTTGCGCCTTCTTTGGGATCAGTGAAGGTTTGATTTTGTTTTAACTGTTCTTTCTTTCTCACCCTTTTTCTTATTTTTAGTTTTAATTCCGGGTTTGTGTCCCTTTTCCTCAACAGAGGTTGCGCGACTGGCGTTCAACGGCAACCAATCCATGCGCATCACTCTCCACGAAACCACTCGCAGCAAGGTGGAGGAAGTCTTCTTACGATTCCGCACCAGCCACCCGGACGGCATGCTCCTAGCAACGACCTCTGACACCATCATTGACATCCTATTGGCCGAACTGTCTCACGGGGAGGTCCGGGTCACAGCCAATTTTGGCACAGGCAGCACGACTATCACGGCAGGAACAAATCTAGATGACAACATGTGGCACTCGTTTGCTATAGAACGGCACGACACAACGTTACGACTGACTGTGGATAATTCTGACAAAGCAGAAGGTAAATATTACAAATAGTTTTTATCCAAACTGCAAGCACATTATGACAAAATTTACATGATGACAGAATATCTGAGATCTATCTTACTGCATGTATTTCTTTCATTTTCACAGTAAGCACATGCTTAGATTTTAGCTTTAGATAAAGAAGTAAAAACTCCATAGCCTACATTAAGGTTTCCTTCGACATCTTAATATATTTTAAACATCTTGATCTTTGGTTTTAAGATTCTCTCGAATGAGATTTTTCCCACAAAAATTTCATTTTTTTCAAAACCAAAGTTTTTAAACAAGATTATTTTAAGTTGAATCACTTTGAAATATAATTCTCACAACGGTTGAAATCTTAATTTCATATTCGGATTTTATCTCAACGGATTCAATAGATGTTAAAATCCCCACTTTTCAATTTTGTTCATTAAAAGCTTTTTTTTCCAAGTTAAAGTAAAAATAATCTGTTGATCCCTACCCTCACAGGTACCCACTTACACTCCTGGGTAGAGAAAAAGGCATTTTAAGTAAAGTGTCTTGCCCAAGAACAGAGGCAATTTTAGTAAAGTGTCTTGCCCAAGAACACAAACACAATGCTCCTGTAAGGGTTAGGACCCAAGTGACATTGCACATGAGTCAGTCACTAAACCCACTGGACCACAGTGGTCCTCCAATGTTGTTTTATTTTAATTTTGTTAACAGGATTGTCTTTCATCAAACAGTGGTAGTTTTTCCCCCTAAATCAGCTTTCTATTCACAGCTGAACTCACAGATAAAACACTTTAGAAGGAGAAATGTCAGCCAAAAATTCCTGATTTGCAGAAGTTGGTAAGAAATAAAAATGAACAACAGGGTAAATATTTTAAACACTTGCTTAAGTTTCAAGATTCCTCTTTAAGTTTCTTGCTCATGGTTAGCGAAACAACGCTTTTCTACTTACTAGTTTAAAATCTAAACACTAAATGAACAGATTTGACATTCTAATTGTAGAATTCCCTAACCTCACAAAAAGTTGTATCAACCAAATGATAAAAGGTGAAAAAAATGATAAAGAATCACTTATGCCTTAACCAGTTTAAGATTGGAAGTCCAATTCTTGTTATCCCAGTTTTTTGCCGCCACTTTTCCCCTTTTCCCCTTTTCTCTACTAACTCATGTCCACTATTTAAGGCTTTGTTATTTGTCTTGTTGATACCATGTACATGTACCTTGTTTTGCACCGATCTACCGCACACACTTTGTCTAACCGCCTCACTCTTTTACTTTCTTTCGCTGCCATTTTTCTCTTTTGTCAAACTCTGGAAAATGCTTCTGGATTTTTTGCCATTTCCCAGCTTATAATGTATCCAGTCGAGGTAAGTACTCATGGAATTGGGAGGACAAAAAAAGACAACGTGGCTCCCAAAAAATGATTTCAGATACAAAATATTGACCTATTTTAAATACTTATCGTAAACAAGCACAGAAAACCTTACAGTGAAATGAAAAATAAAAATAAAAATCCACACAAACATCCACAAGATTTTTTTTTTACCACAAGCTTAAACCAAAACCAAAGTCCTTTCAGAAAGCCCAGAATTTTTTTTCCTTTTCTTAGTATTGAAATTGACACACTGTTGCACATTTTACATGTTTAACCTGCAAGTTTTCCCAGCTTCAACCTTTTTCAAATGTAATTAAGTGTGTACCTTTTTATCTGTGAGGGGCCCATTAAAAAATAATTTTGACAATAATGCCTCGAATTGCCTCCTAAGTTTGAGTGAATATTTATGCACCCAACTTATTGCATTACTTATCCTACGCGAGAAACTGTCTTTTTTATGAAAGAAACATTTCTCTGAAATGTGTTGTTTTTACGTGGGAATAGGGGTCGGTTCCTTAAAGAGTCGAAATCAGAAACATTTGAGTGGCAGCCAGTCATTTTTGGGGGTGATATGTTGAGAAGAGGTTACCTTAGTTGATTGGTCCCAGTTTTGCAAAGTATTGAATAGTCTTGTATCCATACATCCATATTTACATAATTTTGATAGTTTTTCTGTAATGCGATCCTCAACTAAAGTCAAATCAAAGCATTATATCATGTCTACAGTCCGTGATCCTTTTTATCACTAAACTGTTCAAACTATTCTGATTATTCAGTGTTCTACCCTAGTTCTTGACATATTAAGGCGGTCACATGTCTTTAAGGATAACTCCAGCGGGAAGGATTTTTTCTTTTGATCTCGGACGAAAACGTAATTGGCATTCTTGTCCCTCTTACAGTCCCACTCAAAGAACTTTATTGTGCCCCACTAACCCTTTCGTTTACAGCATCAGGACTTCTACTAAATTGGAAGAATTTGATGGGGAAAAAAGGAAAACTTAATTTAGAAATAATATACAATTGGAAAAGATGGACAAGGATGTCCAGAACTTGCTGCAGATGCCATCAAAATTTGTGACTCAAGGATATTGGTTTGTATAGAAAAAAAGGTAGACTTATTACTTATTGAAAACAAATTCTGTATAGACCTTAGTTTATGAATCTGTTTGCAGAAAGTATTTGGAATTGAACAACCGTTTGTTTTTGGTAATGAGGATTAAATTGTGACATGGGTGGTCACCAGGGTACGATGGCATTAAGAGCATTTTGGTGTGTAGGAGGTTAGAATTGTTTCAAATGTAGGAATAAGTGAGTATAGTGAGTAAAATTTTAGAATAATCTTCCTTAGAGACAATGCCAAATCTTGTAATGTCTGATGGATTGAGTTACCCAGGATCAAATGATTTTTTTTTTTAAAGCCTACCAAAGCACAGCGATAGTACCGAAAATAGCTTTCTTTTATAATGAGGATTTTGTGCTCTGCAAATTAATGCTCTAAAAATAAACTACCAGATCAATATCTTCATGCTTGTAAGTGAATAATCTATGGCATCATTTAGTTATGGCAGGTGCAGATCTAGAGAAAGGGGGGGGGGTCAAAGGAAAAAAACCTTGCCCTGACACACAAAAAAGGAAATTATCACAATTATAGTAATAATAAAAAAGATGACATTGTGCAGCGGTTATTATCTGTATCTGACCCCCTTACATTCCTGGATCTGCCTCTGTGTCGTGGGCAAAAACGTTTTATTTATGTCTGATAGAGCTTTCAGAACATTTTACATAGTGTGTTAGGTTAATTGATCTATTACATTTATTTTACTTACAGTACCACAGATTCCAAAACAAAATAAAATTGCTAAAACTTTTTCCTACAATTTTCTTGATAAAGATATATTTAAAAAAAAAGGATTTAAGTTATAAGCAGGGATAAAATTACATTAAAAATAAGAAGTATTAAAAGAAATGTCCACATTATAGGTTGAAGAAAAAGAAGTCACAATCCTGACGCAAGGGGAAAAAACAACAAGTTGAAGTAGGAATATTTCTACTTACAATCACTCACAAAATGTTTCTCTCATTCACACTGTTCTAAAGAGTTACAACAACTTTAGAATTAAAGTTCCATGTCCTTCCGAGATAGGCAGCCTAAATTACACTAAGGGTAAGAATACTTTGAGAATAATACTGTTAAGAACAATTAGTTCTCTAATTGAGAGACTGTTCCAGATGATGTTCCTAAGACACAAACTTTGAGTTCACAACTGTGAAAAAAAAAATGCTATCAATGTTCTCTTTCCCTTTCTCTCCATATTTCTTTGCATGCAGCCGGAGACGACTTTGAAAGTGGCACGTTAGATTTCCGTTACATCGACATCGGGAGTTTGCTGAGCCGGCCACACCTGACAGGCACTATCGACCGACCTCCTAATTTCCAAGGTCACATGGAGCAGCTCATCTACAACAACCACCACTACTTTGACCTGGCCCGGGATGAACTGCCCGACTTTATCGAAAACACGGCCAGTTTTGGTGAGCAGATGAGCCGACGCCCTATCCACGATCCCTTTACCTTTCACACCCCGGAGGTCATAGTCCAGCTTCCTCAGATCAAGACCTACCCGAGCCTCTCCATCTTCTTTCAGTTCAAGACCACCGAGCCCGACGGTCTAATCTTCTTCACTGAGGGAGAACTGGACTTCCTAGCGATCGAGCTAGTGGACGGATTCATCTACTACACGTTCAATTTAGGCGGAGGAGCCAAGACCTTACGAGGAAACAGTCGTGAACGGCTCAACGACAACCGTTGGCATGAGGTAGGCATCTCCCATGACAGTCGCGACCGACAGGTCCTGAAAGTCGACTCACGGTCCATGAGGTCTCGGGCTACCATGGAGGCTAATCATTTTGACTTCACTGAGAATTTGTACATCGGAGGGAAGGAGACATTTGAGTTTTTGCCAGAGAAGATCCAAGCAACTCAGGGATACCAGGGATGCTTGGCGTCGCTGGAGATTAACGGACGACATGAGGATCTGATGGAGACAGCTGTTAGTATGGAGTTGAAGGAGGAATTGACGAGGGGATGTGAAGGTACGGATGGTTTAACATGGAAGCACTATCTCAGGATTTTCAGCCACTCTGGAAAACAGGGAGAACCTTGAAACTGAGTTTCCATTTCTCCAGTCAGGGAAAACTCAGGGAAATTTGAGGGAAAAAACCAAAATCGGGGACATCTCAGGGAATTTGACAGTGACCCAGAAGGGAAAGGTTTTTGCCAGTTTGGCGCATGTGCGTCTTGTGTCCTTTGTCCAAGTTGTGTCAATTGACTGAATGGCTATCGTGGCTTTTTAGTGTTTATACAATTAACGTTAATGAATATTACACACCTTTCCAGACAATAAGAATTGACTGTGCTACACCACCTATTGACTTCCCAGCAACCTCGTTAAAGTGTGAACATATTTCTCACGGAATTTTGGACATTTCTCAGGGAAATATCGGGGAAAACTCAGGGAATTCTGCTATCAAAAAATGCTGGGAACCCCGTGTCTTTAACTCTTTTTGTATTGCTTGCATATTACACCATGTGAAGTGACTACCTGAAAGAGAGAACCAGGTTTGGATGACCAACTAGAAAACTAGATCTGATTCGTTCCACCTTTATCCCTCCACCTCAAATTGATTGTGTGATTACTTCTTTTCCCCACCTTCTCTCAGACAAGCGAGAGTTATGCATTGACCACATGTGTAACTTTGGCGGGATCTGTGTCCCTGGCTTTGATTCCTACACCTGTGACTGCAGGAGGACAAGTTTCACTGGACAGTACTGCAGTAACGGTGAGTATAGGCTGGACTAGGGGTTCGCATTTACGGGAACCTTCTGCTCAATATTACTACCACATTGTTGTGTTTGTGCATCAATTGAATTGGTACAGTGAGCTTTATATCTTTATGGTGAAACCTGTATCATTGTCTGAGAAGTAACTAAGTAATTGGTAAAGTTGGTCACAGGTACCCGCTCCGTAAATCTGGGACCGGTTCCTGACATCAGCAGTTGGGTACTCGGTTACCCGGTAACCGGTTCCGATGCACACCCCTAGGCTGCACCACAGACATCTTAATAGACCTGAGGTGTGCCTGTATTTTCTGACACCAAATTTGAATGCACATAGAATATAATCGTGGGTGCATCAAATGCAAAATGGAGGTGGTTGCATGACGAGTTTCAGATAACATGGCGGCTATAGGGTGCAGTGGGGCCTAAAACAGAGAGAGAGGGCCAGACTATACGCCTCTTTGTGCCTGACTGACTGACGCACTGACAGCTGGGCAGTGCTGTTGTATAGGATTACCCCGTAATACTAATGAATGGGCTAAATCTGGCCCATTGGTAACTCAGATGCATGAAAAGACGTCCAGCGCATAGCAATTCTGAATTGTTTGAATAGAATTTTGTGGGCTCTGGGACCAGCTTTACTAGTCATGCGTTGTGTTGATTTTTGTTTTGTTGTTGTTTTGTTTTGTTTTTCAATCCTAGTGAGTATCGGTTACCAGTTTGGTGAGGATGGTGGACTCATCTCTCTAGAGTTGCCCAGGGATCAGTGGCTGCGCTCAGACAGGGACAGTCTCAGCTTGGGCTTCGTGGCCGAGTCTCTGGACGGCATACTCACTCACATCAGCAGCGCCAACTCCCACGATTACATTGAGATGAAATTGGTAGGTTTGTCAATGGCTGCAGCTAAGAACCTGGGCTCAATTACATGGCGCTGCTAAGCACACGATTTTATGCTAACAGTGGCTCGGTCTATTTCATGGAGACCGTAAGCAGCAAGCGCACTAAAACGCACGTTTACCTGAGAGGAAAAAAATGCTTTAAAATAAGAGACTTAAGAACAAAAATCTCCATGCGCGTGCAAGGTTAGCACAATTTGTCTGCTATGATAAGCACAAATTTTCTGCTACTTGTTAACAGCGTCATGAAATTGGTTCCTGGAACCAATTTCACTAAGCAGCTAACCATGTAATTCT
Source organism: Patiria pectinifera (assembly GCA_029964075.1). Taxonomy (NCBI): domain Eukaryota; kingdom Metazoa; phylum Echinodermata; class Asteroidea; order Valvatida; family Asterinidae; genus Patiria; species Patiria pectinifera. Next base: position 41,232,127 of record CM057142.1, on the reverse strand, counting down.
GTGCTTAAAATCATCATTCTTTTGCTTACAGCTGGGCGTAGTCTGTTAGCACAGAATCCTTACTTGCAGGATGTGTGATGCATAAGCCAAATTTCCCTGCTAACCTGTGAAAAATTCTTATCAGTAGTGCACAATTTTCTGCTATAAGTAGGAGGGATTTTTTGCTTACAGTAAGTGGAATTAGGCCTAGATCTGTCCTGAACACCTTCTTACCATGGCCAAATTTCATGGAGCTGCTAATCACATAAATGATTCACTTAGCAAAAACAGCTAGGTTAGGCCCAAAAAAAAAAGTCTCCGGTTTCTGGTATGCGCGCGCGTCGCCGTAGCCATGCGCGTCGGCAAAATGAAAAAGTTTTTTTTTCAATACAAGATGATGTCTCAAAACCGCCAAACTCACTGGTTTGACTGGAATCCTGCTGCTGCACAATTTTAACGTGTTTTTAGATGGGGTTATGATCAAGAATAAGCTTTATGTGGCCTCTCTGGACTCCCATATATTTGCACTAAGTTTAGTCGGGCACCATTTGCAGTCATCAGCCGACATTTGAATCAAAAAAAAAAAAAACGGGTAAAAAAAAAAAAAAAAAGCCGCGTTGCCGCACCATTTTTGGGGCAAGCTCCGTACCAGAAACCGGAGACTTTTTTTTTTGGCCTTACCAGCCAAAATATCACATGATGTATTTTGCTTACCACCAAAATTTGCTAAGCAATATTTTTCTGTGAAAATGGGCTCAGGAATATGCCCCTTCCTCCAAATCGAGCTCTCCTAATTTTTTATAATGCACTGTCAAGACCTTATCAGTTTGTAATGCTGACTTTCATTTGTTTTTCCAGCTCTCCGGCCATTTGTATGTCAGATACAACTTTGGTGCCGAAGACCACGTTATCGGAGAGAAGACGTACCGCGTGAGTGATGGCAGATACCACACGGTGGAGTTCACGCGCCGGGGCGAGAACTCTACGCTACAGGTGGATTACTACCCCAAGGTGGAGCTTTTCCAAAACTACGGAAGAAGTAGGTGTTGGTCAATAACGTCTTCTTAGATGTAGGTAGTGTTAACAGTGGCAGATCCAGGATTTTCCAATGGCCAAAAGTCAAAAAGAAGATTTTTGGGAAGGAAAGGTGTGAATGAGGAATTGCGGTCAACATATAACAGACCAAGGGTCTGTGGCATTGAATCAAAATTTGCAATAGTGATGATGGTATTTAGGGAGCGTAAGGAAACTGTGATTTTTTCCCATTATGTTTACAATTAACATTGGTCAGTCCAGTCTGGAAGGATTGTGAGCCACCCGAACCACCGCCTGTTGCTTGATTTGTGCCTGTGCACCATAATGGCATTGTGCGAATGTCTCCAGTCAAACATCGGTCAAAACGTCATCATGATCCTTTGGGTTCTGGCTTCCTTGCTATGAATGATGATGCGCACGCTGTACCCAGTGATGCACCAACCTTGATAGGCTAGTCCTGAATGGTTGACTTGACTAGCCCACCATGGCTAGAAAGATTGCTGACATGTGGCTTGCCCAAACTTGCTCACGACTATCTTTATTTCACGTAGAGGGACGAGCAAGTTACTTTGATGCCCAATCAAAGATCAACATCGGCGCCACCAGCTCCCCCTTCAGACGGAAGCGGCGGGCCATCATGTACCCTTTCCAAGGCATCATATCCGGTCTGGCGTACAACGACCTGCGAGTTCTCGACATGGCATCATCCGGCGACCCCCGCATCACGTTTGACGGGGACGTGTCGCTTGTGTCGCCGTACACCATCTGGGAGTATGTGACGGAGCCCTATCCAACCATGTCGCTAACGACTGCTAATATCACGGAAAAGCCAGTCCAGCCAGAATTTCCCGAACCGGACCCGTCTCCGCATGTTGGTCCCAACAAGACCCTGACTGGACCAACTAAGGTTGGTGATTGGTTGTTCCCTGTCTGTAGCTCAATACTTTTTGTTGACATTGATATGCTACATTAAATATCTATGGCTATAGATATTTACTGGTTTGCACACAGCCATAGGTCCATTTTGACATTTTGGACCTCATGAATAGAATCATAAATAAATAAAAGCCAAGACACATCAACTTTGGCAAATAACTACAATGGGTTCTTGAAAAAAAACACCATATTTTAACCACAAGACACATTTTGTTCACAGATGGTCATGTCTACAGCCACCACCGATGGCGATATTGACTTTGGCACCGATCCCGACAACATCTTCGTGACCCAGTCTGGGTGTGGCTCGGTCGACGACGAGGACTGCCAGATGGCATCAGGTAAGAAGATGGTTTCTCATCATTAGATAACATATCGTTCTTGCAGCCAAGACATTTTCAGAGACGTCTTGAGACTTTTCAGCAATGTCTTGAGACTTTTCATCAACGTCTTGAGACTTTTCATCAACGTCTTGAGACTTTTCATCAACGTCTTGAGACTTTTCATCAACTTTGCACAATTTGCACAAGCGTACCCCCTCAATGGTTACAAAGGGAGAGTTGTGGGAGACCACTGGGAGGGACATTGGAACGCATTGCTGACAGCGCTTCACACTCATGCGAAGATGCTCATGCGAAGATGCTCATGCAAAGATGCTCATGCGAAGATGCTCATGCGAAGATGCTCATGCGAAGATGCTCATGCGAAGATGCTCATGCGAAGATGCTCATGCGAAGATGCTCATGCGAAGATGCTCATGCGAAGATGCACATGCGAAGATGCTCATGCGAAGATGCTCATGCGAAGATGCTCATGCGAAGATGCTCATGCGAAGATGCTCATGCGAAGATGCTCATGCGAAGATGCTCATGCGAAGATGCTCATGCGAAGATGCTCATGCGAAGATGCTCATGCGAAGATGCTCATGCGAAGATGCTCATGCGAAGATGCTCATGCGAAGATGCTCATGCGAAGATGCTCATGCGAAGATGCTCATGCGAAGATGCTCATGCGAAGATGCTCATGCGAAGATGCTCATGCGAAGATGCTCATGCGAAGATGCTCATGCGAAGATGTTCATGCGAAGATGCTCATGCGAAGATGCTCATGCGAAGATGCTTATGCGAATATGCTCATGCAAAGATGCTACCGGTTTGTGCACATTCAGAATTACAATATGTGTGTACATGTACTTTATGCCATACGCACAAGAACCATCATGCGCACACTTTGTGTCCCTCCTACTGGGGATTTCAAAAGTGGTCACTTGGCACCATTCTGTTCTAGCAACAAGTCCATATGAGCACAGATTTAGGGGTCAGAAACAAACTGATGCTAAAATGTTGGTCAATAATGATTAGTGCAAAATTTTGCATTATTCCATGAGGGATGTACTTATGCACATAGTCCATAGTGTAGCCAATTTTTTTTCTCCTGAAATTGAATCCCTGCATGCTGTGTTTCATCACTGCATGGCACTGAATAGACAAATCCGGCGGCAGCCATTTTCTGCGGTGGCGCAAGGCCTGCGTGAGTTGCGCTTAGGTAGTACACATGCACTCGGGGGTCCTTTGACCAATAGAAATACCAAAATGAATGCGTGCAGCATGTGCTTGAGCGTGACACCACCGCAGTAAAAGCTTCTAATTATTCTGGTCGCCGGATTTCACTATACCATCCCCTTCGTAAAGGCTGGTGTCATCAGATTTAATGGCGTGATGAACCATGTTATTAAGTCAGGGAATAAGACCACCACGGCTGGATAAGCAATATGAAATTTCAGTTTTCCTTGAATTTGTTGCACTTGGCCTTCTAAAGCATAGACCATTCCGTTAAGCCCTGCCCCACGATGTTTTGACCAATCACAGCGTGATTCTGCTACCAAATATCTGACAGAAGTCGGACATTTTTTGCTTGTGACATCTCTCTGTATGACATACGTGACTGGAACATGAAGTGTTAGGTTAGAGAGGTGTGCCTGTTGACCACGTGCACAGTGGGCAGGGTTTAATGGATCAGATGAACTTTGTGCATGAACTGCATGGGCTTTGTAGCCATTTTTTGAGTGCCCCAATGGGAGGGACACATCCACTGATCTTTATATGAAGACTGGATAGCGTATGCTCATACGCCGTACATTTACTTATTTTCGCTTTTTACCAGTTCTCCTCGGTCTGATAAGGACAAGTTTCCGTCGTGATTAATTATGTTTTCCAAACGTCGCAAAAAGTGAACTGCGGCATTCAAAAAGTGAACCACGGTTGACGTTTGAAAATCTGTGAACCAGTGGTGATGGACAAAAGGTAAACCAGGTGAACCACAATATATACAAAAGTGAATGCCTAAGATGGCAACTTGTCCTGTATAGAACACCGGCCAGTTTCCCCAATAACGGCTTTAAATGGCTTTCTTCTGCGGTTCTCTGTACGCTATCCAGTCTTTATACAGAGATCAGTGGACACATTGTATGCGGGAATTGGTTCCCACCCATATATTGGGCAAAGTACGCACAACCAATTCCAATCTGAATGTGCACAAACCTGCACCATCTTCGCGCGAGCGCCAAGCGTAGTCTGCAATGTGTTCTAGAGTCTCGCCAAAAGGTCAACTCCAACCCTCTGTTTGTAACTGTAGACAGGGGTACCCATGCATGGAGTCCATTGGCTTTGTTCGACAAAGAAGTTGTGGAATTTCTGTATGGCCAATATTTATTTTCAGCAAATCATGGGAAATTAGGTTTCTTAACTTTAGTGGCGGTCTTTTAAGAAAAGAACTTGTAAGCACAATTGTTTATGGTGGTCTTTAAAAAGATAACTTTTAAGCCCAATTGTGAGGCGTTCTGGCAAAATGAGACAGAACTGGGCAGAGGTCGAAATGAGGGTTTGTGATTATTAGGAAAGAAAAAAAAATTCTCCTTACAAATACCGTTGTTGCACTTCAATCAGACATTCCATTGACAAGTTCTGTCTGTTTTAATTTCACATTAATTGACATGTCAAAAAGTAAATTACTGAGAAAAAGGCCTTTAAATTGTTTTTCCTTAAAAAAAGTTTTATTCCACGATTTTTATATACTATTTCTATAAAATATGTGTCAAGTAGACAAATATCAAAGATTACAAATATCAATGAATCTGAAAACCGAAGGGAAAAAAATCACGCCATTTTGTTTTTGCATTTTTCTCCAACAAGGCCTGTGCCCAGTTCCGGCTCATTTTGCCAAAACGTCTCACAATTATCTAATTGTATTATCCACATGGCATCACTTTAGACATTATGGTGTCATGCACATATGCACCTTTAAGAAGAGAATATTCACTTAGATGTTTTGTTTCTGCATTTTCTAATTTGCTGTCTCTTCTTCCTCTTTGCAATTTTCTTTGATTTCCAGTAACCAAAGGTAAAAGTCACTTCTGCTTTATTTCTGTTGCTATGCTGTGTCTCATTTTCCTTCTGTTTATATTGGATTTTTGTGATGGCATAGTTTGGATTTTTTTTTCGTTGATAGAGGACACTAATTATTTTGGGTACAAACAGAAAAACAATTTCACGGTTTTTTAAAACTTTTAACAGATGTAATTTTATAATCATATATGTTTGCGTTGCATACCTGGTTTGGACATTCCTTTGTTTTCGTGTGGTTAAGAAAAACCTGTGAAAAAAATAACTCATTTTACTCAAACTGTGAAAACTCTTTCAACCCAATTTTTTTCCTGTGATTCCCTTGAGTGTTTGTCTTCATTTTGCGACCGATAAACCTAACCCCAAAATGCCTCTAAATCTGTTTTCCAGAGAGAGGGAAACCTTGTGTTGATGTGGGCAAGTCCACACAACGTATCTGAAAACTGGTTTATGTGGACATCTTTTGTTTGGAAGTCCACACAGTGAATGTAATGCTTGTACAGTGTTGTCTGAAGGCTAGTGGGACTCCAAAAGTCCCAATGACATTTGGCAATTTTTCCTTCACTAAAAGTTGAAAAAAAATGTGGAACAAAAATATTGTTGAAATGTTCTTTGTGCCCCAAAATTACATTGGACAGCCTCCTATCACATGGATTCCATTTGAGTATTAAAGATATTGCATTAATACCTTGCAATAATTATTTTTTGGGAAAGCAGGTTTGATTTAAATGTTATATATTTAATCCTGGAGAAACTATAACAGATAATAATTTAGTATTCTTTACCAACCTACCGAAGTTCTGGTAATGTGTGTACTTTGGTTTTGTACATTTTAACCTAATAGAATTACTTTTTGACCTAACTGTGTGTAACCCAAATTTTCTTCTATTTTTCGTGCACGTAGTCTTTTTTTTTATCCAGCACAATTGATGTTTGATTCTTTATACATATTATTCAGTTTTTTCCTCCTTCTTTACTGCAACTCTTGGGTTAAGCTCTTTTACCTTCCCAGAACCACAAACTCTTCCAGTGATTAATACTAACATGTTTCATATCTCATATCCCGTATTAATTCCAATATCCCTCAAGTCCGGTCTCTGAGACCCTGTGCTGGTCTTCATACGGTTGGTTGAGGGTCAGAAACCTTATGCCGCACGCTTTGCTGGTACCACACCATCCCATGATCTATTGGCATCAGTTATCCGGAAACATAGTCCTACCCCTGAGCCATATGGTCCAAGGGCATCTGCCACCAAAACCACACCCTATGCCAGTCCAACACCATGATCCATGGGTATCTTCTACCATAATCACACCCTGTGCTGGTCCCATACCATACAATGTTCCATGGTCATCAGTTATCATAAATCATACTCTATTCTTGTCCTGAGCCATACCCATGATCCATGGGCATCTTCAACTATATCACACCATATGCTGGTCACGCACTTTGCCAGTGGTCCTGCGCCATCCCATGATTTCCGGGCATCAGTTATGCATCTGTCATACGCTATACCTGTCCTGGGCCATATCCATGATCCATGAGCATCTCCACTACAACCATGCCGTATACTGATCCCATACCATCCCATGGTCAATGAACATCAGTTATATTCTAAACCAAATCCTTTGCTGGTCTTGAGCCATACCCATGCTCCTTGGGCAACTTCTACCATAAGCACACTCTGTGCTGATCCAACACATTTCCATGATCCATCGGTATCAGTTATCCTGAAACATACCCTATTCTTGTCCTAAGCCATGCCCATAATTCATGGGCATCTTCTACCATAGTTACACCATATGCTGGTCCAACACCATCCCATGATCCATGGGCATCAGTTCTCCTGAATCATACCAATGATCCATGGGCATCTTCCATTGTATCACACCCTATATCGGTCCACATAATAATCCATGGGCATCTCCTACCATACCCACACCCTATGCTGGTCCAGCAGCATCCCATGATTCACTGGCATCAGTTATCCAGGATCATATGCTATCCCTATCCTGAGCCATACCCACAATCCATCCATGGCATCTTCCACTATAACCACACCCTATGCTGGGTCTTTTATGATGGTCTCTAGTGTTAAATGTAACCCTGCCCTAATTTTATTTTCAATATCAGTCAGCTACTATCAGTTGGCTAATATGTCCTTATATGTCATTTTTTCCCTAAATTTTCATCTTAAAAGCCCACATGAGAAATACCCAGAAGCTATGATGCTCTTATAACAACCAGCATTATTTTCCTCATGACTTGCATCCAATTTTTCTTGTATCTTAATTTTGTTACGTTACACTTCCAACTACTCTATCGACTCAAAGTTTTGTATTTAGTGTGCGTGTGTGTATGATATCCTGTTGATTTTCCGTGGCAGACAAAGAAGTGAGTGTCTTTTCTTTCTCGCTCTCAGGAGACGGTGCAATATTTACTCCTGTTGATGAGATGGAATCCACTACAGCACCAAGTATCACCACATCGAGTCCAAGCACTGCCATTCCGACTACTCCAACCCCTAAGATGGCATTACCAGACATGGTCATCTCGGGGAGTCCATGCAGTGACCCTGACGATCCCGGCTGTATCTCGAGTGATACGACACCCAGCACCACCACAGACTTCAACTACACCACTTTCACGAGTAAAGCCGCGCCCACCCCTCCGGCCCCCAAGATCACCCAGAAGGTTGTGCCAACCACCCGCAAGTCCACCCTGGGGCCCCCCTTGCAGGATGAGAACAAAGGTGATGGGTTGGGATTCCTGGGCCAAACCTGGCTTGTCATCGGCTTAGTCGCCGCCGGTGCTTTTATATTCCTCTTTCTTGTCATCATTTTGTACAAGTTTAGAAATAGAAACGAGGGCTCCTATCACATCAACGAGAGTAGGAATTACAGCGTCAGCGATGCCACGCGCACGGCGCTGCTGCCCTCGCAGCAGCAACCGCAGCAGCCAAACACCAACGGCACACTGCCAACCAAACCAATCAAGCCAAAACTACCCCCAGAGTATGCAACTAAAGAATGGTATGTCTGATATTTATTGTCAAGTTCCCAAAAATTAATTCTCTAAAATTAAACTTAATTTTTTTCTTAAGCAGTATGCATATAATGTAGAATTGTTTCATTCAAGTTCACCTTTGATTTTTTATACAAGAAAAGAAAGAAGTTGGTTTTGTAGATTCAAATATGACTGTGTGTCCTTAAAAGATGTGTACAGTATTGGTTGAAAAAAAGAATAGAGTCTAGGATAGTTTAATTCCCTTAACAGAAGTTTACAAGAGCAAAAAAGTTTGATTTTTGACATTGGTGTTAAAAACTATACTAAAATGGTCTATGGTTGTAATTGCCCATGTATTTTAATCCTCAGGTTCATACCAGTTTTAAAATTCCGTAGTGGAAGAAGTCAATCACAAGTCAAATCACCAAGCATATAATTAGTCAAATCACAAGTCAAATCACAAGTCAAATCGCAAGTCAAGTCACAAGTCAAATCGCAAGTCAAATCACAATTGTCAGGTTACAAGTCAAATCACAAGTCAAATCACAAGTCAAATCGCAAGTGAAGTCACTGGTCAGGTCACACACAAAAACAGTGGCTGAACAATAATCAGGGAATGCATTGTGACCGTTCATTTGAACAGCTTGTCCCTTGACATGAGACTGGATGACTCATGATTGACTTATGATGATTTGTGATTTCAACCAATTTTTTGTTTTGTTTTGTTGGGGGGGGGGGGCTTTTTATGTGACTGTACCACCAATTTATGAAAATGTGTTCAGTTGAAATTGAAAACAAATTCATGTTCTGGCATTGTTGAGTTCTTTCACAACTTTACAATGTCTTTACCCATCTGACTCAGATTTTTAAGCTGGGAAAACCTTTATAGAAACAAGGGCTGTGCAATTTCAAAAAATAATGTAGTATCCAATTTTCCAACTTGGATTTCATTAAATATTTGAATATTCTATTTGAAGATGCGCTGATCAAGTTAAACATATGCCAGCCTAAATAGGCCGCCGATTGGGATTTAAAAAAAAAAAATTTGAATAGATAAAATGCTGCTGCCAATCAGTTATCCATTTGATGACCGAATATTCAAATGTTCGGATATTCAGCACATCCCTAATAAAAGTGTAACTGAAACTGAGTACATTTCAGTTTTTTGCCTCTGAAGATCTTGTTAAGATCAAAATATCAGGCCCTCTTAATTTCTTGGATTTGTATATTTCAGCTAAATCCAGTCAGTGAGCAGTTTGCAGCAGTTTTGATTCATTCAAAATTAACTCTAAGTGAATCAATTTTGATCATGAACCGTTCAATGTTCATTATAATTGCAAATTCAATCATAAGACAGCCATAAAGCTTCATAAAAAATTGCTGCTACTTTTCACATTAGTTTTACTTTTAATGTTTAATGATGCAGTACACTGCACATTAAAAAATATCCAATTGAAATCGATCAGTGGCAAATGACAGTTCAAAATGAACTTGAATTATGTACTTGCCAGTAACACCCAACTCAGTATTTTATTTAAAAGTGTTGGATTGTAGGGTGCCATTGAAATATATGTTTGTGTATATTAAAGAGAATTTAGAAGGGAAACAAATGTATTTAAAGTATATACCTTATATTTAAAAACTGCCGGTTCAGTGTGAGATGAGATTCGAGATTTGCTGGAACACAATTCCTATGCCATTACGATTAATTTGAATTAAATTTTGTTGAAAATGTGAATTTCAGTGTATTTTGTATTAAAAGACTTAAAAAACAAAGATATCAAAAAAATTATGTAAATAAGTCAACTATTGCTTGTTCAGAAAAATATTTATGTGTTGTACTTCATGATTCTATATATTTCAGCTTATATCAGTGTTGCGGTCACATAGATAGATATGTTTTAAAAACAACCAAATTTGTAGTTAATCTTGTGATTTGATCGTATGAGTGTAGAACTCAGAAAAAAAATGAAGAGGTTCTTAAATCCAATTTAGTTTCATGTTGAGGCCTGCTTGTAAAACAATTATCAGTTACGTCTTTTTGTACCATTTACCAAGCACTTTGAAAAAAAGCAGAGATTGTTTCTTTTTTATTTGTGGAACTTACAAGCTGTATAAAAATTCTTCTATGAATGTCTTCTTTTTTTCAAAAAAGGGGAGATGTTGTGATTATAATTATGTGTGATGAATGTGTTATGCACGGTGCATTGGTTGTGCATTATGGCGCAACATTACGTAGTACTATGGAATTCACTTTCTGAGTGCAGACAAGTAATTAATTCGCATAGGCCTAGGCACCAATTAGTAAATTCACCCATTTCACAAAATCAAGGGAAAATACCACTCTTAAACCAGTCCTGCCAGCCATCTTGGATGTTGTTTTATGCACAATGTAAGCATTTAGGCCTAATGAAAACCAAAATTGTGTGTGTCCCAAAAGTGTTCAGTCTCTACTTGTCTGTATCTGGACAATGATGTTGTTTGTATGGAATAATGTAGTACATAGCCTTTGCCTTGTTAATTTTTCCCTTTGAAATTTGATACCCTTATCCATCTTGTCGCTGAATATCATTTTTTAATTAATTAAGATATGCATTCTTGAAGTATGATCCAGATGTTAATATTACTTTTGCTTTTATACTACAGAAGATTGTGGTAAATAATGGTATAAGATATATCGTTGTAGAATTATTTTAAATAAGAATTTTGCACGGCCAATTAGATAAAGGACAGTTGTAAAAAAAAAAATAAGAAGAATTAGTATTTAAGTAGCTTAAAGTTCACGGTCCGGTTTTTTTGCTATGTACCTGTAGTTGGTGCTACTTTAATTTTGAAGTTGTTTATGAAACTGCCTTCAGGTATATTGGAGGTTAACCACATTATTGCTACGCCATGTACATGTATCTACTTCCACAATCATGCTCTGAATTGTACAGCATCCACTCTTTGTAATTAACAGGCATACATGTAGTGGCCATCTATAGGCCTTGTTCCTGAGCAAATAAGGGCGCTCTAAGACGACGCCATTTTGGGTTGAACGAGCTTTACACATCGCTACAGCTCAAAAACTACATTTTGTAGCAGTCTTTATCGTTTGGATTCCTGTCACTTTGCTATATTTGTTCAATAAACGGACGTTGTTTTATATTTACACCCAAAAAGATGGCGTCTTTGTAGCGCCCAGGCCGTGTCCGGCATGGTATTACACACGAGTCTACGGGAAGTGGTTGCAGCCACTCCGCGTAGCCTCGTGTGTGATTGCAAGACGTAGCCAAGTAATTCGGACACGGCCTATGGCCTATATTGTGCTGGTCGTAATTGCCACTTGAAACGTAGAGACGAGATTTTAGCACCGTGTAAGTATTACACAGAACGTAGTGTAATTCTATCTATGCATTCCAATGTTAATCTGTAGATTAATCATAGAATTATGGAAACACTGTAGCCGATAGACTACGATAGTTTCAACTTCTAATATGTGCATTGGTTTACAAATTCTAAAAGGGTGTTGAAGGTCTGCAAGAGTGAAAAAAAAAAAAAAAACTAGGCAAGCCTGGTAAAGCTGGTCCCGGAGTGCACAGCATTCTATTCAATTGATTCAGAATGGGTTTTCACTGGCAATCTTTTCGTGTATGTGGTCTACAAAATGGGCTCGATTTTTTCCCCATTCTTTTGTCAGTATACCATAAAACTGCCCGGCTCATGGGGCAGTCAGTCAGTCAGTCAGTCAGTGAGACAACAAGGATACTAGCCTGACCCTCTGGGACCAGCAAAATAATATCTGGTAGAGTACATTACGCTACAGCACTTATGATGCATTGGTGAAAGGTACTTCAGTGTTGGGCGGTTTTTTGGTACATCCGTTGTTGATTTGAATCTAAAATTTACAGGCGAGACTATGTATTGAGTATACTCCCTATCAGTTTGTTTTTATGAGACGATGTTTCTCAAGTAGCAAGTATGAGAAATTTGTCAGATGATTCTAAGGTGTGTGCGACCTCTATTTATGGAAATAAGAGGAAAGTATTTTGAAGATAGACTTTTAAGGATAAATGTCGTAAAAGTTGAAGCGCCGCACTGTCGCGGAGGGATATATAAAAAAACACTGAGACTTGTGATATTCCGATTCGTGAAGTGGTCAATGTTCCGGAAGTGTGTTGCTCCACATCGAGAGAGAAGAATTTATAAAAATCATTTTGAAATGTGTTGTGTTTGTAAACAGGGTATTAAGTTGTTTTTTATGTATATAACGCGTGATTTTCAGAACGGACTAGAAGTTTGTTTTGGAATTGAATCAAAACAACCGCCGTGAAGAAACTTGGTGGTGTATTCATTCTGCAAAATTCCAAGTTGGAATTGTGTTTCTTTTACATTGTAAGAGCTTGAGTTTAAAACAAAAAGTGATAAATTTTCTTGGAACCCTGTTCTGTAATTATCTGCGCAATACGGGTGTTAACAGCAACTGATTACAAAGTACATTTTAGTTGGGCATAAAGGGAAACTTTGTAGCCTGCAGATAAATGTTATGCTTCAGTCACATAAACTGTCTGTATGTAGTTCTCTGATTTCGTAATGTTCAGTGCAAAATGCACATTAATTTTGTTTCAGGGGAACGTACTTTCATATAATTCTTGTTGGATTATTGAGAGAACAAATTAATTCGCATAGAATTGTTTTTAAGCTTTTTGTTTTCTTTTGCTTTTGTAATGACTGCCGACCATAGTTACTTTTGTTAACCACATGTTGGCATAAACTATGACCGTGTCTGTACATTTGTATATTGGATCCTCTTAGTACTGGTATATTCCGATTTCTGCGCACATAATCCACTAATCAGCTGTTTCATTGAATGTCTTTCAGTTTTAATGGTCATACATTTTTATCCTACTGTTCTAGATGCTTCTTCTCTGTGATGTCACACTATAGTCATCCTGTACATGTACATTAGTGTCGCCAAATACAGGCACCGGCAAGCCAGCAATAAATGTCACCAAGAAATCGTAATATCCCTGTGTCTCTATGACTGTCATTGAAAAAGTTTTCGTGTGATGTCCGAAAGTTTCCCTGTAGGAATTCAAATGGACTTTGATAGAGGCATTCCATTGTTATTGTTGAGCCACCTGTTACTTGCGACCTAAGACAATGCACTGACAAAATTGCCTGGGTTAATTTTACCCAAGAAAGGGTGAAAACTGCAACTACCCAAACTTGGGTTGTTCTGTAACCAATTGTTTGGGTTAGAATTTATGTTAAATTCAACCATAAGTTGTAGCCATACAAGACCAAATTAAAATTGGTCTTGAGTGACCACAAGTTTTGGTTGAATTTAGCAGAAATTCTAACCCAAACAATTGGTTATATAGAACAACCCAAGTTTGGGTAGTTGCAGTTTTCACCATTTCTTGGGTAAAATTAACCCAGGCAATTTTTCAGTGTGACTACCGTACTGGTAATGGCTATGTTAGAACCTGTATTCCTCGGTACAAATTTTATAGGTGGCACAAATAGATGCACACAAATTAGTATACCCCCTCAATGGTTACGAAGACAGGGTTTGGGGAGACCACCACTACTGAGGGACTTTCGAACGCATTGCCGACGGCGCCTGACGTGTCATCATCTCATCTAGGCGCTTGCGTCAAGTAGATCTGACATTGCGCACTCTGCAAGTGTCGTCCACTGCTCCCTGTCTGATGCAATGTGCCAAGTGTGTTGATCTTAGATGTTGACCAGGGTGACCGTAAGGTCATGCCCAAATTCTGCTAAATGCACTTCAAAAATCTGCCAGATTAATAAAAAATCTGCCAAATTCCCCAGAATCACTCGAAATACACTAAATAAACACTTAAAATCACATCTATGTTGTAGTATTGCCTTAATTAAGGTTCAAATTATATTATAAACAATCTGTAGTCACATAAAGATGTTATGAAGTTGCGTAAATTTCAGGCAAAATCCGGTGACAAGTGAACCTCAGCAGCTAGACCAGGCAACCTGTCCCATTATGCAAGGGTTTGCTTGAATAGATTGAAGCTTTTTTAAACAAACTACCATTTTTTTCAAATTTGCTGTTTTTCTGTTACATAACCATTTTTTGAGAATTCTGCCAAAATCTGCCAAATAACACATTCTGTCAAATTTTCTGTCAAACTCGTTTTTTACGAAAAAAATCTGTCAAATTTAGCCGAAATTCGGCTAAAACGGTCACCCTGATGTTGACCCTAGCGGTTGTCAGGTCCCTGTTCACTCTTTTCAGCCACGTGGTTCGTTGTTCACCTCTTGGGAGCTTGTTCTTGCGGATCGCCTCTAGAAGCGCTTGTTTGGCAAATGTTTCCCCGGGCTGTCTCAGGAGATGGCCTGTCCACCTAAGACGTCTTCTGGTAATGGTTATACTCCAAGACATCTCATTGGTTTTCTTGTAAACTTCTTTATTCGTAATCTTCTCTGGCCATTTAATACCAAGGATTGAACGTAAGAGCCTTCTGTGAAGGGCATCAGTGTTCTCTTCTATAGTGACTTAGTCTCTGTCCATAGCTTCCGTATTCTGTACAACAGTGAATTATGCACTGTTGTACAGAAATATACGGAAGCTATAAGGCATGGAATGTTTTGAGTTTCGTGTTGTTGGAGATTGCGACATTCCTGAGTTTGTTGAAAGATGCCATCGGCAGTGTGCATAATCAGAATAAAATCAGTCGTGCGTACTTCATGCTACGGCTCTCGAAAGCGCCCTCTCTGTTCGCGCACGGAGCCCATAATAATGCGCGCGTCTAATCTATTCTTTTGAACGCGACGAGCTGCAAACGCGAACAACACAAAAAGGACGCATAAATGAACAAGACAAACGGCCGAAATACAAACGTGAACCTTGTCTGGTGATATTTTTTGCAAATAATAAGCTTACAAGTTTGGAATTTCTGCCAGCTTGTATTTTTGTTGAACGAGGACAATAACTGCTCGTTACAAAACTGGGCCTAAACACGTGTCGTTTGGGATCTCTTGAAGACTGCCTCTGATTGTGCTGAAAACTTTGAGAAGTCAAAATGACAGGTAAGGTCATCACATAGACGCATGACAATTTTGAAATATCAATGATATTCTAGAATAAAAATGGTTACGATCTAACTGACGTTAGGCTAGTTGTAACGTAACCATTGTAACAGCCTGCAACGGGATGAGCTAGCTAGTGTGATTGTTCTATTTCAATTCAATTCAATTCAAGAAACATTTATTTCATACTCCTTTAGAGAATACATCAATAAACAAAAGGTTTTTGGTACACAGCAAAATAACGAATTCGATAAATGTGTCACACAAAAAAAAAAATGTAATAAAAGTAAACTGCGCTATTAACAAGTGTAAAATGAAGTTTGGTATATGTACAGGAGAAAATAGGAGTATGGGGCTGTTTGAGTAAGCCGAGGCTTGTAAGAAACAGCCTTTACAGACAACAATAACAACAGAAAAACAAAACTATAACGAGACACAGACAATACAGACAAGACAAAAGTGACACTACTTAACCTGACATGATATGAAAGTACAAAATGAGTAAATAATTGGAAAAGCAATGAATTTGAAGGAGCTACAATTAACATGATGAAAATAATAAAAAACTATTCTGTGTAGAACAACATTATTTAAACGTTTGCATGCAGTAAAACGTATTGAAGCAATGCAGTCTCATCCCCCCCCCCCCTTTTTCTTTCCCAGTCAATCAACTTGCGACACATGTCCCTGACTTGGTGATGGTAGGAAACCAAATCAAAGCTCTTCCTCACAGTCAACGGTTTGACGGCGTCCTCATGTTTGCTGACATATCAGGTTAGTGGTTAACTGGTTAAACCTGGTTAATCCTACGTAGGCCTATGTTAACCAGTTTAACATGTTTAAAGAGTATGGGCCATCGACTATAGCGGGGAAGGCGAGATATGAGGTTTGTCGGTACCTGCGCCGGTTAGACGCCGTCCTTGTTGCACAATGATTGCGTGGTGTGGTAAGGGAGTCCCCCTTAGCCCTGGTGGACTCCCTTTCCTCCCTACGTTACGCATGTGCATAAGATTGGAATACTGAATTGGCTTCTTGGCGTTGCGCCGGAGAATGGGAAAAACAATTGATAAGAAACCATTCGAGAAGTCTTTTAATAGCAATAACCATAAAGAACTCCATTCCTTGTGTAACCGAGCTGGAAAGGTTACGCAGAAAATTTAAAAGTGACACAGGGATATAATTCCACTTAATTGATCAAAATTTTATTATTACAAAAAAACGACAGTCATTCTTCAGCAGTCTGTAATAACAGAAAACAGAAGAATAGAAATTAATTTATTTACAAATATACAATGACTATGAATCCAATATTCAATTATTTAATTATTTGAAATAACCATCTCTCCTTATCCTTGGTTATCTCTTATCATGAGAAATTGCATTACTGGTTCTATAAACCTCAATTTCCATTGATTTGTTCCATAGAAATGTTTTTGCTGCGAATTTACAAGTACATTTCTTACGAGAGGCATAAAAATATTATAGGCATAAAAATGTAATCAAGGAGAAATAATCTCCATAAGCACTTGCTATGCAATAATTTTACAACACATTTATCTCCAAATCTCTAAATTTCCAAATCTCCAATTTCTTAGGCACATTTTAAGCAATAATGTTTTATACACGTGCCCAAATATTATGGATGCTGGATAAGGGATACACTGGTCTACTCAAGAAGGCTTCTCTATTTGTGACCATCAGGAACCACAGAACCACAAGCAGTAGCTGTAATAAAATTACTGTACATATTGATTAATCTAATCTCATAAATATTAATAAATGTTTCGATGAAGGAATATTAAATAATCATCAGTGCCATCAAAAAGTTTCATCTCCACAGTACGTGTGTACACATCCGTAGTTATTCTATATTGATGAATTTACAATGCATTTTAAACCGTACATCTATTTCTTAACATTTGTTTGTTTAAACAGTAAGGCTCATAAAAAGAGTATTCAATATTCTGTATTCGTACATCCATCTATATGTCTCATGTGTTTCATTTCAGGCTAGAACATTCTCTAAGTTCTCTTTCCATCCACGCTATCCAAATTTGAGTTCAATAAAGTGCATTGACCCTATAATTCAACATATTTAGGATCGAAGTATGTGCAAGTACACAGTCAATATTACAAGGTTCGGTATCCAAAAATTCAAGTCATATTATGCACAATTTTTGTAGACTTGGCTTTCAACCTGGGATATTTATTTTATGGCATAAAAATGTTTCATACAGACTTGGCATCCAACCTTGAGTATTCATGGCATAAAAATGTGTCGTAAAGTGCTATTTAAGATAACATCAAAATTTACGAAGTTGAAACACTTACCGGAGCAGTTGCGGCCTGTGTACCTATGCCTCGGGATGTTTGGGCAAACTACACGATATGCATGTACACGATATGTGTATGCACATGCGGCGAGCTAACCATGGCAAAATCACGTGAGAAACACAGCAAAATATAGACAAGCTGGCTCGAAATAAGGTGTGGCTGGCAGCAGCAACGACAAGCAGTCAAGTGACCTACCCATGCTTGCTTACTCTCCAAGAAAACTATGAAAAAATTCACGGAATGTGCGTCCGAAGCCCTATGCTTTGAGACACTGCACGGAATAAAAGGCTTTTTCGCACTGCATGTCATATGCAAATTGTTACGCAACTCGGTATGCTCTATTCGACGGAAAACACAAGAGGGCGCTCGCAATGCTTCGACAACTTTCGCATCGCTGTTTATGCTAAAAATATAAGACATCGACAAAGAAATATTTACAGACGGGACCTGGCAGCATAATTACAGGAATTTAAGTCTGGCCGGTCACACTTGCCCCCCCCCCCCCGCAAATGTTCGAGTTATATAATTGTATACATCTAGGCCTACGTATACATTTTTATCTTGAATAAGAAGTCAGGCCTATAGCGCCACCAAGTGCCAAATGATGCCATTTAAGTTATTTTCGTGGTCAACACAGACAAAATACATTTATTTTGGTATGTTTTGCCGGATTTTAACGTAGTAAGCCTAACCCTTAACTTATTCAAATTTCCTACAGGATTTACTGCCCTGACTGAGCGGTACAGCATGAGTTCACGCAACAGTACATGCGGAGCGGAGAAGCTCTCTGCTGCCCTCAATAGTTACATCGGAGATATCGTAGACAACATCATCGGGTCTGAAGGAGATATTCTGAAATTTGCAGGTTAGGCGACCCGGTGCAAAAGTCGACATGTGGAGTTTGAAATAATGGGGGGAAAAACGAGAAAGTCCATGCTAGCTTTAGTTAAGCCCCGAAAAAGTATGTTTCTAGCAGTGCAAAAGTTATTCACTTTAAATGAGACGTCAAGTTATGTAGTAATTACTTTACGGGCCGGCAATTCAGTTCTCGCACGGTAGACCGGATCGGAAACTAGTCTTCTCGGAGGGTGGATCTGTTTGTGTGCAACAGCAAACCAGTAACATGCGCCCTTTGGCGACAGTGTTCACTTTTTAGTCTTCTCCTGCTAGGCAGCCCTGCACTGTCTTTGTCCCGTCTTGTCATTGTTTGTTGCTGATGTCTTTATGTAGTAGCTTTAAAAAAAAATCTCTGAATGTACTTGTATGTGAACAATTTTTGTGACGAGTTAAAAATTAAAAAGTAAAAAAATATCATCCCTGCCGGGACTCGAACCCGGAACCTTTGAATTAGAAGTCCAACGCGCTAATCCAATTGCGCCACAGGGACTACACAGGGACTACACAACAACCTTGGAATAAATGTGATGCGAAGTAAAAGAAAACACTACACCGCATGCACAAATTGAGAATATGTAGGGCCCAAGGATCCACAGAGTTTTTTTTTATCTTCACAGCAGAACATCTTACCGTCCAATTTGCCATGTTGTGTATTTATATGTGACTGGTACTGAGTCAAGTGCACTTATCGGGTTATTTTCACTGATCTCTATACAAAAGAAACTGGATAGCCCGTTGGCTGTTAGAAAAATAACTTGTGACTTACATAGTTTTCATATACTATTGAGATAAAATTGCTTAATATACTTGTATTTTTCTTTTAATTTAATAGAAATGTACGATGGGAGTAGTTATGCTGGTTCCCGCACCACATTCGGAGCTCGATCGTAGCTTCAAATGTGTATACAGCGTGCATTGGCCGACGAGCTATCCAGATTTTTAAACATGGAGACCATTGGTTATTTCTTGAATATATTTTCCTTTAAGGGCACCTCTTAGGAAATAATCGATATGGAATACTTGGAATAAAGAGAATGGTGTCGATTTAGAGGCAAGAAGAATCGCATAAATGTCTTGCCCAGGGACACAGTACAGGCGACCCGATCCCATGTCTGGATTTGAACTTGCAATTATTCCTCCCAATCGTTGGCTGTAGGAGACGCATTCCTGGCTCTATGGAAGCTGAAACGAGATAGCCTGGACTACACACTGATGAGGGTCATCAAGTGTGGGCTGCGCATCCAGGAGAGGTGCGACAATAGAGAAACGGAGGTGGGCGTCAAGCTACGTGTCAAACTAGGTCAGTTATACCTTTGTTTTTCAGACCTCGTACACCGTAAAAACTCACCAATGCCTGCCGGAGTTGAAATCGATTCACAAGTGAATCATACGAGTCAGGTCAAATGTATAGTAAAAGGGATGCACAACGACAATAATTTTCTTTGTCAATGATTATTTGGATAGCTTGTGACTTCTTCTTCCATAAAAATCTGTTAAAAGAATTAGGTCCCACCGAGATTTGAACTCGGATCGCGAGATTCAGAGTCTCGAGTGCTAACCGTTACACCATGGGGCCATTTGGTAAAGAAGGTTATTTGGTGGACAACTAAATCTATAGAACAGCGCAGGATTACGTCAACCGGTGAAAACGTTAGCACATCTTGTACATCTTTTCATTTGCACGTGCGTTTTCACCAGTTGTTATGTGTTACCGTTCGCCACTCCAGACTCAAGAACCATTTAGTTTTATGAAAATGGGTCTGGGAACGAGACAAGGAGATTTCAAACGTTCCTGGATGTCCGGGCTAACCTACAGCCCGTATAAAGCCAATGTTTGTTCGTTGGTTGTTTATTTGTAAGAAGACAAATATCACTATAATTATTCCCATGTTCAAATCGAAAAGGAGCACTGGTAGGAAGTAGAATATTGGTCGAATACGCTTCCGGCTGTTGCTCACACATTCAAAATCTGAATCGGTAAAAGGTTTACAAATGCTAGCCAAAACAGTGGTATTTAATAAAAGCGAATTGATAAACTATAATCAGGCCGCGGGTTTCAACTCCCAAACTCCCTAGTCTCATGACAATCCTTATGACATTCTCCCTAGTCTCATGAGAAATCATTTTTTTCGGTCAGTAAAACTTTTCAGCGCTTAGAAACTGTAAGACCGTTTCACCATGTTTGCCTCCAGGTGTGTCTTTAGGCCCTGTTCGTGTGACAACAGTAGGCAACGCGGAATCTCGTCACTACGTACTGAGCGGGCTGGCTGTGGACGACGCTAACAAGGCTGAGAAGTTTGCTACCTCGGGGTCCTTGGTCCTGTCCCCCAAGACGTGGGCTTATACGCCCGACCATCAGTTCATCGAGCACCTCGTGCTGGAGGACCGTAGACATGTCTCGGTTGGTTGGAAATTGGGAAGGTGGGGATGGGATGGGGATGGGGTGAGGTTAAATGGTATTGAGAGTGATCTCCTGTCATTTTCTGTAGGCGAATACGCAATGGGTTTAAACAATTAATTAAAAGCTCATTTTCCCTTCTGAGGGCGTGTCATTCCCGCTATCTTGCGTTTGCGTCATATGCTTATATCTTCCGTAGGTCTGACCGATTCCTTTTTTTGTGTTAATGCTGTTGTTTGTTAATTTTGCCGAATTGGCAGGTTTTGTCAATGATTGCCGAGCCAATCAACGACCCCGGCACCAAGATCGATCTCAGTTACGGCAACCAGTACACAAGAGACATGAGGAAGAGCGGTGATAACCTGACCGGTAAGAATTCATGGCCCTGGGGTAGAGGTTATTATGGAGTATCGAGCAACCATGAATCGAACGCGCCTAATACTGGCTGAATTTAAAGCGTTCCCATTGCACAATAATTTAGGCATGACAACGACTCTGTGATTGTTTTTTTTGCAAGATAACGTTGTGGGTTGAGGTTATCGTGGGTCGACTTATTCTCATCAAGTCAAATACATCAGCAATCCTTTGTGTTTCTGCATGAACAAAATTATTTGAATGACTGATGGTATACCAAAACATTGGGCACGAGGTATAACATGGTGATGACGTTGATGTTGATACGGGGGTGGTTTCGTAATGGTCATGAGGGTGGTGTCAAACCATCCTCGTCTTTATTCTTGTTTGATACCTGTTTTAGTGACACCACTCAAAATTCAAAGATGAATTTTAAAAACCTAACCTGTTGAAGTTTCAGCCCAGTGGATATTACACTTTGCGAGAAAACAGTGAAAAACCATGCACAACCGTTTCATCACGAAACCACGATTTCGTCAAAAGCACTCTTTATACCGAAAATCTGTATCTGTCAATAATGACTGATCGTTGAAATCACCTCCTTTTCTTGCATGATTTCTTCTAAATGACACCAAGCCAGACTTAATCATTTCACGGGGTATTTAGCTAGTACAATCTTTAATTCAACTAAACTTGTAGATTATAAGATGGAATTTTTGCGTCGGGGTGATATAAATCAAATAAGGTTTTGCCCTTCACCGACGTTTTTTAAACACTGTAGATAATAATTACTTTTAGGGTAAATGCAAATGATCCTTTATGCCTTTAAGCATCATTCATTTTCACCGATTAGTGTTTTCGTGTTTACTTTGTAAAGCGGGTCCCAGTGTCACCGTAGTGCGACTGTCATGTTCCAAGCCGGCCTCGTCAGATGAACACTACGCTGATGCGGTCGGCAGAAGTAAGTTTCGTCATATAACCGTACATGATTGTGCTACATCACCGAGGTCTTCTCGTCACACGTAGCATAAAACACTCAACCTTTTTTATTTGTTAAAATTTCACTACTAAACTAAAGACATAAAATCAAAACATGGGAAGACTGCTTTGGAGCAGGTTCTTTCAAATACAAATGTCACAATTATATTCAATTTTTTTCTGATGCCACAAGAAAAACTCTTAATGACGGATACTCCGTTTAGCCAACCATAGCCTGTCCATGTAACAATTACAATCAAGGAGCCAGTCGCTGTAGCAATAAGCCAGTGACCTTTGAGTGACGTCACGGTCGGGACAGCATATAAAATTACTGCGAGAAGCCCTTCTTAATTCATAAAGCATGCGATTTATTCTAGGTAAACTTCTTTCTGTTTGTTGATCAAAAGTATACACAACTTCATGATAGGCAGCTAGATTTAGGCGGGAAAATCGAATTTGAAATAATCAACAGATTTTTAAAATGTTCTTATGTGTATTATGCAGAACGCGAGTGTGCCTTTCGGTCGAGCACGGACGACGAAAAATCCCGACTGCGTATGTACGTCATCAAACCGGTTCTGCAGAAGGTAATCAACCTTGCACCACACGACGAAAGCCGCCATGTTTGTTGCTAGGAAAAACATTCAGAACATAGATGACTTCTTGTATATCACATACGTTTCTTCCAATGTGCAGTTTCTATTTTCAAAACGGCATTCGAAGATTATATAGGACCTAACGGTATAGCTATCTTGAACAGACCACATTATTTAACACCTCATATAGAACTTGTTCACGATAACAGCATGTTCATTAATTGCACCGTATATAGACATGTTATTCTTGGTTAAATATCTTAGTTTTCTCAAGTGCATACTTCATTAATAAATCGCGCATGTCCATACACCCCATGCATTGAGTGCCCTCACAAAGGTCCTCTGTGGTACGAACAAGTAGACACTTGTACTTTCATCGTCACTGCATTGACTAAGAAACCCTGCTCCAAGAGAGACAGGTCTCTTCTAGGAAATTATTATGATGGTGATGATACCCCATTTCCCGATACACTGAATACACCTCATGATTTTTGACCAATCACAACCGTAATAATATGAGAGGCGCGTCATAATATGACCACGTGTGCAGTGGGCGGAGCTTACTGAATCGTCTCTGTACTGAGTTGAATCGTAATATTAAGATGGTTGCTCCATTTTTTGTGCCATAGATTGATGACGGTCTGCCTTTAGAGTATCTCTCAGAGATGAGACAGGTCAGTGTGGTCTTCATTAACCTGGTGGTGACGTCATCAGACCACGACAGCGAGAGAAGAAACCTGCACAAGGCGTTCAACGTGGTATATGACGACATGAAGGAATATCAAGGTGAATACAAGACATTCGTTATACGCGAACAAATGATAACGTTCCCAACGTTGGCAACGTTTGCATAAGTGGGACCAACAGTTTGCAACCAACGTTTGCGAACGTTAGCAACAATAGCGAACATACGTGTGTGAAAATGGCAAAAATAAATTGTATATGTTGTCAGACCTATAGTCGAACCCATGGGTGTCTTGAAACTGAAGTATATAAAGACTTGAATCAGCTTCGTGGGCTGATCGCCGATACTTTGACTGGATACCACACGCGCTCACTAAAGAGCACGAAATTAAATTCGTAAGGTTTATATCAAGTTGATATAGTTGATACAGTTTTGGGGTTTTTGATTTGTTGGAAAATTTACCATCAGATTTTCTTGGTTTCTTTGTACAGGATGTGTGAACAAGGTTTTCATGTTTGACAAGGTATGAGATCATTCTACATTTAAATTCAATAAGTGACGAACACACATATTTTGAGTTAGAAAAACAATTATACGGTGGGGAGCGGCATGCAGGCCTACAGTTTCACCTTTTTTTTCTCTGAAAAATAACGTTGAGTTGTTTGCCTACAGAATAAATTCGACTCTATAGAAATAAACAGTGAATGTAACGCGCGTGGTGGCGCTATATAAGATAATTACATAATACTGTGGCGGAGAAATACTCAAATTCATTTCTATAAAATAATCCATGTTTCAAGATAAATTTATTGAAGAAAAGGGGTCTTAATTCACATCTGTCGCATAAAATACATGTACCAACTTTGTCTAAATATCACTTATGAGGCAAATATTCTTTTAGTTATTTGTGTAAAAGATAAGAACAATTTGTTGGTAATGACTGCTAACTGTTATGGACATATTTTGGCCTGTCTGTTAGGGATGTACATTTCTTGCCATCTTTGGTCTTCCCGGATACAAGCATGAGGACGACTGCGCACGCGCACTTCAGTGCTCCTACCGTCTACTGGAACACCTGAAAGCGACCCCTAATGTCACGTGAGCATGATTACTTGGAATTAGACTGGTTAACGACCTAACTGACTGACTGACGGTAACTTACCTAACTCTCTGACTGACTGTCACTTTATGACGCTTGTCTATAATGTTTATCGATGTAACATCTACACTACATGTGCAGTAGTCTGGCGCCGCTTGTTGCATGTATATGTACTGTCATGATATGTGTAAGGAATAAGTCCAGTCTCCATATGACGGCGAAAGAAATATTTCGTTTCCACCAGTTTATACCACTGCAGCTTATTCTAACGACGACATTTTTAGCCATTCTGAATCAATTCTGAATTTTGTGCACTCTGGGACCAGCTTTATTAGGCTTGCCTTTTATTGTTTCAGAAACGAAGACTCGAAGCCATTATTCACTTGTAAGGGAAAGTATTCAATCATAGAGATATAGCTCTATCCATTCAATACAGTTATTTTCTCATGTAACAGGCAAGCGTCAATTGGTGTTACCACAGGCTCGACATTTTGTGGTGTGATTGGCCATGTTCACAGACACGAGTATACCGGTGAGATCATTCACTTTATTATACCAAAGGCTGTGGTCTTAGCTTAGTATTGTTAATGAGTGATGTCAGTGTTTGAGGTTGCTTCTGAACATTCACTGGTACCTTACTAATTGCGATGTCTCCTACGCTAATATCAGACAGCACAATAACAGATGTGATGATTTTGTACACATTGCATCAGCTGATTCAGCTTTATTGAATATCAACGAGTTATACGTTGATGATGGACGACAATATCCTGTCTTTATCTTGAAACCAAGAATGTTAGCCTAAATCGTGATATGAGAAAGTCTGCGATTGTATTTGTAGTTATTGGGAGGAAAGTGAACATGGCAGCCCGTTTGATGATGCATTACCCAGGCCGAGTATCATGCGACCCGGAGACATTCCATCACTCAAAGCTTGCCAGACACTTCTTTCGTGAGCTGCCTCACAAGGAGATGAAAGGAGTTCGTAATGCTGGCGTCATCCAGGAGTTCGTGGAAGGAGAACAGTGAGAAATTATGAAGACCAGGCGTAACCCAACCCAACCAAGCACAACACAAAACAACCCAACCCATTCCAATCAAACCCAAAACCAGCCCAGCCCAACCAAATGCAACCCAACCCAACCAAGCTAAACCCAACCCAACACCCATCCCAGCCCAACCCAGGCCAGCCCAGCTCAGCTCAGCCTATAGCCCAACCCAACCCAGGACAGCCAAACTCAACCCAACCCATCCCGGCTAAACCCAATCCCACCTATCCCAAACCAATTAGGCTACCCCAACCAAGACCAACTTAACCCAACCCAACTCAACTCAAAAATCAAAGCAAACCAGACCAAACCAAACCAAACCAAACCAAACACAATCCTTCTCGTTCCTACCCCAACCCGATCTCACCCAGGCCAACCCTGCAAAGCCAATCCTACCAACCTAAATACAGCCTAAATCCAAACCTAAATCCAGTCCAACCTAACCAACCCAACTCAATACAATCCACCCAACCCAACCCAACCCAACCCGTAAGGCACATTCTTACACAACGCACTAAAACCACTACAGATTCTCAACATTTCGCAGTCTTCCTGTGATGATGTAAAGAGGGCCTAATTATATTCACTTATTAATCGAACCAAAAAACGTTTTGATTCTGCTCATCGAAAATCAGTATGCTGAATCGCCATGCGCGTGTCATAAGATTGTCTCTTTTTCATGTTGCAGATCTGAGGTTGTGGTGGGAAGCACTGTGCCAGAGTTTGAATATCCATTACTCGGTAAGAACGTCTTTAATACGGACCCACCCTTGGGAACAATAGGTAAAACAAACTGCTACAAAACAACATCATTTTCTATCATTTTACCTCCTAAAAGTGACAACAATCATTACATGCACAAAATGAATGCATTATGAACAGCAATTATAAGGCCCAGCCGAAATGGACAACGACACAATCATGTGGTTGGAGACGATAGACCTTCCCGTGTGACATTGCAGTTGTCGATTCAAACAATCGGACGACGAGCACTTTTTATACAAAGCAAAAATTGGGACAACTCTTAATGTATTCATACATTGTACTTTGAAGGCTTTTCTACGTATTTTGGTAGCGCAGGACAAAATGACTGGTCGAGAAGTCGACGAGGATGGAATTCGAACCCACGCGTGCAAAACACAATGGATTTCAATCCATCACCTTAACCACTCGGCCTTATGACTTGCGGAAATCGCTTCAATTCGTAATAGTTAAAAGGTCAACATATCTTCAAATTGAACAGACAAAAAACCTCGACGAGGATGGGATTCGAACCCACGCGTGCAGAGCACAATGGATTAGCAGTCCATCGCCTTAACCACTCGGCCACCTCGTCTCACAACAACCATTCAAACGTATCCAACCAAAATTCACAGATCCCATCATGCAATTTCAATTTCCCATCACCATTCGTATTAAGTAAAACAGCCCCATTGCATCTGACGTCACATCTGAGGGCAGATCTTTTTTTCGTTGTTATAGGCGTGAGTACTTTCAATATCATCGAATTTAAATAACAAAACTGTTCTCAGTGTATTAAAGGAGTCTGTAATTTTGTACCATGTAGGTCGTGATAAAGAAATGGGCGTATTCCTGAACGAGCTACAGATGATTCAGGAGCATAGGGAACGAGGCGAACACCGGAGAGTCATCATATTTGACGGTCAGGCGGGTATTGGTAAGACCAGGATGCTGGACTCGGTCATCGTGGAAGCTGCTCGCCAGGGTAATAGGTAGGACACTCTGAATGTTGTTTGTTGTGCATTCGTTGTTACGGAAATAAATAAGGTGGCTGCTGTATGCAAACGGTCCACATAGACCATCGAAAATATCGCATGTGTGATTTGGTATATATTTGGTGAAAAGGACTGTGGCTGTGACAAAAAAAATTATCTGTGGCTCTTCCCTTCTCAGAATTGTATTAGGTTAATAAGCGAAATCACCTAAGCAGTATTTGCGATAAGGCTTAGGCCTATGGGCCTGCCATGGCTTATGAAAATGAAACATATTCCTCTGCGGTAGTTTCCAGATTTTCCTTTGAATTTGTACTCGAGTCATGACTAAAGAAGACGTGACAACTTACAAAACACATCACGAAATACTTGGGTTAAAAAGGTCCGAAATTAAAAGTGGGTTTGTTCTAAAAATTCAGCAGCCTAGAAAAGTTTCTCTGTTTACGATAGTCTATATTTTCAAGGAATGTGCATTTTGCTTTAGTACTCTGCCAACACTAAAATACGTACCAAACAAATGTGGATAATAATGTGCAAATCTTTAGTCAGTGGATATTTTACAGCGTTACTGCGTTAACACCGAATGAAATTGAACCTATTTTACTTACAAAAATTATCTGAACCGATCTTGCCTGAAACTTATTTGCAATGATAGCAGACAGTTAACACAGGTCTGAATAATTTTGTCTTTCAGCTCCCATAGTACACAGTCATTTGAGGGCAGATTGGATAAGATGTGGGGTTCACATCCCTTTAAATATGACATAGACACCCCAGTATCCACCTCCACACTAGGCTTGCGCACAACAGAATTCAAATCTAGTTTTTATGAAGATCTGATTCATACTAGAGGCCACACAAGGCCTTTCATCAGAAGAGGACCTGTAAGTACCTGTAAGTCTAATTGTTTTCCTTGATATAAGGGTGATATCTTGTGCCCTGACGATGAACGACGTCACTGTACCATACTATACCGTCAAGCATCTGGTCACCATGCTACTGGAGATGGAGGACTGCGTCAGTCACGTGGAAAGGGAGCATGCGCTCTTGGAGCATATCCAGAACGAGGCTCTGCGGGAAGATCTTTGCCTGTTGAATGACTTGCTCGTTCTCAAAGTAAGAACTGTTTACCAGAACGCTTTAAACGTAAACGGATGAATGTTTACAGTGCCATATTGCGAAGTGAACGTGCTGAAAAGTACAGTTTGCGTAATTCATCATTCAAATAACTTGCTGAGATCCCTTTAGCCTGTTTGGATTGGACGGTTGACCCGGAATTTGCTTGCCAAAACTAGCCCTTCTGATACGCCTCTTTTGATTTTTGTACAAATTTGCCCGTCCTTGTGCTCTGCATGGTATGGTTTAAAGTTTTCTTCTCTTATATTCAGTTGCCGACAAATCCTAGGTTTCACAACATGAAGAGCGAACAGCGCATACAGGAGTTGCACAGCCTGATCGGCCAGATTGTCCACCAGGTAGTCTAAAAGTTTCATATTATTTTTCACACACCCTACGGGGGTATAGGATTAATCAACCTAGATTTATAATCAACTCGCTGGGAAAATACGTAAAATGTGTTGCCACATAACTTAAATTTTCTCAATCGAACTTCAGCAATGACTTCCTGAAAAAGGTACAGACAGACAACGGTTAACATTCTCCATCACCAAAAGCCTGAACACAGAAAATAAGACAATGAATTGGCAAGCCTCGTAAAGCTTGTTCCAGACCAGTGCAAGTCTCAAGTAAAATGCAGTGAGTAAGTCTTAAAGTCGGTCAGTGAGGACTGTAGGTTGGCCCTCCGGGACCAGCAAAACTACTGTAACATGAGAACAACAGTAGCACATTAAAGACAGCACAGGGCTGCCCCGGAGTTAACAATCAACATTGTCGGCATTAACTTTCGCCTGAACATCCAGTTCACACTGAGCCAGTGCGTGATATTCGCCGTGGACGACGCTCATTTCATCGATCCGGACTCCTGGGACTTCCTGACGGACTTTGCCGAAGACTCTTCGGCGGTCTGCGTGCTGACCATGCGGCCGTTCAAGCCGGACCGGCCGCCGTGCGTCGCTGCCCATCGCGTGCTGCTCCACGCCAACACGCTGCATATCAAGCTGGGCGGTCTGAGGTCGGCGGAAATGGCGTCATTGGCTTGTCAGTTGCTGGATGTCGTAAGCGTACCTGAGGACCTTGTTCGGTAAGGTTTCTGCAACAACCGCCTCCCTTCAATCCGCCCACCGTGATACAAATCAAACCCCTCCGGTAATTCATTGTTTTTATGCCCCAATTAATTATGTACACTGCACTCTCTGGATCATTTTCCGGATTATTCTGTCCCGGAAACCTTGGCGAAAGTGTCTTTTCAACCCAGGAAAGTGTCATTATGACTCTGAAAAGTATCGTGTCAAATAAATTACGACCCAGATTCCTGGTCAGATCTGACCCGGAACTTTTTGGAGTGACAGTCAAAAAGATCAGCTTGGATTTGCCGTAGAGGTTCATACTTATTTTCATACAGCAAAGTTCGTTGGTGCAAACAAGTAAACCTTACCTACCAAAATGTAGTTACTAGATCATTAACTTGAATCCATTTTGCTGATAAGAGTTAGAGCATAATGACCGAAATATCGGGTACACACCCCTGGCTCGTCTCAGATCCACCTTTCTTTAGAGTTATATGTACTCATTTTAAGTCAAATGTCAATGGGTTTAATCATCTACCCTTGTGTGTAGTATACTTCAGAAGAAAAGCCACGGCATAGCCTCCTGGTGCGAGCAGCTTCTCCAGGAGCTGACAGCGGCCAACCAGCTCCTCATCGTGCCAGAGGGAAGCCATCAAGCCGCCCAGGCCGAGGACCAGACCAGTCACGTCACTCCAAGCTTGGCCGTGCTTCAGAAGCGGCGAGACAGTAGCGTGAACGGCGGGGCGCCCAGCCGAAGCAGGCGGAGCAGTGTGGATAGCGGGGTAGGGTGGATTACTAACTCTGCATTTCAAAAGTTTTGCCTTTGAGAAAAAAATTCTGCTTGGATCAAAATGTTATGTATCATTCCAGCCGGTTAGCAGTTTGCAGTATCAAATTCCGCATGGTGACCATGAGGGGTCAACAAAAAGTCAACAATGACTTCTGATTTGGTGTAATTTTGTTTCACCATCTACAGACTTCTCCGATGTTCCAGCAGCAGATCGCACCGACCCTCCTGGAGAGGCTCCAGGAGCTACAAGAAGAAGGCCTGGCGGCCCAAGAAGAAGACGATGAGGCCAAAATGGTGTGCGTGGTGGCCTCGGAAGTTAAGATGACCGACATACAGATACCAGACTCCATGACAGGTGTTTTGACACTCTAAAAAGTAATCTGACCCGGAATCCAGGTTCTATTTGACCTATGTCAGGGTTTAAAGAAACGACACTTTTCCTGGGTCAAAAGGACACTGCACTGAATCATTTTCCGGGTCATTTTGACCTGGAAACCTTAGCAAAAGTGTCATGGTGACCTGGAAAAGTGTCATTGTCCCTGAAAAGTATTAGACAAAATGAAACCCATATAACCCAAGTAAAATCTGACCAGAAACTTTGTAGACTTTTCACATCAGTCCTTGCAGGATGCTGATGGGAAAAGAGTATTATGGAAAGCCTCCATACTGTACAAAAGAGAGGAGGAATTTTTTTCGCAGGAAAATTGTTTACAATAATCCAGTGGTCAATTGGGAGGTTGATAGCAATATATTGTCACTGAGCAATACACACAGTTTTTCAACTGAGGTACTAATTTAAGTACGTCTTTGCTGCGTTGGAACTACTTGGCAACGGTCAGCAGTCACACACATAATGTCAGCTGCTTCCATAGTCGATTGTGTAATTACAAGTTGTGGCCCAGTAATTCGGACGCGGCCATATTTGATTACAAATCACCTGACATACTCCTCTAGACAAGACAATTCACTCTGTCCGTCCTGTTTGTCTACTAGGAATGATGCTGGCTCGCATTGACCACATGAAACCTTCCGAGCAGATGATGGTCAAATGTGCCGCCGTGCTGGGTCTCACGTTCACCCGCCGCATGTTGGAGCTGATCGTCCCCAACACCACGCCCTGGAAGATCCGTCGTCTCCTCCACGCCTTGATGAAAGCAGGGGTGTTCGAATGCACCAAGTACTACATGACGATCCACGGCACCACGCAGCGACCCAGCCAGGGCATGGCTAGCTCTGTCTCCAGTCACTTTGGGACCCTCGGTCACGGCAACCGGCTCTCCGCCGGTATCATCTGCCACTGTCCCAAGACCGAGCGACCGGAAGCTGAGCTGAGCTCCGTGGATGCTTCGGCTGGTTCCTCTCACATGTTCGTGACTGACTGCAGTAACCTGCGGTTTACCAGCGCCTTCATGCAGGAGACGGCGTACGGCCTGTTCCTGGCCGAGCAGCGGCGCAAACTCCATCGCCAAGCCGCCGAGTTCCTGGAGTCGCAGGCGCACAAGTGCGTGGCATGCGGCGGTGGGGACTTCCTACCAGGAGGCCATCAACTGACTGAAGAAACAACTCTCAAAGTGGCGACGACTAAGAAAACTAGCAGTGATCACGCACAACACGAAGAACTGCATGCCAATAAGGACACCAATGACAAGCCTGGAGGAAGTCATACAAATGCTGGTAAAATGATCAACATCAAACATCTGTACACAAATTATTATATTTTATCAATGCTTCACATTCATATTATTTTACATTGTGTAAAGCTGGACGATTAGAAATAGGGCCTACTGCGTATCTTAAGTAAAAAGTGAAACATTTTCCAAGAAGATACAAATCAACGCAGTGACGCCGAGCAGTGAGATGGTGTGAAGTTCCGCCTATTAATAGAGTTGCATAGATGCTTAATAATGAATGTTTGAAAAAAAGTCAATATTTGTTAAAGACTGAATTCCGTTAGGAGAACTTAACAAAAGTAAACCCATCATTTTAAATGACATAACGTAACTTTTTTGTCTCCTCTTTTGGTAGGTCGTAACACTCGACATGTCAGCTTTGACAAAGTGCGGACAGGTAAAACACTTTTGATGAAGTTATGAATAAGTCGCTGCAGTCATCATATTACAAGTTTGTGGTTCAGGGTTGGAGACCTTGTAATTTAATGAGGTGTCCCGTTTTAATTCTGGACGCGTCTTAGCTATAGGATCGATCCTAGAGGCTCGTCGTGGTCTGAGAGGAGTCGTAATGTAAGACAAGTTTCGTGAAGTCGGCCCGCGCTTTACTGGGCTTGTCTCGTCTTGTTAATGCCGTTTGTATTCACTCTTCGCAAAATTTGAACAAGAGAGTCTGCACTTTGCACAAATTCTCACGCGTCAGTATGTACGGATTTGCCTTGCTATGACGAAAGAAATAAACTGTGAGGGAAAAAATACATACGCTCGACGAGGATGGGATTCGAACCCACGCGTGCAGAGCACAATGGATTAGCAGTCCATCGCCTTAACCACTCGGCCACCTCGTCTGATGAGCTTTGAAAATAGCTTCAAGTTATTATTTTGTGAAACTCCGAAATACCTTAAAATAATTATAAAAAACTCGACGAGGATGGGATTCGAACCCACGCGTGCAGAGCACAATGGATTAGCAGTCCATCGCCTTAACCACTCGGCCACCTCGTCTGATTGACTTTCTAAAAAGTGTTTCTTCTCTGTTGCAGTGAATGGCAAATTTCTTTGCTTGGTTTGAATTACTCCATAAAAATGTCCTGTAAATGTGCATTTTTTTTTTAGAATTCTAGTCGGTACCTGATTTAATATCTGTGTTAATATAAATAGTTTGCATATTTTTCTTCTTGCGGTAAATGGATTTTAAAAGTGGAGAGCGATTAAAAGAATAACATTTTGTTTAATAGAATATCGGTATTACTATAAAACTGTAATGCAAGGAGGATTCGTTCAGGAATGTGCTTTAGCTTTGTGGAATTTTGCGTCATAAAGGCTACCTTTGATCGGAATTATAACAAAGTTAAAACTGCTACTTTTCAGAGCAAGATACATTCGTACAGGATCGGACCGAGAATATGATGGGTTCCCTCAAGAAAAGTCTGAAGCGTCGCAAGGTGGCCTCAGTGTCGCCCAACACGGAGGAACCTGACGGCTCACACATCCTGATCCACGAAGAGGAAGATAGTGATGATGAAGAGAGACAGCCCGCGACCAAGCCCAAGACCACGCCCAGAGGTGTGCAGGGAAGAAGAGGCACCCTGGTCCTGCGTAAAGGCTCGTTAGATCGCAACATTAGTGTTATCAGGTAGGTACGACAAGTTGATCTGAATTATGGATGCATTATGGCGGTTTTTTCACCACTTTCAAGAGCCCATAGACTTGACTCAAGTCGGAATTCAGTCGAAATCCATAACATGTATGTTAATGTACATTTTTAACTTGTGTACCGATCCATTAGGCCCCACCGACACGCGTGAACGTGCGTATGGCGCACGCAGCTTCAATTTATTTTGCATCCGGTTAAGTGGCTGCGTCATACACGCGAACTTCAGCACCACTGATTACTAGCGCCCATATTAAACGGGCTAACACGCCACTTTGTACTACTTCTGGTGTCATATGAAAATCGGAGTCGTATGAAAATCGGACTCTGTTCCCTTTTATTGGTTAAACCCTCTCACGTGACCGGTCCCTCTCCTAATCATCTATGCATGAGCATGCGCAATACCACCTACGAGTCCGCATTTCATAAAACCTAAATTCATGCTACATCGGCTCCAGTGATTCCAACAATGCTACTCCGTGTGTAGTGGGCGTGGTTTAAGTTGAAATGACGTCACACTTACGAACTGGAATTGGCATTGGAGAGGCGCACGTGGTTTTTTTCCTTGCACGTATATACGCAGGCACTGTGGCCGGGGTGTAATGAATTGGTATCAACTTGATTCAAACTCGAGTCACCTAACATATGCTATAAAGTCGGATATTAACATGTTACCAGCAGAGCGCTTCTTAATCGACATTTCCCCCCATATACAAATTTCAAATATCAGCTTTGGTGAGGTGTTGGACTCGCCGGCCGGCAGCCGTTCGGGTAGCCTCACCACCCTAGACTTTGAGCAGATGGATCTGCGTGAATGTAGGTGTACGGACGTACTCAACTCCGTGTACCCGCAGCTCGTGCGGCACTGGCGCGCTGCTTGCCACACAGTCAAGACGGTGTATTTCTTGTCGGAGGCTGGCAGTGCGGCAGTGGCTACCGGCAACAACATGCAGGTATATGACAAACACAGAACTGCAGGAGTTAGGCCTACCTTGCTTTAGGGTCTTAGGCCGGTTTAAACATGAAAAAAAAATTCTTGAAATACTTACCAAGAATTTCTAACACCAATAAGCGATAGGTGTTCATGTTGAATTATATTATCTACCGGACAGCTTACTGAATAAGGTTGAAAACACACACAAAAATTGAATTAATTACGACGAGGATGGGATTCGAACCCACGCGTGCAGAGCACAATGGATTAGCAGTCCATCGCCTTAACCACTCGGCCACCTCGTCTTACTACGTAAAACTATGCTCAAGTTTTGAAAGTGAATATTTCTTGGGAACATGAATTCAATGGTTCATAACTATCTACTCCTTTTAAATGTATGAACAATATTTGACATCCTATTTTGGTTAATTTTATTGAAAAAATGCACTTCTTGTATCATTTCAAAAAAAAAAAATCCATGCTTTTCCAGACAACTGAGGCGCTGTTGCTGTGATGTCATTTCAGGAAGATACTTTTTAGTTAAGTGGTTTTCTGTTCAAATTGTGAACCCCAAAATTGCTCATTGAACACATTTGTGAGTAAAGTTTGCTCATTGGCTTACTGCCATGTACTGGCACAACAACGAACTACCAACGGGGAAAAAAACATTTACGAGAGTAAAAAATTAAAAATCTGGCAACTTTTGGTGCTGAAATACCTGTAATATTGGGGTTTCTGCCTGAAATGACATCACAGTTTTCTCATGAATATGGAAATTTGCATTAGCATAAAAAAACAAAAAGGCACAAAAATACCCTTAAAAATGGCAAAACGAAAATTGAAAATATGGTTCAATGGAACACAAAGCTATACGGTGCATTTTCAAGGACTGCATTAAAAACAATTTCATTGCATGGGCCCTTTGCAGGCTTTGTCTTACTTGCAAGAAGCTGTCGACATCATCAGTGACATCGACAGAGGGCACAATCCCCTGACGGACGATCCGACGCAGCTCGTCACGATCGACAAACAAGAGCGCGCCAAAATTGAGAGCACCATGGGTCAGGTCAGTCCGTATTCTAACAGGCCTTACTCTTGTGCAAATGAGAGCGCTATAATAAACGACGCCATTTGGGGGTAGATACAGTGACGTGTTTTTAAATTTGTTGACGTTAGTTTGCATGTTGCTAAAATTCCAAACTTATATTCTTACTAAATTAAAATTTTCGATGTAAGTTAAGTAACTAATTTGCTTCAATAAACTAAATTTTTCTAGTGTTTGTACCCAGAGAATTGTGTTGTTATATAGCGCCCTCATTTACTCAAAAATAGGCATATTACTTGCATTGTTGTAAGACAATTTTCACGGGCACCTGTGAACAGTGCCATAACTAGTCCAATTTGAAGGGATCACAATTTTTTTTTTATTTTTTTTTTTTAAGAAAGGGGGCACTCAGTGAGTATAAGTTTCGGCAACAAAAACCTCTGTTTTTGTACAATGGGGGTGGCATAAAGGTGAAATGGATATCGCTGTTGATTGTTAAAAACTGAAAGATTGATCAATAGGTTTTGTCTAATTGTCCATTCGACAATTTGAACTGAATCAAATATCGTGATATCAATGTGTGACCCAGGTAGAAATTGGGCCGAAAAAGGGAAGAGGCAAGCTGCGACAAGGATCTTGTTTTTTGTTGATTTATTCTGTATGAGTGAAGACGAAACGGTGTGGATGAGTCTTCGATAAAGAATAATAATGTCACCACAATGAATAATAACTAACTTAAAGAATTAAACAATTACAGAAAATTAAATACATTGAACACAATCATCTATGGTTCGCGCCGAAATCTTGGCGGCAACCGCTATCTTGGAAAATGGATTATTTACACAAAACGAAATAGAATAAATCAAGAAAAGGCTGGTTTGCTAAACAGTGAAGAAACGAACAATTTATTGGTGTGGTGGGTAATACTTATAATCAATGTCTCTCCAATATAATCCAGATCAGTGGAGATCAATTCATTCGATTTTTGTCCATTTTACAGGCTTTGTTCAAAATGAATCGACTGGACGAGTCCATGCCCCACTTTCACAAGTCACTAAGGCTCCTTGGCAACCGTCAGCCATCTTCCAAAGTTGGCGCGCATTTCAAGTTATTCATCGCGGAATTGCGGCAGCTCTTCCATGTCTGGTTCCCAGAGCACTCCTTTGGAAATCCTTCGTAAGTCTGCCATTAAACTCAATGGTTCTTTGGTTTTTTAAAGATCAGGCAACAATGGTTGCTATAGAAAAAAGGTCGAGGATACCAACTGGGATTTGTCAGTCAGTTGTCACATTGATTTAAGTCATTTTGAAAGTAAAAAAACCTCAGCATTTTGATAAGGCGAATAGTCTGATATTTTTTACATACACTCATGCATATTATTTTGTGAATATGGTTTATAGGGTAGGCTCTACTGTACCTCATTATGTTTGTTCTGGAAAAAATATTCAAAGTTCGAAATTGATTCAACTTTAAGGGCCTACAATAGAAAAAAACCCATTACATTTGATAAAATGAAGAGACTCGTTTGTGAAGGAATAAATGAGCATGCATGATAACATTCGAAATTCACGACACAATCACCGAGTATATGATACATCCATTGTTTGTTATTGTGGCAGCCAACACAAATATGGGAGGCCAATACTCCCTCGACCTCCCGTGGTCTATTTTAGAGAGCGAGGTTGAAATTAAGTAGGTCGTGGGAGCGAGGTTGAATCTATCGTGGGCTGCTGTGCTCACAATGCCTTCGAGACAATCAATTTTCAGTATCCTTGTCGACAAAAAGTAGAAAAGTTCATTTTAGTTCACATGTTTTCGACAGCAAACGGGAGAAGTATTTGGAGCAGGCTCGCTGCCTGTCGCACATGTGGCATTCGTACGACCGACAGCAGGACACCCTACGGTGTCTCCTATCGGCCATCCAACAAGTAAATCTCGCCGAAAATGCAGAAGATGACCTCCACGAGGTAAAAAAGTCGTAATTTTCCTGATCAGCCTTAAGCCCTATAAGAATCGAATTAAAGGATCGATTCAAACTAGGACAATATAAAAACTCTCAAGTTTTGGAATCACGACTAAGGAAAATGAAGCCCCGATTACGTCACAGCTGGTATAGTTTAAGTTGAATATTTTGTTTCCTTAGTTGAATTTTCCCAAAGCTGTCCGTGTTCTTATTTCTGTTCTGTGCTAGTCCGTCCAAGGCACTCGCCACAAGCCCATTCTTCTCAAAGATGCATCCAAACCTAATTTTTTTTTGGCTTCTTAATGGCATCTTTTCGACGTAAAGTTTTTAATGTGAATGTGCAGAACGAGATGACAAGTTTCATGTTTTACATGGTGAGAATTAATTGAATTGAATTGAATGACAATTCCTTTACTTATTCATGTATTCTTCGCTTATATTTTTTAATTTGGTATGGAAATAAATGTGAGTTTGAATTTGGATTTGAATTTGAAAAGCTCACCAGTGCTTACACCAACATGATGCTGTGCTGTCAGATGCAAAAATGGGCGGACACAGGCCGGCGCTACGAACAGATTGCAATGCGAAGGTAATATCGTTTATCAGTCTCCTGCCGATAGAAGAGGAATGATTTTTTTTCTGAAACCACTGACCTTAATATGCATTCGTATGTCGCATGATTGAAGTAACAAGTCACGTGATTTGGGGTAGTTTGCTACTTGGTTTAATTGATAAGGTTTTGAATTGGAGGCGAGATTTAAGCGAAGTAAATTTCATCTGTTCGTTATGGTTCATGGCTCTTATCGGGAGGATTTTCTTTTAAGGGTAAACAAGTCCGAGAACCATAGTCTGCTTCCGAACCTGAAGATTTTCCTGACATGTTAACATTCTTTAGCATTGTCATAGTGCACAAGATACGTTTTTTAGTATGTAAAAATGGATTGACGTTAACAAGCCTTCGGTTGTTTCAACATTGCTCAGTTTTATGCAAAAATCATCTTTTTTTAGAATTTGGGGAAAAAAACCAACAGGTAAACGCATTGAAAAACATTAAAGGCAAAGCATTTCACACACAAAACGACAGAAATAAATCGACGAGGATGGGATTCGAACCCACGCGTGCAGAGCACAATGGATTAGCAGTCCATCGCCTTAACCACTCGGCCACCTCATCCTGTAGGCCCATAATCTATCTCTACCGAGATCGTTTGAACCACTAAAACGTCCAAATTAATAAGAAATATCCGAAGAACTGGTGTTTAAATTGGTTGCATTATTGGAACCAAGATAAAACAAATCATACAAGCATAATTCAATCGTATTATTTTACTCTTTTGGGCAGATGCGTCGATTCACCAATCGGCATTGGTCCTGATGACCTCATTACCATAGGTCACCTGTACGCCGTCAGTACGGGCATTCGGCTTGCCAGTGGCCAGGTACAGGGCGCCATTGACACAGGTAGGCGGTTTTCTGAGTGTACCCAAAAAAAAGGCCAATAGAGGCTATAACGTTTTGGCCAATCACAACCGTGATTTATGCACATGAATACACAAAATGTCCGACGTGCCGTGCACGCAGTTGTACTTGACATACGTCTGAGGACAAGGCATTGTGTTTCCCTTTGTTCTCCCTCATATACTATTGCACACTAGATTTACGTTCGAGGACCGTTCTCTACAAAGTTGTAGTTCGAGGACAACAATGTTCAATGTCTTGCTGTACATGTACTTGGGACACACGTACACTTCCTGAGGCCCAAAAAGAGACTCAAACACTAAATGCCATGCACTTAGCTAAAATGTCATTCATTAACCAAATTTGTATTACTTGTATTCTTTTCCTTTGGGTTCCTTCGTGATAGGATACAGCGCACTGAAGATATCAGAAAAGATTCACGACATTGAGCTACAGATACAAACGCTCCCTCTCTTGGCAAACGCACTCCTTCTGGCAGGCAGGTGAGGGGGTTGTATCTATAAATTGTACACACTTAATGCCTTCGTGATCGTCCTAACCCTCAACTTTTTTAGCTGAAAAGTATTTACTTTCATGATACACCGCACTATTTCCCAAATGTCTGCAGAACAAATTTCAGTTGTTTTACGCTCGAAAATTGGTAATGGCATCATTAAATCAAAAGCGAATTAGTTCTCATCAATTACCCTTCCTTATGGGACCTTTGACAACCAAAATGACAAACCCACATGTTGCTAGCATCGTGACTTTGGGAGAGATCCTTTGCTACAATGGCATGTAAGGGTTTATGGCTTCTGACTATAGCGCCCCTTGAAAAAAAAAGACATTGACCAACTGGAAAACCGCAAGCACAGGGTTCGATAGCTCGAGTTGTAAAAGCACCGGACTAGCAATCTGCATCATTGCAGGTTCAAACTCCGCTCAAGTCAATTTCCCTGTTCATCTTTATACTTGTCTTTTTGTATCTTTGTCCCGTCCATAGAATGACGTCATGTGTGGAGATGCTGGGTAAACTCTCGTACGCAGCTACGGAGGAAGAAGACTCGTTGGCCCGTGGAGCATATTACTGCTGCTGCTTAGATCTCATCCTCGAAGCAGGTATCGTGTTTGACAATCACAAAAGATCGGTCCATTAGTTGAAAACAAATTCAACGATAATGACGCATTTCTTTAATTATTTCGTTCTTTGTAGATCCGAAAAATCAAAAGTCAATTCCCTGACTCTTTTTTTGACGAAATTAGCGACTGACATTTGTTTTTTGGAGACTTTTAATAAACGTTTGGCGTCAGTTCCATTCGGAGGTGATGCCGAAATTTTTCACGAGGCCAACTCATATCGACAGGTTTTGGGTACATTGTATTTCTTGGGGGGAAAAGGAAGTTTTCCTTGTTACAAGGTCCTGGTCAGCTGTCTCAGCTTGAAGATGAAAGGCACGTAGAAGCATTAATAGTTACCCGCTGGAAATGAACCTAGACTGATTTAATACACGAAAAAAAATTGCTTAAAGTGAAGAACAGGACTATGACCAAATATCCTGTGAATTATTCCGCCTGAAATGGTATCATTCGGAAAAAGAGAATGGTTGAAGGTGGTTATGACATTTTCTTTTGACGATATATCTGTTAAAAAAAGCGATGAGTGCCCACCCACTGGGACCTTATAGTCACATACACAAACCAGCTGAATGAGAATCATGTCCCGAGTGCTGGTTTGTACATAGGCTGCAAACAAAATGAGCGCAAAATCGTGCTCTCTTAAAACCTGTTTTCTTATAGCTGTATAGTATCCATTTTAATTGAAAATTTCACTCAGATTTTGAGCAATTTTGTTCCTTCCAACGAAAAAATGCGCAAAATGCTAATCCTATATGTACCTTGAACTTTGTCGTGTTTTTTTTCCTTACTAGGATTTGCATTGGAGAGCCACGATGCGTGCGTCAGCTTCTGCAGCAAAGTGACCACTGACGCAGCATACGCCGCTGATGCCACGCCCCGACGTTACCTGATGGCCTCGTTGGCAGTGTGGTAGGAATCTTATTAGTCCATCTCAAAATCAGAACGAGCCCAGAATCCATTTAGGCCCCACCTACTGCGCACGTGGGCAACAACACGTGTGTATAATCTCTGCAGCGGCACATTGCATGTTCCAGCTGCGCGTGTCATACGCACGTGATCTAATGTCTGACTTTTGTTGATGCATGTCGGACATCAATTGCTGTTGTGATTGGTCAAAATACCATTGGGTGGGGCAATATGGATCAGTCAATTCAGGACAGTGCATAATGAACGGAAAGTCTCGTCTCCCCTATAGCCCTGGCGGGCCCACGCAAAATTGCGCAGACTGTCTGGGAAGA
The DNA here is from genome assembly GCA_029964075.1 of Patiria pectinifera. Classification (NCBI taxonomy): domain Eukaryota; kingdom Metazoa; phylum Echinodermata; class Asteroidea; order Valvatida; family Asterinidae; genus Patiria; species Patiria pectinifera. The sequence goes on along the minus strand of CM057142.1, from coordinate 41,190,524 downwards.
GACGGTTTGTGACGCCAGCGCCATCGGACTTGGAATAAGACTTTTCATGTAAAGAAGACTTTTCATGTTAAGCTAGACGAATACCCACCTCGGTATTGACATTTGTGCTTGTATTTCCTATTAAAAAGGAGAAAATGGGCCAAATTCACGGTACATTGTACTCACGTACGGTCGACAAAATCGAACCTGGTTCAACCTATTACCGACGTAGTTTACGTTGGTTCTGGATTGTCTCTTACGTCGATATGAGAACTATGCTTAACCTCAGGTCTACTCTAACGATTTTCTTCATCAGCCTACCGGTCCAACTACGTAGATCGATGGGAAGCACTTTCCATAATGGCGAAGAATTTTGATGATCGCTCAACAGTAGTAACATAAAGTTTGGCAAAGCTGATGATAACTCCATTTTGCCGTTGTTGAGTTTGTCTCCCATAGGGTGGAGATAACTGAAAAGACGTTAGTGGGGGTGACCGAATAATGAAAATTAGGCTCTGAGGGTCGGCAAATAAATGTAAATTCAATTATATTTTAATGACTCTCAAGATTTACTCGCGTGCATTATCCCAGGTACATGCGTAAAGATCGCTTGGATCAGGCCAAGCAGTGGCTGGATAGGACGGAGGAAAGCCTGCCCTCTAACGGTCAATCAAGCTTCCTAGCAGTCAGGACGGGATTCAAGATCCTAGAATGCCGTCTACTGGGCTACTGCCACGCGATCAAAGCTGGTAGAAAAACGGCCAAGGTTAAGACCAAATTAAAGAAGGTGAGAAGTTTTAACAAAACGTTGACATCTTATATAGACGTCATGCCATGCGTTTAACGCAAATACTAGTATCTGCCATAATCAGGATTATTTCGACATCATGAATGTTTGCATGGTATCACGAAAAGAAGGTGACATGGCGTATGTACATCTGCCGTTTTGATCTTAAGAGCTCGGCTCAGTGATAATGTAATATTGCCCATTTCCACAATTGCAAACAGATGATGAAGGCGTTGAAAGCAGACACCAGACGATACCCAGGGCTGAAGCCTCGTCTCCATCACCTCAGGGCCTACATGCGCCTACTGAACGGCAGCACGCGGGGCGCCAGGGACGAGCTACAACGCAGCCTGCAAATGAGCAACCAGGCCGGGAACCAGCACGAGGCGTCCTGGGCGCAGCACAGCATGGAGGCGTGGTTTGACTCGGGTCACCATCCTCGTACCCAGAACGAGTTCTGGCAACGATCCACCGAGCAGGACTTGGACTGGCGGGTAGCTGGCAGCATTGAGAGCGGGGTTGTCAAGTACTCGCTCCCTCTACCAAGATAGACAGAGACAACGGGGATCAGTGACGGACCTCAAAGTATAAAAAAAATAATGTGTCGAAATAGAATGACACGACATTTCCTATCCGTTCAAATGGGTGATTCAGAGGAACCGTTGGCGCCGTAGGGATAAATTCGGGCTGGAATCGGCACCATAAGGTTAAATCTATATGAAGGGATGTTAAACCGAGTTAAGACGGTCGCAGTTAGTTCATTTTTTCTAGCAGGAAAATGTTAATGATTGCATTATTTATGTTCAATTACTTTTGGTTCGGGTTTGAATCGTTTTGTTATAGGAAAGGTTAAAGGGCCATTTAAGGGATATTGGCTACGGGGGAATTTGCGCCCTTTTGAGCTAGCTAGCTCTTAAACGCACTTCTCACGACATGATAATAGGGGCCTAGTTGAAGAGATCGTTAAAAAGTAAACTATAGTCGTTAACACTTGGAAAACATTTCCTGTAATTATCGCACGAATGACTTTCGGGGTATACAAAAATGTGGTCCTCAAAAGTCAGGTCGTTGAGGTGCTAGTCGTCATTTTCTTTCAAGGATGGCCATGAGTGTAGTTCTGAAACTAGCGTGGGATCTGATATCATACAGGAAATGGTGGTGTTTTGAGACGCTTGGTGGCAGCAAACATACTGTTATTCAGTTTGCGTAAACCTTTACGCTTGTTTGGCAAGCTGCACATTTTGCTAACCATGGGCTGCAAAACTATGGAAGGTCCAACACTTCAAAAATGAAGAAGAACTATTACAGATAACCAAAATATTATTTGATTGTTGGAAATGCAACATTGTCAACAAAGCTACAACATAATTCCTAAACATGCCTTTTTACTATGTATTGAAGGCGTTATGGTACGGAGCCCCTAAAGGGACATCCAAAAATTATTTTTTTATCTCGTGCGCTCGACATAATATCTCGTGCGCACGACATATATCTCGTGCGCACGACATATATCTCACGAGATTATTATAAGTATTAACGGAGCTTACTGCACGTGCAGCGGACGAGTTTGTGTGTAACGAAAGCAGCGTGTCAGGCGCTTTACGCTATACATTTCAAGTCATATCAGTTAAAGGACAGGGATGGGTTTTTTTAGGGGGCCGCCACCGGTGATTAATTTTGTCAAGTTTTGCCTTTTTCTGAGAGAGAAGCGTTTTATGCAAAAAGAACTGGTACGTGCTGGCAAAAATCAGGGAATTGGTGGACAATAACAAGAAAATTGCCGACGTGAATTAAAATTGATTTAAAGGGGAAGGAAATGAGGATTTGCTATCGGCATCAGCAGTTTGAATGGATTCGAGTCAGACGGTCTTACTCTCCCTCCAATTTAAACGAAGTCTCATGAAGAATAAGTGGGAAGTAGCGAAGGATGGTCGACCTTTAAGGTTTCTAAGGGTGGGGAATAAAGTTAAAGCCCCTGCCCAGAGCAATCAGTTCAATGATTGACAGCTTTTTAGCCTTCAGCGGTGATTTTCTTTGCCTCATTTTTACGTTTTTTTGCAAATTACGGGACTGGTCAGATCTTTCTCCGGCTGCTTTTGGTTGGCTTTTGTTGATTCTCCTCGCCATGCCCAAGCAGACTCCGATGGGTGTGTTTATAATGGAGCTGCTTAGGTCCATTTTTTTGCCCAATTCGTGCACTTTGTTTTAAAAGCATGAAATTTGGCATGTGGGGTCAAAATGGGCTAGAAATCATTTTAAGGGTGCAACCTTGTATTAAAATTACCATAGACACCAGTGCTAAATGCCCATTCAAAATTCTTTTAAAAATACTCAGAACTCTCACATGTATATAAGCTGCACAGAAAAATGACGATGAACATGTCAGCTTTCATTTTCTGTTCAATTTTTGGTGGGTTGACCAAATTCGAGATATTCTCACCCAAAGAAGACGTTCCCTGTTTTCTCCAAAGCGGAAAAGTAGCTATCCTGAAAAACGATCCCTCCACAACATGGCAAAATAGCACCACTTTCGAGCGCAATTGCATCCGAAATGCTCAGAATTGGTAAAAAGATTTGGAGATCTTTTCGAACGATTTTTCCACGACTTTTAGGTCAGCTTTACCAGTATTTTTTCTTCATTGCATCTGATGAATTAGTTGTTGCTACGAAGGCTTAAAAAGCACAAATTTTTCTTTAGTTAGTCATTAAAGTGCTACATTTGGTTTTTTTTTACTTCTGCTAGTAACTATGATTGAAATGTTAAATTATAACAGAAGAAGAAATTCTAAACTTCATGTCTGTGAAAAAAAAATCGCCGTTATTGATGCCGAAACGTCAATACTGGTCACTGGTAAAGCTGACCTAAAAGTCTTGGAAAATTGTTCGAAAAGATCTCCAAATCTTTTTACCAATTCTGAGCATTTTGGATGCAATTGGGCTCGAAAGTGGTGCTATTTTGCCATGTTGTGGAGGGATCGTTTTTTCAAGATGGCTACTTTTCCGCTTTGGAGAAAACAGGGAACGTCTTCTTTGGTTGAGAATATCTCGAATTTAGTCAACCCACCAAAAATTGAACAGAAAATGAAAGATGACATGTTCATCATCATTTTTCTGTGCAGCTTATATACATGTGAGAGTTCTGAGTATCTTTAAAAGGATTTTGAAGTATGGGCATTTAGCACTGGTGTCTATGGTAATTTTAATACAAGGTTGCTCCCTTAAAATGATTTCTAGCCCATTTTGACCCCACATGCCAAATTCCATGCTTTTACAACAAAATGCACGAATTGGGCCAAAAAATGGACCTAAGCAGCTCCACTATAAACACACCCATCGGAGTCTGCTTGGGCATGGCGAGGAGAATCAACAAAAGCCAACCAAAAGCAGCCGGAGAAAGATCTGACCAGTCCCGTAATTTGCAAAAAACGTAAAAATGAGGCAAAGAAAATCACTGCTGAAGGCTAAAAAGCTGGCAATCAATGAACTGATTGCTCTGGGCAGGGGCATTAACTTTATTCCCACGCTTAGAGACCTTAAAAGTCGACCATCCTTCGCTACTTCCCACTCATTCTTCATAATGAGACTTCGTTTAAAATGGGAGGGAGAGTAAGACCGTCTGACTCGAATCCATTCAAACTGCTGATGCCGATAGCAAATCCTCATTTCCTTCCCCTTTAAATCAATTTTAATTCACGTCGGCAATTTTCTTGTTATTGTCCACCAATTCCCTGATTTTTGCCAGCACGTACCGGTGCTTTTTTGCATAAAACGCTTCTCTCTCAGAAAAAAAGCAAAACTTGACAAAATTAATCACCGGCGGCGCCCCCCCTAAAAAAACCATCCCCGTCCTTTAACTGATATGACTCGAAATGTATAGCATAAAGCACCTGACACGCTGCTTTCGTTACACACAAACTCGTCCACACGAGATAAGTATCTCGTGCGCACGAGATATATGTCGTGCGCACGAGATATTATGTCGTGCGCACGAGATAAAAAAAATAATTCTGGATGTCCCTTTAGGGGCTCCGTAGGGCTCCGTATTACGGGGACTTTTTTTGTTTTTTTGTTTTGGAAAAATATATTGCCAACCACACCTTCAATTTTATGCGCTTGCGGCAGCCCGTATAAAATGGCGCCAATGTTTACAAACAAAAGAAAGGTCTATAGAAGGTCCGGATTGTTTGCTGCCACCACGCGTCTTAACTAGTCATGTGTTGTCCATTCTTAGCGGTTCCAATCTTAGGCTGAATTTTGGCTTAAAATTCGATAGTTTTGTTTACTAGATGGCAAATATATCGCCTCTCATCAGATGTAATCAAACGGGGGTTTTCACATTATTTTCTCCGTTAATGTGAGATATTTTATGAGGATTATCTGTGACCTCGACCTTTGAAATATTGCAACTAGACTTATTTATGACTACACTAATTTTGGTGATCCCCCGACGCTTTGATTTAACTTTAAAATAGGAACTTGTCTGTTCACATATGGCTTATGGTCGGAATCGTGACCGACTGGTCTAAACCACCAAACTTGGCAGTAGCCTTAGAGAAGATAATTATTTAGAAGGGTGACACCTGATATTCTTTTGGGAGGGGTGCCTAATTTACATAAATCGTAAATACATATTTATTCCCACATTTTGGGTTATTTTATTTCTTTCTGGTAATGAAACCAAGGATTCCTCAAAAGTGCCCTGTAGCCCGAAAGCCTGACGAAACGTTTAGAGAGGAGACAATGAGAAGAAATTACAGTTTTTACAGGTGGAGGAAAAGCCCAGAAGAATATTCTGGGAAAAAGCCACGGAATCAGATAGGGACTGGAAACCCAATCCACATATTGGCCCAGGCGTGATTCGAACCCGGGTCACAGCGGTGGAAGGCGGGGAAAGTACCGCTACGCCAACTTGACTCCCCAACCTGGGTTGTTTGAGTCCCCCATTTTATGAAAAGGATATTTTGGGGATTCTACTCACATTTCTGTTTTTAAATAACATTTTCTAAAGCCTACATTGACTGGATAATTATTATTATGAGGACCGTATGAAAGATTCAAAATGGCTGCCTTTATACCCTTAAGTTGCGCGCGTTACCTTTTCCCCAGATATCATCAAGTAGTCTTGCCAAACCTCATTAAGCGTGGTTCATACTCGGCGCGAAAGCGAAAGCGAACGCGAATTTGTGACATCATGGGGAGTATTCGCGCTGCGTAAAAGTTGAACACATTTCAACTTGGCGAATTTCGCAGCGTATGTTTCATGACGTCAAATTCGCTTCGCATTGGCATTCGCACGAAGTATGAGCCGGGCTTTATGATAAAATTCACAAATGCCAGCTGGTTCAGTTACCCTTATAAAACTAAATGGAAAATAACGTCAAAAAAATAATGATAACATTATGATATTTCGCCCAGAAACTATAAAGCCCGGTTCATACTTCATGCGAAAGCGAAAGCGAACGCGACTCTGTGACGTCATGGCAAGTATGCGCGCTGAAAGTTGAACACATTTCAACTCGGGCGAATTTTGCAGCGAATGTTTCATGACGTCAAATTCGCTTCGCATACGCATTCGAATGAAGTATGAATCGGGCTTTACTCGCCAAATGTTTAGCCAAATAACGGACACTTCCCTTCCCCTTTTTTGTTGTCTAGCTAACGATCATGATGTTATCATTGTTCACATGATACTGAGGTTTGGCAAGATTTCCTGATATCTGGGGAAAAGGTAAATGCGCGCAACTCGTATAATGGAAGCCATTTCGAAGATTTCATAGTGTCCTCATAACTGAGTCACTTATTTGCTTCAGAAAGTAAGGGTATGTAAGTAGAATTTCCAAAATAGACTTTTCACAAAATACAAAAACAAAACAAAAAACAATTAAAATGCCAAACTACGTTTCAGGAATAAACATACAGGGTGAGTCAAAAGAAACGAAACCCAAATGTCGGGACTATTGTTTTATTGAAGTTCTGCATGTAGCACTTTCAGAATCAAGGACATGAAAGCCCAATAAGCTTTCTTTTAGTACAAGAATCTTTCAAATTACTCATGTACTTTTCAAGTTACGGAATTGTAAACACAACCACCGTTTTAAAGTTCTGTCCACGAATCACAAAAAAGGCGTGCGTTCTTTTAGCAAATCGAAAACAATTCACACACATCCCTGTGCGATTTGTTTTCGTTTTGCTGAAAGAATACTTAACTTTTTTTGTGATCTGAGGACAGAACTTTAAAGCGGTGGTTGTGTTTAAAATTCTTTAACTTGAAAAGTACGTAAGTGATTTGAATGATTCTTGTACTAAAAGAAAGCTTATGAATTGGGCTTTTATATCCCAAATTTTAAAAGTGCCACATACAGAACTTCACTAAAACAATGGTCCCAACATTTGGGTTTCGTTTTTTTTTTATTCACCCTGTATTACACGGCAGTAATTTATGCAAATATTAGGCACCGCTCGCAAAAGAATTTCAGGTGTCACCCCTAGGGCTATACAAATCTATCTGCCAACTTTGGTGCTTTGGACCAATCGGTCACGATCTTGTCAAAAATTGGATCTAAGCCACTCGACTGTCAAGAATTCAATGGAAACATTTCTATTAATATGGCTCTTTAAAGTGTTTTCACGGGAAATTCTGAATAAAGTTTGTAGGAAGACAACGGCACTCTTTACACAGAGACCGAAAGACAACTCGATCATTCCAGTTACTAGTTTTGTTTAATTTATTTCTAAAGATCTTTTTCCTAATTTCCTTATACATGTATCAGATGAGTTAACTTAATAAAATATCAAAAACAAGTTGCCAATTGACAAAATGTGCATGATAACAATTTTATATCTGATGACTTTGTGTAACACGTTCGAAGTTAGTTTTTTCGTTGTCTGATCATGAGAAACAAGTTAGATCGGACGCTGCGGGCATGGGCGTCGCGAGGGGGGGGCAAGGGGGGGGCACTTGCCCCCCCCCCCCTGGAAAAGCCAAAAAAAAAAAAAAAAAAAAAAAAGGAAAAAAAAAAAAGGGGTGTAAATTTAATGAGTTGGGGGGGGGGGGCAGAATGTCCCTGCCCCCCTCTAAAACTGATAAATCGAGAATGCGTTGAGAAATACAAGCATTTTTTGGCAAACAAATTTGTTGCCCCCCTCTAGAAAAAATCCTGGCGACGCCCATGGCCTGCGGGCCAACGAATTCGTGTTCATGCATGAGTCACGTGATTGTGCCATGTAATTTCTGGAAGTAGTAGTGGTCTGATCTGATACACTATATCCTCTGGAGACGTGTGTGCAATAGGGAACAAAAGATTGTGTACGTCTCCACGGGGCAATTTCTATAGATGAATACATCTCCACAAGGTTTTCATGAAAAAGATATATGGATTTTACTCCAAAATTAGGAATTTCCAAGCCATGTTGATTCGTTGCAAATGGAAGAGTTTTAGAAAAGGCCAAAAAAAAAGTATCCGGCTTCTGGTATGCGTGCGCGTCGCCGTAGCCATGCGCGTCGGCAAAATGAAAAAGTTTTTTTTTCAATGAAAGATGATGTCTCAAAACCGCCAAACTCACTGGTTTGACTGGAATCCTGCTGCTGCACAATTTTAACGTGTATTTAGATTGGGTTATGGTCGGGAATAAGCTTTATGTGGCCGAGAATAAGCTTTATATTTGCACTAACTTTAGTCGGGCACCATTTGCAGTCATCAGCGGACATTTGAAGCAAAAAATATCGGGTAAAAAAAAGCCGCGTCGCCGCACCACGTTTTGGGCAAACTCCATACCAGAAACTGGAGACTTTTTTTTGGCCAAAGGGATATAAAGTCCAAATTTCAGCCAAGGAAATTAATTCTGGTTAAATTAAGAGCATTTTTAATCTACACTTTCAAACTCGAAAACTTTAGTACACGCGAACAAAGGAATGTCTCCACAAGGATACAAATTCCAGTATGCGTGTTTTGAGTAAAAGAACAAATCAACTTTATGACCACAGTGATCCCATGATGACCTTTGACCCCAGTTTGGACATGTGAAATGTTGGGGCTGGGCTATGATCCTTTGACAAAGTTTGGTTGATGAGTCGGTCAAAATATGTAGGAGTTAGTTATGTAGGAGAAAAAGACAATGTCAACATTTGATATTTACGGACTAACGGGGAGACACGACTAATGAGCTGCTACTCCGCAGCTAAAGATATCGGCCCAATTGTTTTTGGTTGCACAAACTTAGCATGAATAGGTTAACAGCTAAACGTTACGAGAGACTGTTTCCCGACCAGTATATGTTATATACTTCCCGTGTGGTGGCAGGATTTTTCGTCCCTGTTTGTAAAAACTGTCTGGGGGACAGAATAGGTCTCTCCTAAGAAGAGGTGTCGACCTGGACCGGATATTCTGTCCCCCTTTCATATATTTAGTCCCCCTGTACATGTTTAGGTCAAAATCACTGATGCCCGACTGTTGTTCGATAACAACTGATACTTTTTAAATGCGTATTTCAGAGTCATGATTAATTTTGTTGCTTGTGAGAGATCTTATTTTTTTGCGTGGTGGTGGTGGGGGGGGGATCTCCTTCCACACCGGCCGTGTAGCCAATAATTCGAACGAAGCCTCCGTGCACTGTGGTGCACCCATATAAATACAACCCTGTTGTTTTCTGTTATGTTATGGGTGTTGTTTTCTGTTATGTTTTCTGTTATGTTTACTACTCAGTGTTATTTGTACATGTAATTGTTTTGTCTGTAGTTCACTGTTTGTATTATCCCGGAAAATGAAATAAATAAATAAATAAATAAATAAATAAATAAACCCTATTTTTCGTAAACGGCCCATATTCAGAACTATAATGTTACCAACAGAGGGCGCTCTACTACAAAACCGTCGTCGCCGCGCCTGTCGCCATGTTTAATAAAAATTGCTGCAAGACGAGAGAGAAGATAGTTCTTTGTGTTCGCCTTTTCCTGCTGTTTTAATATGACTTAAATGTCGAAATAGTTGGCCCATTATCTCTAATGCTTTCGGTAAGTTTTCGTTGTTTCTATGACCTAGTAATTGGGGCTAAAGGGCCTTTATTATGTCCACGTGTTAGCCCTATAAATAATGTGACCAATTTGCTGGACACTGCGCGTTAACTAGCCTTGTTGCCTAGTCTGGTTCCGTGCTTACATTATCGTTGGGGCGGGAATGAGTCCTAATGAAATTTCGGACTTGACTTCCCTTTAAAAAATTAATACGAAAAATCCTGCCATAAATATGGCAACAAGGCTACAGCTATTGCGTAGTTAAATGGGACTACCTGCCCACACTCATATGGCATTATGGGGGTTGGCTGATTTAAATCATGTTGATTTAATCGCGATTTAAATTCAAATGATTTTTTAAATAAAAATCACTGATTTATCGTCCGACCCCCTAAAGCTACGCGGTCCTTTTTCTACGCATTTACCTTCAATTTGTGTGTGACAACGCGTGCGCGTATCATGCAAGCGTTACCTGCGCAGATATTGGAGGATTGAGGAATGAGGATAAATCACTTTTTTGTAAAATCTGAATTTTGGCAAAATGAATTTATTGAGGGTCATTTTTATCATTTAAATCAAGTGATTCAACATAATTACAAAGTGTAACATGTGTAAGATGTTGTTGACACATTCAAACGCCCCTCCCTACGTACTTCATCAGCATCGACTCAACTTATTAATACCATGCTTACATGTAGATTTTGCATAATTCCGCAAAATCATTGTTTTGATTATTAAAGTAAAGATCTGAATTTAAGGTTTGTTCGAAGTTTGAGCTTGAAGACAGCACACTCACTCTAATCATGCCTTGATCTGTTTACAGCTTTATCCTTCATGTGAACATAAGTGCAACATTTTTGGATGAGGAGGATTTTGGAGGATTGAGGATGAATGCATTTTGGTTCCTAGCAAAAAAGTGGTTCCTAAACTGTTCACAACAACTGGTACTCTGAAAAAAAAATCTAAAATATTCTGAAATATACGTTCCTGGAAAGCACATAGACTTAAGAATAATGAAATATCAATTGTATAAATGTTGCTTATATTTTATAATGTATTTTACTCTCCAGCCTTCTTAGGTATTTGAAGTATAACTAGTATCGTCCAAGATGTCCTTTCCTCCGCCGGGAAACCCCTTCATGGCTCGGCCCAGGATGCCTACCAACCAGAATCAGTTCCCACCGTTTGGAGGCATGCCATCTGGTAAGTTCCTCGATCTGTGTTTTCCCTTCTACAGCTGCTCTGCACCCGATTAGACTCTATGCATGATCAGCAGGTGGCGCATTGTGACCATTTTTAAGCAGTGGTAGGAGAAATTGGATATTTCGAAATCCGGTTATCCTATTTTTTTTTAAAACCAAATAAACGATTATCCCAAAATTTTCATTCAGCTCACATTCGTGCCCAAAAAAGTGACGAGTCAGATGCCATAATGCGCTCCAGAGCTGGACAGGTGGAAAAATGGGTTCAGTCAAATAAGCAGGCTATTCATGAACCAAGAAGACCAATAGCGAGTGAATGCGGTCAGAATCAGAGGCCATGGAGCAAATCGGGCGAAGTTCCAGTTGTTTAGCCAGTGCTTAAGCCTTTGACCAATCACAATCTTAGTCCTGATTTTGGAATGAAATGACGTCACGCATACTTAGATTTTTCAAACGTGAGACTTGGCTCCGTGGATAACGGGTGATACTCAGGCTACCTAACCCCCTAGGAATCGTCCCCACTCTTGCAAAAAACAACACCAAATGCTTAACTGTACATCCAAACTGTTGGACTCTGATTATGGTGATATGCCTGTCCTCATGTAAAACATAAGCAGTATATTAGTGCAGTAGTCATTCAAACAGATTCCAACAAAACATGCAGTTGGATTTTGAAGGGTTGGGGTGGTTAGGGTTAAGCCTAATAATGAAATAGTTGAATATTTTGAAAACCTACTCAAAAATCAAGTAGAGTCGACTTTCATTAAAGTCTGTTACAACAAATTCTGGTTAAAATGAAGAATAAACATAGATCTTGTTGTGACCGTGCATGTATGTGCACAGTGAATTGGAACAGCACCCCTAATGCACAAGTTTGTCCAATAAGGATTTTCTTTATTTTACTAAAACAAAATAGCTATAACTTTGGCTAATCCCTCTCTCAGGAGTTCAGCATACATAGATGGGAAGTCGCTCATGTTCATTTAAATAATGTCATGAATATTCAATTTCTGTTGTTATAGGCATGCCAATGAATCCACAAATGGGTCTCCTACCACAGCCGCCCATGTCCAAGGTGAGTAAAAAATAACTGCTGGAATGGAGGCTACGCTTCTATGAAAGTGCAGCTCTGTTACAGAAAGTCGCATACTTTTCCTCGTTCAGGTAGTAAGGCAAATGAATACGAAGCCATAGGCAGTGAAACCTTGACTCATGGGCTGCGTACTCATTGCTTCACTAACCCCTGGCCGTGTAGAATATGAAAACGACGTCGATAGACTCTTCAGAGCGTACTGTGCACGTCATGTCACGTACAAACCTTTTATTCGAGACTGTGCAATGCCTCAAAGTCCGGAAGCCTTTTTTTCATGACAGGTACATGTATTTTGTGAAACATTGTAAAAAGGACGACAGAGGTACACAGTACGCACACATTGTAAATTCTAGTGATGCATCTTCGAAATCTCATCTTTGGAAGGATGGATTCTAAAAATTGGAACTTAAAATTCTGAGGGACCTTAACTTGCTACTACAATGTGAGCGATGAACCGCCATTGACAAGAAAAGTCTATCGACAAAAAAGTGCCACCTGACAATAAAGCGCTGCAACTTTATGTCATAATAACATCACAGTCGTGTGTGTATGTGCGTAACTTTTTGGTTTTTAAACTGGTAAAAAGCTATTTGAATATTGGGTTGATGATCGAATATTCAAGTAATGAGTACATTCGGGACAGCCCTACTTTGTAACCATTGAGGGGATATTTGTACAAAGAGTCGCCAATATTAAGTTAATCAAGGGCTTACCGATCAGAAACCAGTGTTTTTCTTCTGCTTGCCTTTGATTTCTCGTAGTTACACTGATAGAAAGAGAGAAAAGTATACCAGGTTGAAACAGACCCAGCAAAAGTGTTGCAGCAACAAAAATGGCAATCATCGGATTTAGAAATTTGCTTCAGCGAAACTAGGAATGTCTAATAACAAATATTCAAAACTCAACTTTTCTTTTCTATAATAATTTTGTTTTTACAGATGCAGATGCCGCCAGGAATGCGACCCAATATGCCACACCCTCCGATGCCAGGCCAGAGGTTCCCGGTAAGTGCGGGGTGACCCGTCTAATGTTAGAGCGCCCTCTGTTGTCAGTAACCAGAAAGTGGCTGTGAAGAATTAATCACTCCTCACCCTCAACTTGAACCAGTGGTGGTGATTTTATGTTAGCATTTGGGGGTGGGGGGCACCAGCTTGGAAAATTTGATAAGTGGGGGGAGCCACGTGACTATAGAGGGCGCTGTTCTGACATGAATGTGTGAGCATGTACATGCGTAAGTATAATTATGTGCATTTTACGCCCATTTAGTATATGCTGTTGAATTGATGTAAACTGGGTGTTGGAATGTCAATACCTCAGTGATGTTATCTGATGGAAAATAATATTTTGAATATTTAGGTAACTTTGTTTTTAGTACATTCTTGGTGAAGATTGCGGTCATTATCAGGGGTGCGTTTTGGCGGTGGTAACCAAGAATTGGTTCGGTTGTTTCTCTTTGGTTAATTGTTTTGGGGATTTAAGTACTACATCATCATGTGTAATTCTTACCAAATGAATATTGCCAAAGAAATTCACCGACAAGAAACAACCAAACCAATTCTTGGTTATGACCGCCAAAACGCACACCAGGTCGCATGATTTGATTTCCTGGTTGTCAATAGAGGGTGTTTGGGGTCGAATGAACTGTCCTGGTTAATTTAAATAGGAAATATCAGTATTTTGTCCTTTGTAACCCAGACCAACCCCCACCTCCCCCCACCCCTACCCAAATCCCCTTCCCCTCCACACTCTACCCCTAGCCCTAGCCCCACCAAAAGGAATGTTACTTGGGGTCTGCCTAGAATAATAGAAAGTTGAATGTAAACTGCTTTTTCTCCCATAGTAACTGTTAAACAGGAGTCTACAAATGGTGATAGGAATTTTACTTTAAAAAATTGTTTACTTCTTGCTGGCCTGTTACCTATGAATGTTGAAGGTTCTTCCCTCCCCCCTCCAGCCCCTCCCCCCCCCTTCCTCTCCCACTTCCTCTCCCACTGTCCGCCTTGTTTATTGCAAAGATTTGTTGTGATAGTCTATGTGTCATTCACAGGGGTTTAGCCAACAATTTCCGCACCCAGACTTCTTTCCGAAAGAAACAGTGAGTTGATACAAGAGCAGAAACAACAAACAAACGCACACATACATGTACACACACAAATAAAACACAGACATTCTCTTGCTTGGAGAAAATTGGAGGTTCAAAGTTACTCAACTTGCCCCAACAGGGATTCAAATTTTCGGAGCATTTTGCTCGAAACCTCAGGAATATATTCCGGTACCATAACGTTTGAATCAGACTAAACACCATCATCATTATCATTGATGGATCTCGAGTCATCACAAGTCTATTACAAGTCAATCCCAACCCCATCACTAAGCAATCACAAGTCATCACTAGTCCATCACAAGTCAAATCACAAGGCAATCAGAAGTTCATCACAAGTCAATCATGAGGCAATCACAAGGTATTACAAGTTTATCACAGGTTCATCACAAGTCAATCACAAGTCAATCACAAGTCAATCACAAGTCAATCACAAGTCAATCACAAGTCAATCACAAGTCAATCACAAGGCAATCACAAGGCAATCACAAGGTATTACAAGTTTATCACAGGCAATCACAAGTTCATCACAAGTCAATCACAAGGCAATCACAAGGTATTACAAGTTTATCACAGGTTCATCACAAGTCAATCACAAGTCAATCACAAGGCAATCACAAGGTATTACAAGTTTATCACAGGCAATCACAAGTTCATCACAAGGCAATCACAAGGCAATCACAAGGTATTAAAAGTTTATCACAGGTTCATCACAAGTCAATCACAAGTCAATCACAAGTCAATCACAATTCACCCAGTCTCAAGTCAACTCACAAGGTGGAAATGTGACCGAGGCTGAAATGTCACAAAAGCGCTCCATTTTTCATGTTCATCCCCTTGACTTGTGAATTGACTTGCAATGTACTTGTGATCCATTACAATGACCTTGTTTACAACACCGTTCAACATACATGTAAATTTGGACAAAACTTTACCACAAATTTAACACTTAGTAAACCTCCCCGTTTCAAAAAAGCACAGACGCTGTTTACAGAAATCATAGCTGTTTGTTTTTTTGTCAAGATGCAGGACAAATAAAACAGATGAATGTGTAAAGCCCTTTCTTTTTTTTTTCGCAGCATATGCAGCAGCAGCATGCAATGCAGCAGCAGCAGCAACAGCAGCAGCAAGGGATGGCAAGTCCAGGAGGGGAACAAGAGGCAAACGGCGACAAGCCCAAAACCACCGTCTTTGTTGGCAATATTTCGGAGAGAGCCCCAGATGCTCTGATCCGTGCCATGTTGTCGGTAAGTTGCAAAAAAAAGAATAAACCCAGAGATACCAATGGATAGAAATGTTAGATATTAGATACACTCAACCAAAAAAGAAAGTCCCCCTTCTAATATTTTTTGTCTAACTCAAAAACTACTCAAAAACAGTGATAATGTGTACGAATTTATGCAATTTATGACAAATGATACCGAAAACAGTTGCACTTTTGTATACGTGCAAGTTCACACTCACCTTGCACGTATAAAAAAAGGCAACTTTTTGTTCGGTAGCATTTGTCATAAATTGCATAATTTTGTACACATTAGCATTGTTTTGGGCCAAACATAGAGTATGGCTGGATTGCTAAGGAATTTCTGTACTGATCAGTCGTAATTTGAGCAAGATGTGCTCCAGTTTTGGAGTTAGACAAAAAAGTATTAAGAGGGGACTTTCTTTTTTGGTTGAGTATATATGTGAGATATGGATAGATATTGAATATCAAACATCTGTTTGTGGTTTCCCTATCACCTAGTGTATTGTTTAATTTTGTTGAAATAATAGTCCACCCAGAATATTAATTATATAGTATTGAATATATTGCACTTGCTATAAGTGCAATATTGTTATAGCGAGTGCAATATATTCTTGTATCCCCTGGGGGAAAAAAATCCAATGATTTTATTATTTATATCGTGCTGACTTGATCCGCAAGAAATAAATTTCAGGACACTTGTCTTTATTTCTCGAATTTCGTTGAATATTCTTTTCTTACCGAAGCAATTATGCGCCGCTCGAAGCTGCCATTGTCGTTGTTGACAGCAGTGCTCGTACACCCTGCTGTGTGCTGCGTCTGCGTGTGACGGAACCGCGTGTTCAGTCTGTTGACAACTGCAAATTTCTGCTCTCTTGATTATGCGGGAACCAGTGAAATTTGTTAAAATGCCCGGATGAGGACAATATCAAAAATAATATTGTCCTCATCCGGGTACTTTAACTGACATAATATTGCAGTCATCCGGGTACTTTTTTCGAAAGCAGACCATATGCTGATTTTTTTCTACTACTGGAAGCCTGATATAAATAATAACACCCAAAACTGTGGTAATTTTGTGACAATATACCATGGACTCTCGAAATCTAATACCATGCAAGCCTACCTCAATCTGTAGCCTCACCATCTCCCATCTCTCTTGTAATCTCTCGGCAGAAATGCGGCCTGATATCCAGTTGGAAGCGTGTCCAGGGAGCGTCAGGCAAGCTGCAGGCCTTTGGGTTCTGTGATTACAGTGCCCCTAAGGCCGGCCTGAGGGCCATTAGGCTCTTACATGACTTGGAATTAGGAGACAAGAAACTCCTGGTAAGTTGTATTCTCAAGTCTTTCATTTCCGATGTGAAAGTTGGTGGGAGTGGCACAGGACACAGGGATGCAAACTTTGGCAGTGTCGCTACAGAACTCAAATAAATGGTCACTGAGCTCAATTTTCATCATCCAACCAATAGGATTGCTTGATCTGCAAGAAATAATGAATATGCAAACGTGGCACCAATTCTACAAAACGTATGGCCTTGGTAGGCAAATGCTCTTCAAGTGAAGACTTTTTCAGGTTTTTAAAAACTATTTGGCAGGCTTAAAACAGAATCGAACAATTTATGAAAAACTTCTTTTTTTTTCAAAAATTTTCCATGACTGTGGTAACATTTGTACTAGAAATAAAACTTTTACTATACTGAGAATGTATCCCACTAAATTGGTTATTACCTATTGGAAAAAGATTTTGCTGCATCCTTGTGCACGTAGGTAATTACCAGCTTGAGCCAATTAAAATTGAAAGTGGTCGTAGTTCCTACCAGACAAATCCTCATAATTGACCTCTTACTTATATTACACATAATGTATTCTTGAAAACTGTTATCAATACAACCTGCATGTGATCTTATCCCATATGGTGTGATCCACATTGTGCAGATTAGGAATGTCCATCTCAGGTCTATGCATTTTGAATTTGCACAGCTTGTCTGATTAATCGAGTCATCTAGCAGATTAAGAGTTTAATCGGACACATAATGGGACGTACATCTGTCCTGTATGACTCTAAACCGTTAAGCAAAGAGGAGACATATGCACCACTATATATCAATTTGTTGACTATTAGCTGACTCTTGGTTGACTATTAGCTGACTATTAGTTGACTATTAGCTGACTATTAGGTGACTATTAGCTGACTATTAGTTGACTATTTGCTGACTATTTGCTGACTATTTGTTGACTATTAGCTGACTATTAGTTGACTATTACCTGACTATTAGTTGACTATTACCTGACTATTAGTTGACTATTAGCTGACTATTAGTTGAATATTACCTGACTATTAGTTGACTATTAGTTGACTATTAGTTGACTATTAGCTGACTATTAGTTGACTATTAGTTGACTATTAGCTGACTATTAGTTGACTATCAGTGACAATATTCTGTTTTGTCTTGACCACATTGCGTTCCAGGTGAAAGTCGATGCTAAAACTCGGATTCAGCTGGACGAGTACCTTGCCGAAAATGGACAGGTAGCTTTTTCCACATTTCATCTTTCCTGATTTAAGTTTATCGCTAGGCTTTGCCCATAAAGCGATAGTACTCAATAAATCGATTCCAACTTTTCCTGAATCGTGTATTGTTATATTATTTTACATAGCCAAATAAAGCAATGAGAGTCCTTTTAACCAGAGTTGAACTATGGACCCTGAAAATCCTAGCCAAACCCCAGCCCTTTGACAAGAACCTCGGGTTTGTGTAATAAAATCCTTAGAGTGAGTCTAGCCAGCCTCGCCACAGTGCATGGATAATCAGTCATCTGTATCTGTATCTGTATCATACTGCAAGCAAACTCCACTATGGGATATACTGTTGCAGGCGCGTGGTGGCTAGCAGCATCCCTATACAATTTTGTCAGTAGGCCCCCTGTCAACAAGACTCGTCAGCAAGCTCAAGTGACTGCTGTTTGCAGCCATCCGACGTCTACAGAACCTAAATTTGATGGACAGCCAATAGTGAATTTGGATCCTATTATAACATAAACTGAAAACTGCAACACACTCCTGGAACTGTGTGGACGCAACCTTCAGTGCAAAACAAAACGAGTATCACAATGAAACTTTTTGATTTGTTGACTTCATGAAATTACTTTTGTTATAGCTTTGGCATGCTACATTTGCTATATTGTAGACTTAAAGGGAATGTACATTATTGGCTTTCGCTGTAATTTTCAGAAATGAACTATTTGGGGGGTTAGTATGATAGATCAAATATTGTTACACTGACATGTTTGAAAATGCTGGAAAACCAAGAAAAACAAAAATGTTCAAGTAGTCTGGTTCCCTGACTCCACTAAAGATGAAATGGATCAATGCCGGAAAATTGTAAGGTAAGGGAACCAGTCTAGCTGGCCTGCACCGGGTTCATGAACATGGAACCAATATCAAACAAAATTTGGACTGGAAAAAAAAACCGGTAGATTTGGATCAGTAGTTGAAAAAAAAGTTAGGTTTTTCCAACGGTGGTCGGCCGACCACCGTTGGAAACTATACAAAAGTACCATTTTTCTTGAAAATGACTTCACACCAGGTGCCATAATTTTACAGGATGCTTTAGACTGTCATTTACCAACATCCTAGTAAGGTATTCCGTAACAACTTGGTAGTTTTATTTTTCGATGTTTGCAAATGTTGTATTTTCCATTTAGCGGCAACTGTCATCAATTCACATTTTTTTATGTGTGCCAGAGTTCTGAGGAGCTGGATGAGGAGACGCAAGCCGAGGATGCAAATATCCAAGCTCAAATTGAGCGACTGACCAACGACTATAAACACGCCCTCAACAAGCCACAAGGTAGGACACCAAACCAAATGGAATAAAAAAACAACAACTGGCACACCAAATCCAAAATAACAGGACTAGGCAAGGCTAGTAGTGGCACCAGAGCACAAGCATATTTACTGTACATTGAATCGTCCAACATCATGGACACACAAATGGAGGAAAACTCGTCCAAGAAGGAGATTTATTTACGACTGGAAATACGTATACGTACGTGTATGCCACAAAATTTCCGCTATGTCAGAAGTAACCATGCAGATTTTTTCAAGGTTTAGTTCCCTTTCAACCAGACCTTTGAAATAGGACAAGTAAACAATCTTAAACATACAATATCCGGCAATTTCAGGACGATATGCTCCTTTCATTAAGGATATGTATGATTAGTTATTGGACTGTTTTTCCCCTCTAGCTGAAGAGACATCCAAGGATCAACCCAAGGAGAGCCAGCCGTCTAGGGAACAGAAGGATGGGAAGGACCCCAAGAAGAGTAAAAAGGTATGCCAACGTGAACCCTTAAAGCCGGCCTCAGGTCGACCTTGCGACGGCACAGATCAGTCAGCGACTGACTTTTTAGGATCAAGCTGTGCCTGAGCTACGACCGTCGGGAACATTTCAGTCGCTGATTTTTTGCGAGCTGAGTATATCTGCGACGATATTAAGACGATCGGAATAAGTCGGCGCTCAAAAAAATCAACAGCTGCAAGAGTAGAAAAATTTCAACTTCTACGACGACGTCGCGATCGTGTGCGCATCAAGATCACCCTTTTCATTTGTTTAGCCAATCAGCACACTACACTCGCGCAGTACGCAACATCACGCAGTACGCAACACGCGCGCGTCAATCACCATATAAGGAGATTGTTTACTACTACTCGCGAGAGGATATTCCATATCATAGCTAGAGGGGTGAAGCAAAATCGTTGGAAATGCATAATTTTTCACTTGTGTCGACTTTTTGACTCGAAGGTATTTGTGAATGGGAATACAAGTACATTGAAGACCGTATCAGGGGAATGCGCGCTGATAATGGCTTGAGCCGTTCCGGCCAAGCACATTATTCCCTTATTGTTAAAGAAGTCATATGACTGTCTATGCTGTTGAATTGTGGTGGATCGTTGCGTCGTGAGTGACATATGCATGGTTGCAATTATTTTGCGTCAGGATGCCGCTTGTTTCAAGAGAATCACATGATTTCTCAGTTTTGTGACCTGAGCATTACTTTTCTGCTTGATGCCGACAGTTCCGTCGCTGCGCAAGCAAATCGCGGGCTGACCTGAGGGCGGCTTTAGTCTCTACAATCAACACTAGTCATCATGACAATGGTACACTCTGGAGACATTTGTACAAAAGGAAACAAAAGATTGTATACATCTCCACAAGGTTATCGCGAAATAGATATATGGATTTTACTCAAAAACTAGGAATTTCCAAGGTGTGTTGATCCGTCGCAAATTGAAGTATTTCATGTGAGGGATATTAAGGCTGAATTTCAGCCCAGGAAATTAAATCTAGTTAAAATAGGACCATTTTGAAACTACACTTTCAAACTCGGAAACTTTAGTACACGAGAATAAAGAAATGACTCCACAAGGATACAAATTTCAGTGTGTCCAGTCCCACAGTCTACAGCGCTGCGTCTGGCAGGGTTATTGTTGAAGGCTCTATGACATAAATTTACACTAGAACATGTGTTGTGCTAATGTCCATTCCTCTGAACTGTATGAACATTATGGGACATCACTTTTTTGGTTAACAGTTTTGTAAAGTGCACTTATTAAAAATTTAAAAGGCCCCATGCTTGTCCTGTTTGAATACCAGAGGGCGCTGTTTCTGTGATGTCATGTAAGGTACACACTCTTCAGTTCAAGGGGTTTTCTGTTCAACTTATGATGTGCAGTGGTGTTGTCTGTGGCAGTCAAGTTCAAGGTTCTAGGGTAGTTTTGCAGGTTGTTCTGCAGGTTGTGGGTTTGAGTCTAGTCTTTGCTGATGAATAACATGTGTCCTTGGGCAAGACACTTTGTCACAATTTGCTTCTCTCCACCCAGGAGTAAAATAGTACCTTTGAGGGCCGAGATGATTAATAAATTGTGTTTGAATTGGCCTTTTGCACCTGAAAAAAAATGGCTGTATTGAGTTGTATACTCACCAGGGAGCTGGGATGGTATTGGGAATGTTTTATGGGCTCAATGAGCAGGGGTTATAATAATATTAACAAGTACTTTGATTTTCATTAAAAACACTATGAACAAATGGCCAAATGTTATTAAGTTGTTGGAATTTTTTTTTGTCTTGTAGGAAAATATTCAGGACTTGAACAACATCGAGGAGGACAAACGACACATCATAAGTCGTGAAATTGATCGCTTCAGAGACACATACAAGGTAGGTTGTCTGATAATGTACACCAACAAAATTCAATATGTGGCATTTTATGTGAATACCTTTGTCCATATTTTTAATTCATTTTTTAATGTTTGATCTGTCAGTGTTTTGGATAGTTGTGACTTCAAATTTTCCTTCTCGATTTTACTTTTTTGTTTTGCTGTATAAAACAGTCTAATGTGTTTGTTGTGGTTCAATGTTCAGCCATATTTGTTAAATCCAAACTTGTTCTTTGTTCATGTCTCATTGTTTCTAAGTGATATATCTTTTATGCCTAAATCTTTTTATACAATTTCTATTAATGAGCATCTTTAAAGTTTCAGAGGGGTTGCTTTTTGATCCATCAAAAAAAAATTGATCATGGAAATGATATTAATTTCCAATTTTGAAGAAAAAAAAAATTGAGTAGAATTCTTTTTCAGGAAATGTTTCATTTTTATGTGGATGCCTGGGGCTCGGCACACTGTTCACAACCAAGTGGTATCTGCAGAAAGATAAAATCCTGCATTTTGACATGAATTGCTAAATGCTGAACATAATTCTGGCAACAGCCCCATTTTAGGGTCTCTCAATAGTACAAATGGGCATAGCACTGCCATCAACTTGAATTGAATTATCTGAAAGAAAGAACCCTATGCTAATAGACGCTGTGCAGAACTACCCCATCAACTGTGACATGGAGAGAAAGCTTCGCTTCGGCTTTGCCACCTGTCGCCTGCTTTGTGGGCAAGTTGTCCACTTCGCGGGCGAGTGGCCATTTTGCTGGCCATTGCCTGCTTCGCGCGCAATCAACCCGTGAACACACACGCAAGTGTGTAAACTTCTTCAATCGTGGACCCCTAACGTCCCTCTTTTGTTTACACTTCAACTTTTAGGAAAACCTCCCTTATGTTTTGTACACACATCAAAAGTGTCCCTTCGGTCAATCGTGGACCCTATTGTCCTCTATTGTTCAAGGTCCACGTTATATGTATATACATGTACAGTCTGAGGACAAGGCATTGTGTTTCCCTTTGTTCATAGACTAGCTCACAGACTTACGTTCGAGGACCGTTCTCAAAAAGATGTACATTCAAGGACAACAAAGAATCAATTTTTTTCTCGTTGACTTGCTGCCCTTGGGGAAGGACCCTTCTGCATTCACTTTATACATTAGCTTAACCTCCCTTTTTGTTTGATTAGTCACGGACAGTCAAAACTTCAATTTGTTCCCCTGCCATGCTTTTTACACAGGCTAGTCACCAACATCAGATTATATTTCATGTAGGCACTGTGACAGTCACATCCCATCAAACAAAAGCATGTAACTGTTAGGCACAGCTGGCTTGTCAATCTCATACAGTCAAAGCATAGATCAGGTTTCATAACAACCACAGCCAGTCAATCCTGCTTTATGAAGGCAGGGAGCACTCAACTGTTAAAAAAACAGTCAGTTAATTTGTTTTGACTGCTGGGCTGGCCTTGTTGAAATTGCCAGCCAGAGAGGGAGGGTTAATGTGCCCAGGGACTGTGCCATTAAATTCCTGGAAATGGTGGAATTTGGAGGATTTAGAAAGGATAAAAAATATAATAATTGACATGAAAATATGCAAGAACAAGTTTTTGTTCCTTTCTTTTCCAAGCTCCAAAAATACCCATTTATGCCAGCAGTGGTTGAAAAATGAACTTAATTGCCCTGCTCCAGGCACCAAAAAATGAACCCTTTCCAAATATATATGGCCCTATCAGATAACCCTTTTTTTTTTTACCAAATTCCAGAAATTGATAGCCCACATATATGAAGAACCTTAATTTCAATTTGATGGAATCATAGACTTTTGTCCCCAGCCTATTATGATGCATGTGACGTAGTCGTAGCGAGCCATACAGTGTGGCTTATATCAGATGTTAACGGCCCGTTGTAATGTACCCCCACTGTGCATAGAATGCTATAGAATACCGCGCCATTGAAGCCATACAGCAGAGTGGCGTTCTTGCTGTTCATGTTCCGTAGGGGGTAATCCTTCCTCTGGCGGGTGAGTATACAGTTGGCAAGGCAGTCCAGTTTAAACTGCCGGTACGTAGTGTGTATAGTTTCTGACGGGATGAGACTCCACTCAGATCAAGTAAGCTGCTTTGCGTTTTCTCCATGTTGTAACTTTTTTTTTCAGTGTCCGTTAAAGGTTTAGTTAGTCCAGAATCAGTTCTTGGCCATACTCTCTCCAGAGTTACAAACAATGTAAGATGGGTACTTTTCAAAGCCCAAGAATAGGTTGACCTGTTTAGCTTGGTCCGAAAAAAAATGATTGCAGCTTGGGCAGTTTAGGATGTTGTTAGACTTGCGTCAGTCAATCAGTCTGTTAGTCTTTCAGTCAGTCCGTTAGTGAACCTGTCAGCCAGAGAACAGTAGTCTGGCCAATCAGGTCTGCCAAATAGTACAAGTTGAAGGAAAACAAATTCTCAGAAACATTTTTGATATCTTCTGCCTCCCCTCTCCCCCCCCCCCCCATAAACGGTCACAATCAGACCAAAAATACTTACAATTATAAATTTCTAGACAAGAATTGTAACAAGATGCCCCATTTTTGTCGCTACGTCTTGTCCGAGTTGATCTTGTTTGTTTGTTTGTTTGTCGATGACCGTCGGTGATGCAACATGACCGCTCTGAGGTATGTGGTACAATCCATTTTTTCGTAGCAGTAGAGCATTAACAACGAGAGTGATTTTGTTTCAGTGACCTAACGGTTTGACCTCTGAACTTTGAACGACCCCAGACTGAGATCGTTGCAGGAATTGTGCTCGTCTTCAAAGAAATCAGGAAATGGATTTTGCAGGTTATTTCTGTTAGAAACATGAATTTCACAGTTAAGGCCGGTTCATATACTTGGCGCAAAAGTGAATGCGAATGCGAATTTGTGACAAATACTCCCACTGTGAATTAGCAATAGTTGAACACATTTCAAATTTTATGATGAATGCTTTCAAATTCGCTTCGCATTCGCCTTTAAACTTACAAATCAACGATCATGCCATATTGGAAAGTTTGGACTCTTTTATACACACAGATGAAAATTTGAAGGCCGCAAAAAGAAGACATGAATGTAAGCTTTGTACAATTTAAATCAGTGTTCCTATTTTATCAAATAGAACAGAGGGTGAAATTATGACAAGATATCAAACATTTACTGACTGTTTCTCATATTTCTCCCAAAAAAAATTGTGCATTGTTTTTTTTGTAAGAGCAGTAGAGTGTCAAATTGCACCCTCTGTTAACAGATACTTGAAACTTGCAATTTTCCTATAAAAGGAGGTTATTTAAATGAAAATATCTAGCAAGTTGAGTTTATATTACTGTTGTAAAATCCACTTTGTAATCTTTTAATTATTGTTAATGTTTTCCAATTTTGGAAGGAAGAAAATGTAGGTGTGAAATACACTGGTTTTGTTTTCTTATTGGTACATGGTAGCAGTTTCTGTTCGGTAACATAACTTTTAAAAAAAACTGAAGAAAAGAAACAAATACTTTGAGATGTGCTCGTTCTTTGTCTAAGGTTGTGTAGAAAACAGAAAAGGCTTTTTGAATTTTGTTTAAATAATAATAAAGCATGTGTCTCTTGTGAAATGTAAGATTGCTGAGAAATTTACTTTTAAATAGAATAATGGATATTGTCATTGCTATCAGTATGAAAATGAGATGAAAGTGTGGCCACATAGAAACTGTTACCATGGAAATCAGTTCTTCCTGTTATGTTCAATATACATGTAACCTGAGTTTCCCTTGCAGGTTGAATTCATGTTTTTTATCCCGTGGTGACGCTTTGAACGATAACTGATTTTCAGTCTGCCTCTCTGTAACGATGCCCCTGCCTTTGAACCACCTTTGAAAGTCCAGTCAGAGGTTGTGTTAATGTCAAAGGTCACGACCCCTGACTTGGATGAAGGGTTGGCAGGGTCATGAATCATTACGATTCAAATGAACCGCATTTTGCTTCCAAAGAAGGTGGAAAGTTCATCGAGAATGACTTTAAAAAAAGGCACAATTTGCCAGAAAGGAAGACGAAAACACAAATCTGGTTCAATTTGGATCAGGTTGCGTTGGCTGGTTATTCAAAGTGCCAGATTTCGGTGCCGCACCTAGCCTTCCAGGGGGAGGCTGTCTTGATTAAGTTTGCAGAAACCGTCAAGATAAAGAAAAGCCAACGAGCAAAGATAAGCGATATTGGTGGTTGCACCCTCACCCAGCGCATCTACACAAGGGAAGGAGCCAAGCGTGTGAGGCCTTTGAACCGTATTCAACCTGAAACTATATATGTGTGATTGCTCAATGATGTTATGTCGATAAAACAGTGTCAATGACGATCCTCGTCCATCTATTTGCAAGATGCTTGTGGCACCAAGTGGACGACAGTGATCGCAAAATTGCCAAAAACATTGAAAAATTTGATTATTTTCTTCTATATTTTGTGTGTGTTCTCATTCATTAGGTTTGTCAGCTAGAAGGCCTTATATCATTGAGGCAGGGATATGTTGAGATTTGCGCATTGTTTGTGCTTGAAAAGATGTCAACAAATTTTGGGGGGATTTGGATTTTGACAAAACTTGGAGTTGAACTCAACTTCCCGTTCAGTATGGGTTTATGAACTGCAATAACGATTGGTTGCCACAAATGTGGTATTGTTCGCCGCCTATATGTGTCTTGCAAATGGATAGATGAAATTGTAACAGTTTGTGCATGGACTTGTGTGCAACCAATTACATAGGTATTTAGACCAGTTACATATTTCCATTCACCTCAATGAGGAAGTGTTTTTCTCTGCATATTCCCTCTTAAACTTGCACTGGTTTATGTCCCATTGTGCATTTGGCATGTTAGTCTTGAACCAAGACTGGACTTCGATTTTATTCCACTAAGACCGGTCCCTGACAAAAGATAAAGCTGCCCTTGTGGTAGAGGTCGCTATCAACAAGATGAACCATATATGTCTTTGGAACTTCGGCAATGCTACCCTAAAATTCCAAGCGTACCCCACGCACGTGGATTAGCTTGAGTACAGCGCGTGTGGTATGCTCAGAATATATGGGTAGCACTGCCAAACTTCCTTTGACAGGATTCATCGCCATTGACACTTGACTGGGCTTGTCAGGGACCAGCTGTATAGGAAATTATATTCCAAATCCAGTCATTGGATTAAGACTAGCGGCATGTCACTCCAAAGTCAGACGTACGTTTCATGTTTTGTTATTTGCAGACATACTTGGTGCTTGGTTGTGGTATTGAGAAAGTTGACTAGAGATGCGGTACAAAAGTCTAAACAGAGTGGCACCTCAGAAAAAAAACCTGGCCATAAAGTTCTGTTTTAACCTACAACATAAAAACTCTTAGGCAGTTTCACCACATCTAACAGTTGAGATGTTTTCAGTATGTCTCGGTGTTACAAGATTTTGCTCGACTTTCTGATTTTAATTTCCTTGTAATCATTTTTGAAATTTGAGGCTCCTCTTAGCTGCAAAGCTTCTTAAATAGACATTTTCTCTTTATCACACACCACTTTTCCCCAACATTCAATGAATATCTTGTGATTAGTTTTTATTCGACACAGATAAAAATTTCTTAGAAAATTTGTAACCGCTTTGAATTTTCACATCTCACGCGTTTCCCCCCGTCTCTATTCTGTCTTGTCCCTCCAGGCAGCAGAGGATAGGGAGAAAGACCGGCTGGCCCGGGAACAACGCCGGGAGGAGCGTGACTCCAAACGCGGGGACACCAAGGACCGCGACAAAGACCGGGAACGGGACAGAGACCGGGACAAGGATAGGGACAAGGAACGCGAGCGGGAGCGGGAACGGGAGCGGACGAGGGAGAGGGAGAGACGGGACCAGGCTAAGGAGAAGGAGAGAGAGGAGAAAAGGGACAGGGAAAGGTCATTATTACATTTACTTTTGTTTTCGTTTCATTCCATTTTATTTTAGTTATTTTCGTTTTGGTTCATTACGATTCACTATGATTCTTCCTTTTTTAGTATGATATTTTTTTAAATTTTTTTTTAAGAATTAAAAATGAATTTGACCAAGGTAATTGAGGAACTGTGGTATTGTATTGTAACTGAGCTCGATAGTCTTAGAGGTCACTGTTCTAGAATTCTCAGTACCATTGTAAATTGCAAACATTTAGAGGGTCCCTAACCTGTGCCTTACTAAACCCTTTCAAAGTGCTTTAGTATAAAGCTTAACCCTAACTCCCTAGGCCTTTTTGCTAGGATTTAGCTTCAATCCTGCAAATTCCTCAATTATTCCTTGAATATGGTCCGTGGAGGGGTGACCACTGCCTGAATCCTGCAAAACTCTGCGGCAGTGATTGTCAATGTGTTGAGGCTTGGCCAGTGACATCCTGGAGCAGTACGGATGATTTCAAGCATAATCCAGGCCTATATTTATGCATGGCTGAGCAAAAACAACACCAGATCCGGCCCAAGACCTTGACAAAATGCATCCTACGAAATCAGTAACGCACTTTTGCCATGTAACCTCAATCCTCCAGATTCCTCCACTTTGGCAAAGACGATTTTGAAGGATTCAGGGCGGTTAGGGTTAAAAGATGCCCCATGTTAACTTAACTGTCCAGAGTGTAACGAACGTAAATGAAAGTCTGTAGTCCTTTGAAAAGCAAATCAGCAGTTGTTCAAGAACTCCATGTGTAGGCTTTTGCTATACTTAGCAGACAAGCCGAAAAATACCCTCAAAGAGCAAAGTTTATTGGTAATCTTGCTTAATGTTTGTCTCTGTTACCTCCAGGAGGCTTGAGCGGGAAAGAGAACGGGAGAAAGAACGCGACCGGGAAAAGGAGCGGGAGAGAGAGCGTGAGCGAGAGCGGGACCGGGATCGCGACAGGGACAGGGACCGCAAACGAACACTCGACAGGGACGATGACCGCGATAGGTTTGAAGAGGAAGAAGATTTCGAGAGGAGGAAGCTTGAGAGGAAACTGCGGGAAAAAGAGGAGGCCTATCAACAGGTCAGTAGTACAGTATTAATATTGCCCTACTCAGAGGGCAGTAGTAGTGATATTGACTGCTCAGGAGGGCAGTAGTAATACTTCAAAGTTCTATTGTCCTTACCGAACATTCACTAGTACTTTTACTGACTGCTCAGAGGACAGTAGTAATACTTCAAAGTTCTATTGTCCTTACTGAACAGTCACTAGTGCTTTTACTGACTGCTCAGGAGGACAGTAGTAATACTTCAAAATGACTAGTGCCCTAACTTAAATGTCAATAGTACAACTACTGACTGCTCAGGATGGCAGTGGTTACACTTCAATATGACTATTATCACATTTCAGTGTGACTGATCGGTCAGTGGTACCACTACTGACTGTTCAGGTAATGCCACTATCGACTGCGCAGGGGGGCTACAATATGATATTTTCCTCCTGTGAAGGATATCTGCTAATAATTTGCACCACTGACTGCCAAGGAAGGCAATAGTTACACCTCAGTTTGACTATTGCCCGACTGAGCAGTCAGTAGCATCACTGACTTTGACGTCACTTTACCACCTTGTGTTTCTGTCTCCTACCAGCGACTGAAAATGCGGGAAAGCCGTGAGCGCAAGCGCGCCCGTGAATACGAGAAGCTACGGGAAAAACAGGAAACGGAGAGAAACGAGATGGAGAAAGAGGCCAAGCGACTCCGCGAGTTCCTGGAAGATTATGACGACGAGCGAGATGACCCCAAGTATTACATGTGAGTTCAGTTGATTGTTCCTGCCAAAGTTCAAGTTGTTTTTTTTTTGCTGCACTCAGGAATGTAACTTTTCCGCGGATCTGCTGATTTCCTTGTTTTGTACTTCTCATGAATGCAATTACAAATTGGGAAACACTATACAAAGTCTTGTGTTGTTTGGAATTTCCACTTTTTTTTCTAAATTTCCAGTTGCATGCATGTGCACTGTTTGGAATGTCAAACTTTGTATTTGAAATCTCGTGAATAATTTAGTTTAATAGACATGACTCTTGAACGCCAGTCTGAAATTTGGAAGGGTTTGGTGCTTACATTGTTTGCTGAACAATGTTCTACACAGAATGTTGATCATAAACAGACATTTCAGTGGTTAGAAGCGACGTGAAATTGACCCCTGCCCCTTACCAAGTCCTTTTTTGTCATTCTGTCAGGGGGAGTGCGCTGGAGCGAAGACGCAAGGAGAGAGAAAAGGAGATTGACAGCGACAACCGGGACCGCCGACGGGAACGAGAGGAACTGGAGGACATCAAGCGCAAACTTCTGGAGGAGGGGCACGATAATGTGGAGGAAGAAATAGAAAAGGTAAAATTGGACGTCTCAGTGCTAAAACTGAACTTATTACATTCCATGTTTTTTAATGTAATTTAACAGCAATTCAGCTTTTGGCTGCCATGGTTAAATAAAATAAACCATTTCAAATCAAATCAAATCAAATCAAATTACAGCCTTTTGTAAACACAAAATTTTGTTTATTTTGGAAATTTATGTATTTTAAAAAATGAATTAAAGACATGAGACATGCATAAACCTAAAACTTGGATAGGCAATTGTTCCATTGTTCTAACATCACAGGCAGTAAAAAGTTGAAGTTTGTTTTCAGTAAAAATAAAAAAATAAAAACGGTCACAAGTCCATTGCAAATCCAGTCAAAAATAAATTACAAGTTAGCTCACAAGTATAGGCCGATGAGGGATAACAAATAGCAAAGGAAAGCATTTGTCACCTTCATTTGACTAGCTTCTGACATGTTTTGGACGGGATGACTTGCGATGGACTTGCGAGGTCTTCTAAGGACTCATGGTGGACCTGTAAGGACCTGTAAGGACTTGTGAGGACTTATGATGGACTTGTAAGGACTTATGATGGATTTGCAGGGACTTGTGGGGACTTGCAGGGACTTGTGAGGACTTGTGAAAACGTACAAGGACTTTTGATAGACTCGACCACAACACGGGTCAATTTTATATTAATCAATGACTTGTTTAATGGGTTGATGACTATTTTTGTTTGTTCGTTTACTTGTTTGTTTCAGCTTGAGCAGGAACGAGAGAAGCACAGGTTACCTCAGTTGGCGTTGGTTCCAAAGGAAGAGAAACCTAAGCTGGAACCCACGATGAAGCCGCTAGATGTTCCTGAAGAACCAAACCCAGAAATGGCCGTGAGTTCAGACAAGATGTCACAAAACCAATTATCTTCTTGGGTAATTTGAATCCTTCATGCAAATTTCAATCAATCCATAGTCTCGGCCGTGTGACTTAGTATATATACAATAAAACAATAACCCTATAGGGTATTTTGGCTAGAAACCCTGCTAAATGCGACAACATGCAACACTTGTCAAAATGACAAGCCTGCTCAGTGTAGCAAGATTCATCAGGTCAAAGGTCTCAAGGCCAAACTGCCTCAGAATCTGTGGTCACCCACTGCAGCAGGGTACGACTGTTGCATTGATCAGTAGGACTAGCTCTCATTGTCTCAAAAGTGGCCATTTGTGCATTAGTGTTGACTGTTGGTGGCTCAAAGTAACAAGATCCCACAGATTTCGACACCTGATGCACTGTGTTGTGTCTGGCAGGGTTAGGGATACTGTCAGGTGTTGACGTCACCATGCAAATCTTTAAATCTTATCTCTTATGTAACTGTGCAATTCATTCAGAAGTTGTTCTCTGGCAAGTGCTCAGTTGTATTTTAACAGAACGTTTTGAAAGCCAGCTCATTTTGGCCACAGTCAACGGATGAGCCACAAGTTTTGAGAGAGATTAGCCATTGATCGTCCTAGTGGGAAGTCAATCTTCAGAGCAATATGTAACACCCTTTAAAACCCTGCAGGCCAGTTTCAGGTGAAGGGATATGAAGTGTTACAGTAACTGTGTGACACAGAGAGTCACTGCACACAAAATACTGCACTGTAGGGAGTAGTGAAGCGTGACCGAATCTGCCTGCTTGCCCTGAGCTTATCCACACAAAAAAATTGTGCAGGGATGTGAAGTGTTATCCATACTCCATAGAAGATTACCTCAAAGGAATTTGAAGTGTGGGTGCGAACTCTATGGGCAAAAGTGCTTTTGCAAAACTGGAAGGGTTGTCAAGTGCAGAAGACTAGAAGTGTATATCTAAATTTGTCCATGACTTCCGAAATTCTCAGTAATGAAAGGTACCTTTGACACCCCCTCCCCTTCTCTTCCCCCTCTTCAGGCCCTGCCCCCAGTACCGGGACCTCGCACCCCCGAGTCCTCCGATGGGAGCCCTGAGCCTCTCTCCGCCCAATCAGCCGAAGAAGACAGTGACCAGCCCCCTGCGAAGGAACCACACAAGCCCAGACTCAGCTTTGGAGGTCTTAAACTTGGTCAGTCACATAAAAAAAAAAAAAAATACATGGGACAGTTAACCTAGGAAAATTCAAAGGCATCGTTGTAGCTAATGGTGTGCAAAACTGTTGGAGTGCAGTTAGGCGTTTAAGATGAAGGAGCAATCTTGCAGATTTTGATCGTTCCCAGTCCTGTTTTTAGAAGCTAGGACGTCAATTTCTGTTGAAGCCACACATATTAGCTCCTCATCCTTTGGTTTTCAAATTCACTTTGGTTTCTACTGTAAGTCCTTTTTCTTTAATTTTCTTCAGATTTTTTCAAAAATTTTTCAAAAACCTTTTCTTCTCCCAGTTGGAGCCAATGATCCCCAGTCATCTGCTGCCGCCAAACGCAAGAAGCTTTCGGTGGTGGAAGTCTTCAACGAGGACGAAGACACGACAGACACTGGCAAGAAGAAACGCAAGCTGGTCCCCATCGACTACTCGGAGGAAGAGATGAAGGCTGTTGCAGGGGGCCAGTCTCAGGCCGTGGCCTCGGCTGCAGAGGAGAAGAGAAAGACCATCAAGAATCTGATTGAGAAGATCCCAACAGCCAAAGAAGAGCTCTTCAGATACAAAGTAGACTGGGCAATTGTCGATGAGGTTGGTATCAGTGAATGGAGTATCAGAGTTCTTAATGTATAATAGTCTAATGGTGCTTGTGTTCTTCGGCAAGACACTTTACCACAGTTGTATTAGATGTCAAGTCCCCTGCTGATGTACCATGGTGCTTGGGTTATGGTGTCTGACTTATGTGCTGAACCCTGACAGA
The DNA here is from genome assembly GCA_029964075.1 of Patiria pectinifera. NCBI lineage: Eukaryota > Metazoa > Echinodermata > Asteroidea > Valvatida > Asterinidae > Patiria > Patiria pectinifera. Next base: position 41,157,772 of record CM057142.1, on the reverse strand, counting down.
GTTTATGTTATTTGTGTTCTTGGGCAAGACACTTTACCACAATTGCTCATAAGGAGTGGAATTTTTCTGTGTTTTTGCCCCAGATTTGTGGATTTAAAAACCTAAATGAGAAGTTTTGTTACTGTGTTTCTTTCTTGCTGGGTCAGAGGCTTATTGGAAACCATTTTAGTGGGCAGTATTTAGGAGTGCTGTTTTAGGCAAATACATACATGTTTCTTGGACCCTGTGTTACTCTAGGGCTCCACCAAATAGTCTTTGTGGATTTGGTAGGTTTTCAGAGATGAAACTTTTCCGATTTTAATCGGAAAACCGACTTTTTGAATTTTCCAACGAAATTTCCGATTTTTTTACAGTGTGACCCACAAAATTTGATTTAGTAAGGATTTTTTTCACAAAATGTCATTTTATTTCAATCATAATTTCGAAGAAAAGTCGATGAAAAGTCGATGGAAATGGCACGTTAAAATCATCGCAAACGTAGTTTTAATCTCTTTCACCAGTCGTTATTGGAGTGTTTCAACGGTAGAAACACAGGGCATAACACTGATCGGAGCCTTCTCCGGCTGGACAAAAGGTTAAACATTGACAGGCGACAGTATGGAAAAATCACTGTGTCGCACGTGCGTGCATGTACTGCACGTAATGAGTTCGAGTACCGTCTGCTAGCACATGGCCTGTCAGGAACGGCCCCGAACGGGTAGCCTTGTGAATGATCCAGTGGATAAAATCATTATGTTGTGCGATTTTCGGAGGTTTTAAATTTAGTTATACAAAATACAATGCCTTAAAAATCGGGATGATTATCTCGAGGATAGCGAAGAGAGCATTAGCGAAACATTTCACTGGCATTTGTTAGAAGAGAAAGACGATAATACCTGATTTTTTCCCACGTATGAATGCAAGTGGAGTAGTGGAGTTGTGTGGTTGAATGGACATGATTGAAGCACCATGAACGGTGCCTTGTCTTTCGGACTTTTCCCTAGACTTTCTCAAGTAAGAAGTGAACTTCTTTATTGATGACTCCGTTACTCTAACCGTAATTCGGGCATTTTATGCAATGAAAACACTGACCATTTTTTTCACCGTAAAATTTTGTTTGAATCGAAAATAAAGCAGGAGTAGGTGTCCGGAAATTGGGCATGAAGTGTATTGTACATGCATGTACATGTGTGTAATGCAGCGCGGCCCAGATTTCGGACACGTATTTTTCTTCGGCATATTTTCCGATTTTTTTGCCATATGCCAGTTTCATCTCTGGGTTTTTTCTAAGTCTCTCCCGTGGCTTTTACATGTACATCTCTAGCATGTTATGGTCCCTGACACGAGGTCTGAACCATGTGCAGTAGTAAGTGGCTTGGAAATCAAGGATCATTCATAGCCAATGTGTTCTTGGGCAAGACACTGTATCACAATTGTTTATGCCCCAGTAGATGCTAATGCATCTGTGGAGTGCCATAGTCCAGTGGTTATGCGTCCAGACTCATGTACCATGTTAAGTGGCATAAAAACCTGGCGGGGATCATATGTCAAGTTTCTTGGTTTAAGTATCTGCAGAGCACCAAGGTCCGATGTATATTGCTTCCGAGTCTCTTGGGGATCATGGTGCTTATGTCCTTGGGCAAGACATTTTACTTCAACTGTCTTTTTCCACCAAGGAGTATCAGTCATTACCTGAACAGATTACTCTCTGCATAAAACTGATCTTATGTTCCAATTAACAGGGGATGTGAAAATAATGTGACGTGTAGCACTTCCAGACAGTGGTGTAAATAACTATTTTTTTATCCATGTTGGTTTGCATACTTATTTTTCTGCCATTTTTTCCTTCGTTCCAGTCTTTGATGGAGAGACGAATCAAGCCCTGGATCAACAAGAAGATAGTGGAGTACATCGGTGAGGAGGAGGCAACGTTGACGGAGTTCATCTGCTCCAAGCTTCTGGCTCACAGCTCAGCCGAGAGCATACTGAGCGACATCACCATGGTAACGTTACGTTATAAAATTACGCCAGTAGTGGTCAAAAACCGATATCAAAATCTTCCTGACATAACACTGGCGATTCAGATTTGAATCGGCCTGATGACTCGGCAAGCTTGGTGGTACAGTGGTCCAGACCTCTGCACTAGTAAGCAGGCGTTTGTGGGTTCACGTCCTCTTGACTTCCCAGTAACCTCATTAAAGTGAAAATATTTCACATGGAATTTTTTGAAATTCCTCAGGGACATATCAGAAAAAAACTCGGGAACCCTGAACCAGCCTCAAGTTCATGATCTTGTACTCTCTTTTTCAAAATATTCACTTTAATCTTGTATTTTTCTTCTTTTTACCTCGATATCCCCGCAGGTTTTGGATGAAGAAGCAGAAGTCTTTGTTGTCAAGATGTGGCGGTTGTTGATCTACGAAGTGGAAGCCAAGAAGCACGGTCTGGTCAAATGACAATCAAGCAAATCATCCTAGATTCAAGACCTTGGAACCATTTCTGAAACCTCGGCTGTCTTTGTGGCTCAAGTTTTTTTAAGGTTTCAATATGTACATATGTAGCAGAGAGAGAGAGAGAGAGTCGTTCTTGGGCCCTAGCTCCTATACCGACTGGCACTTCAAATTGCGGAGCCAGACCTCGAAGCCATACCCGAAGTTTCAGAAATGGCTCTCAAGATGACGCCTGTGAAATGAAAGGCAGTAGGCTGGTACCAGCGTGCGTTTGGGGAGTCAGTGCTGAAATCACTGTGTAGGCTACAGGAGCCTTACCAAGATGTGCTGCAATTGATGAGGGTTTACATTGTATCAACAAAAGGATTTTTTTCTGTCTGTGACAAGAGATGTTAACTGTATGTTTGTAATTGCCCAAAATGGCCATTTTCTGATCGGAAACGCTTTCTAGTATCTTTATGGGCTCCGTGTGCAAACAAAAGAGGGCGCATTTTTACCACTTTTGAGAGCCCCGTGGACAGGACACACAGCGTGTGCGTACTGTACTGTACTGGTTCGCGTGCGAAGTACGCACGACTTCCTGAATGTGACAAAGCTATTAGCCACAGCATCTTTGCGCGAGCGTCAGGCTTGCAAATAAGTTCCTATTTAACTTGCGATGGTCTCCCAGACTAATCCCCGCCTCCAATAAATTTGGATCATTCGAAATACGTAGTGGATGAATTGGAAACCAGTCTAGGTCTCCCCCAACTCTCTTTTTCTGGCCGTTGAAGGGGTACTTGTGCACGGAGCCCGTAATAGGAAATATTCACCTTTGTTACCCTTATCCAATTTATTTTCCAGTAAACTACATTTTTCTTACCAAGTCTTTGACAAAGCTGCATCCAAATCTTGTCCAGGACCAGTAGTAGCCTCCATTTTTGAGTACGAGTTGTGTAACCTTTGATATTTTGTTCATTACATATGTTGTTCCTTTTATGAGAAAACCCTATCAATGGCAAATCTAGTTTTATGCACAATTGGATACATGAATCCTGCTCTCACAAAAGGAGGGTAAAGCCACAGAATGTACAATGTATTCCATATTAAATGTTTCCTGAACTGTTAAATTGCTGGATTTTTCCATCATGCCAAAGACTCGCAGTAAACCGACTCCAACACATTCGTATATTATTAGGAAGCAGTGTCTCATCTCCACCAGTTTGAACATTTTCCAAGTTGATTTCTGTGACTTTATTGTAATTTTGTGGGTGTTAAAAAGCTTCTTTACCAGCGACTTTCTCCTATGACATTTCTTGTTTTCTCGTTTTTTTTTTAATGTTTTTTTTGTTTTGAGGAATTCATTCATGATCTCAACTTAAGTCCCCTTTTGGTCTAAAAACCTTTCCCTGCTGCAAAATGACACAAAAGTATGAAGAAGACCCAATATATTAAATATGGATGTAATTTTAAAACAGTTTTCTAATAAAATTTAAAAAGTCAATTTGCAGACTTCATTTTTTCTTTAATTTTTGTGTTTTCCATTCTGCCGATGTGCACAACTCATATTAATCAGTTTGGCTTACCTTAAAACAATCTTGTTACATATATCACACCTTGGCCAAGTATCATAACACCTGTTGTTTCTTCACTCTTTGTGCATTTACCGATCCGCGATCATTGTGCTTTTCTTTTCAGGTTTCTCTAGATAAGATAAGTGTGTTTTTAGTTTATACCGACTATCATTTTCATGACTGAAATTTTTTCATTATTTTTTGTTACAAATTGTCACTGATTCTGATTCCGAATCCAAGATTTCATGATCTGATCATTGCTATTTGAAATGCAGTTTTGAATGAAAGCTCTCAATAAATAAGCACTTGTATATATCTTGGAAAAATACATTGGCTCGTTTGTGTGAATCTATGATTTAATCCAGATAAACATCAGGACTCTGCATTCCAAGTTATGTCTTTTATAAATGTACTAATTGGCACGCAACTAGGAAGCATCAAAGAAAACGAGGACATTTCAAGCTTTAGGCCCCCCAAAAAAGTCTCCGGTTTCTGGTATGGAGCTTGCCCCAAAAGTGGTGTGGCGACGCGGCTGGTTTTTTTTTTTTTTTTACTTTTTTTTCTTCAAATGTCGGCTGATGACTGCAAATGGTGCCCGACTAAATTTAGTGCAAATATATGGGAGTCCAGAGAGGCCACATAAAGCTTATACTCGATCATAACCCCATCTAAAAACATGTTAAAATTGTGCAGCAGCAGGATTCCAGTCAAACCAGTGAGTTTGGTGGTTTTGAGACATCATCTTACATTGAAAAAAAAACTATTTCATTTTGCCTGTATTGTATGCCTGATATATTGATCTCAATGGTTGCTGCCTACATTACTTCTTGAAGTTAAAAAAAAAAAATGAGAACTTCCAAGGTAAAGAGTTGCTAGCCAATATACAATCGAACATCCTCACAGCTGGATTTATACACATTGACTCTTTTAGCATTTAATTCCTTTGGCAGTTTTCAACTACGCTTACAAATTTATTAGGAGTTCTTAGTAAATAAGCAAGACGCTCATAGTGTCAAATTAGTATTCAATGCCTAACAATGTTTTGCAATATTCTGAACAAACTACTTAATCGTCAATAGAAACCACAACTACTGGCAATATTGTCACGACTCAAAACTGCGTGCACACAAATAGAAAAGCTTGTGAACCATTTAGCAAATTTGATTACTACAGTTTAGCACAGCTGTGGTACATTATGACGCACTAGGGTTTGCAAGTAATTCAGGTTTCACATCTGAGTGTTGGAATTGTACTCAAACCCTGGGGGGGGGAGGGGGGTTCAAAACTACCTGTTACACTATAAATATAATTATTGTTACTTATGAGGGTGAGTGGGACATGGAATATTATCTTCAAGTAAACTTGAATCCTCGATCCTGATTGGTCGATCCATGGCAACAAGCCGTGCTACATATAACCATGTAGCACGGCCTCAGTCCATACCGCACTCCGCGTATTACGCTGTTCCAAGATGCGAGCGACATTCCAGCTGCATACGCTAAACTGCTGAATGTCCGTGCTCGTTACAACAGTACTGTACTGCGCGTCAAGTTTGCTTGAAGATAAATTCGTTATCACACTCGCGCTCGTGAACACTGAAAATGTAGTGCGTTTGTGTCCCACATACCACTCGGCCTTCGGCCTCGTGGCATGTGGAACACAGACGCACTTCATTATTCCGTGTTCCACTCGCGCTCGCGGGATAACTAATAATGTAGTGTGTTTGTGTCTAATATGCCACGAGGCACCACATTTTCTATCTACCATGAAGCACTCGTGGGATAATAAATTTATCTTCAAGCAAACTCGATGTACAGTAAAGATGCAAAGCGCATGCTGCAGTCACTTTGTTAGCAGTTTTCTCATAGACCATGTGACATTTGTTTACAAAATTGGAAGTTTCAGCAAACTTTCAGCAAACGGTTCTCTTCTGCACTGCATATGCATTGTATATCTATTGAAACATAAATGGTTTAAAAGTGTTGACATGTACTGTCTACTGTGGGCCAAATAACATGCAAAAGATGCTTACATGTTTGGGTTAACCAACGGTTAGCTGTCGGCATGACGTCACATGGTCTGCGCATGAGAATGCAGCAGAAAAAACGCGCGCATCTTAGAATAGCACAAGTGCAATATGGACCATGCTACATGGCATAATATCACACTGTTCCTGCTATGGATTGACCAATCAGGTTCAAGTCTGCTTGAAGATAAAATCACATGCCATCGGTTACATAGAGCGTTCACATCATTCTAGAAACAAATTGTTTAAAGTGACATACAAAAGATCCCAAAACAGTTATTTTTCTCTGTGTTTTTGCACTCTTCTTAAGAGTTGAATGTTGTGCTCAGTGCAATTTTAATAATAACTTGGTTATCATTTTGTCCTAAATATTCTAAATATCCTAAATCTTTGATTTTTACGTTAGTTTCACTTACCTTGACACAGTGCACAAACTTTTTTGGTACAAAATAATACTCTACACAAAAGTCAAATATATGTACATTTAAAAGGGCTCTTTCAATATAAATGCTCTACAAAATTCAATTACAATTTCATTATTATTTTCAGTTAAAAACATTCTAGCACATAAAATTCTGCGGTGTGTAAAATGTATTACACGTACATTTGCAAATAAATACATATCAGCCTCCACATATAAACCTCAACACAAATATTCACTTTCAGACTAATTAAAAAACACATAGCGAGTAAAGTAAGACAGTTTAATTAAACAAAGAGCAAAATTTGTTTATATATGCATTCACATTTTTATGTGGCCACGTTTGCCACGAGGGAATTTTAAAAGTACATAAAATGTATCCTTTACAAGTACATCACTACTTGTCTACCTCCAACAATTAAAAAACAAAGACCCAGAGCCCACAAAATTCTATGCAATTGATTCAGAATGGCTAGTCACTGGAAGTCTTTTCATGCATCTGGTCTACACAACAGGCTGGATTTAGCCCATTCACTGGTTTTATGGGGTAATCCTATATGATAGCACTGCCCGGCACACAAGTTAGTCAATGAGTTATTGAGGTACAAAGAGGATTATATGCTGCCCTCTAGTGTGAACATTGTGTCCAGTAAAATAGACACTACCCAATTTCCGATACATGTAAAGCAAGTTCAAACAAAACATGCGTATTTGCGTATGACAAAGTTTGATTGTTATACCTCCCTCTTGAATACTGTATTTTCATTGGCCTAAAACGATCACGTGTTAAGTTTTAAAAATGTCATAGCATACTCCCTGTGGGATATCACGTACGTGGGATATGATGTTCTGAACACCCGAGGGGCACATGCGCCCAGAGGGTGTTCAAAACGTCATATCCCACATCACAGCAGTCAACAATTGTTAATTGAAGTTGTGAGCATTTCATATTCACGTCTACCGGTATGTTCAATGTTGACAACTATGTGTTTGTTTTTCCTGCTTGTTGGGTCCACATATCTTAAGAATGAAGTTGCAGCTTTTGTGAGAATTGTGTTTGCAGTGTCCGTCATTTAATGTTCTCAAACAAAACTGTTTGACTTTTGAATAAACGATAGTAAGCCAGAAAGCATTACCTCATAATTTAGCTGGAATATTTCTACACTGAATGTATCACTGACAGTATGTTTGACACTGCACCAGTTGATTGAAGTTGTTTTTATATGAAGAAAAGAACCATAAAAAGCACAGGCCATCGAGAAAACTAAAACGGTTCACATAAAATGATACACAAATGTCCAAGTTCAGGGTTTTGTCCACAATTTGGTAATCTATATAATGACCTGAACACCAGATATGTTCAAACCAGGCATATTTTCACTCAATGGAAAGACATTCGTTTTCAATGGATTATTAACTGTGTTTAAATAGTAAAAGTACAATGCATCAATACAAAAAACCGACCAAATGCATTCCCAGCTAGCTACACTTGTTCACAGAAGAGAACTAGTACAAAGTGAATCTCCATACAGGTATTTCTTCACTACTCAAACATATTTGGTTTCAGATCTGAGGTATAACAGTATACAGATACATGTATATTACCCACATTCTATTTCAGATACACATTCATACAATAAGATGCATACACATTGTAGCAAAATTACAATATCGTGTAGTCTACGCTACCGGAGGTACTAGTTCTAAAATCGAAGGTGCCAATATGTGGAAGGTGGACTGATGCAAACTCAGATCCTTGGATGTACTGAGCCTCAGAGTAGACTGGATGTCCAGATGCCAGATGAGAAAGATGACCAGTAACTGACGACTCGGGTGGCAGTCTAGGATCGGTCAGTTGGGGTGACACTCTGTAGTCTATGGGTTGACCGGCCATTCTGCATTCTACTGGCTGACCGGTCAGTCTATTGTCCATTTGAGTTAACACCCTGTTGTCAACGTGTTGGTTGGCTTGTGGCCTAGCATCTAGCTGCGCTGTTGTCATCTGCATCTGGGTATCCTGCTCAATGCTGACACCATCCACCGCTGAAGGCCAGGAGGTTTTTGGTTTGTTGACCCGAAAGCCGTTTTTCTTGACGTTTGTTTGAGGCTGCGAGTAGGGCACACTGTCAAACACTGGTTGGGGTTCTGCAGCGGAAATGGTGGTGGTTGTAGTCGTGGTTAAGCCAGCAGTGTCGGAGGGTTCCTTGTTATGCTTGCGCTCTTGATGCCGCTTCATGCTGGAGCTGTGCTTGAAGTCCTTCCCGCACACATTGCAACGGTAGCAGCGCTCGTCGCTGTGACTGCGCTGGTGTCGGCTCAGCTGGTTTTTGCGGATGAATGCCTTCTGGCATTTGTCACACTTGAACGGTTTCAGCTCACCATGGGTCAGGATGTGAACTTTCAGATGGCAGCTTTGCTTGAAGGCCTTGCTGCACAAGTGGCAGCCATATGGCCTCTTACTACTGTGAGTCGCCTTGTGCGAAACCAGGCTGCCTCGGTACTTAAACGACTTGCCACAGAAACACACAAATGGCCTGTCATCTGCATGCATGACCTTGTGCCTCTTAAGGTAAAACTCCTGACTGAAGCTTTTCCCGCAAATGCCGCATTTATACGGCTTCTCGGTGTTGTGGATGGCTTCGTGGACTTTGACATGTGACAACTGAGCGAAGTTCTTCCCGCAGTAGTTGCAGAGGTACGGTCGCTCTTTTGTGTGGCTGTTGCGGTGCACGTACAGGTTACTCCGGCAGCGGAAGGCCTTGCCACAATACTCGCAGAGAAATGGCTGCTCTCTCGTGTGCACCCTCATGTGGACCTTCCAACTGTGGGTCAGCATAAACTGCTTGTTGCAAACCACACATGTGATTGGCTTCTTGGCTTCCCCGCGACCTCGACTGTTCTGGGAGTGAGCGTCTCCCTCCATTTGTTCCCCTGGAGGTGGTCTCTCACTACAGGAAGTTCGCTGGTGGTACTTGCGGTTGGAATTATGGTTAAAACCCTTACCGCAGTACCAGCATTTGTAAGGTTTCTCCTTTGTGTGTGACATGATGTGGCTTTTCAGATGGGCGCTGGTCAGGAAGCTCTTTGGACACACCTTACAGACAAACTTCCGTTCGTTGCTGTACTTCCTGAAATGATACAATGCCTGACCAGATTGCTTGAAGACCACATGGCAGTCACGGCATTTGTACGTTCCCTCTTCTTCATTGTAGTCTGATCGATGCTCCTTCCGTTGCCCAATTTGGTCAATGTCTACGTCCCCGTCTGTTTCTGCCTCTTGTTGTTGGTTCCTTCTCTCGTGCATTTTCTGGTGTTTCTCATAGTACATCTTCAGCTTAAACTCCTTGCCGCACTCCTCACACTTGTAGAGCTTCATTGTGGAAAGTGCCAGTTTGCTTTCTGGATCCACGCCGAGGCATCCGTTCCTCTGGTGGGTCTTTAGGTTGCACTTATAGTTGAAGCCCTTCCCGCATCCCTCACAGGAAAGTGGCTTCTCTGAGATGTGGACCAGTTCGTGAGCCTTTAGGTGAGGGCTTGTCAGGAAGGCCTTCTTGCAAACCTTGCAGACAAACTGCCTCGCATTGCTAACCTTCTTCTGGTGGTAAAGGGTCTGCCCCTTCTGTTTGAACGTCTTCCCACAGTCTTGACACTGGTACAGTCTGATGTCCTTATTATAAATACACTTATGTTGCACCTGTCCCTGTTCAACCCCATTTGGGCTGTCAATTTCATTGTCAATTTCTTCCTGCTCCTCATCAAGCGACGATTCCCCACCTTCCGCTGTGCTTGCTTTTGCTTGTTTATTGTATCTCCTGGAGCTCTTCCGAATATTGTCCTCAACGCCTGTGATTTGAGGGCACTTCTTCTGATGGCATGTTAGATTGCTCTTGTAGTTAAACTCCCTCCCACAGCCATCACACTTTAATGCCCTTGTGGAAGAATGAGTCAACATGTGGGCCTTCAAGTGAGCACTAGTGAGGTAGCTGTTAGAGCATTTAGTGCACGGATAAGCCCTAGAGTTGGTTTCCTTTTTCTGGTGGTAAATTGTCTGTCCCTTCTGCCTGAATGTCTTTCCGCAGTCCTGGCATCTATAGAGGCCTTCTTTTCTGACAAAGACGGATTCGTGTCGCAGGTCTGATTTTCTTTGGTCTTCCCTGACATGATTACTGACGGCATCTGGCTGCGTTGATTTAGACTTCCCCCTGCGACTTTGACGATTCTGAGTGTGTGTCTTCTCATGATTGGTTAAGAATCCCTTCTTCTTGAACTGTTTATCACAGTGCCTGCACTTGAAGCTAGGGGTGTTTCTGTGGACTGCGGTGTGTTCCCTGAGCTCAGCCTTGGAGCTGAAAGTCTTGAAACAGATCTCACAGTCAAACTCCCTCTCAGTCTCGCGATGAGTTCTCTCGTGATCCAGAGCATCCTGTTTCTTGGCGAAGCCTCTTCCACAATCCCTACAAGTAAATAAGGCCTTCCTAGTACGGAAGCACCGGTGATTTTTTAGGGCGTCTGGTGAGTTGTAATCTCTCCCGCAGTCTTTGCAATAGTTCTCCCTCTGCATGACATGCTGTTGTTGGTGCTCTCTCAGCAGGTCTTCGTTGCAGAAGCTCTCAACGCACTCTTCACACTTGTAACTCCGTTCCGGTTTCCCTTTACCTCTCCTGCGATGCACCTTCCGTTCGTGCTGTTGAAGCTGCAACACAGTGGCAAAGCACTCGCTGCAATGCTCACACGAGTACTCGATCCGAATTTTTTTCAAGTGGCTGTACCGATGCTTCTGCAAGATGCTCTGGCGCCGGAAGGCCTTCCCGCAGTGCTTACAGGTGAACATCCGCCCCGCTTTGTGCAGCTTTTCATGTTGCTGGAAGCTCTGAAGGTTCCTGAAGATCCGCCCGCAGTGAGGACAGGTATAGCGCCTGCTGTCTGAGTGCGTTGCAAAGTGACTGCTCAGCAAACTCTCACTACTGAAGCCTTTGCAGCAGATGCCGCACACAAACTGACTCTCCGCCTTGTGGGTGAGTTGGTGTGCCTTCAGAGAGATGTCGTTTGCAAACGTCAGGTCACATTCCGGACACTTTAAGGAAGGCTCATCTTGACAGGTACTTCTCTGGGATGAAGGGCTCTCCACCAGGATTTCAGTTACCTCACTACCTGGCAGACCTTTAACGGACCTGCAAACCTCTGCATCTCCAGATGATTGAATTGGAGGGATTTCAGTGAGGTCAGCATTATCCAGAGAACACTGTCCAACAACAGACTGTAGCTGGCAGGACTCAGATTGGTCTGAAAAGACACAAGCAACAAATAGATGAGAAGGGGTGAGTTGATGTTTACCTCAAGGTCTTGTGAGGTTTTACAGGGTTTAACCTCGGGGATCAACCTCAAATTACCCCTTGGTAAAATTTTGCATTTTTTCCTAAAAATCCTCTTACAGCTGCTTGAGGGGAACTCCCTTTTCACATGCATAACATCCTGTATGTTTATAGGGGTTGTGCCACAGGGCAATATAAAATAACAATAATCAGTAAGCTTGCTAATCATAAGCGATTAACCTGTTTGGCACACATGCACAAACACAAAGACAGTTTGAAATTTGGTATGGTTTATTTATAGCTATTAGTATTCCAAACTGATGGTGAATGAAGCCAATGTGAATGAAACTGAAATACACAATCAATAAAGGGCCTTTCATTTTGGTTTTTGTGCACAAGTCTGTAGCTTCACAAGAACACTATGCACATGAAGGCAATGGCATTCAAATCGTCACCGTTTTGACGAAGTGACAAATCCGTCCATAACCGAGATTGTAAGCAATCCGAGATTTTCGAACATTCTAACATTTTATGATGTCCTTTACATGATGTCCTCAACATGATTAACAAAGTTTGAGAAACAAAATTCCTTCGTTCATTAATTTTGCTAATTACACAAAGAAATGAAAGTGCAACGCACTAGTTTTTTTTGTGTTGACGAAGTCTCATTGATTATACATGTGTGCTATATTAGATTTATGTAGCCTCCACGACTTGGGTTTTTACGAAGCTATGAATCTGCATTCTAGGAAGTGACGAAGTGACGAATATCTTTAGTAATCTATGTCTCCTAATAAAACATGATTTAATGAAAATTTTATTTGGCTACTTAACTACTGGGCTATCGCATCAGTTATATATTTTTCAATTCTTGGGCAGAAATGTTTGTGAGAAATCAATTTGAAAAAAATGGCCCAATTTTCTCAAAACTTGGTTTTGCAGCTGATTCATCACTACGTCAAAACGGTGATGAACTGTTTGTCATATGTTTTCTTGTGCATGGAGTCTCTAAGCCAAAGTCAAAAACCGTGTCAGGATTTTATGGCTATGGCCAGCTGTAACAGTGTTGTCTATGGGAAGTGGATTCAGCGGCATCCATGTAATTACTTTCTGTAGCCACATAATAGAACAGCCCTCCTGCCGTTAGATCAATCTCAGCCTTGATTAATGTCCAACATACATGCACCAAAGTCCAGCATGCGTGCTTGTGCATAACATATGTGGCTAGGAACATTTAGTGTGGCAGTGGAGAGGCACTCACGTTGTTGCCCATGATACACTGTCCATGGATCAGTATATTGCCTGCTGTAGCCACACAATGTATAAGCTCCCTATCAGGCCATTGAACACAAACATTCTAGATTGGACCTCATTTTATAAATCAGAACAAAGACTCACCAGTGTTATTGACAACAGGAACTACGTCGTCCCCAGTCTGCCTACTTTCAAGACCTATTGAGGACAGATTCTCCACAGGGGAATTGCTGATAACATCTTGGACGTCCTCTCTGAGGAGTGACAATGTTGGATCCATGGCAATATCTGAAGGGCAGACCAAAACAACATTTGTAATAATTAGAAAAAGTAACTTTTAAATGGTTAAACTTTCAAATTGAAAAACAAAAAAATAGTTTTGGCATGGTAAAACTTTCATGAAGCATGAAGCCAGTAGAAGTAGGGATTAGGCAGTCTAACCCTCCCCCTCCCCCAAGTGAGCCACAAAAAAACATGCAGCAAAATGTACCATATTTTTGTGCTAACACCCCCTTCCATTGACAGCTCACACTCCCTACCCCTTTAAGCCAAAGGTGGATCTGCCCCATGAAGGCCACTGTGAAATAATAGTGGCCACTCTCTATATTAAAAAAAAACCAGCACAAATCTGGGGGAGTGTTGCCTAGTGGTTAGAATTCATGACTCATGATCAGAGGGTCAGGGTTTCGGATCCAGCTGCTGGCTATATGTTGTGTCCTTGGGCAAGCCACTTCACCCTCATTTGCCTCTCTCCACCCAGGAGTACAAATGGGTACCGGCATTAGCTGGGGAGTAACCTGCGATGGACTAGCATCCCATCCAGGGGGTGTAGAAATATTCTCAGTCATTTCGTGCCACTGAAACCAGAGACAAACACCGGCCCGATTGGCCATTCATGACAAACTACTTTTTACAACCCTAACCTCCACAATGTGAATAGAATATATTTTGGACTATGTTGATGTTAGAATGAAGTACATGTTCATTGCTGCTTAGTACATTGGGGTGTAGTATCAAAATGCCATAAAACACTACAAATACTGGACACTAATGAGCTAGACTACTGCATACTACAAATTACTACCAGGAGTATTTTGTACCTCTAGGGGAGGCTTAGGGTTTCATATATATGCACTTGCAAATTGGCTGATTTGCATTCATGAAATTTCTCAGTTGCCAGACTACGGGCTCTGTGCACAAGTACCCCTCAATGGTAAGAAAAGGAGATTTGGGGAGACCACTGGCAGAGACTTTCCAATGCATTGCCAACAACGCCTGACACTAATGCAAAGACACTATGGCTTTGTGCACAATCAGAATGAAATAAGTCGTGCACACCGTAATTTTCGGAATATAAGCCGCGGCTTATACGTTGATTTTGCCCATGAAAATGTTTACTGCGGCTTATACACAGGGCGGCTTATACGCCGAGCCTTGAAGAATAAAAATGAAATTCACGTTTATTTAATGTACTGGTATAAGAAGAGATATGTTGCTGAAATGAATTATCAATTAAGAAAGTCATTAACGAACCGAAACCACGTGCCACGTAAAGGTACCGAGCGGTAAAAAGTATGGTGAAAGCTGTCTTCGATCGACGCTTGCAACAAGCCGTACGTGATTCTAGTGCTGCTGCATGCAGCATGCTTTCCCCGGCGGACCACACCATTTGAGGTAATATAGGGGTGTAATATCTTGGAAACAATCATTACCAAAATTTCCGCTGTTTAAAAAAAGAAAAAAGACGACTAATACTTTTTATGGTGTCCGAAACATTTCTTTATTCGATAATCAAATGTTCAACGTCACAATATAATTTTTGTACTTGAAATGTATTCAAGAAACGATGTAAACCTCAAAACAGGGACTACATCACCCCTTACAAAATTAATGGATTCGTCCATGAAAATGGCAGCATCGTTTTGACTATTTTCGAAGAAAGTTACGATCGAAACTTGAATACTGCTCGTTACTAATCACAAAAATTTGATAAGTTTTGAGATAAAAACGAACCTGTATATTTTTAGGACAAAACAAATCAGCATCTGTTGCCACAAAGCAAGATTTGTAAGTAGCACTCCAGTCAGACAACACACGCAATGGGGGAAAATCACGGTGGGTTGCATACTCGCTCACGTGCTGCAGGAAAATGTTGTCCTAGGCCGGCGCGGCGCAGGCTGCCGCGCCGGGCGATGTAGTATTAAATAATTAACTTTTATGGCCAGGGACCAGACGGTGCAGCCGGCAGCAATTCCCGGTGTTTATTTCTCATCATCAATTTCCACATTTGTTTGTGAGAGTATCGATTGTAAATGATTTGATACAACCTTTGTGGCCCGTTTTATAGCTTCTGTAGTGTAAATGGAACTGGTTCAGAGCATTTTGGCTAGAATTTGGAAGCCTTACAAAATTGAAACCGCTGCCGTCGGTGCGGCTTATACGCCAGTGCGGCTTATACGCCGACTTCAAATCTTAATTTGCAGATTTTTGCGGGCTGCGGCTTATACGCCGCGCGGCTTATATTCCGAAAATTACGGTACTTTGCGCTATATGCATGCGAATCAGTATGGACATGCGTTGTGTCCCGTCAACTGGGCTCTCGAAAGTGAAGCGCCCTCTCTTGTCCGCGTACGGAGCCCATAGATAGCACAATGCCAACCCAAAGCATGATAAGTACATCAACATAAATACACTGTACCTGATGAGTTCTGAACGAGTGAAGATCCAACGTTGTCATGTGTACTCTCTGGCACTGATCCAAATGCTTCACTACGGTCAGCAGCAGACAATGATAATAGACCATCGTCGGACAGACACTCACTATCAATGTCTCTATTTAGCAATTGATCTGCAAAAGAGTTTTAATAAGAATATCAAATAAGAGTCGCTGTGTCAATAATTGGGTTTTGAGTGAGTTTTGAATGAGTTTATCCACAAGTAATGCTTTGTATTCATTGGTATTTCACAGTTGTGTTAAAAAAATATGACAAATGAATTTGCATGGTGCAAGGTGTACATCTTGGTGATTCTATACATTTAGGGCCCTGTCCCTGTTACCTTGGTACTTTATACTTGCCAATAAAGTACATGACACAAATGATTTCACCACAATTATTGCATACATGGATTCAGATTAGCACCCTTGGAACAAAGATATTGACAAATTGGGAAATGGCCAACGTAGGGCCAGCTGGCTCAATTGGTCGAGTAAGGCAATCCGGAGGTCACAGGTTCAAATCCCACTACAGCCAATTTCTTTGTTCAACTTTATAATTATTAGGCCAAAAAAAATAATAGTTCTGCTTCCGATTACATGGCATTCTAAAATAGGGTAGGTAGGGAATTTTTTTTTTGGCCAATTTTTTGTGTGTACAATCATATGGAGCTGCTGCGTGTAGCCAAGGGTAAAACTTAGAAATTGATGGTTTTTGGTGTTTTTTTCTCATTTTACCCATAACAAAAATAGGGTAGGGGCTGTCAGAATAGGGTAGGTAGGAAAACCGGGAGCAGAAGTATTATTTTTTTGGCCTTACAAGCATAGAATGATATCCAAACCTGGAACACTTGATTTAGTGTTGGCCTCCACCAATTCGCCAATTATCCCCTCATTGACGGCAACTGTGTTGGAACCCCCCTCCAGATCCGGTGGACTCGCCCCCAATGACCTGTCCATCACAGACATTGCTCACTTCCAATCAATTAACATCTGTAAATATAAAAAATATAAAGCAAGCTTAGTGGAGCTGGTCCCAGAGTGCACAGAAATATATCCAATCAACACTTTTACGGTAATATACGCCATCTTGTTCATGGGGCAAAAAGAACATGCGTTGCTAGACAAGGGCGTATTTTGGACTGAACGCATGATGACTTGGAAGCGCAAAAGTGTTCGATTGACGATGCGTCACAGCAACGCTTGTAAGTTTGCCCCGTAAGCGAGATGATTGCCCAATATTACCGTGGAAACTGCTTATTGATTTGGAATGGATAAAAAGTTCACAGAACGAGTTGTAGTGTTATAAAAAAAATGTATGCACTGTCATAATTACAAAACATTTTGTCAGTTTGAGCATTTACGTTTTTGTCGACATGTTCTGCCTTTGAATAGCACAAACCAAAGCAAGCAAGAGTCATCTTTTTAAGGTATTTTTTTTTATAAACTTGAACCTTTTCTTGTAATTAGATGAACCTTTCCTACAGTGGCTCTTTTTAAGTCCCAGGCAATTCTGAGAACAAATAATTCAGATATTGTGCAAATGGCTAAACTCCCAAAGTAGCAGAACCTGCCAATTTTATTACCTCAATTTCCGATCTTGCAAAGAAATTGATCAAATGATCAATGATCAACCAATGGGATAAATCTATTTCAGTGCCATAGGGAACCGGGCCCGTAGATAAATGATCGCCAAACTTTCCAATGGCGCGATATTAATACTAGAGTTGCCGCGATAATATCTGAATATAGAGTCCAACTATCCTCGATCCTCCACAATCTGTGTCGGTAACACTTTGCAACGTGCGCGCATTGCCAACCCAAATTAAAGGCGAGTGTGTAGAAATAGGATTGCGTAGAAATAGGATGGCGTAGTTTTAAGGGGTCTGACAACGTACTTCTAGAAAGTAGTTACGCTGCATTGTCATGATGATGATTGTGGAACGGTTTGCATGGTTGGTTTGCACTGCACAAAATTCCCATTCATAGCGCAAACTTTCCCAGGATGCAACATGCATTGACATGTTCATGTAGCTAGACCCGCGAACGTGGTGTTGTAACAAAACAACGCTCCGTCCTCGCGTAAAAACACTCGAAATTGTCACGCGGCACGTCATTTCACAAGTATTATAAGTACTTGCATACAAAGCTTTCTGTAAATTCACCCGAGTGTAAGATCTTGAATTGCCAAGAAATTTTGAGGGGAATAAAAGACCTCAAAACAACAACAAACATATGAGCTGAACTTTTGATTTTCTGAGGTCACGCACGGTACGCTGGTACTCCGAGTCATGCACGCACCAAATGGTAGGAGCCGTCCAGGTCCGGGTACCAGTACAATCTTGTGCGTCGAGTGTTTCTATGCAACTCTCATGCTGGAGCGTGGCTATGTATATAGCCATGTTCACGGGTCTATTTAAAACTGTAGCATACGTTCACTGCACACTTCCGATAATGCAGTTTTGTCGCTCCAGTATTATTGGTAGACTCGTACAATAAGCCAGTTCGGTATTTCAACTGCACATGCGCACAATGATATGGGTCACAGGTCATTTGAGATGATTGAAAGCTCATTGAAGGCGCATGGCAGCGCACGGACCAGGCGCACAACGCTCACGTGTTAATTTATAAAAAATAATTTAAAAAAGACAAGCAGAATGGGCGTCAGCGTAACATCGCATATCAGGCACAGTTGCAGAATACCCCGCCACTCAATCTATCCACCTCGTAGCTGGCTATGAGGTCACGGTTGATTGCCCTCAATAAACCCTCTCAGATGATTTTCGGTTCGCTCGGAGCGCCCTGCGGGGGGGTACGGTACAAGCGAAATGATAGTATGTGCATGCGTACAAGTGCATGTACCGTACCCCCCGCGGCGCGCTCCGAGCGAACCGAAAATCATCGCTCGATCATATGCGTGCACGTTTCAAGTGTCAGTTTGGCTCAGTGCGGAAAGGGCATATTTTTCATCATTTTGGCCTAAAAACCGACAGAATCCACCTATGTTAGTTCCGCACAAGATATGTGAGTATGTCAAGAGATAAAGTACGGAGTATAGGGGCAAACTGTGCAGCGGTTCTGGGTGAAATGGCTGCATTTTGATGGACGTTTTTGTACTTTATTAGTGATTTGTGCTGCAGGCAATTTTGCGGGCTTCTTGATCTATGAGGCTCCGCTCACGCGGAGCCTCATAGTTCTAGGAGTAGGGTTTGATGGTGTTGTGCCCATTCTTGAAAATCACGCATCCTCGAAAATGAGCGCGCATTCTTAAGAATGAGCGCCCATTCTTGAAAATGAGCGCCCATTCTTGAAAATGAGCGCTCATTCTTAAGATTGGGTGGGAATACCACGTGCACAATTTATTAATTTTGCCCAATCTTAACAAACATTGCACGACATAATTATGTTAAATGAATTGTATAGCGGTTAAAAGGGAAACAATTCATATAAAGAGGAAAGAAAATGTTCCATGCTTCTGTACTCGTATAACTACGATAATTTGAATCAAATTAAACCTGTTATTATTGCTTTTTCCTGCCTACTTATGGGAAGTTTTGTAATAACGGAGGACTGGGAACTAGTCTGGGAAGTGCTTTGTTTAGGCTAGACAAGTACAAGTCCCTGTATGTATCATATGCGTGCCACGAAAAAAAAACGATGTCCAGAAGCTGCCAAAATTGCTCTTCTGACTAGATAGAATCCAGCTCTGCGACGTTATGGTGGGGTGTGAACAATAAATTGGTGGCAATTTAAATGGGAAATAGCATTAGCACTATGGGATGTCGCAGCATTCATTCTCATTCTTCACATTCTTCATTCTTACGTCCCCCCCCCCTCTTTTATTATCCCAAAAATCTGAATTCTTTCTTCTTATTTTTTCCCCTGGTCCCCTCCCCCAATACGCGTATACTTTTCATATCCACTCTACTTTTCAGCGCCTTGCGTTGCAACAGTATAATTATTAAGAATCAGTGAACGAGGATGCAGCTAGACTTGCCAAGCGCAGCCGGTGCTCGGCATCGACAAGACCGTTATCTTGTCGCACAATCTCAAGAATGTGCGCTCAATCTGGAAGAGTTATTTTTTGCCAAGATTGAGCAAGGATCCAGTTGCACATTCTCGAGAATGTGCGTGCCCATTTTCGAGAATGCGTGATTTTCAAGAATGGGCACAACAATGGCAAAGTGACTGTCATTTGTTTGTGTGTAATGATAATAATCACATAATGGAGGCCCGGGCGGCCAGACAAGCCGAGCTCGATTATTTACAAGATAAACCAACAAATACCCCCAAAACAACAGCTTTTCCTAACTAGCATCGTACACTACATAATGCATGTTAAATTCATTTGATATTTGTACATTAAAAGCTGTAAATTCGTCTTTTTCCTTACCCCTTTCCATCCTTTTCCGCAGTGCGAGCAATCTGCACATAACACAATGGCGCCCATCGTAGACTAGCAAACAGTCGCTTCTGCTTAAAAGTACGCGAGCATTTGACTCCGCTAAAACTAGACGCTGCCCTCAAGTGAAAGTTCGGGAACAGTCAGTCAATTTTAGGAATATTGTTTGGCGCTCCTTGTGCTGCACATGGAGGAAGGAACAAAATGTAATAATATCCTGTTGAAGTCGTGTACAAAGTCTATTGGAAGTCATAACAATTTTTAGAAGTTTTTTCTTTTGTTTTGTTTTAGGAATATCCTGCTGAAATTGTTCATACGACACCCCCCCCCCAAAAAAATAAAGATAGAACAGAGGGACTATTAATCCATCACAAGAACCAACTTGTAACAGCAATCCAAATGCTGCTAAGAAGGGATTTAAAAAGGGGAAACGGTGTATTTCCAATTATTTTTTTCCTGGTTCCAGAGTGCCAATCTAATAAATAGTGTCCTAATAATATGTCGCCGAGCTGACTCAACATGTTTGGTTGTTGCCACATGAAGAGAACCGGGCAGTGCTACTGTATATGATTACCCTGGGCTTAAATCTGGCACACTGTGTACACCAGATGCAAAACAAATTTAGTGAATATGGCCATTCTGAATCTGCTGAACAGAATTGTGTACACTCTAGTACTAGCTTCACTTGTTTTGTCGTTTAATTTTGAGGACGAGATACATGTACTTCGCAAATTAACATACATGTAGTGTACAGTCGACTCTCGTTGATAAAAAGTCTTTCAGAGAAATAGGCAAATTGTTATACATGTATCAGAATTTTGTATCAGAGGAACATCAGTCCATTCATTGTGCGCATAAATGCACAGTCGGGACCAAGGCTTTGTTTGCTATAACCAGAATTTGTATTAACAGTGTTTGTACTAGCGAGCCGACTTTAATTGAGCATAGAGTTGTGCATTAAGCCAGAGAACTCAACCCATCAAACCCCAAGGGCATGTTTTGTTGGAAGCTGTCAGGATGAGTACAGTACCCCTACACAGTACACGGACAGTCTCAGTTTACATTGGGTTGGAATACCTCAAAAATCAGAGTCGGAAATATGCGAGTGCAGTTTCCCATATGGTATTGGAAATGCCAGGATGTGTATGGTTCCTATAGTCAATCATGCTGGGAGTTAGGGTTTTAATTAATGTAAAATGGCAAATTTGTACCTTCATTAAAGAACACCCTACGAGATACCCGTTATGCAACGCACTTTACTAGGCTGCTTATTCTTTTTTTTAACACAAAAATATCAATTGTACACAACTACAAATAGTATTATATTCCAAAATTTTATTAGGGCTTATAGTGTTTCACTATATTGCAACACTTAACGATTAATGCACAAACGAAAAAAGGCCAGAAACGAAGCTTACAAAAATGGATGTGAATCAACAGTTACTCTTAATTATTAATACAAAACAAAATTGTATAATCCTCAGAAGTTGAAAGTTTTTCAACGTTTGTCATTGAATTTTACCACAAATAGTAAACATTATGGCAGAATAAACACACAACTTTGAAGTCTGTACACATGTGGGTTTGGTTAAAAGTGAATTGTTCATGTAAGTAGAGGAAGATTTTCATTGACCGAGGTTGAATCTTTTCATGTTTCGTAACTAGTTTTCAAAATAAGGTCTTCTAAATAACCAGTTTCTGAATGTTTTAGGCATTTTTCTTTTTTTTCCAGATAAGTTTTCAGGTCGAGGCTTATAAAATATTGCTCCAATCACTATCATGCAAATTTAAACAGAGTGAAAATTTTGGCAAAATATATGTCTTAAGTGCGTGTCTTAAGTGCAGAGATATGCAAATGAGATGTCAAAACTGCAGGCACGTTTACAAAAATATCATTATGAAGCATTTGTCCACCACCTATATAACT
Organism: Patiria pectinifera; assembly: GCA_029964075.1. NCBI lineage: Eukaryota > Metazoa > Echinodermata > Asteroidea > Valvatida > Asterinidae > Patiria > Patiria pectinifera. The sequence continues at coordinate 41,135,735 of CM057142.1, read as the reverse complement.
TGTTGAAATTAGCTACTGCAAGACTTTGGATAAGCAGCCAATAACATGCATAAAATGAAACAGTTCACATCTGTTGTATCAGTTTATACAAGTGTAGTACTCTATTTGTATGCAAATGCTGAATGATTTTTTTTTTTGATCGGTTATATTGGCAGATCCTGAACATTTTTTAAAAATCATTTTAATTACATGAAAGAGCATATCGCGATTAAGTATACACTATACACAACCACTCACCAATGACCATGTACATGTCGTATTTTATGTGCGGAATTAAAGGAGCCTTTGAGTTTTTCCTTATATTTGTCTGTATCAATGAAATGCAAATTTGTGGAATTGGACAGACAACTTTTCCAGGTTTACTTGTCTCCAAGAAGATTTCACTTGAAAACGACAACCGGTATTTACCCTCTTACAAGTACAAGTCACACACGTATACATCCCACCATATGCTCCTACTACACTCAGCTGAAACAAATGTATTCCGACTGCAATAGGGAATGATTTTAAGTCTGGGTACAGCCACTTTACTAAACACCTATATGCTAACAACTTCTATACACATTTCAATTTGTTAAGATGTCAATTTGTTAAGATGTAGAGGATCCAGTCCACTGAAGTCTTCAAAAAAAAGCTCAGAGATTTTCCCACGAGGAATCACACGACCTGTGTCTCTAATTTTCAGATGAGTCTTGTAGCCAGTCGCATTTGTCCATGGCCTACACACTGTTCGTTTGTTGGTCCTCATCTTTAGTCCACTTCCTCCATGCGAGACGCGTCATCGTCTGCTCCTTCAAGGGGTGGCATCTGCTCGGGCATTTCTTCGACTACTGCGGCATCATCTTCATCGATACCTGCCAACAGAAATACACAATTTTTGTTATTATTGTTGTTAACAATTCCTTGACTCATCACGAAATGGAGGATATCTACAGATAATATATATTCTCTCCAAAAAAAACCCACCTGATATGCGCAAACAGACTATTAAATTAAGACTAAATATTTGTTTGTGCTACATCATTTTTGTCCAAACATTTATGACAAAATTCACGCTCTGATGAAATGTTTCAGATGTTGTTTCATGAAAAATTAGCCGAGTTTTGTTTATATATTTTACAGGCAACTGAAAACTCTGAATGAATCAGTCATCATGAACCAATATCAATCCTACATAATTCCAATTAGTCCTAGTTGGTCAGTGATACATTAGTAAAAGAAATTTGACTGGAGTGGGTTTTGAGCCTGCGACCTCCGGATTGCCGTTCCGGTGCACTACCAACTGAGCTATCCAGTCCAATGCTTAAAAACACTGTTTGATATTTGGTCTGAGCCCTTCACATACTTCCATTAGTTTAGTTCACCGAGTGCTTAGTGAGGGCTTGTAAGAAAAATTCCCCAAGCTAGAAACCAATTTGAATTAAATCGCCTCAACGCAATAAAAATTCAATCACACAATCTGGTAGCAATCGGTGATCCTTACCTAGACCCAGCTTGATCATTCTGTGGATGCGGCCAGCGTGCGTCTGTGGGTCCTCCAGGGAGAAACCTGACGACAGCAAGGAGGTCTCAAACAGCAGCATGACCAGGTCCTTGACCGACTTGTCGTTCTTGTCTGCATCCGCCTTCTGTCGCAGCGTCTCCATGATGGAGTGGGTGGGGTTGATCTCCAGGTGCTTCTTGGCTGCCATGTAGCCCATGGTGCTGGTGTCGCGCAGGGCCTGGGCCTTCATGATGCGCTCCATGTTGGCTGTCCAGCCGTACTGGCTGGTCACGATGCAGCAGGGAGACACCACTAACCTGTTGGACACAACCACCTAAAAAACAAAAACAAACAAAAATCACAAATACAAATTCCCATTTTTTCTTTTTCTTTTAACAAAGACAACACAATCAGGCATCAAATTTCAAAATAGTTGATTAGTTTACAGGGGTCAGTTAGCCTTTGAGCTATTTAGTTGGGGTAAATTCTTAGATGTTTAATAAACGTTTACCAAAACCAAATAGGGCCCTCCTGTTGTGTCCACCGTATCCTGAAATCACTTGTGGCTTTTATTTCTCATAGATTCACAAGTTGATTTTGGATCCGGCTAATTTGGGTGAGGAATTACACATTTGCTCCATTCATAGATGAATTTCTTTCAAGTTTGCTGGGCTTGTGATTTCATATCAGTCCAATTTATACAAAAAAAAACTTTCTAATTGCATGCTTCAAAACAACAATCTTGACAGTGGATACTCTTGTAAACAGCTCAGTAGAATCGAGTCCATCACGGATTCGTCAGCAATTAAAACAGAATCTTATACATCACCGCTGTTTAGCAACTTGTGTTTGCATGCTTTAAAGACCACTAAGGTGACTGACGTCTGCACAAATTGCCAGAGTAATGACCCTAACCATCCAGCAACCGATTTCACGAAACTGTGCTTAACTTACGCCTTAATTGCTTATAGCGCAAGACTAGATCTTAAAATCGATTTCAAGAAACTCGACTTAGCTGCCCAACATTGGATTTTCACATTATTTTTTTAACTTGGGCGAGAAGCAATAACGCCATTTTTAAGACACGTAGCAATGACTTATGCCACCTAAAGTTACGCCACATTTTATGGCGTAAGTCAGTGAGTTACGCCATATCCCGATACTGCGTAACTTTTGTGAAATCCGTCCTAAAGTTGTTGCGCAACTTACGCAATAAGATGTGGCGCAAGTAGAGTTACGCCATAAACTTAAGTTTAGTGAAATCGGCTGCTGGTATTGTCTAGAAACCCTGTCAAACGCTTCACGCAACACTTGGTGAGAAGCCTGCCCATTGTAACAAGATCCAACAGGTCAACAACTGCCTAACAATTTTTTAGTCGAATCCATCGTAAGTCCTCCAGTCCCAATTTGACTCGCAAGCTATTCAAACGAACAGTGACAAAGGCATTTCTTTGTTATTGTTCATCCCCTGTTACTTGTGATTGGACTTGAGAGGGCTTTGTGATGGACTGGACTACTAAACTGATACCAAACTGCCTCAGAGTCCACGCTTGCATTGTTCAATGGGACTAGTTCCTACCCTCTCAGAATCGGCAGTTCGTTTTGATGGCCCATTGCAACGAAGCCTCGTGGACTTTTTCACCTGTTGCACTGTGTTACATCTGGTTAAGTTTAGGGATAGTGTTGTTCTCAAGTAAAAAAACCAACTGACTCATGAGTCATTAGCATCAAGTCCAAGACACAATGTCGAGTCCAAGACACGATGTCGAGTCGGAGACTTCTATCAATGTGATTCAAGTCACGTCTGAGTAACTGAAATTCGGACTTGAGACGGACTCATGTCCGAGTCCTGGACTTGAGTCCTGCAACACTGGTTGGAGATAATGGGCGTACCTTTTCCACCTTCTTGTCCAGGATGTCCTTCATGACCTTGCACAGGTTCTCAAACTTGGCTTTGAGTTCCTCCCTCTTCTTCTTCTCTTCCTCGTCCTCGGGAAGCTCCAGGCCCTCCTTGGTGATGGAGACCAGCGTCTTGCCCTCGTACTCCTTCAGCTGCTGTACACAGTACTCATCGATGGGCTCCGTCATGTACAGGACCTCAAAGCCACGCTTCTTGACGCCCTCGACGAACGACGAGTTGGCAACCTGGTCTCTTGATTCACCTATGAATATGAAACAAACTCTGTAATGAATGCTCTCAGAGATAATCAGCAATATGAAATTTTTGCATTACATGGTCACATTTATTTTTTACAATGCAGCTCAGTACAACTTGGTTCATCACCAAATAATATCAGCAATTAAAACAGAATTTTTTGGCATCACTGCTGCATAATTTCTGTAAATTAGTAAAATTTAAAAGTTATTTGAGTGCCTCTTTCTTTAGCCCACCTGTGATGTAATAGATCTGCGTCTGGTTTTCCTTCATGCGAGAAACGTACTCCTTCAGCGAACTCATCTCGTCGCCGGAGTGAGATGTGTGGTAGCGCAGGAAGTTGGCCAACTTGGTCCGGTTCTGGGAATCCTCGTGAATACCGAGCTGCAAGAATACAGTCACTTTCAGTAAGTACACTTCAGTAGAATGCCCCATCATGAACATCAACTATGGCTCCCAAATTATATGACTGTACAACTATACCGAGCATCGGCTGCAAAATTCACTCTTGAGGCTGTCACTTCTATCACGAAGGCCCCCTCAATGGAAAAAGCATTGGGCTAGCGATTGTTCAGATAAACTGTCGTGGGGCAGTACCCTTGCACATTAGTACGCACAATGGTTTCACCATTGAAGGGGACCTTGTGTACGCACGCATATCAAGGAAATTTGTCTATGCCTAACAAGCTTGGTGGTCCCATTGAGTTTGTTACAGTGAGTTTCACTATAGTCGGAGCAGAAGCAGCTGTTTGTTGTCCGTGGAATTTTTTTGAACGCTTGTTTAAATTTTAATTGACAACACTAGAAACCAGATGTAAAATAAAAGGAAGAGTGTTAGAGGTCGTGAAAGGTTTTACAAGTTGTATAGGATGGAGGAAATTCCCCAACTTAATCAAAGGTAACAGGCTTGCAGGAAAACGAGATCTATTCCTGATTTCTCACCTTGAAATCCCCTTTAACCCCGAGGAGTTCAGAAACATACCTTCAGGTTCTTGCTGAACTGCTCATAAAACTTCTTGAAGTCATCCTTCTCTTCGGCAAACTCCATGAAGAGCTCCATGCACTTCTTGACAATGTTCTTGCGGATGACCTTGAGGATCTTGCTCTGCTGGAGCGTCTCACGGGAGATGTTGAGGGGAAGATCCTCCGAGTCCACCACACCCTTGACGAAGTCTGTAATCCAGAGCAAAACGTTCCCATCATTCAAGACCGCAAGCAAATGCCAACAAGATTGATGTGACGAAAACAAATTCAATGGATGAAAATCGCAGTGCAATATTTAAGGCCCCATGTTTTTTTAAGTCTTTCAAGTCCATTCATAAATACCTGAGACAGTTTACCAATTCCTATCGGTCGAGAGCCCGTCACGTGGGTGGTTTTAAATGGTTGATAAAACTTTGACCGTTTCAAACACTTTTTTTCCCGGTGTCGCATGAAATTTGTGAATAGCTTGAGGGGTGTTTCACAAAACATTAAGTAAAATTGTTGAACAAAACCATCAGAAATTTATCATTTTCAACTTGTTTGACGGTGGGACTGAAACGTACTTATGAATGGGAATAAAGATGAACCAGGTAAAGCGGAAATAAAGCGGAACCAGGCCAGTCATAACAGAGTGCAATGGACACGTGCAAAAAGCTAATCCCATTCAGTACTTACTTTTACTAGCATGTGGCATACAGCTTGATATTTTCAATGCACATTTGACCAACAGTGTTCACAATGTGACAATTTCAATTTCACGAAGCACACAACATTTGGCACAGTGGCTTCTCGGAAATATTTTCAAATTGTAGCTGGGAGGAGGTCTTTTGAATCAATTGAAAACATTCACTCTAGCCCACCGAAAAATCCTGAAACACTTACTGAGGTACTCGGGAATGATGTCTTCACAGTTGTCCATGATGAACACCCTGCGCACGTACAACTTGATGTTGTTCTTTTTCTTCTTGTTCTCAAACATGTCAAAGGGCGCCCTCTTGGGCACAAAGAGGAGAGCACGGAACTCGAGCTGTCCCTCAACAGAAAAGTGCTGCAAAAAGAATATTCCAAGAAATTAGTCCATTTGGAAAATGGATGCATAATCCCTGTCTTGGACTAACAAGACGAGGCAAAGCTAAAATTCTGTTCAATGGATTCAGAATGGCTACACAAAGGCAAGATTTAGCCCATTCATTAGCATTATGGGCAATCCTATACGATAGCACTGCCCAGCTCCCTTTAGTCTACAACAAATCTAATTCATACGTGTTTAGTCAGCGAGAGAGGCTGTACAGATAGGTTGGTCCTCCAGGACCCCCCCCCAAAAAAAAACGGCACTTGGAACTTAAGACCACTGCAAGTTTTGATGTAGCTTTGCAGCAAAGAGGAGCAAGTCCCCGGACATTAAGAAAGAGGTCCTCCATTGTTCCTCCTCTCAGCAATGCTACCCTTACTGCTTGGCAGGCAGCCCTAAAGCGACCGACACCCAAGCAGGATGGGTTTACTCTCCTTCCATGTGCACCACCGGTAGCCGTCAGTGTTGCTGTGCATCGGTGCCAAAGTGACCCCCATGCCAACAACTACGGCCCGGCGCATGTTGTGCTGGAAGATCTGCAGTGTTTCTTCTACTTTGTAAAGCACAAAATAATCTACATGCACCCTATATGTAATCAAATGTTTATGAAGCTAGTTAACCCTATTGTTAACCCTAGTTGTTAATCATAGAGCAAGTTCGGGCAAAGACCAAGTTAGGGTAAAGACCATTCATCAACTCATGTTTGATTCATGACGCATCTTACGCTAGCACACTAATAACAACGTACTAATAGCAATGTGCGAACGTTTCAAGTCAAATGTCAATCACAAAACTTCCGAGTCCTGGCTCCCTGCTGTGCATTATGATGCACGCGGCTATTGGTAACCAGCTATATTTCAAATATTTGACTAGAGTAGTTTAACCATCCTGCGTTCCAGTGAAATTAGCTGAACTGTGGTTAACCATAGTCCTCGCCCAAATGTGATCCAACTTGCTCCCCGTTAGGAAAACACCTATATGGTTCATGCATATGTGTCACCACACATCTTGGGCCACCTACCTTGACAGCTAGATGGTCCTCCCAATCGTTGGTCAGGCTCTTGTAGAACTCGCCATACTCCTCGGGACTGATGTCATCTGGATTCCTGGTCCACAGCGGCTTGGTTTTGTTCAACACCTCGTTCTCGGTGTACTTCTCCTAAAAGTGAGGGGAAACGGTAATTTACAGGTAAAATTTGAATGCATACAGGATCTTTTACATCGTTGTAATTTCATGAAATGGACCGATTGAAGGGCTATTAATTTATAGCAGACATTGTTTCACTGAGCTGTTCAATGTTTAAGTGTCAATCGGTACCGGAAAACCACCGGAAACAAATGTTGTTCACTTTCAACCGTGAAAGTGCAGTTCATGGAATCTGTCATGCATAGAACCCTTAGGCCACAGAGAGCGCCCAAGTGTTGGCTCTGTCATGGGAAAGTATGGTTAGGTCCTAACTATCATTAGTACTGATAACAATTCCTCTTTTTGAGAATGAGGATATTTCATACTATTATTTACTTACAATCAAGTGGGCTATTCAATTATATTATGCTGAGTGAACCCGTCTATAACAGATGACAAGAATTAAGCATTTTGCTCAGGAGAGCCTCAGCCTCATTTTTCTCACCTTGATCTTTTTCTTCTTCTTGTCTTTCTCTTTGGCATCTCCCTCTTCATCTTCCTCCAGATCTTCAATCTTGGGCTTTTCCTTATCTTCCCCGTCTTCAGCTGCCTCTTCTTCCTTCTTTTCTTCCTCCTTTTCTTCCTCTTCTTCGTCGTCGCTGACTTCCTTCTCCCGTTCTTTTTCGACCTGAGAGATCAAAGAATAAAATTATTCAACACTGGAATCTGAGACAACTTAATTGTGAATCAAATTGTGTCATTTTAGTAAAGCACTTTTGCCCAATTGCACTCTGTGAACCCACCCACCCACCCACTTTTGAAGACGCTCCCAAAGAAACAAGTGCCCCATGTCCAATTCCAAAAACAACTGCCACCACTGAATAACAACTCTTAAGTCAGACTTCAGAGTTGGATCCGGACCTATGCAGTCAGCCGTCGGTGCTCACGTTCAGCCCCTTAATGACGATCAATAAAGAGAGACGCAGACAGATAAGTGCAATTGCTACATGTATATCCAGATAAAACTTTAGACTGTGCACATAAGGTGTCCTGCACACCAGCGCTCTCACCAATGACAAAAGAGTATGAGTATTGCTTATCCCAATAACCTCAGTAAAATGTTCAAACGTACAAACACTTTATACTCAGTTGTTACCTCCCGATTGAAAGTTGGAAAAAAATCACTCGGGTGGGCCTCGAACGCACAACCTCCTGCTTTCTAGAGCAGACGTCTTACCACTCGACCACCAAGCTTGTGGGATCGGTTGGCTGGTTCAAATCTGAGGTATTCCATCTTATGAATAATGTTACTATATACTAACTTCATTTGCATAAGTGACTGCATTTGCCAACTTACTTGAAGCGCGATTGGGTAGCCAATGAACTGGCTGTGTTTCTTTATGATTTCACGGATTCGCTTCTCCTCCGTGTACTCCACCTGGTCCTCCTTCATGTGCAGAACGATCATGGTGCCACGCTTGAGTGTGTCAATTGCTGTGGGTCAAATCATTCACACATAACTATGCAACTGCTGCATAAACCAACGTTTCAGAATTTATAATTCTTGCACTGCAGTTATTTGTGACAAAATCCACAAATTGAGTCTTGTGGGCATTCCTTTACTTTGTATGGGTTTTTTTTCAGAGCATACTCAACTTGCCATTTTTATAATTACTCTGTATGACATCCTGATTAACACTCCCTCTCTCTGGCTGGCAATTTCAACCAGCCCAGCCCAGCAGTTGTCAGGCTGGTGTTATTGGAAACGAACAAAACGCATGAAAAGCAAATGATCCTTTATGCAAGTAAATAAAAGATACCTTTTTGGGACTTGAGTTACAGAGCTCGTATCAGGAGCTTGCGACACCATCACAGTGTCTTCATCAACTGGTGTTGTTGAGGCCCTCACGTGACCCGTCACATGACCAAGCTTGGTCATACGACAGGAGACGGTCGTACACGTGGGCCAGCTCACTCGGTATCTTTTATTTGCTTGATATAATAATGGGACTGGAAACGAACTTTCATGCTCGAATCTTTTATGCAAGTTTAAGAACCTACTTAGAAACTTGGGATAGACAGTTAGAAAAAAAAGTGGAAACTGGACTGCCCAAGATAAACCTCCTCAACTGCGGTCTCCAAATTGGAATGGCAAAAATTTTTTACTTCAAGTTACAGTGAGATGAATGATTGTTCAAAGTTCCTTTTTGGTTGAAGGTTTCAAGCCCAAGTTACTTACTTGGAACTGATTTGACAGTGAATGAACCACCAGCGGACGATTCCCAGATATAGCTCTCGTCGTCTGTATGCTTGGAATACACCGTTACCCTGTCAGCCACCAGATAGGCTGAGTAGAAACCCACACCAAACTGACCAATCATGGAGATGTCTGCCCCAGCCTAGGGAATGTCAAACCAGAGGAAAAAGCAGTACATCAAAATCAAGTCTACTTTGGGAGGGGGGGATTAACAATCACACACTATACAAAACAGGACAGAGGTCCTTCAGGCACAAAACATTTAAAAATATATTAGAAATGAAAGTTGAGTCGGGAACCAAGAAAATACATTCATATTGTTCATTCTGTCTTAACCACCTTTCACGCACCTTTGGCTATGAACAAATATGACAACTAAATTACTTCTCGGTGTAAAAATTGTTTAAGCCCAACACAATGGTGCAAAGTGTTAAACTCGTTTGGGTGTGTGTGTGTGTGTGTGTGTTGGGGGGGGGATGGGCTTACATTCCCTTCAGACGAATGACCCATTTTCATCAAACTTAGTATGCAAGTAGACACTTTTCATGTTCAGAACTTCTGCAAAATTTTACCTCAGACAAGAATTTGAAATTAAATGCCCCCTGCTTCCATTCGAAGTAAATGCAAGGTCAATGTAAAACTGAAGATATTTTTTTGAGCCCTTTTGAACAAAAGCTACATCCAATTATATGAGACTTGTGTGAGAAAGTCAACAAAACATCATTCTAGAAACTCATAAAAGCTCGGCAAGGAGAATTAAAGGAAATGAGGGATGTAGATTTCTTACCTCCAGAGCCTCCATGAATGCCTTGGTGCCACTCTTGGCGATGGTGCCCAGATTATTGACCAGGTCGGCCTTGGTCATGCCGATACCGGTGTCGATGATGGTCAGGGTCTTCTCCTCTTTGTTGGGGATGATCTGGATCTCAAAGTCCTTGCCCCCGGCTTCTACCCGGGCAGGGTCTGTCAGGCTCTCGTAACGGATCTTATCAAGGGCCTTGAGAAGAAGGGAAAAATGAACAGAAAATGTTGCATATCTTGCACATATCTATGTCATACTGTGACACACTTGTGAAAGACTTACAACACATTTACGAAGACCAACTTGTGAGCGACTGTGACCAAATTGTGGCTGAATTGGGACCATGGACGTCGCTAGGATTTTTGTAGGGGGGGGGGGGCAAAGCACATTGTTTCCCTCAAATCCCTGTACTTTTCCAGCATGTTCTTGAGTTATCATTTTTTGAGAGTGGGCAGGGACATTTGCCCCCCCCCCTCTCCCCCAACTCATTAAATTAACAGCAATATGAATTCGCGCCTCTTTTTCTTCACTTTTTTCCCCTTTTTTCCCCCTCTTTTTTTGCTTTTCCACAGGGGGTAGGTAGCGCCCCCCTTGACCCCCACCCCTGGCGATGCCCATGATTTGGACCGACTTGTGATGCACTCTCTTTAAAGATTGTTACTACAAATATGGGGATATTTTTGACAATGCCTGATCATTGATCCGCATGTCATGCATGTTCCATTCATTTGACTGTGTCCTTCACCTAGGCCTTGGTAACAGCAGGTAGCAAGTTACAATCATTACTTCTGGCAGGATAATGTAGCAACCTCCATGAGCCAAACCCAAAAAATCACATTTTTTGGACATATTGTTGGATGGGAAATCTAGCAAACTTACATCGGAGGCATTAGAGACAAGTTCCCTAAGGAAGATTTCTTTGTTGGAGTAGAATGTGTTGATGATGAGACTCATTAGCTGAGCGATCTCAGCCTGAAAGGCGAAGGTCTCCAACTCGCCTTCCTCCATGGGTTGCTGCTGTTCGACTTCAGACATCTGCAACGAGAAAAAAAAAAGGTGTGGATCCCAACTGTTATAACCGGAGAATTCTACATTTAACATGTTTAAAGTTAAAAAATTGTTAAAGGCGCTTAGAAATTAGAAAGTGATTGAAAACTGACAACACTCTTCAATGATATTTGTACTTGTAGCCAAAGGGGGGGGGTAGCCCCATAAGTGGCCTATTTACTGGACTGCCTCCGTAAACATAGGCCACACATCCACATGTACAAAAACGTGTCACCTTGCCAAATTTTGATTTTCGCATTTAGGCTTAGTTTGTAGGTTTTTTTGCTTTAGAAGCATACTCACCCTCTTTATTATAGGCTAATCAGAAAGTGCTGGCTTTTTCAGATGTATATTTTTCGTGAAATTTCTAGATTCATTTTTACACGTTTGCGTATCAAAATTTCAACGTGAAATTTCACAAAAATTAGACACCTGAAAAAGGCAGCACTTTCTGACTAGCCTATAATTAAGAGGGTGAGTATGCTTCTAGTTCTAAAGCAAAAAAATCCTACAAACTAAGCCTAAATGTGAAAATCAAAATTTGGCAAAGTGCGACACGTTTTTGTACATGTGGATGTGTGGCCTATGTTTACGGAGGCAGTCCAGTAAATAGGCCACATTTATGGGGCTGGGGGGGGGGGCTGCCTAGGTTTAGATTTGGAATTGGAGCTGCAAGATCACATTCTCAATCATGTCATTGTCAATGTTCGGAGAATAAAATCCGATTTGTCATTTTTGTAAATTGCCTAAGCTGTTTTCATGGTTTTAATTTAGTTTCGCACTATTGTTTACAGTTTTGAAACACAAGATACGCCGATAAAATTCCTTACCTTTACTGTAGAAATTTGTGAGACAGTGATAGTTTAAAATTCTTGAACAAAGGCTGTGGAGTAACCTCAATTGCAAGCTCTGCCGTGGTTGAGTGCTGGCGCCGTTGTGATGCGGATATGATTTTGCAAAGACGCACATGGCTTTTTTTGTGCACATGGCCTGTTTTTCCGCCGGTCGGGTATTTAAACCACGTATTCATCCGCCGCCAAAATGAAGAGATTTGTTTTCAACGTATACTCTAAATTATCACTTTTAATATGTTAAAATACCATATGTTATATTTATTCTCATTTCAACGGCATATTTCACTTCAAATGTATCAATTTGACATAAAACAGGGACTATTTTAAAACAGGAAGTTGTAGGGAGACAATGTTATACGTTTTTCTAGCAAGTTCCATACCGGATGTTCATTGGATGCACATCATTCTTCAATGAGGGGTGTATTTGCATTTTGGAAAATTAATATGTTTAAAACATCGATGTTTTATTTTAACAAGTGATATTAAAAATGTGTAAAACAAACACGCATCGAAAATAAATTTTGTACCACTGTTAATAATAACTCATCTGGAAAATCAAGATCATACATAACAATTCAACTCAACTCAAATTGATGATCTCCCCTCTCCCAAAAAATGTACTGATCTGATTCGCCTCACACGCCGTGGCAACTGTAGGCGGGAATTTCCAGAAGTTTCAGAAAAGTAGTATTTCATCATTCGGGGAGTGCCCCCGATTTGCAACTGCGAAAGATACAAAAAGGGTGCTTAGAAACAGCTTTTGTGAATTTTCTCGAAACTTTGTTTTGTTTATTAAAAAAAAGTTCGCGGCGCCAAAACAGGGCTAGGGCCCAAATACGTTCTAGCCCAGTCATACATTGTTTTATGCAATACAACGCAAGACTCTCTAATTTAAGATTTGAAAATATGGATTTAAAAAATAAATAGATAAAAGAATACAAATTCCACAGTACTATAATGCGTGTCACATTACGTACAATTCAAGTCGTATTTGAGAGATTCTATAATAAGGAGATATAAATTCATCCATTTTAAACGAAATGGATTGGGCCTACCATTTTGCAAATATTCCGCAAAATTGCCAAAATATAAAATTCTACTTGATTGTTTGTAAGTAAAATACATGTGATTATCATCATGCGCCTAGCCTACAAGTCACGGAACATACTGGAACTAACTGGAAAGGAGGGCATTCACGGAAATCTTGCTGGGCGGCGGACGTCGAGAAAAAAACGAATGGCATGGAAGAAGGTTCCTCCCTGCATGAGATAACTAGTGTGCTGAAATGTTGACAGGTTAAATTTGTGTTAATATTCTACTTCATATTATTTGTGTTGTTATTCTTTGAATCGACAAAAAATACATGTTATGCAAGTGGTGTCCTCATGTCAGAATCAATTTCAAGTTTATGTTTTCCTGCAGTTAACCAAATACAATGGATAGAAAATTACCATAATTTTGGATCTACACAACGTCCTTTAAATTTCCAATCATCACCAACAAATTTCATGTTAGTGCTTCTAATAATGATTTTGGATTTTTTTTATTTTTTTTTTTTTTGGGGGGGGGGGATTTTTGTTCCCCTATAAAAAATTATGAGGATCTTTCACTAAGGCGCGGTTCTAGAGCCTAAATTTTTTTCGGGGGGGGGGGGGGGCTGGGAGGGGTAAAATGTAGAAAGGTTCTTTTTCTCCGGACACTAAGGCCGGACACTTAGGAGTCCGAAAATAAATAGAGGGGCTCGTACCACATTTTCAATGGCCAGCGCTGATAAAATCTACAACCAGGCCCACTTTAATACCTTATAATAGTGTACAAATGCCCCCTTCTCACGACTATTTTTTCTTGGGTAGGGGGGGGGTTTGAGATAATTCGCACGTCAACTTCTACAATTGGCTACTGCCAATTTGTTTTATGGAATTTTTGGGGGTGCCTTAACAAAAAATTGGGGGGAGCCCCCAGCCCCCAGCCCCCCTCCCCCCCGTAGAACCGCGCCTGCCTTCACTATTATCGCAACTAAACTCTTTAAATACCGTACACAAAGGTTAACACCATTCGGTATCTATATAGGACAACACCGGTAAAATTTAACACCAGATGGTCCTATATAGATACCAATGGTGTAAATTTAACACTGCAGTTTTTGCAGTGTAGGTTTAGGCGTAAATTATCACTCAACAAAAGAAAAGCAACAGTGGAGGCATCTATCTGCCTTCATAGATTGAGGCAGGGATGAGGGTTCACATTCCATATCCGTAAGTTAGAACAGTTATTATTTCGTGGAACTATGGGCCACTTTCTGCGTTTCTTGGAACCCAAGTATGGCACAAAAGCGCAAGTCATCGAAGTCTTGATTTTCGCCGGCATTGATTTGTACATTGATGCTGTACGTAAAATCCCACACTCATAAAAGACTTGTCATGTACATGGTTCCCCAAGATTGATCAATAGAGGGCGCTGCAGTTTGCAGTCGGCACGAGCATGCATCAGAGAGCAAATACAGACATGTAACAGATCCTTTTGCATGTCTCACTGGCAGGGGCGGTGGAACCGGGGGAGGCTGGGAACTCCCCCATTTCCCCAGGCCAACAAAAGTGCCCCTCTGGTAGCGGACCAGTAAATAAACTTCCATAGACCCCAATGGTAAATGCTCCCACTTCAAAAATTCGGGAAAAATACTCACAACTCTCCAAGGTGTTCGAGACACACATCAAATTAAAGCTTATTTCATCATCTTTCAATTTCTGTTCAACTTACGGGGGGTCAACTGATGACTTTTAGGAGAAATTTCCATCTGAAGACGATCACCCCTGAAAATAGTCCTGAAGCCCATCGCCATTTTGAAAAACGATGCCTACACTCCATTGCAAAGTAGAGCGCTTTTAGGGTCCAAATTACATCAAAATTACACAGAACTGCAAGCTCCAAGTCCTGTGCACGGTTTCCATCCATATTTTAAACAAACCCTCCAGTTCATGGCCCACAGCATGCTCAAATACCGAAGATTTTGACCGATTTACTGGTCTGCACCCCTCTCGCAGTTATAAATGTGCCCCCGAGATGAAAACAAAACTGCCCCTCTTCTCTCTTGTAATGCCAAACTGCCTCGAAAGGCCAAACTCGAAAGCACAAATACTCCTCTCGCTATAATAAAATGTGCCCCTCTCGAGATTGCAAATTGGCATAATAATAGTGCTATTCACGCGACTAAAATTGTCACAGAACTGGCCAACGCCATCAAAAGCAACAGTGCCCCTCTCGCGATAAAAAAAAATTGGTCTTGCTACATAACTATATAGGTAAAAGAAACACAAAGAGCAAGATGGAAAACGTATTCATCTTTTTTCCTCGTCATATAGGTTTATAGCGAAATGAACGGGACCATATTCTTTCCTCCACTTTCACACTGACGGAAGGTGCCCCTTTTTCTGAGCAAGTGCCCCTTTTTGGTGTTGCCCCCCCCCCCAGTTTGAAAAGCGCTCCGTCGCCCTATAGCCTAGGCCTGCTCACTGGTATGGTCGAAAATTGTCTAAACTTGTCACGTCAGGTATCGATTGAATGGCGATCGGTTATCCCATATGCAGCTAGGTCAAATCCATGCGACGGTGGGAGATCGAGAGACGCGGCGTTCCTATCCTGGCAGAGTCGGGACGAACCAAGTTATTCCGAAGATGTGATTTTTTTAATGCAGTTTTAGCACTTCGCCAAGTTTTTTCCCCCATGGATAGCATAAAGTTCTCACCAGTATCCTCATGTATTACCGGAAACAATCGAAGGGGATCGCGGTCTATATTCGGCAGTTTCCATTAACTGAGCTTCATTTCATTTTATAAAGGGGAGGACTGCCAGTCCCCTGCCCGCGCCTGTCCTTGCCCCCCGCCCGCTGCGTAGGGGGGGGGGGGGGGGGCAATTCATGTTAAACCTGCTAATCATGGCTTCGTGATTTTCCCAGATTGCCAAATTTCCAGTGGGGGGGGGGGTGCGAGCTACCTGGGGGCGTGCGTGGGAGGGGGGGGGGGGCGCACGCCCCCCATAAAAAAGTCTGGCCCCACCCCTCAACCTCCCCCCCTCACTGGAAATTTGGCAATCTGGGAAAATCACGAAGCCATGATTAGCGTGTTTAACATGAATTGCCTTTTTTTCACACTGTTAATATATATTTTTGGCGGAAACCCTGTTTTCGCGATTGGCTTTTTATTCTAAACGTCCCGTGGAAAACGCGTATGCGATACGTATTGTCTGACAATGACCATAAATTCGGTTTTGAACAGGGCCCCCTTTGAAAGAGGTTGTTGCCCCCCCCCCCCCCCCCGCACTAAACTACGGACTGGCCGGGTGTCCGGTGAAAAACAAATCTGTCCACCTTTGAGCGAGCACGGTTAAAATTGGGCGCCCCTCCACTGTAACATCCAGCCCCACCATTCGACCCCCAGGCAGGATGAGAACCCTGGCTACGCCGCTGCCCCGCCCCCCACCCCGCTCGTGCCCTCGCCCTCTTGCCACGCCCACGTTCAAACAGTAGCGATCGAGCCCCCCCCCCAGTCGATTTTAAGATTAAGCTCATTTAGAGTAGCTTGAACTTGAAAAAAAACTTCCCAGTATGAAAATGCAGTATACTGGCGAAGTTAATTGGTGAATTTCGTAATTACGACACGAAAACGGCAAAACTTGAAGTAAGTTAGTTGAAAAACTTCCTAAACTAAGCTTCATCCATGGTTGAATGGCCGGGTCCAGGGTCATGTTGTTGCGTCTTATTAAGCATCAATACTTGGGTGGACAATCATTATAATAGTCAGTTATGTTTCCGATGTAAGTGCAAAACTTCGATAGGCCAGTGGTAATTGTAGAGTTTGCAATTTCAACGAATCTGTAAATGAGAGGGGGTGTATCAAATGAGAAAAGTGCAGTGCACTGAGTTCATTGTCTGATGTTATTTTTTTTCTGGTAAAAGGCTACGGTCCATACAGAGTTTACCGAGTGACTTGACCACAAATTCGTCTCAGCCAAAATACTTTCTAAACTTTTAAAACTTTTGAAAGACTTTTACGATACGCACTTCATTTTGACTGATCATGTTGACTTGAGAAAGGATCGATATACCATCCCATAAGAAGACAGCTACATGTATATTAATTTAAGTCCTTCCTTGAAAACAATCGTGATGAGTCAGTTCGTGGTATACCGGTACGACCATGGAGCTAAAACAGTGCATATTTTTGTACAAGTCCACTCTTTCGCAATTTTTGCTCATTTTTGTTCTGCTTTCTGGGAATATTATGGAGTTGAATGACCGTGAACCAAAATTAGAACAGGAAAGCATTACGTCATTATTGTGCCTTGACTTGCACACTCAGCGAGCACATGCAGTACGTGACTAAAATTCGATGTTGTGTTTTCATTATTCCCTTCCAAATATTGTTGTCATCGTTGAATATATCCTAATGTAGACATATTTCTGTTTGAAGATTCATATTGAAATTGAAAAGGCCAAAAACATTAGTGTGAACTATGTTTTTCAAATCAACACAATCTACACGTTACTCCTACAAATAGAAGTTAGGGAGAGCCCGAGTGTGTGACGTCACGCAACATGGCTGCCATGGACATGGCGGAGTGGTCCGTGGTAAGCGATGGAAGTTTATACTTGGGAGAGGAAACTACCGCCCTGACTTACCACCCAAAGCTGAATACAATTTTAGCAGTCACCGGAGGTTCCAATGTACGAGTTGTAGACGTTAACTCTAGTGTGACATTACAGAATTCAACCCTTTCAGGTAGGTACATCGATTTGAACAACAGGAACAGAATGAGAATTTAACAACGTTACACAAATGCAGTTGCAGGAATGGGCGGGCTGAACCTAGTCCCACTAAACTGGGGCGCTCGCTCGAACTCCTTTTTTTGTTGTTGACATTTGGGATGTTGGTTTGTCCTCTTTATAACTCCATGGTATGTCGTACTAGCGTCCCACTAAGGAAGTATTGTCAATGTTGCAAAGTTTGTGCCTCTTATTAATTACTAGCAGCAGCAATTGTTTTGTTTAGATCAAATGTGAGGGAATATTACTCAAAAATGATGTTTTGAACCTAAACATCACGAACATGCTAAAACGGCGATTGTGTAGTGTATGGCCCCTGTTTTGTTTTGATCAAATTAGAGTCAAAATTACAAAAATGCTTTTTAATTTTATTGCTCAAAAATCACCTTTGGCTTTAAAAGCAGACTTTTCTCTAGCTTGAGTAACTCCAGCTTAACAAGCTCATCAGGAATTCACATGTAACGCTGGAGACATAACTACTGCGTGAGAGTGTGGTCTTAAGAGACCCTTCCAGGATGACCTCCCCAAAATTGTCCATTTTCACCTCTATAATCCCACCCTAGATTCCATGTACATACCTCACACCATTCTGCAGTCATTCACGAAACTAATGATCGACTTGAAACAGAACAAAAAAACTAAAATGTGAAAATTGTTGACGATTTTGGCAGCTTGTCCATAAAAAGGTCCAGTTCCAATGGCCGTCGTACATCTTGTTTGCTTAATTATGCAAATGAATGCATCACTTGATGATTATCGAAAAAAAAATGTGCGCGATGTATGTGGGTACCACACTGCTTTCAAGCGCCGCCAGTGGGTTCAATTTTCGTCTGGTGCGTTGTCGTGAAAAGCAGTCGTGGAATTAAGTGTCAATTCCCAATTTACTTTTGCAGCTTCAGTTTTTATAATTCTAAAAGTCTATGGAGAGTCAAGAAAATGTTGCAAGTATTTCCTAACAAAATCATCATTTTTGCAATGACTGACCCTCATTCAGATGATATGAAGAAGAAAGCAGTGTCAGGTTGCAACAATGTTTCCCCTTGATGAGTTTTGTGATAATGAGATGATTGCATTTGCACAGAACTGAACGATGTAGCACTGAAACATGTGGTTTTTCTGTTCGCCATACTGAAACGAATTGTGAACTGTCACTTTGGGTTACAAATTAAGAGACAAATCTCATCAGAAGAGATAGGGGAGTGCCAATTCAAATTTGTCTGAAAAGTGAATACATCACTATGATTCATCAACTGCAATAACCTGGCACCTTGACTCTTTTTTGTACATGTAATTGAAATGCACTCCTTCCTGTGTCATTGCAACCAAGAAGGCTGTTTTCATTGGCTTTCAGAACTTCAGAAGATATGAAAATGCTTTAGGACTAAGCCTTCACAATTCATAAACTTGTTTTTATATGGGGAACACTCTCCAGTTTTATATCTACCGGTACTTGCTCCGTAAATTTTTCAAGCAAGTTTTGAACATTTGTAAGTGATAAATAGACTCATTCAGTAAGTCCTGCCCACTGTGCATGTGGGCACTAACATGCCTCTCTTAAAAGGATGTGACATTTACACGTTTAAACTTTAACCCGAACTCCCTATTGTTTGGACCAAGTCTGCCCTAATCCCCCCATAACACTGCTTCCAACGAATGACAACCATCTAACCACATACCGTAACTTCACAGTATAAATATGACGCCACACTGTACCAGAGTGAAGGTCTTTTTCAAACGGAACAAGTCCTGTATATAGTTTAACTTTGGGTATCTTTTCAATTTGAATATTTGAAAAATGTGGGCGGTCTCAAGATGGTGAAGAAAAACATTGTTGGGTTGCTTTAATTGTAAAGTTGCGCGGTTTTATTTTTCATCAAATGCCACATATTTATTGACAGTCACTTTACACACATGGTTTAAAACTTGAAAGCTTCTGTGAGAAATATCAACTTTTTCTAGCATCTTTAAAATCTGTCAGATATCAATTGGGCCACTACCGGTACCTCGATACAGTACATGACATGCATGATGTTCTTAACATTCTGAAGGCTCTTTGTCAATTTTCAGCAGGCACAGGTGCTTACAAACCTGTTCAACATCCCAGTTTGATTTCGACTGGCACATGCAATAAACAGGCTGATGCAAATAACACTCGATCGGCGTGTTTCAAATATTGGAATATTCCATCAAATCCAAGTTTGAATATCAGAATGCTTAAAAAGTTAAAGGGAATATACATCATTTGCTTTTGCTGTAATTTTCAGAAATGGATGGAATTGGGGGGTTGGAAATATATAGCAAATATAGTAACACTGACTTTTTTGAGGTTTTGGGTTCGAAAATGCTATAAAAACCAAGAAAAACAATCATTTTCCTGTAGTCTGGTTCCCTGACTTCATATAAGAAGAAACAGAGCAGTTTACATACATTGGGGAATTGTAAGGTCAGGGAACCAGTCTAGCTGGCTTGTACCCGTTCATAGGTGTGTAATCAATTGCAAACAAATGCGATGGTCAATTGGAGCCAGTATTTGAAAACGGCCAGCATTGGAAATTGATACAAAAATACCACTTTTCTTGAAAATGACAGTATGCCAGGTGCCATGATTTTACAGGATGCTTTACACTGTCATTCACTAACAGTCCAGCAAGGTATTTTAAAAAGATTTGGTAGTTATAGTTTTTGATGTTTGCAAATGTTGTATTTTCCCTTTAAACTATTCCAAAGTGCCCATCCCTACCATGTAGCAATTTTCTATTTACAGCCCAAGGCAGCAGTCCCATCCATTGTCAGTACCTGAGCGACACAGACCAGGTGTTTATGACGGATGGCCGGGCCGTGGGACTCAGGAAGGACTTGAGCGGGGTCCTTCTACTGGACTCTGCCTTGCAGACGGCTGTCAGCAACAATGAGGAGACCATAGTCATCGAACTGCCTTACCTGGAGGTAGGTGGAAATAATTCACACAATAACATCAATGAACAGTTTTCATGCTCTTTATGTGTTGCATGTTGCTGCGTTTGGCAGGGTTTCTAGCCAAAATACCATGGAGAGTTAGGGATAATGAATATAGGCCACTTCCTCAGGTGCACATTTGCGACCTCCCATGAAACCTGGACAAAGATGACCAATGTTGTGTTTTAGGTTTAGGCCTTTTCATATATTCCTGAGGTTTTCAGCTTCAAGATGATACATTTGAAAAGTACTATGACCGTCTCACCCCTGAGAGAAAGTTAAGTGATAAAAGCCTGACAACCATAATTATGAGATAAACACATGCCTTTATCATGCTGTCACCATTTCAGTCATGTTCCCTGTATCCAATAACAGTACTGAATGATAATTTTTTTGTGCAAAAAGGAACCAGACTATTTTTCCTTCCAGCCTCGCTTTGGTTACGTTGATTTGAATGGGAAAAAATCAAGATGGCCGCAACATGATAATGGTCTCTTGAAATGCCTTTGGTACAAATTTCTATACACTTTTTTTTCCACTAAAAGCAACCAAAAAATGCACTTCTGCTTGATGGATTATATTCATACTTTTGGAGGTTGTAAATTTCTCCTTACTGATTTAGAAAATCTCAAATCTCAAAGTGGTCAGTTCCATCCCAAAATGACTTAATATGGCCAGTAGTTTAAAAAACCACTTGACCAATGGTCTAAATTCAGTCAAAAGAAACCACCGGACTGATGCTAAATTACTGGAGTCGGTCCAGCGGTTGCTTGGATATTTCAAGCCCTGCTGGATGAGATTGGAAAATCTAATACCCCCATGGTCGTAGTGTCTTTGATTTCACTGACTCTTTATCATTGGTACTTCAATCAGTCAATCAATCAATAAATCCATCAAAATAAGCCAATTCGGTATTCCACTGCACATGTGTTAAATATAGTGGTTCATAGGTCATTGGGGATAAACATAAATAGTAATATGACAAAGACAATGAAGCGTATTAGTTCTTTTTTGTACTTTCTGCAATTTATTTTGGTTAGTGCCAAATTTTTAAAGTGAGCAGTGACCATTGTTACATGTATGTAAGTCGTTAGACATCTTACTTACCTTTGACCTTAACACCATCATTGCATGGGGATGACATTCCAAACTAGCTTATTATCATTGGTTTCCCCAGGCTTGCCATCTACTGGAGTGTCTGAAGAAGTCCATCAAGCCATCCTCCAGCCAGCAGGAATATGTGGATGAGGTGCAGTCTAGACTAGAGACCGAACTGAGTCTAGTCAGCAGCTCCATTCAAACTGAATCCTATCACAAAGTCACCAAAGTGAGTTACTGAATCCCTCCCTTTCTAACCCCACCCACTCCTACTCTTACCCCGCTGCCCTTCCATTCTTACCCCACCGCACTTCCCCTCTAACCCACTGCCCTTCCCCTCTAACCCCACCCTCCCACTCTAACCCCACCCCTTCCATTTTAACCTTACCCTCTTCCATTCTAAACCCCACCCTCTTCCATTCTTACCCCACCCTCTTCCATTCTAACCACACCCCCTTCCATTCTTATCATACCCCCTTCCATTCTAACCCACCCCCTTACACTATAACCACACCCCGTTGCACTCTAACCCCACCCCTTCCCACTCTAACCCCACCCCTTCCCACTAAAACCCCACCCCTTCCCACTCTAACCCCACCCCTTCCCACTCTAACCCCACCCCTTCCTACTCTAACCCCACCCCTTCCCACTCTAACCCCACCCCTTCCCACTAAAACCCCACCCCTTCCCACTAAAACCCCACGCTTTACATTTTGCTTTACATAATCACACTTGGAGATAGAAGGCATTAAAAATGTGTCATGAAGTTGCAAAACCTTACATCAGATGTAACAGGGACACAAGAAAAATATTAAAAATCCAAATTTATGGAATGACCCAAAACCAATATTGAAGTTAAATCACCTTGACCGAAGTTCCGTCTTATAAAAAATTTGAAACAAAATTTTTTGAAAATGTCCTGTTCATAGTGGGCCACCATCCAGCTGCGAGTCTCCCTGTGTGCCTTGCGTTCTGTCTGCCGCAGTCTCCTAGATGAACTACGCCGGTCCAGTCAACATGTCAACGGTCTGTCCATCGCCGCTGCCATCGCCGACAGGCTTCAGGCCCTCTATCCAGAACCCAGCCGCAGCGTGGGGACGCAGACAGTGGACAGGGCACAGATGTACAGCGAGGCCGCCAGGCGGGAAACATTTCTGACTTGGCCCCACATGAACTACAAGTAAGTACGGAGGATTTAGAAATCAACACTTAAAATGTAGTGTCGGTGCTCTGCAACGATTTCATGTTCTTAATATTTTATTAAACTCTTCAATTTTTGACAGGGGCGGATCCGATCGGTGCCTTATTTAATTCTTGATCGAGGCAAACAAATTTCTACCGGTATGCACACACATGCAATTTTGGTAGCTGATAGCACATGCAATTCTTGAATTTGGGTTTTGGGTATATAAGACTTGATGATACTAAAGTATTCGCAAATACACAGTATTGAAAGACGTAATGCACTTTTTAAATAGGTTTGAAGTTGATAAGGATGACCATGATTTTGACAGTGTTTCATCTTATACAAGTGTGAATGTACTCCAAAAACAGTATTTCATGTACACATTTATTGTACTGTGTTGATAGTATCTAAGTTTGACAGTAACTTATCTGTTATTCATGTACAGGTGGGCATTACCAGAACCGATGGCTCAGGCTGGCTTCTATCATCAGGTACATCGGAATTAAGTCATTACTTCAGTAGCTTTCCTACCATTTGTACCATAAGTAAAGTAACTAAGTAAGACCCTTTTGCCTACAAAATGGGCCCAAAAACTTTATTCAACTCTTCATCTAAGCACAAGGATTTAGGTACAAACAATTTTTATGTGGATATCAAAAGTTATAAGGACCATTTTGATCAAAGTACTACTTCCGATAACGTTTTTATCAGCTTCAGGTAAATTCCATTTCACAGTCTTCACACGAGATCTTTGCTGACTTACGACATCTTAATAGTTCACTGAAACCCTGATAAATGCAAATTTATTAAAAACAGACCTTGCTTGAAAACTCATGAATTTGTGTTTTATATCTAGCAATGTTTCTTTTTTCCCCAGCCAAGTGCAGCCGGGGATGACCGCGCCATGTGTTTCACATGTAGTGTGTGTCTAGTGTGCTGGGAACCAACCGACGAACCATGGTGAGACAGAAACTATTCATTATTCCTATTTGTCGGTCAAACTTGTGATTTATTTCCTTTGATATCTATATTTCAGTGTATCTGTATTGCCAACTTATGGGCTAAATCCGGCCCATTGTGTTGACCAGATGCATGTGAAGACTTTCAGTGAATAGCCATTCTCAGGGATGCCGACATTTTCATGTTTTGGAGGGGGTAAAAATTATGGCATCCCTTCGAAGGCCAGAAAACAAATCATTGTGTTGCGCGCATGAAAAGTGGTGCGGCGGACGCCTTTTTTTTACCTGAATTTGTTTGCCTCAAATGTCGGCTGGTGACTGCAAATGGTGCTCGACTAAACTTAGTGCAAATATAATAGGAGTCAGAGGGAACATAAAAAATTGTTGGGGAAAAAAAACAAAAAAACTTTTTTCAGCCAACAGAAAAATCTGTTAGGCGCTGTTCGATCGTCACTTGTAAGCCAGTAAAAAAATTGTTTATGCGCAACGTGTCAACGTACTAGACTCGTACCAAAGTCTATGTAACTATTTTGCATAGACTTACCATTTGCATGGCGAACGATACTTTAAAAGCTTAGTGTACCGTGTGCGAGTCTGGGATCATTGTGCATGGGTTGCTCAAGGACAAACACATTGCGAGTGGGATACACGAATGTAGGTATTGTACTTCTATGTAAACACATGTAACACGTGTGTTATATTGCGCCGTGAGTATTTGTACATGTATGGTGTGTTGGGATCGTGTCTGGGGCAAAAACCCACTGGCATCCATGCATTCTGAATCCCCTGAAAAATCCGCTCAGACTTAGAATAGTTTGGGATGAGCTGTAGTAGCCTTTCCAAGTCTTCTTAAGAGTACATCTCTGATTTAGTTCTGCTTTCTCTGTTCAGGTCTGAGCATGAAAGACACTCCCCAAACTGCCCCTTTGTCCGAGGGGAACCTACTGAGAACGTACCGTTGTCTTTCACCCTAGCCACGGGACCTGGCCAGCTACATGGAGATGGAAGCCAGAAGGTGGGGTCAACTCAATAAAACAAAAATGTGATCAAGGACCAGTTTCATGAAACTGCTTAGCACAAATTTGCTAAGCACAGACTCTTTTGGTTAAGCAGAATTATGTTACCTGCCAAAAACATCATGTGATGTATGGTCTTTGTGACTGGTCCTCGGCTGACTTTTGCTAAGCATGTAAATTATTTACAAAATGTTTTCAGTAAGCAATGTTTTTGGTTCACAATTTGAACAGAAACCCCTGAATTGCAGAGTTGCTTCCTGAAAAGACATCGTAGCAACAGCGTCCTCAGTTGTCTGGAAAAGCATGGAAAGAAGTTTTCAGTTATTAAAAAATATTTCAAAAAAATTAATCAAAAACGGATGTCAAATTGTTTTCATATATTTAAGAAAAGTAGAAAGTTGCACAAATATGGTTCTAAGAAAAATTCACGTCATGAGCCCTTTAAAATTCTTCCGTCACAGATTACCTGTGTCAGCACATCCTCCTGTCCCCATCTCATGGCAACCTCCAGTCGCCATGGTAACATCAGCCTGTGGGACGTGTCCAATCAGCTGACGCTGATCTCCAACTTCCAGATAGATCCGGAAGACCCGGCCCTGACGGGCAAGCCGAGGGACGCGGGGGAGGCCCTCGCACGGAGGCCGCTGCCAAAGATACCCGAGGCATGGGTGGAGGAGACCAGTCTGACCGAGATCAAGGGCACTGCCAAGGAGGATGAGAAGTGAGTAGTCAGCAGACTAAGAATCAATAAAGGCACATTGACAGGATGTAAACAGTAAATTCAGCCTCGACTCCATGGGCGCGTGCGCGTTCCTTCACTTACCCCTGGCCGTGATGTACACGTAAACGATGCTAAGGCCAAAAAAAAAAAGTCTCCGGTTTCTGGTATGCGCGCGTCGCAATTTCAACGTGTTTTTAGATGGGGTTATGATCGAGAATAAGCTTTATGTGGCCTCTCTGGACTCCCATATATTTAATTTCAACGTGTTTTTAGATGGGGTTATGATCGAGAATAAGCTTTATGTGGCCTCTCTGGACTCCCATATATTTGCACTAAGTTTAGTCGGGCACCATTTGCAGTCATAAGCCGACATTTGAAGCAAATTTGAAGCAAAAAAGTTGGGTAAAAAAAAAAAAAAAGCCACGTCGCCGCACCACTTTTTGGACAAGCTCCATACCAGAAACCGGAGACTTTTTTTTTTGGCCTAACTGGCTATTCAAAGCATACTGTGTGCGCATTTCGAAGATTGCACGCTGGGCACGCCCTAAATGCGCCCGCGTGCTTTGCATGTCACGTCACGTACGAAATTTTTTTGTTATTCAAATCTCGCGATGCCTGTACGCTATGGATTATGGCAGCCTCGTTTTTCGCTTAAAAAAAACCCTGTATCTTCGGTTGTAAAGGGACGAAAGGGGTACGTACATTAACACAAATCTTTGCTAAATAACGCAACGTCCAAACCTTATGTTTGAAAGGATTGATTCTTCAAAATCGCAACTTTAAACATTTTAAAGATGGCGTCGGCACGTAAAACGGATAAACTGCAGCCTAATTAAAATGTGCCATATTTTGACACATTTAATTGAAACAAATCCAGGGGTTGAGATCGCGCAAGGCATGATGGGAAACAACATGGCGCAGCAAGATCTCGTACCCATGAGAACGAGGTTGAGTAAATTCATAAATACCTGAGACAGTGTACCCAGTCCTATTGGTCATTGTGTAGTACGCACTGGCTCACTGGTCCTTAAGAACCACTAAACATGATCTCCATATAGAAGATGTTGACCAAACTGTGGTGCGACACGCACCGTAGAAGTGGCCTGAACATTGAGTAAAATGGTAGCACAAAAGTGTTGGAAGTTTGCCATTTTTTTGACATTTTATGGCTTCGGCTCGGGCCATTTTGGGGCAGCCAGGCCCTTATCTGTTACAGTATTATCCCATTATTTAAGGAATCCATTTGCCTGTTTTAGATAAAATTATCATTTGCAATCTTTGAATCAATTGTTCGTTTTATCAGGTTAATCCAATTTTTCACACAGTGTCCACGGGAGGGACACATTGGGTGTACGTACTGGTTTGCATGCATACAGCGTAAAGTATGCACTACTTAAAAAAGGGGGGACGAACCTGTGTTCACAGGAACGGAGTGCCCATCTCTCTTTCGAAGTGGTTGGGCCAGACTCGAGTCCATGAAATGCTGCTGTGGGGGGATCGCCACACCTCCTCCACAGCGAGTCTGTTACCTTCCCAGCATTGAATAATGCTGGTACCCATTAAACACCTGGGTTGAGAGGAGTAATGGAGGTGAAGCGCCTTACTCAAGGGCACAACACACATGGCCACGGCGGGGCTCGAACCCACTATCTCACAATTATGAGGCCTGTGTTCTACCGCTAGACCACACGTGCCCTACAAACACAACTTATTTTATTGCACAACTTCTTTTATTATGAGTGTGTACACAAGTTGAGCCTCTTGGCATGAATATCAGGACCCGTCGGCTCCAGATGTTCATTAACATGTTCGGTGTTTCCCAGTGGTCTCCCCCAACTCTCCCTTTGTAACCGCAAAGGGAATACTTGTGCACGGAGCCCATACACTTGTGCAGTTGTGTAATTTTGACCAGCCAGTTGTGAATGTGACATGGTTGTTGTGTTTTTCAAGTTGTGTAATTTTGACCAGCCAGTTGTGAATGTGACATGCCTGTTGTGCTTTTCAAGTTGTGTAATTTTTACCAGCCAGTTGTGAATGTGACATGCCTGTTGTGCTTTTCAAGTTGTGTAATTTTTACCAGCCAATTGTGAATGTGACATGCTTGTTGTGCTTTTCAAGTTGTGTAATTTTGACCAGCCAGTTGTGAATGTGACATGCTTGTTGTGCTTTTCAAGTTGTGTAATTTTGACCAGCCAGTTGTGTATGTGACATGCCTGTTGTGCTTTTCAAGTTGTGTAATTTTTACCAGCCAGTTGTGAATGTGACATGCCTGTTGTGCTTTTCAAGTTGTGTAATTTTTACCAGCCAGTTGTGAATGTGACATGCCTGTTGTGCTTTTCAAGCAGCGCCAATCTGAGCGAGTGTGGCCAGGGTGTGACTGTGGAGAACGGGGAACCAGACCAAGACCAGGCTACAAGCTCACTACATCAAGAGATTGCTGCTAAAGGTACAGTAAAGTGTACGGTCCTTGTAAAGCCAAGACAGCTCAGATAGTTATCCCATTCCCTAAATAATATTTTGTTAGAAATAACATTCATATAAGTAAAAAAAAAAGTGCAATTAATAACCTCCTAGCACACTAAAATGACGACTAGAACTCCATGGCTTGATTTTTGGACGCCAAATTTTTTTACCCCAAAATCCCTTTGCGCAGTGTTTAATATTCC
The DNA here is from genome assembly GCA_029964075.1 of Patiria pectinifera. NCBI lineage: Eukaryota > Metazoa > Echinodermata > Asteroidea > Valvatida > Asterinidae > Patiria > Patiria pectinifera. The sequence continues at coordinate 41,107,536 of CM057142.1, read as the reverse complement.
AAGCTATAGTTGTGTTCAGACATTCGTTCATAATCTTCGTTTTAACCCTCCCTCTCTCAGTGACAAAATGGAGAGAGATCCCCTATCTGTCAAAATCTATCAAGTGACTGTTTTTAACAGTTTTGAAAGTGTTCTCGAAAGTCTCCTTTGAAATAATCAATTTAGCCGTCATGTAAATTTGTCGAAATCCAATGCCTTGTTTTGCGGTATTTTGATGGATACAGGACTGTAGAGTATTTTCCATGGGGCTAGATGTTTCAGTTTTAATATCATGTATGTGCCATTGGTTGCTGACAAGTATTGGAAAAAAAGGCTAAGGGAGGTTGGATTAAAAGTGATAGTTCCTGGTGAAATTAAACGGGGATCTGTTTCCAACTTCTTGACTCTGAATATATAAAACAAGGCTTCGCCCTCACCTGCCACACTTGGGAGGCTGCTTTGCTGTCTGTTTCCGGCTTTGCAGGCGAGTGCCTGCTTTGCCGCAGATCAAGTTGTGAACACTCACACACATATACACATACTCACTCTTTGCGTTTGTAGTCTAATGGTGGTATAGTATAGTGGTGATGTTTGACTTGTACCTCATGTTGTTACTGCAATTTGAAATTTGAGGGAACATGGCTTGCTATTTATTTCCGGCTTGTAAAGTCCGGTTTATACTTCACAACAATGCAAATGTAGGGTGAATTGGACATCATGAAATGGATTGGACATCGAAATTCACTGGCATTGCTAGGGTTCAATTGTTATGAATTCACAGCAGGAAAACTAGACGTTACCTCACAAATTCGCAGTTGGGTTCATTATCGCACTGAATACAAAACAACCTTTATTCTGATTTAAACAGGAACACATTTTTTCTTTTCCTGAAAACTCAGACAAGAGCTACGGCACGATTGAGGTGATTGAGGTAGGGGGAGCTTGGCGTAACATCAGTGAGCTCCATTGCAACGCCGATGTCGATGAAGCCGGTGTGATGCCCACTCCCAAAGGTAAGAATAAAATACTATGAGATGTTGATTTCAAAGATTGTGAAACATCGTCCACTGTGTGTCATTCACTCTTAAGATGTTTTTGATTTACAGAACGTCACATTGATTTTTTCTCTCTTTACGTTGTGGTTATTAGATTGATCCATTAGGCCCATAGAACTATATTAAATTACTAGAGTGCTAACTCCTCATTCTTACGCGCGGAGATACTTTGAAGCCATCCTGCGCACAGACATTTTGAATTCATGTGCTTGTTTGTAGAACATGATGTAATTAGATGGAAATAATTTTGAAAGTGTACTCTAAGTGCAACGCCCAAGAACAGCGTACGATGAAAACATACGCAAACAAATTAAGCGCGTCATGACGGTTAAAAACATCAGGGAAAATATCATTTGCAGCGGATATTTTGGTTGTCATTTTCCTTATATTCTTTTTCCTACAGGATGCCCTGAATCCTCCACCAACCTCATTGTGTCGTCAGTGAGCATCCTTCAAGGTTTGCCCAAGGAGCCATCAGCCAGCTCGGCGGACGCAAACACCATGGACCCTCTCAGCACCCCTTGTCTTGTAGCAGCCATCTGTATACGAAAACCCGACGATGCAGACAATGCCAAAACCATTCCCGTTGAGGACTGCAAAGATGATCCCTCTCCAGCAACTACAGCCGCTCAAGGCAACCCGTTCACCTCCGCGTTTGAGAAGATGCGTATCACGGATGACACGGGACCAGAAGACGAAGCCGGTCTAGGTGTCGACATTTCCAACAGGACATTTGAGTATGCAGATGCCTATCTAGGGGACGAAGTGGACTCCAAGGGCATTGGGAAAGTCTCGGATTCTCAGCATCGCAAGTGTTTGATTACCTATGCTGCACCACCGTTAGTTAAAAATGTCGCGGTCCACAAGAAAAGTACTGATAAATCCAAGGGAGGGTTGTTTACTACGCAATCTGGGCCCTCGACGCTACCTAAGATGTACATGTCGCAGATTCTTGAAATGGAGGAGGAGCAACAGGCATTGGTTGAGGAGCCAATCGGGATTGAGGACCTCACTGCCGACCAATCATCAAGCATAACGCTCGTGGACGGCATGAACGTAAAGCCGTTTCGCACCAGCGAGGCTGCATTGCAGTGTATAGAGCTGCCGCAGTGTGCTCAGTGCGACGATTTGTGGGTGACTTGCATAGCTCCCTGCCCCGACAAGAAACATGTACTAGTCATTCTAGGACCCCATGACGGACAGCTAGACAATCCTGAAACGGTAACCAAACCACAGTGCAATACTTCAGCCAAGGAGAGTATATGTAACGAGCAAAACGACCTGAATAAGGACAGCAATTTCAGTACTGATGAGGCGGGGACGGGATTAGGTGATGACAGTGCGGGCTGCTTCAACTCCAGTACAAGAGAGACAACATCAGATACTGTGGAGGGCAGCTTTGGCTTTGTTCTGATTTATCGGATCGCAACGCGAGACGGTGCAACTGTGCTCCAAGAAGACCCAGTCACTGTCCACACCATCACCTCCTCGAAAGAAATCATCCGATCCCTGGTCCCGTTACCGGTGGCCCTGTGCGACATCACTAGCGATGAAGAAGGCGAATCTACGCATCAGAACCCTCCTTCATCTGAGGCCCCACCCAGCGTTGACACAGGATCCATTACTGCAGAACTGGCGGCGTTGAGTTTTGACGAACCCGACAGCAAACCTCAAGACAAACAGCTGGGGACGTGCGCCGTGCTGACAAGAACTGGCAAATTTCGAATCATGGAGATCCACACCTGGTCGACATTGGCCACACACCCGACACCACAGAAACACCCACACCCCTTGGGTACGGAGCGGTTCAGTGCGTTAACTTATTGCACTGGGATGGAAAGGCTCTGCGTCTGTACGGAATCAGGACGCATATTGTTCTTACAACTACAAGCCAAGAATGCTCATGGATTGTTCAGACGGGGGAAGTCGGTCAAGAAGGCGATGTCTGAGCAGGAGGTTGCAGCTGAAGAAGAAACAGATGCGGCAGAAGAGAAACAAAGTAAGAAAGAAGTGCTATTTCCAGTTTGTTTTTCTTTTTTGTAAATGTGCGGAGACGTGCCTCAAAACAGAGTCTTTGCAAGAATGTGTTAGTCTAGGACTTTGTGTGTTAGCCATAAATATGTGTTAGCCATGAATGTGTGTGTGGACATCACAAAAATATGCATTGGCAAAACACGTTCAACTTGCATGCCAAACACAACCTCAAATGAGTAATTTTGGCATGTAATTTTTGATGTAACGTGAAGAAAGAGAAAGAAAAAAACACTCTTCACTTCTCATGCGTGCAAAATCTGATCTTAACCCTAACAGAACTCAACCCATCAAACCCCAATGGCATGTTTTGTTGGAATCTGTCAGGATGGGTACAGTACCCCTAAACTGACAGTGTTTTACATTGGTTTGGCACACCTCCAGAATCAAAGTCAGAAATGTGTGTGCACAGTTGCCCATGCGGTGTTTGAATTTGCCAGGATTGGTATGGTTCCTAGTAAATCATGCCAGGGAGTTAGGGTTAAAGATTTATGATAGAATTTCATGATAGGTCATATCAGCAACTGTCAAATAAGCATGGACTTCAGACAGTTATTTCATAAGTGGTTTACATTGGTTTATTTCAAAGATACATTTACACTTTTCGGCATACGTGAACAGGGAACGTACACGTTGTAAACAACGCATAACTTAACGTCTCAAATGTCAAAGGAGCATACAGTATTTGACTTTCATTCAAAATTATTTAATTTTAAGTCAAAGTATTTATAGCATGGAACTTGCATTGGCGAGATGAAAATTAATATTGCGTTTTGCCCCTCACTGATGTATTTCATAACACAGAATACTCAATGCTCTCCAATGACTTGCAAGAAAAAAAAATCACAAGCTGACATGCCGTCGGGACTTGAACCCACAACCTCCTGCTTACTAGCGCAGACGTCTTCCACTCAACCGCCGAGCTTGCCGGGGGCGGCTGTCTAGTTAGAATCTGATCTAATGATTCAATTTGTTCAACTTTTATTTGCGACTCTCAATATTTCCAGTAGTGGATGACTACCTAGCCAACCAGCCCATCTCCATGAAGAACCTGAGCGTCCTGTGGCAGCTGACCCAGTTTGAGACGCTGGTGCCGCGATTCTCGGCCACCGTGCCCCCCTGCTGGGTGGAGATCCAACAGGAGCAACAGCAGCGACGTCACCCGCAGCACCTGCACCAACGGCAGCAAGGCGATGCTACGCAGCACACTCGCACCTGGAAACTACAACCAGATGGGTGAGGAGAAACACAAGCATTTTACATCCCTTAATGGCAAATGTGAATACAAGTTTGACATCACAAAGCATTACAACAAAATCATGCCTCCAACCTTTAAAACCTGTAAAAACCTATATTAATTACATAGGAGCTTATTTTTTTATTTTTTGAAATAACCTATCCATAAAAAGCTATATTTTTATTCTGCTGTCCATTTTAACAATTTTTAAAGAAAAGTTGGAAACATTCATTTGACCCACAGTTTAAGTTATCACAATACCAAAATAACCACACTGTCAATATTTTTCTCTAAGATATATTTTTACAAGCGTTTCAGAATTAGGCAAATTTCTGTCAAATTGGTTTTAGGTAACTTTATCTACAGGGTGAGTCAAAAAAAGCGGAACCCAAACCCCCAAAATTATATTTCATGTTTAAAAAAATATGTAGCACCAAACATAATTATGACTGGAAAGCCAATTTCATAAGCTACTTGTAGATGAAAAAATTACTGAAATTGGTCAATCCGTTCAAAGAATATCACCATTTAAACACAATGGCCCTAAAACCTGTCTCGTCAAAAAAATGCGATTTCAAGAATTGTCGTCACAATTGTCTTTAAACATCACCAGCGATAAGATCTCAGTTTAAACGTACAAATATTCAACAAAGTCTTTTTGAAGGCCTGTCTTTTAAAAAAAAGTAGATTTTATAAATTATATTGTTTGCCTAACCGGGGTTGTTAATAAAGATATTGTGCACTACAGGTGGTGACAGTTGTTGAAACAAGTATTCTGTGTCATTTTCTTTGTTCCAAACAGTCAAAACACACAATAAATTGCTTTTTTGGACGAGAAAGGTTTTAGGGTCGTTGCGTTTAAATGGTGATATTCTTTGAACGGATTGAGCAATTTCAGTATTTTTTTCATCTAAAAGTAGCTGATGAAATTGGCTTTCCAGTCATTATTATTTTTGGTGCTACATATTTTGTTAAATATGAAATATATTTTTTTGGGTTTGGGTTCCGCTTTTTTTGACGTACCCTATAGTGTGGAGAACTTGAGGTAAAAACTGCACACTAAAAACTTATAAGTGTCTACATTTTGGCACTTGGAAATCTTCACAAACCTATATTTTGATTTTTCAAAATCTATTAAAAAAAACCTATATTGATGAAGAGGGGCACTTTGAGGCCTGAGATTTGTGTTTGTGTTCTCTGTCATACTGAGAATAAAGTGCTACACCTTGAAAGTACACATAGCTGGAGAAAATTTGCGTAGGATTCTTACAATCGAACATCCATATTAGTCTAAAAATGATGTTACCCTAGATGGTTCTGCTATGACACTAGAGCGGAGAATTGCCCCTATTGAGTGAACACAGATCATGGCCTCCCAGCTCGTAAGATTTCACTGGTTACTATGTCCTGTGTGAGAAATCAGAAGGGACGTATTTACGGTTTCAGTCTGCATCCAATAGTATGTGATAATAAAGAACATTCGTAAAGGGCCGGTATCCGCCTAAAAGGCGCTCATGGTTGTGGTTTCCTGAAAACATATTGAAGTGCTCTTTTTTATTTTGGCATTGGCATATCCAGCTAACTGGCCCAAAGTGATGCTCATAGAGCAAGGGTTAGAAGCTCTGAGGTAGCCAGGAGGGTGGGAGTTTGACGGGATAATAGACTAATCCATAATCAATACAAGGGTCTGTTCATTTGAAACTTGTAGGTCAAGTTGGAAGGAGCACCTGTTTGAGTTAGTCCTTCCCAAATCCTGCTGTGTGGGGCACGTTGACGTCAAGTTTAATCTTCACTCCAGCTGCCCGTCGGCTCCTAGGATTTACCTGACTCTCCTGAAGCAAAGCGGGACCCAAGGCAAGAAAGGTTTGTGACAGAAACTGCATCCCTGTTTAGTTCATCAGCCTCAGTCCACAATTTTGGCAACCGGTATCAAATGAGGGGAATAATCGTCATAGCAATTTTTGGCAAGGTATACACCTCCAGAGTTGGAAAATATGTGATAGCATTGCAGCGGTGGCAGCTTTTTGGGTGTTCTCACCCTTTTTTTCCAAAATGTCCATCAAAATGCTTGTTACCACTCTCGGGGCGGTATACTTTGCGCATGCGCACTATAATCATTCATGCCCTGATTTGATACTGGCCAAACCCCAGACTGATGGCCTAGTTTTGCTAAAACACATCTGAAATGTCCCTGAAAGTCAGTTTTCAGCCAATTTGGCTCAACAGTCTGGTGTTTATCTCTGGTTACCTTAGCATGCTACAACTGGGGATATTTCTATTTCCCTCGATGAGATGCCGATTGTCACAGGTTACTCCCTGACTAGTGCCGGTGACCATTTATTATCCTGAATGGAGAGAGACAATTGGGGTAAATTGGCTTGCCCATGGACACACCATATGACCAGCAGTTGTATTTTAACCTGACCCTCTGATAATGAGTCACAAACCCTAACACCAGGTCACGCTCCTCTTGCTTTATCTGAACAAAAAGACAGTTGGAAGGGGGTGGGGAGCAGTCATGTCAGTGTTTCTCCAACGATTAGAAACGTTAATTGAATATATCCAAAAACCAGGTTGTTCCTGTGAATCTGGATGCAGACTGTATTTGGAATGAACCCATATTTTTACTCCTGTTTGCTGTTGAAAAAATGGAAAACGTTTCTGTCCATTTGAAGCTGATTATGTGTAAGACTGAAATGTTAGATAAATTTTCTTTTAATACTTAAAACAAATAACATTTTTTGGTTTATGTCCACATATAGTCTGTGTGCTGCCTCATGCATAGAACAGGTTTCAGAGTGTTCAACTTTACATAATTACAAATGTGTCAAAAGTTTCTATGAAATTTACATCAAATTTGACCTCGTATTTGTTAATGCCAAATTAAAGTCTTTCAGGCCCATGCTACTGTTTTCAATATATCCAAAATGGCAAGTTGTATCTGCAAAGTCTGCCTCTAAATTTCATTATTCAACTTCATCAATGTACCAAGATTGTAGGCAAGATTGAGGGAAAAAATGGTTGATTTTTCGATTACATTTTGTAAATGAACAGAAAAAGACTCCATGAACATCAAGTCTACACCCGTGGACGCCAAAATAGACTTCAACATGGAGGCTTCTTCCTCAGAGCCCAAAGTCCAGAACATCGACGTGGACATGACCGAGCCGTCACCGGCGCCCGGTCCCGAGCCCGACTTGTTCAATGGAGACGCCTTGCTGCACTCGGCCTACCTACAGAGCCACCTGGACGACATCCTGTGCGGTCCGTGTTACATGGAGTGTTTCATCGATATGCCGAGCCACAACGGTATGGTGACACTAACCAGCCGACAGCTCATGCTCTGTAAGAGTAGGTCTTTCCTCCTCCATATATTCGCCATGGAAACTACGGAGAGCGAGAGCAGCGCAAAGACGAAGGAGACTGGGAAAGAGAAAGGTATGCCTCAACCCAGTAGCATGGTGAAACAAATTTGAGGGGGGGGGTTCGAAGCCGGAGATGGAGACGAAGATGAAGCTGGGGTTTGAGAAACAGCCTGTGACTGATGGTTAAAGCCACATCTGCATACAGTACACCACGCGCAAGCGGGCCATGTGCTGAGAGCGCGTTGAGCATGTTAATCAGATTCCTGGATGTATACTTCTCTGTTCTTTCCTCTCTTGTTTACCCCCCCCCCATTACTACTCCACAGCCATGACCAGTGTTGTAGTTGAGGTACTTGTAATGGATCACAAGGACATTACAAGTCTATTTGCAAGTCCAGTCACAAGTTGTAGGGTACGAACGAAAAACTAGGTTGTGGGTTAACATGGTACTGGATCTGGATGGCCTGTGATTGAATTGCGATGATCCTGTGATGACTTGTGATGACTTGTGATCCATCACAAGTACCAAGAGTGGCATCAACCTTGCTACTTTCATTTCCCGGTAAGGTCCAAGTATTGGCTTATGTTTCAATAAACTTTTCTCCTCCCCTCTGACCTCTATGACCTGGGTTCAGATCCCACCCAAGCGGACATGTAGATTGCATTTTCAGTCCCTACCAGATTCTGTAGGTTCCCCAGAATATTAACATAGAAACTTCAACCTCCAGAACTGAGCATTTGTTTAATTTATTTATTTATTTGTTTTTTTTTCCGTTTTTTTTTCTTCTTTTCAGAATGATTGTTTCACATATATTTTGCTTATGTTTTTTTTTCTTTTACGAGAGGGTACTTTTGGGTTACTTGCACAAAGAGGAACAGGGGTGCCCCATAAGTGAGCCTCTGTCTGTCCATACCCAACAATGGAAATTCTAAAGAAGAAGGATAAATCGAGAATAATGCAAGTACCACATAAACGCCATCTGTAAGGTTATAAGTATGCATACCAGGCTGCTATACTATAAAACAGCTTCTCTCCTGTGTGTGTGAATTCATCCTGGATCAACTGATCAAAGCAGTTACTCCCCTGCAAGGTGACAAGCCGCCTCGTAAATAATGAGAATTATCAAAGATGCTTGAAGACCCTGCTTGGTTTCCCTTTGCCACAGGCTCTCATCTGATATCGCTGCTGCAGAACACACCCCCGGCCAGCGCCACAGAGCGGCTGGTAACGGCCCTCAGGAAGGATACCGACAAATACCGGGGCTGTGATTGGATACAGGAGCTGTCAATCACGATACGCAGAACCAAGAAAGTCAGTCTCAACAGAGATAGGTAATTATAGAATAGACTGGTCCATTAAGCCACTCCTACTGAGCACATGGGCAACAACATGTGCGCTGCTTCAATGCAACACTGCATGTTCTGGCTGTGCACATCAGACTTTTGTCTATGCTTGTCGAGCATTTCTTTTCATTTCAAATTTATTTTTTTTTTAAAAAATAAGGACTCACAGCCAGGGGCTGAATTGAACACGATTACACAATAAAAATGATAGTATACAAATATTGACTGCTTCGAGTGGCGTAGTAAAACTAGCCCCCTGAGGTAATCCATGAAGCATTCTATTATTGATTATTGATGTAAAGAGAGTTCTATAATTTTTTTCTCTGTCTGACAGCATTGAATGGTTGTGCCTAAGTTGACATCTATTAACTTGCAACATGACATTTGCAACTTCACAACAAATTTTTGTTGTTGATATTACAGATTGCAACGCGTTGGGATGCTAGAATCCATGCAGTTCCAGAAGAGTCTGGTGCTGAGCGTGATGGGTCTGGTACCCCCGCCATCGGATATGACAACGTGGCAACATTTCCAGCAGGTCTGTCTGGACGTGCTATGTTGGGTCGCCAGCGTTCATATATGTGAACCCTTCAGGTAAAACGAAATTCTAATTATCAACAGAATTGCTTTCATTTATGTGGGGATAACAAATATTTGGCTTTTCTGATTTTAAGATACATTTTATTTTATAACATAGGGCTGGATAGCTCAGTTGGTAGAGCGCCAGAACAGTAATCCGGAGGTTACGGGTTCAAACGCTGCCCTAGTCAATTTCTTTGTTCAACTTTAAAACAATTATTATAATGTACCTAGTCAGTGTCCCTTTGTGGTTTATGTGAAAATTTAAGATGCATTTTGTATCAGTTAAGCTCAGTGATTCATGAGTCATTGAGAAAAAAAATTGAGCTTCCTTCTTCTGTGATCAGGTTCCAGATGTCTAAAAAATGTTTAAATGTTTTTGTTTTCATTGACAATTGCGAGTGCTTTTTACATGAAAGGCTGCAGTCATAAAAAAAACGTGACGAATAATTTCTGAGATTTCTTGAGTTCTGACTACATGAATCTGAATCAGAACACCGCAAACGTCCAGTCAGTATCTGACACCAAATGCTATTTGGGACAACTTAAAGGCTTAAAGGATCATTTGCTTTTCATGGATTTTGTTCGTTTCCAGCGAAGACACCACTTAAAATCTAAAGAAGAATGTTAAAAAACCTAACTTGTTGAAGTTTCAGTTCAGATGGATATTACACTTTTCAAGAAAACAGTGAAAAACCATGCACAACCTTTTGATCACAAAACATGATTTCATCCATAGCACTCTGTATTTCCAAAAATCAGTCAACTGACTGATTGTTGGAAATCACCTACATTGCTAGATTTTTTCTAAATGACAGCAAGTCGGACTGAATAATTTCACGGGATGTTTAGTACCAGTACAATTTTTAATCCAAGCAAGTTTTTGATAATAATTTGGTAGGTTGCATTTAGGATAAATTCAAATGATCCTTTATGCCTTTAAACGACTCTTTATTAGAAATATATTCACATTTAGCAAAACTCCTGCACTGTCTGAAACAGCAGTTTTGTACTGGGAAATTTCATTTGTACTTTTGTCTCTGTTTTTGATCTTTCAGAGTGGTCGAGTGTACCAACCTTGTAGGCACCGCCCTGGCCAACATTGGCGATCTAGTCCAGGCGTGTTACATCTCAGCAAACAGGAGCATAGCACATAAATGCAGCCAGTTCCTCGCACTATGCATGGGGTGAGTTCATCCACACACAGCAAATATCAAGAAATCAACTAAAGAGTCTGTGTATCAACCGATCAGAGCACGCTATCTCTGTACATTCACTGAGGCCCCTACTAATGGCGAAAGCACTGTACTAGCTATTGTACAAAGTGACTCCCCCAATGTAGTTTTTCGGACAAGTTGAGAGCAACTCGGACCTTTCTCTCTTCAAACATTATCCAAAGACACAACTGTAGTGGAGTCAAAGTAATTCACAGATTCGGTCACTAAATGGGGTTAACAATAACAAACAAATAGTTTCTGTCACATTTTGTTTGAGACTGGAGAACTCTTTGACAGACTTGTAATCAAGTCAATTTCAAATTAGATCACAAGTCCATTCACAAGTCAGGCCACACATTCAGGGTTTAGCAATGACAAGGGGATGATGCCCTTTTCACATTTCATTTGAATGGACAGCGACTTGGCTTGAGATTGGACAACATGTGAATGAGTTGTGATGGCTTGCGGTGACATGTGGTGACTTGCGGTGACATGTGATGACTTGTGGAGACATGTGATGAATTGTGGTGACGTGATGACTTGTGGTAACTTGTGGTGACTTGTGATGACATGTGACGACTTGTGATGACATGTGGTTACATGTGATTGCTTGTGATGACTTGTGATGACATGTGGTGATGTGATGGCTTGTGGTGACATGTGATGACTTTGATGACATGTGGTGACATGTGTTGACGTGATGGCTTGTGATGACTTGTGATGACATGTGGTGACATGTGATGGCTTGTGGTGACGTGATGACTTTGATGACATGTGGTGACAAGTGATGACTTGTGATGACTTTTGATGACATTCGGTGGATTCAACCACAACATTGTCAGGAATCAATTGTGTAAGATTTGGTGTAAGATTTGGTGTAAGATTTTATGCAGCTGATAATTGCTTTGTATTATTTTGTTTTCAGATGTGCCAAGCGCAGTCCAGACCCCAGCACCTACCTAAGCTTCAAGTTATCCCTCCTGCAGAGCCTCCTCAGCATCCTACCCTCCTTACCATCCTGTGTGTCCTCTGGCTCCATGCATTGGTTCTTCTCCATGATGGGCATGGTCAAGCAGCAGGACCCTGAGATAACCGCCCAGGCATGCCATCGCTTGCTCATGGAGACGGCCTCGGAGTTGGCCGACAGGACGCTGCCTGAGCACGCAGTCCTCAGAGCAAAGTGAGTTTCAGATTTTGCCATTAGCCACACCCACTTTGCTCGTTGGCAACAACACATGCATGTCCCCAATGCCACACTGCCTGTTCCTTCCAGTCATAAGCCCCGCCTCTAAACAGGTTTCGCCTCCTTTGGAGCCCCAAGCACCACCCATGAAATTTACCCCATTCACAGTGTTTTAAACCTTTGGGCTGTTCGGGACGCCGCTGGATCCCATCCTGTTTGACATGGAGCCGTCCATCATAAGCCCCGCCCCCAAACAGGTTCCGCCTCCTCTGGAGCCCCAAGCACTGTCCCATGAAATTTACCCCATTCACAGTGTTTTAAACCTATATTTCCCACCAGGTTTGGGCTGTTCGGGACCCCGCTGGATCCCGTCCTGTTTGACATGGAGCCGCCCGTCATAAGCCCCGCCCCCAAAACAGGCTCCGCCTCCTCTGGAGCCTCAAGCACCGTCCCCTTGACGTTTCCACACCACTACAACATCCCGGCCTCGGGTTTCAGCAGCGATGTGCCAGATATCGGTGGTAGTGCCCAAGGGGGTGCCAAGCTGAGCAGCGACCCTGCGCGAAGCCCGCTCAGCGGCACTCACTTCATGAGGGGTCTACTAGAGGTGGAGCCGCTGCATTTTGTCTGCTGTAGTACCAGTGATGGGACCCACGTTGAACGTGTCGGATCAGGTAAGCTTTTATCTCAACTAGTCATTGAACTTATTTTTAAGGCTATTTTGGGTTGCTTTAATGGTGGTAAAAACCTGCGGCTGTGGTGCGTGTACCCATGGGCAAGGCACTTTGTGTACAGGAGTAAATGGGTACCTGTGAGGGCATTGTGGTTGATTTTAGCTGCTTTGCGCCGAAATGGCAGCGTGGAGCTGTATACTCCCCAGGGAGCTGAGATTGTCTTTGGAATGTTTCATTGGCCCAGTGAGCACGGTAATAATGCTTTGCCAGGGGTGTCATTATGTGACAGACATGGCGCATTACAAGTCTCCATTATTATTAAAAGTTGTTACATTTTGTTACATTTAGCAGGCTCGATTGGTAAATGTTTCTATTCAATTCAATTCAAGAACATTTATTTTTCTTAAGAGCAAAATATGAAATTGGCATGGGAGCACGGAGTCATACTTTAAGATGGAGTCGTGATTTCTAAAAGTTGAAACTTATAGCTGAAAACTGAAAAATAACAAACAATTTCAAACTTAAAGAAAGACAGACACACCAATAGATGTTAGATGTTGGATTTGCTGTATATTGCATTGGGACAACATGAGATCTTGAAATAATCTATGTTTGTTTTTTTGGTCCGATGTTTGACCATCATTTTATCCTCTGTTTTTAATCTTTGGCCGTCTTTTTTTTGTTTATCCCAGGTGCGGAGAGTGTCCAGGGCTCGGTAGCCATCAACACCGGTAACCCAACCATGCCGGAATCTCTCACCTCCTCCCTGTCAGCGACCATGGCCTCGGCCGAGCAGCAACTGCAGCTGCTGCAGCACAAGACGCAGACGCTCATCAAACTAAACCAGCAGGTCGGTCACACCATACAGTTATAATCAAATGACATGGTTTAATGGAGCTATCCATTAGGCCTTGCACCTTGATGATTTGACCAATCAAAGCCATGATAAATATTCAACACGTGTACACAAAAGACATTTTAGCATCAAACTTTACTCCTATTGCACCAAGACAAGGCAGTTCTTAGGTTTTGTTACGACGTGATGCACACTCACCTGCTTGATTTTCTCGGTTAAGTTTTACATCTTTAAAGGCACGTAGAAACACTTACAAATTCCCGGAAATGTACCTGCAGATTTAACGAGAAAATACGTGTTTAAAGTGAAGATAGGACTGGCACCAAATATCCTGTGAAATTATTCCGCCTAAAATTGTATCATTCAGAAGAAAATAATCATTGATTGGGTGTCTTAAGAAAATGCGGCCTTGGGCGCAGTTTCTTATGTGATTTGGAATCCAGTTACGAGACCCGAAAATTGTGCATATAATTTCTCAGCCATCTCAAAATGTATAGTGTCCACTGCACTGGAACATCAACAAGTTAGTTGTTGGGCAGCCTTCTTGAGATTTTGAGCAATTTTGTTGCTTCAAAAGAAATAACAAATGTACAAAAAGCAAATGATCCCATGTAACTCGGCTTATCAGGCATGCAACTTTTCCTCGGATCAGCTGATTTCCTCTTTTTTTTACTTCCCATGTGTGCCATTGAAAATAGAAAAACACTGTACAAAGTCTGGGAAAAATTTTAATTTCCTCTTTTTTTGTGTGATTTCCCAGTTGCATGCCTGGCTTATGTTATTCCGTTGCCAAATGAAATAATACTAACATATGTTAAATTTGTGATATTTTCCAATTTAGAAACAGAAATTGGAACAGAAGCTACAGGAGACCAGTGCTTCCTCCACGGCCAACAGTATGCCCAGCAACCACATGTATGGGGAGTTCCTCCCAGCCACGCCCAAGAACACACCCTTCTTCATGACCCCGCCCCTGACCCCGCCCAATGAGAGTATGGGGTTTCTGTCGGTGCCGCCGCCCCCTGGTGGGTGGGACTATGGGGATATGTTTGGGTATGGCGTGTTTCCAGGACTGGAGAAAGGCAAGGGAACTCCGGAGAAAGGAAAGACAAAGGTAGCAGCTCATTCCTCAACACAGGAAACTCTACTTAACTTAAATTTGAATAACTTGACACTCCGTTTATCTCGTAGTTATACTCCTTTCCCGCCATGAGAATAGGGTACACGAATACCCCTGTAACTGGAAATGCCTCTACCGATACCTCCGCATAACTCGAACACTGTTCGACCTGTCCATAGAAAATGCTGCCAAAACAGTCACAAAGAAGCGAGACTTTTTTCATGATTCATTACTGCCCAAAGTACTTTGTCTTTTCACATGGGTATGCAGCGTGCACGCCTGCTTGTTATTGGACTCCTGCCCATAACAGCAACAAACCCTGGCTTTTAGTTGGCCTGATTGCTACGGCTGTCACGATTGTCACGTAACCAAATGTCTTGTAACCAAATCACGTAACCAAATGTCTTGTAACCAAATCATACATTATTTTAAAGCCGAGAACCTCAAAAATCTGGAAATGCCAAGACTTAAAAGAAGCCCCATTTGTCAGCTTTGGCCAGTATTTGTGGTAGTAAGTCTTAAAATGAAACATTTAGAACCAACAAGTCATTCCTTGTGCTTGTTTCTGACTTCTAGGGAGACGGTTCCAAGTTGGGTCCTGACGTGATGCCAAGCAACCCGCTGCTGGTGAGGAATCTCCTCAACCCTCCGCCGTCTCATGTGCTGATTGTCGACAGAATGCACTCTGGTAACTCTTGCTTCATGCAAATGTATTTCTTAAAATTTTTGAAAAATGTGTCAGTTGGTTACCAGTTTTGATATACTGACAGTGCATGATGGGCATCAAAACGTTAAGGTCTTTCACACTATTGCCTCACCTACCCGTGTTGAAATCTAAATGGGGTAACCGTAGGTTGAACCTGATCCAACCAAACACGGGTTGGCAGGGCATACAATTTACTCATACACCAGTTCGTGCACAGGTTTCTCTCAACCATCCGACGCAGAAAGCCCATTTACTAACTCACTTACAGTAAGGGGTCCCTCCGGGGACCCAGATATTTAGCGCCTTGGTTTGAGGCTACACAACACTGTATCTACATGTACACAATCTCAACATGTCTGTAGACTATAAATAAGGAGGTCATTGACAGGAAACAGATGTTGTATACATAGTCTGTGGTCAAGTCGTGCACTGGCTACCCGCAAGTGACTTTGTTTTGTGCACGTGTATATGGGCAGCCCAGGTTGTCAGGCTCAGATATGCCTGACCCGGGGTCACACACTAAAGGTGACTGCATATATCCATAGTGGGTGTCTCTGGCTAGGATTAGATGGAAGATCACCAGAATTGGTTTGAAATTTTTTTTTTTTATTAAGGTAATTAACCAAATTGGGTCCCCAAAAGGGCTAGTTTCTGCGTCGGAGGGTTAAAGCAATAGGTTTGTTTCCGGGTAATTATCAATGTTCCTAAGTACAAAGATAATTTAACCTCTATTTTGAGATTTTACATTAATTGTTTTCTTCTCCACAGGAGCCAGGCGATTTGCCGTGCTGGATTTCGGCCAAGCGGTCCTACTGACCGACATCTTCATTCCGGCCTGCTCGGACCTGGCCTCACTGTCAGTGGACGTGTGGACAAAGAGCGAGGAACTAGACGGCCGTAGGCTGGCCGTAGCACTGGACATCAACTCCCGAGATCTGGTCATGAATGATTTGCTACCCCCGGCCTCCTGTCGGTTTCTCAAGGTAGGGCTGTAACAAAAGTCAGATCTAGTAATATATCACATCAGTTCAAAATATTTTTTTGGGACTCTTTCTTCTTTCGTCTTTTGTTGAATTTGCAGATTTTAGTTTTTTTTCTGTGCTGAGCCAATAATTTTCGTGGTAAGCAGACCGTTGCCCCCATCACACCATTATTAATGAGATTCGAACCAGCCAGCCAAAAAAGGCAAGCTCTGCGTTTGAGTGGTAAGACCTCTTAACTAGTAAGCAGTAGGGCTTGGGTTTGAGTCCCACCAGAGTAGTTTGTGAATTGTTTTCTCACAACCACTCTGGGCATCGGGGAAGGGCAAAAACCCAATATTGAATTCGCACCATTTTTGTTGACAGCTTACCATTGTTGGACGCTACGGAGGTAACACGGTACGCTCCAAGATCCCTTTGGGTGTCTTCTACGGGCACACCTACGTCTTCCCGTTTGAGAACGGGCAGCAGCGCGCCCCGGATACCGGTGACGACTCGATATCAGCAGCCTCCCGCAACCACCACCTGATCCAACAGGAGCAGTTCCTAACCATGGCACTAGCAGTGCAGGAAGACATCCAGTGCCGCTACAGTCTGGCCTGCAGCAGGCTGCAGCGACTACTGCTGGCGGCGGACTTGTCGCCGTCTGCTGGAGGGACGCCGTTCCCGCCGCAGTTGAAAGAGGAGAGAAGTGAGACTTGTAAAGAGGTCCGACAGTCATATGAGGTATGTGGTAGGATGCCACCTGTACCCTCTATACTTGGGCTCAGCTTTTATGTACAGTGAGCTGATCTGTTGGTTGGAAACGATGTTCACAATCGAACATCGTTGGGCTTGTATAATTTCTAACTAATTAATTCAAATATTTCCATCTTCCCTGATTTTATTTGTTGACATGGCCCAATTTGGCTGCGAAAAAAGATGTTTGTGGTATCCTGACTTACATGGATATTTGCAGCCAAAAATGCCAACTTCGACCAGTTTATTGCCACATTTGGCCAAAAATGTAAAATAAGTATATGTTGAAAATATAAAGTCTTCCTAGTCGATATTTTAGTGTGCTATTGTAATATAATAGTTTTGTTAAACAGAATGCCATTATAAGTTCACTAAATAAGTCTAAAATACTAACAAACATAAAAAGTTACAAAATAAATTCATTTTTCTACTTAACCTACCTGGATAATTTTTAAGACTTTACTATAAATACACATTTTTTTTTTGGTCTTAGGAATGCATCCAGCTGCAGACCCAGCTGAACGCGGTCCAGCGGACCATCACCCGTCTGCAGCACGGTGAGGAAGGAGCCCCTGAGAAGCAGAAACCAGACCTGAGCTCCACGTCAGCTATCAAGGAGGCGTCTACAGACCAGCTTCGTCTCCTGTCAGAATACTTACTGGACACTCTTCTGAGTCTGACTAACACCAACACGACTTTGCCGGCCAGTCTGCAAAGGGTTCTACAGGTAATGCTAGAGTGCCCTTCAATATCGGCACTATTTGTCATTTTTACCAATGAGGGGGTACTTTTGCGCGGTGTTTGAGGCTTTGCGCAAGAGCTCCTGAAGGCACTGTTGATTTGGGGTCTTAGGGTAATCAGGGGTGTGTTTTCATCACCATGTCAAAAACATGTTTGTGACGTCAAAGAAACGACCAGGAACATGTTAACTCAGGTGCAAGAAAATGCTTGACACATGTCCATTTTAAAAGATCACCAGTAAATTGAATGTGTGTGAACTCCTTTGGAATGCAAAGTTTAACATTAACTGTTTGCAACTGCGTTATTGACACTTTTAAATGGAGATTACAAAAGTATTTTCTTAATTGTAGTTGTTCTTTCTGTTTGAGATGCGATAGGTGAAAGACTTTTATTTGTTTACAACACAACAAAGCGCAGATGAAATTCCTGTCATAAGCGTCATTTTCCCCATTCTTAACAGTTATTGGGCCCACTTTACATATTTATGAAATGCAAATTCTGTGACTCTTCTAACTGCTGTGCACATTAAAAAAAAATAAGCATAAATGATGAGCTGACAAATTGTTCACCTCCTTTCCTTTTGGCCATCTTGAACCAACAACAAACCAATGCAAACTTTCGTTTGGAGCAATGACATTCATTCAGACACTACCAAAGTCTTGACAACGCTCAACTAACAAGCAAAGCCTGAAATGTATCGCTGTATATGGCAGACATGCAAATTTTCCTCGGATCCGCTGATTTCCTCGTGTTTTACTTCTCATGAATGCCATTACAAATTGAAAAATACTGTACAAAGTCTTTTTTGTTTGCGAAATTGCCAGTTGCATGCCTGATACGGTCATACAAATGCCTCCCCCTGTTAATTCTTAATTTCATGGATGCTTAGTAAAAACAGAATTCTTTCACATTGGACTTACATTTTTGTGTGTCAAACGATCTCATTTTTACAGGAGACGGCCTGCAAGTCTTTATTCAGGAACCTTTGTGTTATGGGCACTCCGTCCCTCCGGCTTCGTACCGGGACGCTGCTAGTCCGTGTCTGCAGCAGCCAGCCCTGGTGGGGGGAGTTCCTGGCCTCATCGCTTCAAGAATTCTTCTCATCGGAGCAGACAGCCGTGTTTCCCCAGGACAGGTAGGCGGGTCAAGATAGTTCCTTAACTAGGTTTATCTCTTTGCCAGAGGCATAATGACTTGATTCAATGACTTGATGAACTTGACCCGAGTCATTATAGGCAAACGACTTGACTCGACTCAAGTCTGCTATACTGAGTCAAAGGCTCAAGTCCTTTAGAATGTAGAAAATTATTGTCGGACTACTTCCAAGCTATAACTTAACGTCAAGTTCAGTGTACATGTACGGGGTTCCTTATGGGGTAGTAAACACAATAGAACACTAGACCCCATAAGGAAGTCTTTAGAAATCAATCTACTTCACAAAGGAAACGCTATGCAGTTTGAGATTTCAAAAGGAACAAAGGAAACAAAAGAAGGGAAACAAAGGTCTTCCCCATGAGTGTATGTGTGTAAGGCTGTGTGAGCAGGAATGTGCTTGCATGGCACTACCGAAATAGTGTTGTACCACAGGCTTCTACCTCATACTATCATTTAAGAAATTATCAACCCTGTACCAGCAACGTAAAAAAACCAAAAAATATGCTGCAACTTCAAGCAGACACACTTTGTGATACTGAATAAGAGGTAAATTGATTCTAGCAAGAATGTGATTTGACTCTAACTATGTTATGCTAATGACTTGCCTCAACTCACTGCCTTAGAATGACCCGACTAGAGTCTTTGCCATATAATGACTTGAGTCACTAAATTCAGTAATTTGTTGTGACACCGTTATTTGTTCTGTAGAAAAGCAACGTTGAAATGAGAAATGATATCAATAAAATGGTGTTACTTGCATTTCCAAAGTGTCATAAGAAAGCAGAGTCAAAATCAAGTCCTCACAAGTCAGTCACAAGTCTGTCAATCTTTAATCAAGTCATAAGATATCGATACAAGTATTGACTCTGTGCATGAAAAAAAGTAGAATGCACTTTTAGACCACTCGTGAAACAACCTCTGTTACTTGTGACCAATGTGTAATGGCGCACATAATGCAAAGTACGCATGGCTAAATTTATTCTGGATATGCTCAATGCCGTAGCATCTTCAGGTGAGCGTCAGGCGTCATCAGCAATGCATTCCAAGTTCTCTCTCAGTGGTCTCCCCCAACTCTCCCTCTCATACCGCTAAAGGGGTACTTGTAGACAGTGCCCATTGGAGTTTATATTTTCCAATGACTATTTTTTTCCTGTTTCCTTGGCAGAGTTTTCATCCTGTTGGCATACCTCGGCCAGAAATCTCTCGCCTCCAACAACTCGGCCAACGTCTTGGAGAGTCTTCTGAATCTACTAGCCAGACTGATGGCCCCATTACTGGATGGCTCCCTGCAGGCCGGGACTGGGGGTAGGTTGATTCCACAAGAGATCACAAAATAGGACATGGTCTATTGGCACCATGCGTAAACAATAGGGCTCTCTCACTGACCCACGTGACTGGGCTTACATTCGGGTACCGGAAAGTCAGCGTCGCCATTGTAGTAGGCAAAGATCGTTTAGCCTTGTGCGCAGTAGGTGGTAGGCAAGCCTTCAAAGCTGTGATGGATGGTAAAAACTTTGAGCAAAACACAGAGCCAACACCCAATGTTTGGTTGGTACGTTTATGACAACTGTCCACGGCACAGGTAGTGACCATTATGCTATTTGAAAAAAAATCCATGCTTATGTTTTCGTGAAAATAAGCCTACTGTCTACTTTACAATACACGGCGTGGTTTCTAACCACACGCTTGCCTACTGCAATGGTGGCTGATCACGTGAAAGCAGAATGGTCATGTGGTACCTTGAAGTCATACAATTGGGCCTTATGGAGTACCAAAGTGAATACGTCACTTTGGTACAAAATGTGTTTGAAAGACATTAGCGCGTGATTCAGCCCGTGAACCAACACGCGCGCGTACTCCATTCGTTTGCGCTCCACTTTCTGGTTCTAAATGACGTCACAATTCGGTACTCCATAGAGGGTGCTGTGTACCATACAGAGATTGTGAGAAGGACACTTCACTGGTTTACGCATACACTTCACCATTTATGTAATTTATGGGTACCAGGGTGAACAAGACAAGATGGCGGTCGATCGTCCTTCAATAACAGTGCTGGGTGCTGACTTTAATTGTTAGTGAAGTTGTGCACAGATTCTACATCTGGCACTTCAAATTGTACTATGTGAGGTTTTGGAATCTCCAGCTTTGCCACCAGCTCTGGCTTCATGACTGGCCCTATATATTAGTCCATGTTGGCATATATTGAGTCAGAGTCCTAAAAGTGGGGGACCTGATATGGAGCCTAGATTTTGAAAACGCCTCAAGATTTGATGCAGTGCTTCTAAGCACTTGACACTTTTTTCCATTTTTTCAGGTTCGCTAGACCTTGCCCTGATTGGTTGGGTATTGCTGTTCCTGTCTCGCACCTTGGATCATACAGCCGCAGCGAGCACCTCTACCGACGACCAGGACGATGTTGCTGGGGCAACGGCTGCCCCAAAGGCTCATGGGAAGGACAGAGAGCGAAGTAAGACTACCGTTTCTTCGTAGAGTACTTCTGAAACAAGTGCTGTCGTTAAGTCCGGTCATGACTAGTCTATGTTATTTCACAAGTCTTGTCACAAGTAATAGGGGATGAACAATAACAAAGGAATGTCTTTGTGACAGTTGATTTAAGTAATTTATGACTTGGGACTGGATGACTTGTGATGGATTTGTTAAAACTTGTGAGTACTTGTGACGGACTCGGCTGTAACACTGTCTGAAAAATACTTGCTAAAACTTCAATCAATCTAAAACATCTAATTTTTTGAAATTGTAATTTTCATTTCACCAGTGTCAAAAAAAAGTTAGAATGTCAGGGGATATTGCTACAGAAATGTCTAAGTTTTATTTTGAATAATGTTATTTTTATTTTTAAAATGGGTATTTTGCAAACTGTGAATTGTAGACGAAAATTTACGAGAATATTAAATTTTAATTGATATTGATGACGTGAAATCATGTTTATTCAACTCGCCCTATATCCAACACTTTTTTAAGTTCAAAGTATCTGCAATTTTTAAAAGTTAAACATTTTTTCCTATATTACCTTATTTCTTAGATTTCTCCCTAATCTAAACTTACATGCATCTTTGAGTTCTACTTTTGCCATCGGCTGAATAGAAATGAATTCTGCATTGAATAGAATCAAATTAAAAAACGCTTCATGTTCATGTGAAATAAAGCAACTCCCAGTACGCCCAATTGATGTTTCAATGTTTATTTCGTAGGTTCCTCTTCGACAAGCGCCCGTTGGAATTTCATGGCGAGCACCCCCTTAGTCGTGGTGGGACCCTCTGCCCAGGCATCTAAGGGCGGCTGCCAGGTCCGCGTCCAAAGCAAACTAAAACAACGTCTGCTGCTGCACAAGGAACAACTGGCCAAGCTACAGGTAAGAAAACAAAATACTGCCCCCCCCCCAAAAAAATGAAGAAAATAACAAAACCATAAACTGGACTGCTTGGTGTGATCTTCTTGCAGTATTGCATTTTATTGTCATGTTTAGGGACAATTCTAGCATAATGTAATGTCCTTTACAAAGCTTTAAGAGCTCAGTGAATAAACCTTAAAAGTGTATTTTTCTCATACGTGCATCATCTAGTAATGGTCAAGGAGATTACAGACTACAGGGTGAGTCAGAATGATCTGGATCCAAACTAAAGAAAATATTAAAAATATGTAGCAATTATCAAAACAAGTGCAAATGAGATATGTTATAGGCTGGTATTTTGGACATATTTGGTAAAAGTTTCATGGTACACGGTACAAAGACTGACCATGGTTTCATGGTTCAACATGTATATTGAAGTCGCTTACTGATGTGAAGCAGTGTAATAACAAATAAAAACCTAGTCATGGTGACTGACTCACTTGAAGTTATTAACACATTTAAAAAAGGCAAAACCAATTCCGTGTGCAGACTGGAAAACGACCCCACTGCTATGAAAATGGCATAACTCCTCACCATAGACACTAATTTGAACAATTCAAACTTCCTGTGGAAGACAAGGTAATAACCATTCATATGAATATTCTTTATTTGCCACATAAAAAAATGGTGAACTTGGGTCCAGCTCATTCTGACTCACCCTGTAGGAGTTTTGGATCATTTCTCAGAGTCATTAATTAGATATCGTGGTTGATTGGCTCTGTCCTGGACATTACACTTCCTTTCATAGCGCTGGAATTGCCCATAATGTTTGATTGATCTGGTGCCTTGTTCTGACTTTCAGAACATGCATAAAGCAATACAGGCCAAGATGGCGGAAGGAGGCAAGGAAGCAGACCCCGCTGTCCAAGTGCATCTTAAGAAGAAACTTCAACAACACGCATCCAAGGTAAAGACGGCCAGCCGTTGTTGAACAAATATACAGGACACAGCACCGTTGATTCCAAAGTTTAGCAGATTTTGTACCGGCATGAGCTAGCTGAACAATGATTAACTGTGCGAATTTGTTCATGTCACTGCTCAGAGTCAGCCCAACTGGGATAAATGTGGTTGTTACCTTCTGTTTTAAAATCAATGATCCTCAGACATCTGTGAATGCAGGTTCGCAAATAAGGTATCAATGGAAAGCTGATAAACCTCCATTGAAGTTATAAATATGCTATGTCAAGTACATGATTTACTTACTTTATTTTAGGATTACATTTTTTTTTAAATAGAGTGACAGCTTTAGGCATCTTAAGTCCTGTTTTCAGTTCTGCACTTCTGACTTTCATGTGTCTTGATATCCTAGGGGAATACTCTTTATGATTCTGCTGAGTCTTACACATCCTTACATTATTTAATTCCCCCCCCCCCATTTTCAGCATCTGCGTGACATCCTGCGAATCCGGCGCATCACCCGCAGCATGCGCTCGCGAGGCGCCCCCAACGATCCCCCGGCCAAGCCGGACAAGTCGTCGCTACGTCTGCCGGAGGTCAGCCTGCCGCGGGAGCGTTGCACCCCTGTGGTGCAGGGTTTGATGCAGCTCCTGCTCGTCATGGACTTCACCTGCCATGCTGATCTGTTCCTCTTTGCCTGCAAGGTAGGATATCTAACACCCATCCAACCAGATCTTTGAAAATCAATCAAAATCCTTAAGAAGGTTTCGGAGGATTTTGTAGGATCAAGGAGCCACTAGAGAGCATTCATTTGCCTATTGGAGGATTGCTGTCCTTTTCCTTGAATTGTTTTGGCTTGCTGATAAACTCACCTAGGAGGACATATTTTAATTTGAGTTTGAACCTAACCTTACCCTGTAAGATCCTTCAAAATCCACCAGAAAGTTTTGGAGGATTTTGTAGGATTGAGGGAATTAGTAAGGAGCATTCTTATTGTTGCCTTGATTTGGAGTGCTCATCAGCTCAGCCTTAGAAGACTAAGTTTAATGTTTGAGTTTGAAACTAATTCTGCTTGATCCTTCAAAATCTCCCAAGAAGGTTTTGCAGGATTTTGTGGGATGTAGGAGCCAGCAGAGCGTGTTCAGTTGCTTCTTAGAAGATGAATGTCTGAATGTCCACAACACCCATTTCAAATTCCCACATTCAAATTAGTAACACCATCTGAACTAATTCAGAACAGTGGAGGAACTGACGACAAGTAAGTAGACGTAAATAATACAAATGATCCTTTTTTTATTGGTTTATTGAAACAATTGATACTTTTTACCTTTTGTCAGGTTTTGGCACGAGTGTCCAACTCCACCCGGCCAGCCATCTCACTGTCAGAGATTGCCACCAACGAGCAACTGATTCAACTAATGATGCTGTGCGTCGGAACAGACTACAACAGGGGGAACTCGTCCTGGGGTGGGCCCTGGGCCACCACGGCGATCACGTACCTCCTGCAGGATACGCTAGAAGGTAAGGGTAATGAAAGGAAACGACAGAGAAATCTTGGAAAAAGTTACGCTTCACCTGACAGTTTCTCAATGCCATTACATGACAGAAAAGCTTCTGTACCTGAAGAGCATTATTGGAAATAAAGGTTACAATACATTTAATGGTGTTGACAGTGTCGTTATAAATACGCACAAATCAATGAGCATTTTTACATTTACGTAACACAGTCATGCGACTTATTGCAATAAAAAAAATTCGAATCAGATTTAAAGTGATTTTATCATGCGACATAAAATGTTACATACGTATTTCTCTGCCTGAGTTGATTGATCGTAAAAGACGATTGTAAAAAGGGTCGCGCAACATATTGCATGTTTGTGGACACATGCGTGTCTAGGACATTGCCGCGCTTCAAAGTCATTGCAACAAAAAACGCATATGCGTAAATTGGCCTTTATAAAGAGCAAAACAAATGCGTATTCTGTTGGGATGCTTGTAGGTAAATAAAAAATGTACCATAGACCCTACATTGTTCTGGGGCCCCAAACTCTCTGCTGAATACTTTGTTGATTTGTCATTTTCCCTCAATCACAATCGTAAGTTGCAGAAGCTAACCCCTTGGTGTACCCCAATAGTCCCTTATACCCAAAACCTCCCAAGCCTGTATGGTTTTATATGGATTCATCAGGGAGTAGATAAAAGTATAACACAATAGAGTACAAGCATTAATGAGTAAAAATATCACCAAAACAAGCAAAATCAACAAGAACAATTTCAAAAATGATAATCACCAAAAAAAAAAAAAAAATTGGTTAAGTGATGAAAGTTGACATCTTCTTTTCAATCCAGGAGAGAAGCTGTACCCTTTCTCCTTGGATTCTCTTGGCGCCGTCGGAGGGCAAGAAGAAATAGACCCTGGGGAAGATCTGGATACTGACGCCATCCCTGAGGATCTGGAGGCTGTGGGTGGGGCCATGGCAGGGCCGGGGGATGACAGTGGAGGGGACGAAGGTAAATTTAAAGATTGTACTGGAGCAAGGTAACAATTAGAACAGTTTATAAGCCACCTTCTGTTTTGGTCAAAATATTAGTCTACTTAACAATTCACAAATTGTGTGCCCGATGGTCTCTGATTTAGTTTGATTTTATAAACAGCTGCACATATTCGGGGGAGGGCTGCCTAGTGGTTAGGACTTGTGACTCATGATCAGAGGGTCAGGGGTTTGAAACCAGCTACTAGCCATTTGTTGTGTCCTTGAGCAAGCCACTTCACCCCCACTTGCCTCTCTTCACCCAGGAGTATAAATGGGTACTGGCATTAGCTGGGGAGTAACCTGCGATGGACTAGCATCTCATTCAGGGGGAATATAAATAGTCTCAGTCCTTCATGCCATAGAAACTGAAGATAAACGCCGGCCTAATGGGCCAAATGGGCTCGTGATGGACTTTACTTTGTTAAGTAAAGGTGACTCATGCATAGGATACAGCATGGTTTTTGAGTATAGACTTCATGCACAATTACCCCCTCTTTGGTTACAAAGAGAAAGAAAGGAGGGACGCATGAAAACACTGCTCCCATACACCTCGGGTTGTGCCAAAAATAAAACAAATGTTCAAGCATTTGATCATCAACCGAATATCCAAATAATTATTTTCTAATCAAATATTCGAAATGCTCCACACTGTTCTTTTAAGTTTTAATCGTATTAGTTGCATGGTTTTGTTGTTTGCCAAATGCCACACTTGTGTCGAAATCAACTTTCCACATGATTTGAGAGCTTCTACAGGGTGAGTAAAAAAAATCGGAACCCAAACCCCCAAAATTATATTTCATATTTAAAAAGATATGTAGCACCAAACGTAATAAGGACTGGAAAGCCAATTTCATAAACTACTTTTAGATGAAAAAATTTCTGAAATTGCTCAATCCGTTCAAAGAATATCACCATTTAAACGCAATGACCCTAAAACCTCTTTCGTCCAAAAATGCGATTTCAAGAATCGTCGTCACAATTGTCTTTAAACATCACCAGCGATAAAACCTCAGTTTAAAAGTTAAAAATATTCAACAAAGTCCTTTTGAAGTCCCGTCTTTTAAAAAAAGTGGATTTCATAAATCATATTGTTTGCCTAACCAGGATTGTTAATAAAAATATTGTGCACTACAGTTGTTGACAGTTGTTGAAACAAGTATTCTGTGTCATTTTCTTTGTTGTTCCAAACAATCAGAATACACAATAAACTTCTTTTGACTCGCCCTGTATTAGGAACATAAGCATAAATTTCTTATTTCAAATCCGTCAAGTATCGGTCATTCTCCTACCTGTTCTTTATGAAACTTTCATAAGATCTTTGTCAGTTTTCAACAACCCCTAACTCTAACCCAACCAATGGAAGCTATGTAATTCGGATGATTTCCTCCCTTCACCCAGAGCCCATGAACCCCCTGGGTGACCCTGAGCTCGCTGAGTACGCCACGGGTGTCCCCTCGGATCCTTTTGACCACCAGTTCATGATGGACATGATCTGGGGCTCTACCAAGTACGAGGAGATGACCAACAAGTTCAGCGGCATCCAGTCCATGGTCCCCTTTGGAAGCAGTCCTGGAAGTGTTGGTTCCTCTGGGTCTATCCATCGCAAGGGAGGCAGGTGAGAAGGGAAACAAATTATCCAACAACAGTTTCACAATTTTGCTGACAATTTCAATCACAAGTCAGTCGCAAGTTAATTGCAAATTAATCACTTGTTAATTGGAAATCAATCACATGATCACAAGTTGATCGCAAGTCAATCGCATGTCAATCACAAATCAATCACAAGTCAATTACAAGTCAATCCCAAGTCAATCGTAAGTCATTCACAGATCAATCGCAAGTCATCATAAGTTCATCACAAGCCAATACCAAGTCATCACAAGTCAATCACAAGTCTATCGCTAGTCAATTGCAAGTCTATCACAAGTCAATCACAAGTCAATCGCAAGTCAATCAGTCAATCATAGATAAATCAAAAATTAATCAAAGGTCAATCACAAGTCACTTTCATGTCAATCGCAAATAAATTACAAGTCATTCAAGTCAATTTCAAGTCGATCACAAGTCAATCACAAGTCATCACAAGTCATCACAAGCCATCACAAGTCATCACAAGTCATCAAGTCCCAAATCAATTGAGTCTATGACAAAAACTAAGGATGCAGAAATCTGTCCCACTAACAAGATCCCTGCCAAGACAGAATTTCATGTAAAAAGACTTTATCCATTAACCTGAAATGTCAACAAGTACATTTTTGTCTAACAACCTGCGATACCTTTTGAGTTCTGTTTTTCCTCAAATGCTCAAAAAAAAGAAAAGAAAAGAAATTTGAATGATCTACAGGGAAGACTTTGGCTACTTGGCACCATTCTGAATAAATGACAGTGCACATGAATTACAAATGCTACAAACAACTTGAATTTTGAAGCTCTATGCAGCTCCTTCCATCTAATATTAAAAAAAATTGACCGATTTAATTTTGTAACCCCACCTTTTTCTTGATTGTGAACAAAAGGTACGCCAAGGTCAACAACAACTCTGGCGATCAGAACAAGGCAGCGTTGAGCTGCATGCCCAACGTTTCCATGGCGATGGACGCCAGGCTAGAGCAAGGCCTGGAGATGCAGGTGGAGTGGTACTTGAAGGTAAGGTCATAGTTCAAAGGTCATAGGTCATGGATCATAGGTCATAGGTCATTTCTCTGACTTAGGAAAGTAATACATACATTTACCCGAGCGTATGCATGAAGTCAACAGCTGGCTCACGGCTGCTTAACGGATGTACTATTTGGGAAAACGGTTTGTTCTCAGCGATGGTTAGGTCCTAACCATCTTAAGTACTGATACAAAATTCCTCTTTGAGAATGACAGCATACCAGGTTTAACGATTCCACACGATGTTTCGTACTATTATTTACTTACAATCAGTTTTTATTCTGATCCCTTCTTTGTCAAGGTGACATCACTGATGGAGGCCCATTCCGTGAGCCAGACCCTCATGGGAACCCTGCCCCTCCCCCTCACTCTCCCTGCCCCACCCCCCAAACCCACTGACGCCTCCAAGACAGAATTAGCCCCTGAGGGATCTGGTACCCTGCACCGGCAAGTGTCCATGACATCCAGTAAGATGCTGAGTAGCTGCTTTGATCAGCTATTCACCAGACTACCCACCAACCAGGTAATACTCACTTCAGGATTTTTCATTGAAGTGTAATTTTTACATCCTTTAAAATCTTTAAAATCCTTCTCAATTCAATTCAATTCAATTCAATTCAATAAACCTATATTTCCACTCTGTGGAGGCATCATCCCAAAAAGCCGAAGCTTGTGGTGGATGTGCCCAGCAATACAAGACAAAATAAGACAAACAACATTAATCATAAAATTTACAAATCATAGCAATAGATAATTATGTAACAGTTAAACAAAGCAGACACGACAATAAACAACATTTCAATAACGGCTAAATCAACTTAACGTAATAATGAATCTGGCACTCCACTCTGAGAATTAAGTAGGAATGTTTTTAGTTTATATTTGAATGTATTATTTGAAGGGCAATTAGTTATAGACGGTGAAAGGTAGTTCCAGTTTTTTTGGTCCAGAGAAAGAAATGGTATGTTGAGAAAGAGTTGTTCTGACTTGAGGTATATGAAATTTTGATCAGGACCTAGTATTTTAATCATGAATGGATCTATTAAATTGAAAAAGGTTGTGTAACGATTCAGGTATTTTTGTGTGTGGCAAATTTATACTTAAAAACATCTTGTTGAAAGACATTAATGTTCTTAAGAGTCAAAGAGTTTGTGTTTCCTAAATAAAGGGGTGGTGTGTTCATTAAAGTTCACCTTACATCAGAAAGCGAGTGGCCGACTCAGGCCAGGTGTAAATTCAGCATGAGTGTGAAACAAGCGCAACATACATTAAAGGAGTCAGTGCTTCTAAACGCTTTTAAAAAGAATTATTCATTGTAGGACATCATATTCTTTGAAACAATTTTGGGGAAAAAATACAAAATGTGAAAATCACGGGGATACTTGCATAAAGGTGATAAGACTAGTAAATTAGAACATCAAAATGACCAACACCAAATATTCCACTGGTTACTTTTGAAAAATGGTGCCCATGCTCAGTGTAATATATGTCTAGTATTGTACGGCAAAACTATATCTCATGGAAGAAAAAAATATCTGCACTTTTTTCAGGTCCACTTGGATGCGGTGCTAAAACTCTGGCTGACAGTGAACGAAGTCGGCCAGGAGAACGAATCCAAGCAGGAAGGTGCCTTCGACACCAGTCTGGTACCTGTAGTCACCCTCAGCGCGGACTCCATCGGTTGCCTGCTGCACGCTCTGGCCTGGAACGTTAATCTACCGGTCCACACCTGGTGCCTGGCGTTCCATTGCCTACTGGCGCTGGTCAACAGCAAGACGGAAGTCGATGGAAAGCAACAGAGCACTGCCAACGTCATCTTGGGCCACGGTTCCCTGATCGCTGTCCTGGTGCACTTCTTGTCGGGCAGTACCATGCATGGACCGGTAGGAAGTCTGCACTACCAACAGGTACGTCCTCATTGCGTAAGGCAATGGGTCAGTTGAACCGGAAATGACTTGCAGGATTCGCAAAAACTTCCCCAAATCTTACTACAATGAAGTCATCAATTCGCAAACACCAGGCTTTCAAGTATTCCTACTTTTCCTACTTTTTCCTTAGTTTTTTTTACCTTGCTCCTACTTTTTCCTTCAAATTCCTACTTTTCCTACTTTTTTTCTTGAAATTCCTACTTTTTTGTCCCACAACTCCGAAAACTAAATCTCATTGAATATTTTTCACAACAGTGTTGCACACTGTTTATGTAAATCACACAATGAAGGGCTTGGGCCCAGAAGTACTGCAGCTGTACTTCCAAGAGCTTAGTTGGGGATGGAGCACAAGTGTTGTGAGTACAGAACGTGCCAAATGAGGCTTATGATGCTGTGGACATGGGTGAGTATCAACGAAACTACTCCTGAAAGCCTGCAGAAGTCCTACTTTTATCCTGTTTTTGTCCTCCAAAGTCCCACTTTTGTCCTGTTTTTTTAAAATAGTGATCCTACTGTTCTACTTTTTCACCTGGATCTGCTTGAAAGCCTGAAACAACTTCATTTTCAGAAATTATTCAGAATTTTGCAACTACGTAGTACCCCAAAGCCACCAGCAAAAACGAATCTCTATGTATTATATTGAAATTTCCTGAAAAACTCCACCATGCTCTAGAATCCAGGGTCCAAATGCTGTCCCTGTTCACTTCTCAATACTTTACAATTACCATGTTCAATTTAGGACGTGCAGGTGAAGTCACATCAAGAACATGGGTTTAGTTGGGAATTTTTTGTGGTTGCTTTCACAGGTTGGCCCAACAGTCATTCAGGCCATGTACGAGTTCCTGGTGAGACTCAAGCTACGACTAGGCTCCGTACCAGCCGCCAGTGCGCCCGACCTGAACTCGCTGCTTCTCAGAGTTGTGCAGATTTTGGCTGAGCCGCAGTAAGTTCACAAAGTGGCTGGACACTAATTCTAAGTCTGGTTCTCAGTAAAAAGTGGCATCTGTTAACATTTGTCAATTTCCTATACATTCGTGTTTGTATATCATTCTTTTTCTCCTCCAACATCTTGTATTAAAAGAAACAATCCAGTACTTTTTTCTGCATGTTAAACATATTTTTGTATAACTTTAAAGTCATTTCATGTATCATGCTCAATTAAAAGCAAATAAGTTGGTTCTGCAATATAACATTATATATTTTAATATAAGGTTATGAATAAGTACCTTATATATTATGACTCCGAAAAGTAGTTGAGTTTCTGGAATCCCATTTTTGTTTCAAACCCCATTCAAATGTGGAAATCTGTTCCAGATACGTGGGTATCATATAGGAAGTAAGAAGTTTAGACTGGGTAGTTTTAGGTAAATAAAGAAGGCATTTCCTCTAAGGACTAGAAATAGACAAATTTAAAATAGTATTGGGAAGGGGGAGGGGGCTAGACATTTTCTTTTGTGGTGAGGATTAAGAAAAGAAGAGGTCCCTCGTGTCAAAGGATACAAGTATTGATTGCTTTGAGTGGTGTAGTAAAACTAGCCTTCCGAGGGTGATCCATGTAGTGTTCTGTTTTCCCGAGGCGAATCCGAGGGAAATGGAACACTCCATGGATCAAAGAGGGAGGCTTGTTTTACCGGTACTGTACCACTCGAAGCAGTCAATATTTGGTTCGTAATGCCTCACTCACAGATTCTGTGTAATTTAAAGAGACAACTAATTAATTTAACCAAAATCCGCTAGCATGATTAGCACATTGTCTGTGCGTATAGTACTTTTTCAGACTAAGGTGACCATTATATAGTCTTTGTGGCTGTGCACAGCAAGATAGTAAAAAAAGCAAATAACGTTTGACCCGCTCTCGGGCAATGAAGGTACTGAATGGATAGGTGAGGTGTTATAAAAAGGTTTAGCTCTCAGACCTTCGGCTTGGCTGCTAATTGGGAATTTGTCTGAGTTGTGAGGTGTAGTATTTTAAACCGTTGTGTTGATTTTTGTTGACAGTATGTACAGGGGAGCCTTCCACACCGGCACAGGTCCCTTAGACGCTCAAGTGAAGATGATGGAGTTTGTGAACGAGCAAACGTACAACCACGCCGACGTGAGTAACATCACCTACACCATCGACGCCATCAGCCTACTGGTCCACAATCACATCAGTCTGAGCAGCCGTGCAGCTACCACCACCTCCGCTTCCTCAGCTACCAACGACAGCGTCAGCGCCCGGTCCTGCTTCGGCGGGCTCTTTGCCAGCATGCTGCGTCCCGGGGAGAGCCGGGGTGCCATCACCGGCGACGCCAGCCGGGACCTCCTGATGTGCCAACTGCTCCAGCTTGTCAACCAGCTGGTGAAGATTCCCCTAGACCAAGAGGCAGCAGCCCGCGTCCAGCAAGGCCTGCCGGGGAGAACGTTAGGCTTCCCCGCGGCCTCACCCCAGCGAGTCGACACATCACCAAGGACCGACTCCAAGACCCTAACTTCGGACTCTAGCAAGAAACAGAAATCTAGCTCCCTCAGCGACGATGACAAAGAACGCTCTACCGAACCCTCCCCTCCCCAACCCCCTGAATCTATCACCCCGTGTATAGCAGACGCTGTCCTGACCGCGGGGGATTCCATCCCTCTCCTCCTTTCCTCCTTGAGTCACTGCAAGAGCAACAAGATGGCGTCCTTCCTGAATCTCAACTCGACCTCACCCCTCCAGCAAACACCCACGGACCCCATCACCAACATGGAGCCCGTGTCGGTTGGCGACAACATCTTTCAGATTCTCTGCACTATCGCCAGCAAGGTGACGTCGGTGGATCTGATGTTGCGCCCTCTATTGACATACCTCGGAGGAGCGACAGGCAATAGCCAGGATCGAGGCCAGCCGTCTTGTGTCCTATCAGAGCCCCTGCTGTGGTTCATCTTGAAGGTGATTTCTTCAGAAGCGGCTCTGCAATCTTTCCATGAAATGGGTAAGATAACTTTGGAATCTATAATATACTCACTAAGCCAGTTTATGTATTTGAAGATAGAATCCTATTATATCATATACCAACTGTGCATAATGCGTAACATTCACTGACATTCCGAATATTTGGCTATAGTGGACATCCCCTTTGTTCTCAAATATTATTGTCAGTTACACTGAGCATTGGAATTTGAAAATTGCTGTAACTAACCAATGAATATTTTTTTTGGACTCCATTGTGATCATTACAGTCAAGCTCTGTTGTACCAGATTCTTTCAATATAATATGACATGATTTTTGTTTTTGTTTATGCAGATATTTTGCGAAGTTAAATCTGATGTTACAGTGATAAATTTGAATTGAAGTCAGTTCAACTACAACTTCTAGAGAAAACAATCAAATCAAATTAACAGCAAGGCAAACCTAGTGAAGCTGGCCCCAGAGTGCATGAAATTCTGTTCAATTGATTCAAAAATACTATTCACTGGAAGCCTTTCCATGCATCTGTGTACACAATGGGCCGGATTTAGCCAATTTATTGGCGTTACAGGGTGATCCCTGTCCAACTCACAAGTGATAGTCAGGCAGTTAGTGAGATACAAAGAGGACTATAGGCTTGCTCTCTAGAACTGGCAAATATTCTCAAGTTACGCCACAAAGTGGGATGTCACCAGTAAAGATACCTAACGATGAGAACTTGCTATCTCTGAATTGCAGGTGGAGTGCAGCTGATATGTCGCAACCTGGTGGCCAGCAATCGTTCCTTCATTGACAGCTCGCCCAGTAGCATCTCTGCCATCATGCAGCATCTTGGGGCATCTCTAAGGAGCTCATCATCCTCCTCCCGGTGGAGTAAGACCAATTCCTCCTCGTCATCGGCAACGGCTGCTGAGACAGAGAGCGCTGAGGGACTTACAAATTTTGCCCCATTCGGTAATAGAACATTCTCTAAAACTTTTTTAAAAATCTTCAAGTGGTTTTGAAACAATGATGAATACACGAGGAGAAAATGTGGAAGTTGTTTTTTTTTTCTTAGTTTTTCGAGACCTGAGACAAAGTAAAAAGTCTTTCCTTGTACTCCCGCTCATGAGAGCTCCTCTTTCTCAATGTGATGTAATCGGAAAAATAACACATAGCTTTCCTGTCCATGCAGATACCAACATCAACGTGGGCAAGCACAAATTGGAAAAGTTCCCAATTAGTATTTTAAGTCTTAAAGAATATTTTATAAGGATTTTTAGTTTGTCTCAGGTTTGTCTCATGTGAAGTTGTTTTTGGTGAAATTTGTATTTGTCTTGAATTTGGTTTCAGGTGCTATCAACTCCAGCAGTCCTACCGCCCAACCGGCCGAGGTTCTACTCCAGCCCACGGCGCCCCATCGTAGGGCTCGCTCAGCAGCCTGGTCCTATCACTTCTACCCCGAGGAGAGCTGGTGCGATCTGACCATCACACTGCCCAGCGCTATCCTGCTGAAAGAAGTACACATACAGCCCCATCTGACATCCCTAGCGAGTAAGAAATCATTGTTCCTTCTGTTTTTCCCCCTACTCCTATGGTCACTAACACATGTTTTAGACAAGGTGTTCTACAGTCGCGCTGAACAGAATAGTGTTAGGAGCAACTCAGGTAGACCGACTTGGATTTTGGATTCCGACAACTTTATGAACTTTTTGTGAACTTTATGTGTTAATGATCAATTGATAAGACTCTGTAGTTGTTCTGAACAACTACAGTAGTTGATCTTTACGTGTAGTCACTCCCAACTGTTGTGGGGAAGTGTGGCCTTGTGGTTAGGGTTCATGACTCATGATCGGAGGGTCAGGGGTTCGAATCAAGCTGTTGGTCATAACAGTGTTGTGTCCTTGGGCAAGCCACTCCACCTCCACTTGCCTCTCTCCACTCGGGATTATAAATGAGTATCGGCATTAGTTGGGGAGTAACTTGCGATGGACTGACATCCCAACCGGGGGGAGTAGAAATATTCTCACTTTTTTCGTGACAAGGAAAATTGGAGATAAACACCGGCATGATGAAAGACTTGTGACAGACATTACCTCTTTAACTTTGCTCTTAAAGGGAATGTACAACATATGCTTTTGCTGCAATTTTCAGAAAAAAATGGATTTTGAAGATTAGTATGTCATAGCAGATATTGATAAACAGACTTGTTTCACGTTTTGGGCTTGTAGATGCTGGAAACAAACAAGAAAACCAATCATATTCTTATAGTCTGGTTCCCTGACCCCACTTAAGATAAAACGGAGCAATTTGTAGACTTTGGGGAATTGTAAGGTCAGAGAATCAGTCTAGCAGGCTTGTACCCCTTCACAGCTGTGTAATCCATTGCAAAGAAAATGCGGAATAACTATAAATGTGAACAATTAGGAGCAGTTTTTGAAAAAAGTCAGTTTTCTCCAACACTGGTCGGCCGACCAGCGCTGGAAAAATACAATTTTTCTTGAAAATGTCAGCACACCAGGAGCCACGATTTTACAGGATGCTTTGAGACTGTCATTCCCTTACAATCCAGTAAGGTATTTCGTGATAATTTGATGATTTCGTTTTTTGATGTTTGCAAATGTTGTATCTTCCCTTTAAAAGATTGTTAACGTAGATTTTGTTAAAATTGCTCACATTTCAATTTTGCATTGCAAACTCACACAACTCATATTTGGGGAGTAAGTTACAGAACTATGTTTGTAAAATCTCATAATTTGCAAATCAATATTTGTACCTTGCAGCCTGCCCCGCGTCTGTCTCCCTCGAGATCAGCAACGCCCTGGGCTCATCCCCGACCCCCGTCAGCCCGCCCATCCCCACCACGGGACTCACCAACATCAAGCTGCACCTCCCCCAAGCCGAGGTGGTCACCTCCGTCTGTCTACGCCTGCACCGGCCCCTGGACTCCAGCACCATTGGTCTGTCGCAGATTGTGCTGCTGGGCTCGGCGGCGTTCAGCGGGGGCGGGCACAGCGACGGGACGGGGCAATCCCTGCCACCACTGATACCTGGGGAGGACCACGCTACAAAAACTAGGTAGGAAAAGGTTTCATGAGGGGCTTTCCAATCTTAGCTTTGTCTGCAGGGAATTTTGCTGCGAAGGTTTTGTGACATAAAATTAACTTTTGCATTCACGTTTGAATTGGCTATAGTTCAAGGGCTGGATGAACTTTACAATTATAGCCAAACATTCCCCCCCCCCCCCCCAAACACTCCCAACAGATTCTGGCTTTTTCGAAGAACAAAATGAACCAGACGAAACCCTCAACATACTGCTCTCCTTACTGGAAGAACAATTTGAAACCGACTAAAGTCACTGGCTCAAACCAAACTTACATGATTGGAATAAACCCAATCCCAACCACAAGTTTTTCGCGAGTCAGCTTCGATTCTTTCTTGAATCACCTATTTGCAACTGAAGAGTGCCCAACAGCAAGGCACGAAAGCATGCTATTGCTAACAAGAGGATTTGCGTACATAATCCTCTACTCGCACCATTAATCACATTTGATTACCAAACCTATCATAGTCACTCAATCTCTTATGTCCGCCCAAATTACATTGCAATCGGACATAACCGGCATAGACAAAGTCATGCTTAAAATCCATATTAAGCCATACAAGTCACCAGAGAAGAAGTGTCACTGAATGGGATAGTGCCATCCCTTTTCCAAACTTTGACATTTCAGGTTTTATAACTTTCATAATTTAAAAGCTTTTGGGAGATGTAAAACTTTAAATGGATAAAATTGATGAAAATATCTTATATGATGGAATTCTGTATTGGAGAGATGTAAACTCAACTTAAAGGCACGTAGGAACATTTGCAATTACCCGGAAACATACGTATTGATTTAACAAGAAAATCCTTGCTCAAAGCGAAGATAGGACTGGTACCAAATACCCTGTGAAATTATTCTGCCTGAAATGGTATCATAAGGAAGAAAACAATCATTGAAGGAGGTTTTTTAAAATGTGCCTGCAGGCACATTTTTTTTACATGCGTTAGCAATGGAATCCGGTACGAGACCCCAAAAATTGTGCATTCGTTTTCTCTGTTTTCTCAAAATGTGTAGTATCCCCTGAGCTGAAACTTCAACAAGTTAGATTTTATGCACTCTTCTTAAGATTTTGAGCAATTTTGTTGCTTCAAACAAACAAAAATGCACAAAATGCAAATGATCCTATGTCCCTTTGAAGTGGTAAATTAAACTAGGTTTTGCCCTTCACCGATGTTTAAACACTGTATACTCAGTGTGTTACCTCTCGAGTGAAAGTTGGAAAAAATCAATCGGGTGGGACTCGAACCCACGACCTCCTGCCTTCTAGTGCAGATGTCTAGTGCATTCTAGTGCAGAAGTGGTAAATGCTCAACAATTAGTGGCTCGTGTTTTTCGTCCTTACACTTTTGTTTCACCTTTTTTATCTTCAATCCTCAGCATGAGGTGGCTTCGCCTGCTCCACCAGTGCCTGATCCAATCACCCGTCCTAGAATCCCCCATCGCCACCACGGCCTCTCGCATGCCCTCCCTCCTGACAACCTGCACCTCCCTGCTCCTGTCCCCACACTGCCAGGAGCACGCCGTCAGCATCGAGGCCGTCCTGCTCAAGTTGGGGCTGTGTAACACCGAGGTGGGGCTGTCGCTCTTCGACGTGGTGCTGAGGAACATCTACGGCAGCGAAGGAGGTGAGTCCGAAAGACAAACAGAATGATTCTGCCCAATTTTTTATTCAATAGAGTGCTCTCACTGACCCGGCCTACATACGGGTATGGGAAAGTCAGGGTCGCCATTGTAGTAGGCAAAGATCGTATAGGGCCGCGCGTAGTAGGTAGTAGGCAAGCCTTCAAAGCTGTGATGGATGGTAAAAACTGTGAGAAAAATGCATAGCCAACACCCAGTGATCAGTGGACATGATTATGACAACAGTACACGACACAGGTATGCCATTATGCCATAAAGGATTTGCAGGTATTTTACGTAGAAATAAGCCTACTGTCTTGTTTACAGTGCACGACTTGGTTGCCAACCAAACACTTGCCTACTGCAATGGTGGCCGATCATAGGTAAACCGGATGGTCATATGGTACTTAGACGTCATACTATTGGAACTTTTTGAATTCAAAATTGGGTTTTGCCCATTACCGACATATTTTATTAACACTGAATACACAGTGTTGTCTGAGGGCTTGCGAGAAAATTTCACGCGCTTACTGGCATGGGACTTGAACCCACGACCTCCTGCTTACTAGTGCAGATGTCTTACCTCTTAACTATTCAGCTTGTTGGGGTCAGCTGGCTGATCTTTAACCATACGTTACCCTGTCTTGTTCAAATTTGCAGTTGTAACAACTATGAGTGTTCCACATTCATGAGCCTTTCAAAGTCAAACATACTGCATGCCACATTTAAGAGTTATTCAAATCCTTCTTGCCAGATAACGGAGCTCCATTGATGGGTCGCAGTGCAGACGCCTCCACTGAATCCACAGTGGATATCATCTACCAGATGGGAACCACCTTAGACCAGGGCACCAGGAACAGGTAATCATTTAACTTCAGTTTTAATTCTCTCCATTTTATATCTGTAATTTTGACGTCTGTTCCAAAAAGGTCTGAAATTTGCAAGTCTGAAATCTTTAAAATCTCAAACCTTCATCACAATCATAACAAGATTTCAGGCAATTCAAAAGATTGGAACTACTTGACCTTTGACCCTTATGACCTTTTGAACTTTTGAGCTTTGACCCTTTTTTGGCAGAGTTCAAGCCCTCCTTGATTGGCTGGGTGACACGGCCCGGGTCCACCTTCATAAGAACAGCAGCTTCCACCGAAGCCCGTTGACCTTCTCACCGACCGAGGTCAGCCTCCTGAACCCCGCCTCTGCCCACGTTATGGGCGTGGCTTCCATCCTGTGGGCCAGTCATGAGATGAGGGCGCCCTACGACGTCGGCAGTCTGATCACGAAGGACCTTTTCAGGTAACATGTCCCAGTCACTAAAAGAGTTTTTTTAAACCATGGCTGTTGACAGCTTCGGCTTCGAGAGATTTTTAGGGTCTCTGACGCGGGGGAATCAGCTCAAAATGGGTACATGGTGTTTTTCAGAATATCAAATCCTTTAATGTGAAGCCAGATTTTAGATATATTTCTGTGAGGATTGGACTTTTAAATTATTCTGAAGCAAGCAATGGAGCTAAAACCAGAACAAAGCCAAGGTTTTGAGAACCCCTCAGCTTGAACATTAGGTGTGGAATAGTCGGGTGCCTTCATAATGCTTTAAGTCAATATTTGTTTATTGAATGTAGTATCTAGGGTACCGACTGGAGCAAATCATCATGTCATCAGATTGGAAAGCTCGTGACTTTTTTAAAGTTTCAATGGAATCACCTTACCCATCCAAATTCGGTATTACACAAAATATTATAATAAGCAAACTCACCTCTGTTTAAGTGTTGAACTTTAATAACCCTGTACCCTCTGATGGTTCTTTGCAGCTCCCTGTATGAGTGGTCTGTGGTTCTACCCCTGGGCTCCCCCCTCAAGCAAGCCACGGGTTACGTCCTGTGTGCCATGTGCCACGTGCACCCGTCCTACTACGTCGCCATGCTGTCCTGGATGGGCATCATCAACCCAGAGGAAGAAGGCATGGAACTAGACGAGCCCCTCACAGGTTGGTGTCTAAGGTCAAAGGTTAAGTAAGTGGGGAACAAATATCTGTGGTGTACATGGGAATTTGGATTTTGGAATTTTATCATTCGGAAGAAAATAATCATTGAAGGTGGTTTAAAAAATTATTGCACACAATAACCGTTCACCAACGTTAGTGGTAAACGTTTGGTCCCACTTGTACAAACATTGGCAGACATTAGCATTGTTCACGTAAGTGGAATGCATCCCAGTACGGTGGTGAACAATTGTTGAGGATCGCATACATCATTGTTAGGACATGTTCATGGTTTAGTATTGTTCAGAGTGATCAGAGATAATCTGTGTCCGTTTTCTTTGTCCATCTCTTAAAACCAAGATGACAGCAAGGACGCCCAGGAACATGGACAGGGTCTAACAGATGACAGTAAAGGAGCCAACCGGCAGTCACCAAGTCGTCCGGTCCACATCAACATGCTGGATCAACTCCATCTAGCCACTCTAGCCCTAGCCTCCCAGTCCCCTCAAGCCACTAGGATCCTCCTGGACTCCAACTTCCCCAACATGTTGGCCAACGCCTTGATGGACTTCTGCAATTATGAGATCTACCGCAGCCGGCAAGGGATGGAGGATAGCCCAGCCTGGCAGACCGATTCATACAAGTTGATTGAAGGGCAGGGTTTGTCATCCCCGCGGACTTACAGCACGGGAAGCTTTGATGGTTCTACGGTGTCGGTGGTCCACATCACCTCGGACAAGATTGCCCCGATCCTGGATCTGTTTACGGAGCTGAGTGGCCAGTTGGTCATGAAGAACTGGCTGGGAGGTGCCGAGGGCAGTGTCTTCTGGTCCTCGCTTCTCATGCTGCTGTGTAGCGTCAGCTCCAACGTCGTGCAGGCTAACACCCCGCCCGCCAACGCTCGCAAGTCCATGGTCATGACTTCGCAGCAGCGGGCGGCTATCGAGAGCTCCACCATCACGTTCTTCACTCGCGTCATCTCCTGCCACCCGGCCAATCAGCGACTCCTCGCCCAGGTGGTCTGCGAGGTGGCCTGCAGTCGCAGCAGTCAGGCGGGAATGCGGCTCGCCATCTCCGGCTTCACCCGACGTCTGATCCTGCAACTCATGCTCGAAGACGAGAAACTCCTGGTGTACATGCAAGGGGCCTGTCGACTCTATAAGGGGCGGGGCAAGGCGACCAACAGCGGGGCATCGCATCCGCAGTTTGGCGTCGGGCACAAGTTCCGAGTCATGGAGCCAAAGATGACCGCAACAGTGGGAACACTGGTTACTGAAGTCTGTGGTAGGTATTAATCCACTACTCGCTGTACTAGCCAAGATCACTCGGTGTTTTATAATACACCTCTTGCTTATTTTATATCCTGGTTGGGTTAAACATTGTCATGGGGGTTCGCTTACATAGTCAGTTTCCCTTTATGGTTTATTTGAAAATTTGTAATAAAAGCCGTATCCTATTTAAGTGATCCCCGTTTGCTATTTCCCAAATTGGCAGCATTGCTAATGTTGCTAGCATCGTGACTTTGGGTGTGATCCCTGGCTACATGGCATATGGTAAATGGTTACTGACTAGCGCCCCTTGAACAAAGACATTGACACAATGGGAAGCCGCCAACATAGGGCTGGATAGCTCAGTTGGTAGAGCACTGGAACGGCAATCCGGAGGTCGTAGGTTCAAACCCAACTCCAGTCAATTTCTTTTTTTAACTTTGAAAGAAAAAAATTAAACCTATTAAAATAACAGTTAAAATAAATTGGAGACTGTAATAGATGAGTTATAAGGATGAGTAAAACAAAACGAACAATGCAAAACACAGGCCTGAAGCATTGTCAATCGAGAGGCTCATGCAGTGTGTTTATTTTCTCTCTAGATGCCCTGTCACTAGTGAAGAACACATCACTACCCAAGGACCCCAAACCAAGGGGAGACAGAGCCAGGAAAGAGGAGCCATTTGTCTTGGTAGACTACCTGCCTGGCAAGAAGGAGCTACTAGAATCTGAACAGTACATCAATTATGCCACCCATCAAGGTAAGCAGTGGTTTTAATCAATATCCGGGATGAGTTGTGGAAAAGTTTCTTTGCTATGCACCCATTTTATCGGGTCTTTGCTGCAGGATTCTGACCAATCCCGAAATCTTCACGAAATGCAATTATTTGTAAACAATTCCATCGTTACGGACGTAACATTCAGAGCCTAAAACCAATTTGAAACAACAAAGTAAAATACTTGCAGTGAAAGCACATTTTATATATATTTGGTACAACTCTAGCTTAGGCTATTAATGTACAACATGACAGGTTTAGTGTAGTGTTAGCTGAATTAATTAATGAGATATAAGCACTGTTAACGACCATTACGGACGTTACGCTTTAAGACACGGGGTGGGGGTGTAATGACAAAGGAATGTCTTGCTGCAGTTCATTTGAGTACCTTGTCACGTGACTTGACACTGGATGACTTTTGATTGCCTTGTTACTTGACGACAACCATATGGAAACATGTATATCAGGTAGTTGTGCAATCTTCTCTCCACATGTTTATCAGGCTAGCAAGTCAAGGATCAATTGGGGACTTGAAAGAAATCCTCAGTTTCATTTCCAGACATCAATAACAAAATGTTCCATATTTTGTGCAGTACTATACTTTGCTCATTTTAAAAATCTTTCCATCTTTTTTGACTTCTCAGGCACCAAACCCAAGAAGCCAATGACCTCCTCCCACATGGACAAAGACCTGAACCCCTCCTCCTTCTCAGCCTTCACCTCCACCCCATCCTCGGCCTCGGTGGCTTTCCCCCTCCTACCCATCTCAAGCCACGCCCTCTCCAAGCCCCCACTAGCCACCGCGGGCCCAGCCCCCTCCTCACGACCACCCGCCAAGGACCCCATGCAGGTCCCTGTGGTGACCTTATCCCACGACCTCTTGCCGGAGGTCAGCTTGCCGGACGGGTTGGCTCTGGGCCAACTTCTGGCCGTCCTGCAGAGTAAAGGGCTCCCTCTAGGGTCGCCTTACCTGGAGCTGAGGCTGAATCTTGGGATGCAGGAGATCGGAGCGACATCCAAGACGGACAGCTCCAAGAGTAGAGAGGCAAAAGAAGGTTAGCCAAACATTTTAAAGCTTCAGATTTCTTGTTAAGATTTGAAGTTTGAAGTCCATGTTTTAAATTGTGGCAGTTTATGGGAAAGATAACTTTGTTTCAAAATAGAATACCTACCCAAAGGTTTGTTTAACGTTGTGGAAATGTGAAGAGCATTCTCTTTTTGAGTATTTTCTTTCCAAGTAAAACCCTTAAGGAATACAGGGACTATATGTGCTTTTAGGGGACACAAGGTTGAAAAAAGGTTGAAATGAACAAGGGTTCAATTGAATTGGTAAAAAGACATTTCTTTAAAAATTTGATTGTTGTGGCAGAACATGCATTTAGCTTATCTGAAAAGCTGTTTTGGAGTCATCTTTAGACAAGAAATGTGAGTATTGATAACTAGTATTAAAAGCAAAAAGTCCATGCCCGTATTATTATTATTGGGAGGGGTGTAATTGTGTACCTTTGATGTTGAATTCAACGTAAAACCCAAACAAACATATGTTATTTTCAAGCAATCCACATGCATGTAGAAAATTGATAGTAATTTGACTAAAACTCATTGTTTTCAAGAATACATCTTTGATTAATTATACTTCTCACAGCTGCAACACTAAACGGATCTGCCGCATCAGCCCCAGCAACTGCGACAGGGATCCCTGGCACGGTGGAAAATGGCGCCCATTCTGACAAGTCCACACTACTAGACTCCACCCCAGTGCCCTCCTTCCTGCACGTCTTTGCCAGCCTAGGGGGCCTGGCGCTGATCGCCGAGCACCTGCCCATCGTGTACCACGACATTCCGAGGCAGGTTGTCGGGACGACGGCGCGGCACTCGGAGAAAAACGGGGAAGGAGGCATGATGGCCTGGCACTCAAGCACGCCGGAGCACTGGGGATCTGCCTCACAAGGGATTGTTGAAGAAGAAGATGTGAGTTTAACACTACCCTTTAATCTTTGCATTTACAAGAGGAGAAGTGACATTTTTTCATTTAACCATTTCAAAACCATTGGCAACTTACGTCACTATAGGCAACTTAATTTGACAAGTAAAACCGTTCATTCAGTGGTTTTCAACAAGCTAGCATGTTGGTATGTTTTACTGCTTATACATTATCCACATACCATCTAAAATAGTATTTTTCAGATTGTATGATGAGTAGGTAGTTCATAGCTTATCTACCGTTTACTTTTACAGCCGGCATTCTCGCACTCGGGCATCGAGCCGCCACCCCCTAGCGGCCTGTCCAACGCCGCGGCCCCGGCCGCCCACGGTCCAGTCCACACTACGGCGGTCATCCCCCCACACTCCCTGGCTGCGTTTGGCTTGTTCCTGCGACTCCCTGGCTATGCAGAGGTCCTACTCAGGGAACAGAAGAAGGCACAGTTCCTGCTGAGGCTAGTGCTTGGAGTGACGGACGATGGGGATGGAGGTCCGATAATTCTTGTCATTTCACAGATTTATTATTTATTTTTTTTGGGTGC
The DNA here is from genome assembly GCA_029964075.1 of Patiria pectinifera. Lineage (NCBI taxonomy): Eukaryota > Metazoa > Echinodermata > Asteroidea > Valvatida > Asterinidae > Patiria > Patiria pectinifera. Next base: position 41,062,967 of record CM057142.1, on the reverse strand, counting down.
TGGTCCCAGAGAAGCTAGTGTGAGGTTCAGAGGTTCACATGCAGAGCCACACTGCAAACGTCTGATATATCAGTGCTTACAAATTGTATGCAACCCGTGCGCTAGCCAATCGGAACCACCTTTAGATGTTGTGACGTAATTTAGAGCAGAAATTCGGCCAAAGCTGTTGATTGGTCAATAGCTGCCATGTTTTTGTCAAACAACATCGGGTTACCAAAGACATGATAGAAGGTGCGCGCTGAATGGTCAGAATCTGGAGGTCAAGATGCTGTGATGTCTTGCATAATCTACACGCCTATCATTGACGCTTAGCGTGTAGGCTTCTATTCCATAGACAATAGAGGGCGTGCTACAATCGTCTTTGTTCCTTACTGACTGACTGAATGACTGACTAACTAATGCACATGTGGTGTAGCATCTATACCACATATGCATTAGTCTGGTGCCACTTGTTTCATGTACATGTGTATGTAGACAATAAGTCAAGTCTCCATGCGAATGGTGAAAGTGGATTGTTCATTTCCACCTCATTACCACTTCAGCTTTTACTTACGAACTTTTTAGCCATTCTGAATCCAAAGAATAGAATTCTGCACACTCTGGGACCAGCTTTACTAGGCTTGCTGTGTCTTGTAGAAATTTGAACGTTTGTTATATATAGGTTTCTCTCAAATGATGTCATTTCCTACAGACCATCCACGTGCATCGGCATTTTGAGCGTCACCTTGCATAACGCGCATCCGCTGCGTCGTATTTCGAACATATTTCGAGCAACAAGCGTACGTGTTTGGAAAATTTCAACACTGTGCAATGCGTGCTTGATTGCGTAGTTCTCCTACAGAGATGGGTGTCTCTGAGAGAGACCTATACGTATGCATTAAAGCTTAAACTAGGAGCTTAAAAAAATAAAGCAAGTTGTTCTTTTTTGTCTCCCTGCAGGTCACATTCTGTCCTCCCCAGTGGCGTCGTCTCTGCCCACCCTTCCGTTCACCGTTCTGGTCACCTTGTTTGACAGTACTCCCCTGACCACCGATGACGGCGTGTTACTACGGAGGCGGACGTTGGAGATTGGCGCTGTTCACCTCCTGCTTGCGTTCCTGGCCATTCTGAGTCACCACGGTCCCAGAGTCAGTAGTGCCACAACCACACAGGAGGTTTGTAAACTTTTTTTGTTCGCTGTTTTAAAGGTACATAGGACTACTTGCTTTTTGTGCATATTTTAGCTGCGGAAAGCAGCTCAAGAAATGATCGTGTCTCTCCGTTGGTTAGTAACAAACTTCAGCAAATGCCTTTGTTTGCCAATCAATCACCTTGTCCCTTAGGCCCTCGCAACAACACGCGCTTCAGGTCTCCACTGACCAGTTCCAATTTTTTGATGGAAAATTGGGTCACGATGTCACTTATTTCGCATTGGGGCTTGCACTGTACTGCACACAAACTGGGTGTTCCACATGCTATAAAACGCTCCATGCACCAACTGACATTCAATTTATAAACTTATGGCACATATCATATGGAACAATTGTTTTGTGTTTCGCTTCAGTGGGGCACCCCAAATAGCAATCAAGGCCCCGCCCCTCCCCCATCCAACGACCAGAAGAACCAATCCTACTGGGCCAAGGGGACAGGCTTCGGGACCGGGTCGACGACCTCGGGATGGAACGTGGAGCAGGCGCTGAACAAGCAGAAGGCGGAGGAGGAGCATGCAACATGTCTGCTACTGGTGAGATGTAGGATAGATATCGGGTGAATTACTAGAAAAGTATAGGCAAACTATAGGTTGGATATTCTGAAAGCATCATCAGTTTATAGATATAAAGCTAAATTGTATTGAAGGCCTTCGGGTCACAGTTTTAAGGTAAAGTTGTTTAATTCCAGGCTTTTATCTCTGGCTTTCGTTTGTTGTATTTTGTAATTTTTTTGTTTGTTGTTTGTTTTTATGCCAAATAAATAATAAATAATAATAATAATAAAATATTAGTGAGTTGTATAGGTGAAGTACAGGTCAGATATTCCAAAAGTATGAATGTCATTGAGATACATTAATATTTACTGACAAAGCACATATGCTAGCTCATACATTTGAGTCCAAAATCTAAGTCCAAAATCGCCGTAAAATACTTCTTATCCAGCAAAATAGAGAGAGATGATATATTATTAGCTTACAGGTAATGCTTACACTTATAAGCACTAAACAAGGATAGCAGTTGTTGATGTGGTTAAAATGGACAAACGAGGGTGCTGTTCAACAAAATTGGGCAAATGGTCCAGAACAAAAAAGTATCCATTTAAGTGAGTCACCAAAGCCTATGGTTAAAGTGGCAATAATTGATGAGCTTTTAAAGGTATTAGTGATTAGAGTTATGTTCTCCACATGGTGGTCCTGCAGTAAGACTTCTGCACTAGTAAATTGGATTAAGCTTGAGATTTTTTCTTGCAAGACCTTGGACAATACAGAGTCAATATTAGGTTTTACCCTTCACCGACGTATAAACACTACACTCAGTGTGTTACCTCCCGAGTGAAAATTTGGAAAAAATCGATCAGGTTGGACTCGAACCCACGACCTCCTGCTTCCTAGTGGGTTCGAGCCCAACCTGACTGATATTTTTTTCGCAACTTTCACTCAGGAGGTAACAAACTGAGTATACAGTGTTTATACGTTGGTGAAGGGCAAAACCTAATATTGATTTACATCACCCCGACGCAAATTCCATCTTCTGAAGAATACAGAGCTTATAATGTTGGTGATTAGCAAAACTCGATATTGAGTAACTTCTTGTTCTTTGCATTTTTGATTCTCAGGTACTGTCTAGTTTCATCAGCCCCAACCCTCAGCGATCTGGCAACTCGTTGACCTCCCAGAAGGATTCCTCGGGCGACGTCAGCACGGAGCAACTCCGCAGCATCTTCCCAGAGATCTTCATCGAGTTGCTTAGCAACTCTTGCCTCATCCCAGCCATCTCCTCCTACCTCCGGAACGATTCAGGTCAGTTGTAGCGCCCCTGACCATCCCCCTCCCTCCCCCTTCTCCCCCTCCCACTCCTCTCAAACACCAAACTTCCTAAGTCTTCAAGAATACAGTGAGTTACTGCAACATCATACAGCCTCTCTGAGTGATCCCCAAGTACAGTTTAACAGATATGCAGCTTGGTATGTAGAGATTGAGAAACCGCCAACATAGGGCTGGATACCTCAGCTGGTTGGTACAGCACCTCTTGAGGTCGCAGGTTCAAACCCTACCCCAGTCAATGTTTTTGTGCAACCTCATATTGATTTGAAGTGAATCTAGTCCGTTTCTCTTTGTGGTTTGTTACTTATTTGTTATTAAATTTGTTATTAAATAAAACGTCACCTCCCTGATTGATGCTTGATTGCCATTTCCCAGCTTTGTAGTGTTGTTTTTATATGTTGACTTTGGGAATGATCCCTGGCTACATGTCATATTCAGGTTAATGGCTTCTGACTAGCGGCCCTTGAACAAAGACATTGACCAATGGGGAAACCCCCGACATAGGGCTGGATAGCTCAGTTAGTATAGCATCTCTAAGAATACTAACATGCCAGCTTGTTGAGAAGGAGTGAATATATCACCATCCCTCCTTCTGTTACAGTCTTGGACATGGCCAGACACGTGCCGCTGTACTGTGCTGTGCTGGAGGTCCTACGAGCCCTATCCCAGAATCCCTTGCTAGCCCCTCTGTTGCTACCGCGGGACGGTGATCAGTCTGAAATGTCGCTGGTGGCACTCCTGGAGAACATGAAGTCATGTGTGGACACCTATACCTCCAAACTCAAGTAAGAAGAAGCTAGAAAATAAAAATGGGAGAAAACTTGTGCTAAATACATGTAAAGCAGGAAATTCGTGTAAACCTAAATATTTCGCAGTGTAGATGTGCTTGCATGCATGAAGATTTCTGTTTGATACTAAACCATTCCGAAATAAATCCCGTCATCTGATTAGAGGGTCGTTGATCACGTGTCAGTGAAATATTGGTCCAAACCCACGGCCCGGCCACATCGCAAAAATAGAAGTTTCATTGCATGGTCACACTAGTTACCAATCACATGATGCAAATTTATTCAGGCGTTGTATAAAACAAAAAAATGAATGTATGCACAAATGAGGAATGGAACATTCCATCTGTCACCGCAACTGAAGTAAGCATGCTTAGCTGTGCTTACCGCTTACAGTCTCTGCGACATTGGGTCAGTTTCATGAAGCACAGGCGTTTGTTAAGCATAAAAATACCTGCTAAGCAAAAACAGGTTACCCGGCCAAGCTGTCATGCAGTGCATATTACCTTTGCCTGGTACTCAGCTGATTTGCGCTTAGCAATAAACTTGGCTCAGCATTATAGACCTTTTGCATTCAGCAGCCATCTTTGAGGTACTTTTTTGTTTCAATTCAATTCAGTAACAATGGTTATGCAAGAGATCTACTGGAAGACAATTTTTTTTTATACCTTCCCTTTTCCAATTTTTTTTAAAATCATTTAACCTACCTGCTACTGATTAGGTTGAACAAGGATCCCAAGCCATCCCATCACATCAAGCACACCGGTGGGCCGAGTACCGAGGAGGATCTAGAGGCCGAAGGACTGACGCTACTGGTGCCTCAGATACAGCACACTGTGGACATCGTTAGGCAGGGAACCAGCAAGCTGATTGCTGAGACGATGGGTAAGATGTGGCTACATCGAAATGACATGGCTATGGCTAGCGGAAGCACACAGGTGTCTATGGGAAGTGGCTTCACCCGCTTTCCATAGACGAATGTGTAATTGTAAGCCGTAGCCATTTAATTAGGATGTGGCCGGTGCAGACTCAAGTTTAGTCGTTGTCCAAGACTGCATTTGAATTTTATTCCCCTAATACAGTCGGTATCAGACAAGCAGGGTGAAACCCCACCCCCACCCCAACCCCCAACCCCACCCCAACCCCCACCAGGTAGGCAGAAGTCACTACAGATATTTTTTGATACTTCCCATGATAACTTAACTTATCAGTTGCGTCAAATGCTGAGGGTGAAATTAGACCCCCCCCCCAAAAAAAAAACCCCCAACTATTTGGACAAAACTGACCTAAGACAATCATATTTGATCTGTGGCATGCCTTCATAATGCACGTAAAGTGCAAACTTTGTTTGACAAATACAGTGAGTAGTCAATGTAAGTCTGATGTCTGACTGTAATATCATTCTCTTTCAATTTAAACAGAAAAGTTTGGTGCATAAACTGAGCAGATGCAATATCATTTAAAAATTGAAATATCAGTTGCTATTCAAGAAATCGGTCTGATCTTTCAGTTAAATCAACAGGATCAATATGATTTACTACTGGATTTCTAGCACTTATTCGTCTATTAAATTGTTCCTTCTCACATTTGTATTAGGTGAAGGACTTTTTGGAGAAGGCAGCCGGTCGATGGGTCGTAACTTCGGCCAGGTCTCCAAACTCACCTTTGAGGAAAGATACACTAGCGTCATGAAGAAACTTCAGTTTGGTAAAGTCAGCTTTCCTGCCAAATCCTTAACCTCAAAACCCATTCAAAGTTTGGACAGTTTTGGCCTGATCCGATGTCATACCACCCTCTAGCGTTTTTAACTGAATTCAGTTCTCAAATGTTTTCATATGTCATTTCCATTAAATATTTTCAGAAAAAAAATCAGTTAAGGATGGTTCATATGCAAAAGAAATTTGAGGTTGTTTAACGTTCCCTGTGGTTTGAATTGTGATGGGGTTGAAACATGTTAAATGGTTGCAAATTTGCAGAGATAATATTTGTCATGACCTCGCCAATTCATAGTTGCTTTTGTGCGGAGATTATTTGCTAACAAAAAACTGAAATGAATTTGGCCCAGGGGGAGTTCCCAAACCCGAGGCTTCATCTTTGGACTCCAGTTTCACAATTTTAAGTGCCTAACATGTGAGACACAGGCTCAGTATCTGGCTACTTTTCTGCTGCTTTACATTTTATTTTGATATTTTCAGAACAAAGTTTCAAATGCTTTTCTTTTACATCGAGCATTAACCCTAACTCCCTAGCATGATTTACTAGGAACCATACCCATCCTGGCAGATTCCAACACCATATAGGACATTGCACACACATAGTTCAGACTTTGTGATTCTGGAGGTGTGCCAACCCAATGTAAAAGACTGTCAGTTTAGGGGTGCTGTACCCATCCTGACAGAATCCAACAGAACATGCCGTTGGGGTTTGATGGGTTGAGTTCTGTTAGGGTTAAAGGTTCTAAGACAAAGCTGTAATAAAGCCAATTTTTGGAAAACACCCAAAGGTCTATGTTCTGAATAGCCGACTTATTCCCTAACTAAGGTCGTGTCTCAATTACTTCGCCACAGCTGGAAATTACACACTCGGCTATGGATGCCGCTTCAGCCACTTCCCATAGACCTGTGTGTTACTTCTAGCCGTAGCCAAGTAATGTCTGAATTATTGGCTATGGCTGAAAATTACACACATGCCTATGGAAGCGGCTGCAGCCACTTCTCATAGAACCGTGTGTTATTTCTAGCCATAGCCAAGTAATGTCCGAATTATTGGCTACGGCTGAAAATTACACACATGCCTATGGAAGCGGCTGCAGCCACTTCTCATAGAACCGTGTCTTATTTCTAGCAATAGCGAAGTAATGTCCGAATTATTGGCTATGGCTGAAAATTACACACATGCCTATAGATGCGGCTGCAGCCTCTTCTCATAGAACCGTGTATTACATCAAGCCGTAGCCAAGTAATTCAGACACATCCTAATATCCTTGTTTCTAATGTTTTTCCTCCAGACACGTACCCAATGGTCGGTGATGACGACGATGGCAAGATCTTCTTGAAGGTGTCGCACCACTACGCCTCCAACATCAAGTCCTACGGTAACGTGAGTAACGCCTCCAGGGCGCGTCGTTTGGCTCAGGAGGCCGTCACGCTGTCCACGTCGCTACCCCTGTCGGCCTGCTCTAGCGTCTTCGTCAGGTGTGATGAGGAGAGACTAGATGTTATGAAGGTAGCTGGAAGTTTGTTTTTGTTTGTCATAATATCAGTGATGCACTAGGACTCTGACTCAAACTGATTTTAATTTTTGTGAAATATTAAGTCGACTGCACTCACCTTTACTTTACTTAGTCAGTTGCCAAAAGGCAAGAGATATACATGGTGTTTCAGAAAAGGTATTTTAAAAACAATGGGTTAGTATGAGAAAGTTATGAACACTGTCCAAGTGAGTCCATCTTAAAAGTGGTTCATCAGCTTTCCATAAATCCTAATTCCCTGGCGTCTTTTACTAGGAATTGGACCAAGTCCATCAAAAGCCATCAATCACTGTGCGTCCAATACAAAACTGTACATGACATAATGGAATCCACCACCGACACACTGGTTGACATTCATGGACTTGCTACACATGGCTTTTATCACAATAGCAGTACAGGAAGCTAGGCAAAATCAATCGGATACCCCCAGCACTGCTTCAGGCCATTAGGCCCAAGTCCATCACACTGCATCAATATTTAGTCACGTCAAGCCTTCTCGACCAAGTCCCCCAAAATCCATTAAAATGGGGGGATGGATTTTGATGGAGTTGGGGTGGCTAGGGTTAATGCCTTACTTGCACGTCTACATCATAGATGACCAAGCAATATTGATTTCTTTTTAATTACTTTTTTTCTCTAATTTAATATTTTAATGTTTTGTATATTTTCATTTGTTTTGTAGCCATTGGTATTAGAATTGAAGGCCATATGGTCACAGTTATTGAGTTCACTTTTTCAATTCTTGGCGTTTGCCGCTGGCTGTTGTCTGTTTTAATTGTATTGTACCCCGCTGTATATTTGTGTGTGTTTTTTAATGCCGAATAAAATAATAATGCCGAATAAATAATAATAAATAAAAAATAATGTCAAACATTATGCATGCATGTCAGACATTAATCACGACTGTGATTAACAAGAGCGTCATGGGGCGGAGCTTTTTATGTATCGGTCTCTTGGAGTCAACCCAGACTGACAAGAGATGGTTTGACCTTCTGTTGACCTGTTTTTTTTCTCTCTTTGTTTGGCTTCTGTAACATTGAAACTAAAACTTGTTTCTTTTTCCCAGGTGTTGATCACAGGTCCCTCAGACACCCCGTACGGCAACGGCTGTTTTGAGTTTGACGTGTACTTCCCTGGTGACTACCCCAGCTCCCCCATGCTGGTCAACCTGGAGACCACGGGCCAGCACGGCGTCAGGTTCAACCCTAATCTCTACAATGACGGCAAGGTACTTTTTTCATCACTCACTCCACTTAAAACAAAAAGTGGAGGGTTAAGAATGCATATGGTTTTCATTGGCTCACTACACCCAAGCTTGAGAGCGATTTATTTGCTTGACTTTCCTTCAAGTTGTAAAAATGGGTACCCGTGAGGGTAGAGGCTATCTTGTACTGATATGGAGCCACCACAGAAAACTGGGCCCAATTTAAGGCCCTGCTAAGCACACAATTTTCAGCCAATGGAGCCTCCGTCTGTTTCATGGAGACCATAAGCATAAGCACAGCAAAAGGCACGCTTACCTCAGAGGAAATATTTGCTTAACTTAGTGACATAAGATAAATCTCCATGCAAGCATGACCATTAGCACATCCACGCTGTGAAATAGTGCTTAAGGTTAGCAAATGTTTGTGCTATTGTTACTACAAAAATTTGCCTAGCGGTAAGCAGCGCCATGAAATTGCCCTTGGCCTTGTGGCCTGATGAACAGAGATAATCATTGCAAAGCGCTTTGAAACATTTAATAAAGAGCTACATTAGCAACCCATTATTAGGGCAATTTTTAGTGTTATAAAAGGCAGCATAATGTCCATGACAGAGCCAATTAACCATGATATCTAATGAATGATTCAGAGAAATGATCCAAAACTTTTAGTCTGTAATCTCCTTGACCATTACTAGATGAAGGATGTATAAGATTTGAAAAATACATGTTCAGGTTTATTCACTGAGCTTTAATCCAGAACGCTGGAACTACCCATTATTATTGTAGCGCCCTTAATGAATTTGTTTGGTTGTGATAGGTTTGTTTAAGTGTCCTGAACACCTGGCACGGCCGGCCCGAGGAGAAATGGAACGCCCAGACCTCCAGTTTCCTCCAAGTCTTAGTATCTATCCAATCCTTGATCCTGGTCTCTGAGCCGTACTTCAATGAGCCGGGATACGAGAGGTCCCGAGGCACCCCGTCGGGGACTCAGAGTTCCAAGGAGTATGATGCTAACATCATGCAGGCGACGGTCAAGTGGGGCATGCTGGAGGTGCTGAGGAACCCCGCGCCTAGCTTCAAAGAGGTGACATATTGCCCTATATCTATCTCTTGGATGAAAGATCTATGCTCGTTTTACTGATCTTAATTATCTTTCTACTCTGTAAATTTCTCCCTTCTTTTTGTAGTCTTCTGAACTTCACGAATTCCTGTCAAATATGAATAATTTGCAACTTTGGGCGAGTGTGCACTAATTTACAATTGAGTTCAATCAGAGTGTTTAATTAGATCAGCCAAAACTAACAAGTCTGCTGGAACTATCAAAAATCCATAAACAGATACAGTTTTTATTTGTTATTCTCATCATAGTATAATCAAAATATCTCAGTGATATCCGTTCAAGCATGCTGAAAATCAAGACCTGCTTACATTTGCAAAAGTCTCAACTTACGCGTTTCCTAGGTTGAATCAACAAATTTAAACCTAAATTTCCAGAACAAATTCACAATTAAATGACGGCTTTTTTTGGCGACAACTGCAGGTGATCCACGCCCATTTCTTCCTGAAGCGAGCAGAGATCATTAGCCAATGTGAGGATTGGATCAACCAGCTGGAGTTACTGTGTAACGACAAGAGAGTTGGGCGGACCGTCGCTCACCACTGGGTGGCACTCAAGGTAAGCAGATTGCTTAGCAAATTAAATGTGCTAAGCAAAAATACAGCGGACAACCAGTCACAAGCCATATAAATTGCATGACATTTTGGCTGGTAACCTGTTTTTGCTTAGCAATTGTGTTTTGCGCTAAGCGAATTTCTATGCTGTGACACCTTGTGCACTACATGGACATTTTTACATGGGTGGGCAGCAACACATTGAAATGGAATATAATCTTAGAAACAAAGGAGCTGCTTCTATACTCCATGGTTATTGGTGTATCTACCTTACTGGCGAAAAACTTCACTCATTTTGCTGTTGAGCCACTGCGACAAACAATACTTTAAAGTCTGAGGCTGACAGGTTGAGTTTCAATCATTGTTCATGTGCCTGGAGACTGAATCACAAACAATAGCAAGAGTTAACTCTTTGAAGGCAGGGGATTTTCTGCTTGTAAATTTCACTGGTAACCAATGATTTCATCTTGTACACGTCAGTCAAGTTATAAAGTGTACAAAGCGATGATGAACTATTTGCGAACGTTGAGACTTTTATGTTCTCATGCGTCCTCATGTAAACTTATCAAATGGAGCAAAGGTTCAGTGGTTACAGCGTCTGACTCGTGCTGCGTTATGTAAGAACTAAACCCTGAAGGAGATTCTCATGCTTGTGTTTTTGGCAAGACACTTTACTACAATCGCCTCCCTCAACTCAGGAGTATAAAGAGGTATTTGTGAAGGTGGAGACCAGATTGCGCTGATCTCATACTTCTGCAGATTTAAAGTATGAAATAAGTACAACTTGATTATCGGTCTCTTCTCTCTACCATTACTTATCTTTGTAGCGCCACACAGCACGTCTACGCGAGGAGCTAGCCAAGCTGAAGCCACCCACCTGCGTCCTGGAGGAGTTCCCTGACTGGGACACAGAGTTCCAACCCGAGGACCCCAGCAACAAACCCTCCACCTCCACTCAAGGAGCGACCGCCAAGACGTCACCGGGGCAGGGAGCTGTACCCTCCACGTCCTCAAAGATGCCTTCAAAGCCTCCGACCGATGACGTCAAGAACTCTAGCGAACTGGAGAGCATCGCTAAGGTCTCGGTTGACGACGACAGCATCATCAAAGCCTTGGGGAAGGCTAGCGGAAGCATGATCGACACAATCGTCATCGAAGGAGAAAGCACGTCATCGGCATCGTCGTCGTCAATCCTCGGAGATCTATCCGGTGGAGACGAAGCTGGGTTGTATTAACCAAGGCTTCTTTTTTAGGAAATGACAACATTTAGGCATCTTTTTATAGAACATGACATCATCCAAGTTATAGGGAGTTTTTCAAATCTCGGGTTAGTCAGTGGCTTTGGCCACAGGCTTCAGTTTTTACGAGTTGAGATCTCTGGTTTGGGAGACTTGGGTCAGTGTTTGGCCCATGTTCTACTGCTCAAGATCAAATCGTAATAATGGGGCCTAAATTTTTTAGAGATTGTTCATTTGGTTCGAACTTGAAAAGCTTCTAAATCACTTCTGAGCCAAAACTGGGGACAAAGCCGTGATTTGTAAAACACCCTAAGTTTATTGATTACCATTGCTTCACTGTTCCATTTGAGAGTGATTTCTGAATGCATTATATGTGTAAAGAAAATCTTTTCTGTGTTGGGAGTCTGTGATATGATGCAGTGTGGATACAGGATGTGTGGAGCGTTACTTGGGATCATTTTGTTGCATGGAGACATACTCCATATTTTTTTTTAAGAAGAGGGAAAACTGTTGGATTTCATGAGTATACGATAAACTCCTAAAACCGTAAGCATAAAGCATAACTCTCAGATTTTAGAGCATTGTTAAGGAGTAGCAGGAGAATAGCGCCCTCTATGTTGGGTAGATACTCACTTTTTTATATTAGGAGGAAACATCAATGCACGTGTTGACAGATTTTGAACGGCCAAACTTTTATGAGTCTCAATATGGGAACACAACCAGGAACGTGTATCGCGCGTAGTGGACAAAAGTAGTTAATTTTAACCATTGATGGAGTACCTGTTGTTTTTTTTATGTGAAATTGGTTGAAAGTATTTTATTTGTCTTTTGAAAATATTATAGATTATGACGTTTATAGAAACCATTTGGAAGATTCTACTCAAGGCATATTTGTGTACACATTTATTTTTAATGTTTCTTTTTGTCTTGTATTAAGAGGTGTTTTAATGCAAAATATCGTACCACTTATGAGCCACGTATATGATTCCCAAAATTGTATTTAGGACGGAATTAGAACATATTCATAAATAGTTTCATAGATAATTGAATACCCAGAAAAAAATGGTGAGATACTATTTAACATGTGTTGGGGCTCTTTAAACAGATATTTCATATTCCTTTTGATGAAATTGTTTGCATAAATTAACCTTTTGCTAACCATCCCAAATCCTCCACAATTTTATGCTGTTGTTTTTGACAGAATTTTGATAGATTCACGATAGACACATATTTAGGTCCAGTTTAGAAACCATTACTTAACTAGGCCTCGACATCCCAGTTTTGAAAAAGTACCAAGACTGTGGCATTAGTTTGTTGCAGAATGATGGATGTTGTTGGGCTCGGGAAAATCCTGGCAACACTTTCCAGGGAGTAACTTTTGAGAAAGCTTTCCAGTTAAATGTGAATGTGACAAGTTGAACAGTGATTTTGAGAATGGCAGTACAATCTCTGTGCGGAAGTACCCCCTCAATGGTTACGGAGGGAGAGTTGGGGGAGACCACTGGGAGAGACATTTGAACGTTTTGCCGATGACACCTGATGCCCATGCACAGGTGTGTGGGTTTTTGCAAAATAGAACAGAATAAGTTATGCATACTTTGTGCCATAAGCACATGAACCAGTACGTGTCCCTCCCACTGGGACTTTCGAAAGTGGCCACGAAGCGCCCTCTATTGTTCGTGTATGAAGTCCATGGGCTTTTGATATGGGTCCATATGATTGTTTGGCATCTCAAATTTGATAGTGTAATAGAATTCTGTTACCAGGAACATTTTTGAGTATGAAATTAATGGAGTAAATTTGGGTGGAAACCTAGAGTGGTTTGTGCATTTGGTTTGAAGGCCAACAGTGGGTAAAAATTTAGTGTAGTTTTTTTTTCTAATTGTAAATTTGAAATGAGCTTAAGAATGCAGCTTAAAGGTGAAGAAGGATTGATGTGGTTAAGTGCGAGTATGTCTCCTCGTTGACTGAGAAATTTGGCTAACGTTTGGCCTAAACTCTCCTTGAAATGAGAAAGAGTAACAGGGTGATTGTCTGGTAACGTTTGTGAAAATTTGGGATATTTACTGTTGATTGGTGTATAATGGATCTGGGATTTTGTCGCTAGGTTTTTGGCACTAATCACCCCTATGGAAGCTGATTTAGTGCCGAGCAGTCTTATAGTGGTAGTTCTACTGAGTAGTAGATGTTGGATAACAAATTTAAACAAAATATGAGTGACTGATAAATATAAAGGAAAAAAATTGAAGTATTTATTCTGTTGAATAAACAATTCAATGCAATTCTTTCTGTAAGATAAATCATTGTAAATGTGCGTTTAATGTGGACTGTAATATGTGGCCGTTTTGGAATCCTAAATAAAATCTTAGCGTAGTACTAAAATCCTCTATAAATTTTGCATTTAAACAATGCGTGGTGTATAGTGATTTTTTTTTTTTGGTATATTTTTTTCATTGCATAAGTGTCCAAAGTATGGGCATCTTTTTATTCTGAATATTTTAAGTTTTTTCTTGTTTTGTGTATGATAGGAAAAAGATGGAAGTAGTATTAAAAAGATTGAAGCTTTATATTATAATAAAGTTAGATATAGCCCCAAAACAATGAGCCTACTTATAATTTTGTTATTTAAGCTTTAAGCAAATATCGAGGTTTCTCTTTTGCGGGGAAATGTGGTGGGTTCGAAAGTAAAAGTATTTTTTATTGATTTGAAAACAGATTAGAGATGGAAAGCACATTTAGAGAACTTTGATCAGATTTATAAAAAAATCTGTGAAACTATCACAAGATGAACTTCTCATGAAAAGAATTTGTGATCTGATTTTTGTTTCTCAAAAAAGGAAAGAAAGCAAAATCCAAATATGCAGTAGTGGCATTTCTTGTCGACAGTGTACAGTAGTGTGGAGGCTCAGTTACGTAACAATACCACTTGTTTACCAAGGTGTACGATTGACCCATGTGCTGAAGTTAGTGTATACAGTATAACCTAATCTGTAAATTGTATACAGAAGTCATAATTGTGCTTTTGTTACAGAAAATTAAAAAAAATGTACAAAGAAATTCTGTCTGTTGGTGTAGTCTTGTTTCTTCACGTTAAGTATTAAACAGCCAAGCGGAGGTTTGTAGGAATAAGCTTTTGGAGATTAAACATTTTTTTTCTTTTAAATCTAATTTTTTTTTTCAATCTTTTTTCTTTTTCTTCAAAGGTGCAACATGAGGCCATTAGTGTCAACACTGATCTAAAATTTGTTGACTCTCCTTTTGTTGTTTTTAGGGGGGGGGGTCCCAAACATAGCTTTTCTATTCTTTGAAAAGAAAGTGCCAACAGTTTCAGAATAAAATTACCAATAAAGAAATCAAGATTTTATATTTTTGAAACAAAAGCTTCCTTTAATTGAATTAGTCAAATATAATAAATATTTTGTATACATGTAACACCACTGCTGCACAGATTCATTATTGACACCAAAAAGGCTAGCTCGGGCCTCGTCCGAGCAAGATGACACAATTATTATTAAAAATAAGTAGACTTGACTTGAATACCACGTTTCATATATCAATTTCTGAACAAAAATAAGAATTTCTCAATTACTCTCTGAAAGAGATTAGGGCCCAATTTCAAAGAGCTGCTTATCGGGAATGTTGCTCAGGAAAATTTCTTACTAAGCGGCATTCAACTGGAAGCCAGCCACAAGCAATCCAGAAAGCCTGCCCACTGCAATACCACACTCCATGTTCCAGCCATAAATCACGGCTGTGATTGGTCAATACACCATGGGGCAAGGCTTAATGGCTCGGTCTATTGACAACGCATGACGTTTTGGCTGATAATCGCTGTTGCTGAGAAATTATCTTTCCTGTGCTTGCACAAACTTGGATCCAAAACTCAAACTGGCCTTTTGTATTAAACAGGAACATTTCAAAACCAACAATTATTCAAAGATTTCATCTATGACAAGACAAATACACGATTATTTCAATAAACAAACACAAATAAATAACGATACCGTATCAAAGACATTTGATTGGAAATTCACATTTCTTTGAAGATTACATGCTGGATGTGCTATGCACAAAAAAATACTATAAGATTTCATCAATTTCTAGCCTAAGATCTTGCTGTTTTATTTACAGCATCATCTTGAATATTCGGGTAATTATATACGAAGTGGCAGGTTCTGATAAGTTGCAAGTGGCATTACCAGGGGCAAACTTGCAAGATATTTCTCAAGAGCAAATATATATGTGGAGGCCCCTGTATGTCTTACACCCCCACTGTTAACCATCTTTTCCTTTACTACTGTTTCATGTACCAACAACAGAAATGTTCGACAGGAAACAGCAGCAGAGCAAGCACCTGTCACATGATCATCACTTCCTGTTGGGCACTGGAGGTTGCTGTAGAAGCCTTGTTCAGGAGTCGTTCTCACTCCAGGCTCGGTTGAGCAAACACGGATCGCTACACCAATCTATAACCAGTGTCCACTTCTTTCTTTCTTTCTTTGCAGTTTTGGAGTCATAAACTAATGTTTCCTGTACAACCAAGTTTTGTTTTTAGGGGTCGCAATATATAATTGTATTTTTCAGCATTCTTAATCAGCTGACTTGAGGAATACTTTGGTTTCTCTGTTACATCCTAACTCCCTCAGACTTTTTTTGTCTTCTAGAAACCATTCTGAGGCTTCCAAAATCCTCCTCTATGCAGGAACCAGATGACACATTTTTTGAAGGTTCATCATACTTCATCTTTATAGGATCATCAAGTTCTATGTAAACTGAAAGCCAGTTCATAACTTGGCGTGAAAACGGACGCCAACAAGAATTTGCAAAAGTTGAACACATTTCAACTCTGACAATTTTGCAGCGAACGTTTCCTGACATCAAATTGTTTTCGAATTCGCACTGGTGTGAAGTATGAACTTGCCTTAATAGTGACTGAGCTGTTCTTAAATCCTCCAAAATTCTCCAAAAAACCTTGAAAGACCATGGATAGGATTCATCATCACAGAAACAAATCTCAGCAGCTGACTTCTTCTCGACTCACTTTCGTCTGCATTTCCACGGAGCATTAGGGTTGGCCTGAAGGTTGGACAAGCAGAAGGCAGAACAGATGAAACCCTGGATGGGAGCCGCTGTGGGGCCCACCAGCGTGTGAGCCACGCGGTGAAGGTTGAAGGGAACACGGTGCTTGGCGTAAGGCTGGAAGCATGGACCGCCGCAGACGCACCACTTGACCTGACTCAGGTGGTGATACAGATGGCGGGGTAGGTCTTCCTCTGTGTAGGAAACTCTGAGAAAAGGGGACAAAAACACTGAAATTAAGGCAATTAAAAAAAGTTTGCCTTATTAGGAACATGGAATTTAAATTGAAGACAAATTTGGATAACAAAAACATTGGGTGGAAATCTGGACCAAAAAACCCAAGACTCCACAATGTGACTGATTGTGGTAGGAAATCTGGACCAAAAACCCCAAAACTCCAAAATGTGATTGATTGTGGTACCGGCTGCTGTATCAGATTTGACCCAGCCAACTTGGTGGTCAATTGGTAATATGGGTGCACTAGTAAGCAGGAGGTTTGGGGTTCTAGTCCAACAAGGGTAAACTTGCACCTTTTTCTGCGAGCAATGGCTGGGTATACAGTGCCTATGAAAATAAGTTGTTTAAGGGCGATTCGGACTGGCCAGCTGACCCAGGCAAGCTCCGAGGTCGAGTGGTAAGACATCTACACTAGTAAGCAGGGATCAGGTTTGGGGTTCTAGTCCCACAAGAGTAAACTGAACATTTTCTCGCAAGCTCTCAGACAAACTGGCTATACGGTGCCTATGAAATTTGTTTGTCAAAGGAGAAGAATACCGTTGCTTTTTGATAGCCCGGGCAGCCACTTCCAACAGACTAGGGAAGCTATCCTGAGTTCTTTGCAAGTCAGCGGCACTGCCTTCCGCCATCTCACACTGGAAGCAGTTCCCGGAGAAGTCCACCTCCTCCATGACTAGGTCCATGAACGAGAACGGGAGAACTTCAATCCGGTTCTCCGCCGCACTGAAGAACCGGAGTCGGCTCAGCTGTCCAAAATGCTCCGGCAGGGACGTGAGCTGATTATTGGCCACGTTCAGGCGAAGTAAGGAGGCCAGCTCGCAGATCTGTGGTGGGAGAAACTTCAAAGAGTTCCCCGCTAAGTCAAGGAACTGGAGCGAGGTTCTGAGACTGCTCAGGCAGAGAGGGGGAGGAAGTCTCTCCAGGAGGTTGTTGGCTACCTTCAGCTCGGCGAGAGCGGACAGTTGGCCGGGGTCATTAGGCAAGGCACGGATTCGGTTGCCGCTAAGATCTAAAGCCCTTAAACTCTTGAGTTCTAAGATCCGAGGGTCCACACGTGACAGACCGCATCCGTTCACCCGCAGGGATTCCAAACCCTTCGGGAATCTCTCCAAGACTGGGTAGTCTGATTTCCTCAAGATCACCATCTTGGTCTTGGGTCGTTCCACCTGGGCGGTCGTCGCCGGGGTCAGAGTTGAAAGGTGAACCTTACTGAGGTCGCTGCTTTGGCCTTTGTAGCTGAGTTTCAGCACTGACAGGAAATTCTTTAATTGTAACGGATCCGCCTTGGGCAGAAAATAAAAGGGAAAAATTATTTGAGACCACAAAAAATCTGAAAAGGAAGACAAATCAAGGTCTGGGGACTGATCAGATATATCTGGGTGATCCGTTAAGACCATGATGTTTTAATAGAAAACTGAGATAGGTATGGATTGTGATTACTATTATGGTTCTATTTGTTCAAATTTATCCTCTTCCATAAAAATCAGAGTTAAAAGAGCTCAAATCAATGTGTAACAACAAAATTAAAATAAAATTCTCCATTTACATATACATGTATCTTCTGTTTACTTTGAAGAAGATGCTTTCATTTCTTTACCTTGCTAATGCAGATATCTTGTGCTGGTTCCTTGAGGCGTAGCGTTGCTTTCCCCTCCTCAATGAATCTGGCAAAGACTTGCTCCATGTTTTCCTTTAACTACAATGGAGATTAAGGGAAATATAAAGAAAGGGTCATTGTAGAGAAACGTCTCATTTCAAGAAAAAAATCTTGGTGAGTCAACCAGTCTGGGGATGAACTGAGAAGTATTACCGTTTTGGTGTTCGATGAAAAGACATTGTTGGTCATTCTATAAATTTAGGGTTGACTTTTTTTCCTGTCCCTGTTACATCTGACATCTATGATTTTATAATTCTGATGCACTCCTGAATGCCGTCATCCTTGAAGAGTAATTACGAACAGCAAATTACCTACCCAACAACTAAAAAATCATTTGAAGTCATTCTTAATCAAAACCCACCCTCTCTGGCTGGCAATTTCAACAAGGCCAGCCCGGCAGTCAAAATAAATCAGTGACTGTTTTTAACAGTTGAGTGCTCTCTGCCTTCACATAGCAGGATTGAGTGGCTGTGATTGTTATGAAACCTAATACAGCTTTGCTTTGACTGTAGGTGATTGATAAGCCAGCTGTGCCTACCAGGCGCCTGCTTTTGCCTGTTGATGGAATTTGACTGTCACAGTGCCTACATGAAAAATGATCTGACTGTTGGTGACTAGCCTGTGTAAAAGGCATGGTAGGGGAACAGGATTGAAAGTTTGACTGTCTGTGACTGATCAGACAAAAGGAGGGCTGTAATGATACTTGACGGCAAATTACAAAGCGGCAAGGTAACATTAGGACAAGAAAATTGTCAGACTTTGGACACTAAATTTTGGACATCCCACTATCCCTTACCACCAGGTTACTAAAAAAATGGACTTGTGCCAGTCTAATATTTTCCTTCAAATCTTACCACCGGGTTTCACCATCTGGTAGAAATACAGTGAAATCTGGATAAGTCAAACTCTGACAACTCAAAACAACTGTTTAGTCAAACAAAGAATCCATTCCCTTCAGTAGTATAACAATGATATACAACCCTGCTTAACTCAAAACTCTGCTTAAGTCAAATGTTGAATCTGTTTTCTTGAGGTTTGATTTATCAAGATTTCACTGTTTCATAAATTGAAGGTTGAAGAACACTCTTCTTAAATATAAATTGAGACCTTGAACTTGGTAGGTAAATATTTTTGGTAATATCTTTGCCATATTTCTTTCTTTTTTTATTGCAGAATTCTTTTGGCTTTGAAAAGAGTGAATACTGCTTGCAAGATTACATTTTGCAGCGTTTTTGTGCACTTCTGAGTGTAACACAAAGGGGGAAAAAAGAAGAAATTTAATGGTCTAAATTTCAAACTAGGCTTATTTGGAAGCAATGCTAAAACTATACTTGCCTTATATTTTGTTCCGGTTTTGTTCTTGGCTGAGCACACCATAAGGAAAACAGCGCCCTCTGGGTTGCTGTCACTGCTCCCGCGACGACCAATCGCCAACGAGCATCTCATCGGTCGACTCTTGCCTGCCATACCATGCGAGGGCAGCAGACGGTTCTTGAGATCAACATCGCAGGACAGACGCATGTCGACTGGTGGCTGGTCAGGACCTACTTAATACTGCAAAAATTTAGAGGGAGTTAAGGCTTTACCATGACAGCATTGATAAGAAAAACAGTCTGTAGAGATTGCATTGTCTTTATTCATTAAAGGAAAAATGGGTTTTTAGAACAAATTCAAGTTGTGATAGGCCTAGCCCTACAAAAAATTGGGATCAAAGTGTACTTTAGGACCCTGTTTCTATAACAGAATGGAAAGCTACTGTTATCAAGTTTATGTTTTTAGACTCACTTTAGCTTGAGAAACCCGACCCTAATGCATGCTCACTGGGAATCAAATTGCCGACTTTCTAATGAGCATGCAGGTGTCCCAAGAGCTGGGGTGTCCCAAGCTAGACTGGTGATGTCAAAAACCAACCAGAATGTCGTGAAAAAAGGGTTTTGATTATCTGATGGAATAATTATGGGGTAAAAATAACAAAGGCAACAGAAAAAAGAAGAAGTGGATTAATATTAACGCCAAATGCACAAATCTGCATTGAACCAGCGACCGGAGTACTAGAACTCCTCTTTGAAAATTCTGGTTTGGATTGGTCATCCAAACCAGCATTTCAAAAAAGAGAATTGTAACATTAAATCTATGGTCCATCATTTGTAATTAGTGCATTTTGTTCGTTTGAAGCAACAAAAGTGCTCAAAATCTAATGAAGGGTACTGAACAGCTAACCTGATGAAGTTTCAGCTAAGCTTCAGCTGTACATTCCGAGAAAAGCAGCATTCTAAGATCTGAATTTCAAATCAAAAGTTACTGAATCATGTTTTGAATTGTTTTGAATTGCAGCTATACGCGGCGTCGCGCACTGATCCGACGAATTATAACAACCGCGCGCGCGTGTGCGTCATTCCAATACTTGTGTGCGCTGCGCTGAATAACAAAACGAACTACTAATTTAAATTTTCCTACGGTGCTTCTTAAGAATCACCGTTGGAAATGCCTTCTTTCGTTGATTACTTCAAAATGACAGCTTCCCAGAAAGAATAATTTCACAGGGAGTTTAGTTCCCTTACTATCTTTCAACCAAGTTTGTTTTTCAACAGTAATTACGCCAGTTACTTTTCGGATGGCTGCAAATGATGGACTATAGCTTTAATTGTTACTATATTAGCACACTGGTTACTGGGTATTAAAACTGTGTTGGTTTGCTGTTTGTAGGGCCAAGTGACCCGGCAAAAATGCGTTGATTCGCATGGCACCAACCGTAAAATCACATTTTCTTCCGCAAAAAAACTGTTCAAAACTACAAAAAAAAACCAATGTCATTAGAAATTAAAAGAAGTCTGCTTTAGCTTTAGGTTGAAAAAGTAATTTTGGATCAAAACTAAAGAGGGGCCCTTCACAAGCGTTCAGCGCAGCCAAGGCCAAGCAAGGGAAGTTGAGTAACTCCAGCTAGCTGACATGCTCATCAGGAATCCACATGTTACATTAGCCCAGGTTGGACGTCAGTCGTAATGCAACGAAGACGTCGTCCAACCGGGGCTAATGTTACATGTGAATCCTGATGAGCATGTCACGTCACTCAGCTTGAGCTGGAGACAGGGCAGGCTTCAGATTAGCTCTACTGAGTGGAGCGTTGAATTACGGTACCCTTCCATGTTTGTATGGAGGGGTACCCGTAATTCAACGCTCCACTCAGTAGAGCTAGCTTCAGATTAGCCCCATAAATGTGGCCTATTTACTGGACTGCCTCCGTAAACATAGGCCACACATCCACATGTACAAAAACGTGTCGCACTTTGCCAAATTTTGATTTTCGCATTTAGGCTTAGTTTGTAGGGTTTTTTTGCTTTAGAAGCATACTCACCCTCTTTATAGGCTTATCAGAAAGTGCTGCCTTTTTCAGATGTATATTTTTCGTGAAATTTCCATATTCATTTTTACACGTTTGCGTATCAAAATTTCAACATGAAATTTCACAAAAATTAGACATCTGAAAAAGGCAGCACTTTCTGACTAGCCTATAAAGAGGGTGAGTATATGCTTCTAAAGCAAAAAAATCCTACAAACTAAGCCTAAATGTGAAAATCAAAATTTGGCCAAGTGCGACACGTTTTTGTACATGTGGATGTGTGGCCTATGTTTACGGAGGCAGTCCAGTAAATAGGCCACATTTATGGGGCTGTTGTGCCCATTCTTGAAAATCACGCATTCTCGAAAATGGGCAGGCACATTCTCGAGAATGTGCAACTGGATCCTTGCTCAATCTTGGCAAAAAATAACTCTTCCAGATTGAGCGCACATTCTTGAGAATGCGCGACAAGATAACGGTCTTGTCGATGCCGAGCACCGGCTGCGCTTGGCAAGTCTAGCTGAATCCTCGTTCACTGATTCTTAATAATTATGCTGTTGCAACGCAAGGCGCTGAAAAGTAGAGTGGATATGAAAAGTATACGCGTATTGGGGGAGGGGACTGAGGGAAAAATAAGAATATAAAATAAGAAAGAATTCAGATTTTTGGGATAATAAAAGAGGGGGGGGGGGACGTAAGAATGAAGATTGTGAAGAATGAGAATGAATACTGCGACATCCCATAGTGCTAATGCTATTTCCATTTAAATTGCCTCCAATTTATTGTTCACACCCCACCATAACGTCGCAGAGCTGGATTCTATCTAGTCAAAAGAGCAATTTGGGCAGCTTCTGGACATCGTTTTTTTTCGTGGCACGCACATGATACATACAGGGACTTGTACTTGTCTAGCCTAAACAAAGCACTTCCCAGACTAGTTCCCAGTCCTCCGCTATTACAAAACTTCCCATAAGTAGGCAGGAAAAAGCAATAATAACAGGTTTAATTTGATTCAAATTATCGTAGTTATACGAGTACAGAAGCATGGAACATTTTCTTTCCTCTTTATATGAATTGTTTCCCTTTTAACCGCTATACAATTCATTTAACATAATTATGTCGTGCAATGTTTGTTAAGATTGGGCAAAATTCATAAATTGTGCACGTGGTATTCCCACCCAATCTTAAGAATGAGCGCTCATTTTCAAGAATGAGCGCTCATTTTCAAGAATGGGCGCTCATTCTTAAGAATGTGCGCTCATTTTCGAGAATGCGTGATTTTCAAGAATGGGCACAACAGGGCTAGCTTCAGATCAGATTACAGTCGTCTGACCGGTTCCGCAATCGCAAATCGTCTGAAGCGTCTTGTGGCGAAAAAACGCACTTTCACAGGAAGCTACCTATCTATAAAGTTGCGCAAATTACTCACCTACCTCATGATATGAATAGTTTTCTGTGATCATTTGAAAGAGAAATTTGCCAGGACATTTTGTAGAGGTCGGTGCTTTGACCGGTTTCGCAAACGTTTTCCGGTTTCGCAAACGGCGCCCTCTGTCATGTCTGTGAGACTGGACTGAAAATATTCCTTGTTTACTGGCCAAATCTAGATCGTTTTTGCCCCGTAACCAGCCAAGAAAAGATGTGGATTATATTTCCCTGTGCATGAGCCAAGGTCTGCACATTATAATGCGTCCAAATTTACAAAATGTAACTCCATGAAGTTGTTATGGTTCGTTGGATCTTTGTTCACGCTATAATTATTTGACTTGCTTCAATCTGTAACTTCTTCTCATTGTCTTCTCTCCACAGGTTTCTTCAGGCTTGCGAGCTACAGTGCCTAGGGCGCTTTTGAGGAATCCTTGGTTTCATTACCAGAAATTATAGAATAATAATAATAATCCAATTAAATGACTTTCTTGCTTTTTGTGCATTCTGTCAATCATCTTGCAATCACTAATATTTTTCTTTTTTGTTGTTGTCTTATTCTTATTTAGACACACTCTGACTTTGGATAGAACCAGACACAAACCTTGTACCGAATTGCTCCAGTTGGTTGTTTTTTTTCCTCACATAAGCACAGACCAGCTATTTATGAATTTGAATTAACATTTTCTCCAGCCTCCAGGATCATTTTAATTCCTATGACACTTAAGGAAGTGACTGCATGGCTGGATGAATTGGAACTGAATCATTGTCTGCAGGGGAGCACTGTTTATTAATATTATTTGTTTATTTAATTATTATTATTTATTTACTTTTGTTTATTCCCTCCCCCTTTTTTTCATTTTCCTTTTTTTTGGGGGGGGGGGAGTGTTTCAATTTGTTCAGGGTAAAAACACTATATGCTTAATTTTGTGTGCACCAACATCCAGTAGGGGGAACCTGGGGGCCGGGAGGGGAGGGGGAACAGGCCTCAGCAGGCCAGATACATACAGGCCACATACATATTGTTTCACATTCAAATTAAATTTCACAAACAAATTAAAACAAATTGTTAAAAATGTCATAAATCCTATGGCTGTTTCATAGTAATGGCAATTTCTAATTATAATGTCGTTGGAAAGTTAAAGAGAGGGTTCAGTTACTCCTCATACTTGTTGCACATATTAACTCTGTACGTGTATCATGCTTGGGCAACTGTATTAGCAAACCTCATCTACCGTTCGGTGATGCTCTTAAAAGAAAATGTCAACACATTCATCACGTACATCCCGATAACCCTTTCAATATATTGACATGTGCTACCTGCATGTGTAAAATGTAAATACAAAACTAAAGCACTCAAGAAGCTACCCCTTTTAAATCCAAAATGATACCTGTCATATAAATAAATGGTGATGAATCACAGAAATAGACATGTTCTGTGGGTTTTTCATGCAAAGTAGCATAGTTTTTAAAACACCTCACTTCTCTTTCACATGTACTGGTTAATAAAAATGTATGTAACGCTTTTAAATTTATTGCCTTTATGACGCCTGCATGTCTGTTTAATTGTTATACACAAATAATTTAAGCACTCCAGAAGCTAGCACTATTCAAAAAAAGAACTTGTCACATAAATAAATTAATTCAAAGGAATGGTGATGAAGACACACAGCTACATGTACTTTCACTATAATATTCAACTTCTTCTTGACCTTCACAGGTAAAACTGAAAAAGATGTGCAGATGGCCTCTTATGGCCCATCAGGAGGCTGGCGTAATCTTCTTTGTCTTTGGCATTGTCTGTATGAAACAGAAATTTTATATAAATCATTTAGTTTATGACCAAGTTGAGACAAAAATTGAGAAATGATTTATAGTTTTTGACAAATTTTGTGCTCCAAGAAAACAATCAAAATTTGTGTCTCTGTACTGACGAGAGACTGGTCTTCATTATGAAATATTAGTGTACCTATTTTTCTTTTTGTTTAAAAGGGTAAAGAGTAAGGTTAGAACCCACCGAAAAGAGATAATTTTAAATTTACTAAATTACTGGAAATGCCCTTTGGGTTAGAAACACACCTGCGTTTTATTTTCCATATTATTATGCACTATTGTTATTGTTCCCCACAAACCTCAACTACTAGCCTGGGCTGACTCATGCACCCTGGATGTGTAGAGTTGTAACTCTAAAATGAATCCAAACCCCTGAGGCACATGGGGTGAATTTTTTTAGAGCAAAGGAAAAACTTTAGTGGGAATTTTGCTCACTAAGAAAGATTTTTGTATTTTAAATTTTGAAGTCCGAATTTTTTTTTTATCCAAAACCTAGTGCTATCCGGAAGCTGGACAGAAACAAAATCATTTTGTTTCAATTTTGTTTTCAATTTTGCATTGAACACCCAGAAATGATCATCACATTCGACATTTTTAAACAAGGATTAATAGAAATTCTCAAAAAAAAAGAAGAAAAAAAGATTCATGCCAAAATAAATAATGTGCGCCGCGCTAGGGGGCCGTCATCAACAATACTTGTCAATAGCAGCACTGGTTAATACAGTCACACCATGGCCAGTGTATTGTATAGGCAGTATGAATGCGTTTGCGGAACCGGCCAAACGACCAGCAGTTACTCTGGTGGGTATAGAAAAAAATATTCAAAGACTTCAAATCTTATATTTGTATGGTGGAATAATGAATAATTTCCGAACAAGTTGCATCTATTGGCATGATTTAATTCCCCTGAACAATCGTGTAGCAGGCCGACAAACATGAAATCACGCTTCCGTGCGCGTTCGATTTCGGCAGTTCGTTAACGGCAAGTGACGGTCGTAGGGGATTTATTTTTAAATGTAAGTGAGTATCCTAAAACTAAAACCATTTTTGAAAAGTACATTGAATAACCTTTCCATCGGTACCAAAGTTTAAGTCCTTGGCGTTTTCGTCTTCCTGAAAACGAGAGCTAGTTTTCCGAAATTGCGGAACCGGTCAAATTGCGGAACCGGTCAATTGACTGTACACTAGCTGGAGTTACCCAGCTCTGAGTTTTATCATTGGGTTGTCATCTAGAGCTGGAGCTCATTTTTCTCGAAAACGATAGTATAGGCAAAAAAAAATTGGAAAATGTTGAATTTTGTCCCCGTTACACGCTAATTGCAACTGCAACTCACCCCAAACTTGCCTGGAATAACCATTACACAGGTCCTTGAAGTAAAAAACGATCCACGATGAAGATTCAGCCTACAATTACAGTGAAAACAGGAAAAATAACCGCTAACCTGACAACCTTGCGTGCATGTCCACGAACGCCGATGGTTTGTGCACACAAAAAAATTTGTGTACGATTGAATGGCGGTCGGTTACCGGTACCAGGCTGTCAACTAGTCGTTTTTGCCGGCTGGCGATTGGCTGTTGGCGCATGACGTCGCGCGGAAGCGTAACACCCGATGACTGTTTCATGCACTATCGGTTGCGGTTCCAGTACCGCAGCTGTGATGCGAGTGGTAAACTTAATATGAGTACATGAAACAGTCATCGGGTGTTACGCTTCCGCACGACGTCATGCGCCAACAGCCAATCGCCAGTCGGCAAAAACGACTAGTTGACAGCCTGGTACCGGTAACCGACCGCCATTCAACCGTACACAAATTTTTTTGTGTGCACAAACCATCGGCGTTCGTGGACATGCACGCACGGTTGTCAGGTTAGCGGTTATTTTTCCTGTTTTCACTGCAATTGTAGGCTGAATCTTCATCGTGGATCGTTTTTTACTTCAAGGACCTGTGTAATGGTTATTCCAGGCAAGTTTGGGGTGAGTTGCAGTTGCAATTAGTGTGTAACGGGGACAAAATTCAACATTTTCCAATTTTTTTTTGCCTATACTATCGTTTTCGAGAAAAATGAGCTCCAGCTCTAGATGACAACCCAATGATAAAACTCAGAGCTGGGTAACTCCAGCTAACTGTACACTATGTCAACCGCGCAGAACATAACTGTCATGTCCACACTAACTTAACGAGTTTTGAATTTGTTCTGCGCGGCTGCCTTAGTGTTCTCATCCTATGATGACTAACTTAAGTTGAAAGGCTTCACCAAAACATGAACTTGATGAAGAAATGAGTCAAATGACGGAGTTACCCGAATGACATGAAGCGTTCCAGCTAAAATTTCGGCACTCAAATTCACCGCGAATATTTTAGTCAGTTGCCCTGCAACATAATGTGATCAAAGTGTACGGTAGACGCATGAAAGCCAGACTTTTGCTGAGGCACCGAACCTTCAACCTTGACAAATGACAACTATTGGTGGCGCTATGTAGGTTTTACAGAGCCCGTCAAAAAGCTGCATAATTATAAAAAGCAAATGTTTAACTGGTTGAAGGGAATATACAACATTTGCAAACATCAAAAAACAAAACTACCAATTTTTTATGAAATACCTTACTGGACTGTTAGTGAATGACAGACTAAAGCATCCTGTAAAATCATGGCACCTGGTGTGCTGTCATTTTCGAGAAAAGTGGTATTTTTGTATCAATTTCCAACGCTGGTCAGCCGACCAGTGTTGAAAAAACCTGACTTTTTTCCAACTACTACCCCAATTTACCAAATTTATTTAGTCCACGTTTTGTTTGCATTTGGGTACACGTCCGTGAACGGGTGTGAACCAGCTAGACTGGTCTCCCCCGACCTTACAATTCCACAAAGTCTATAATGAGTTTTGCCTCGAGTTTCTGAAAACAGTGACATGACCTACCTTTCCAAAGAAATTAATCTAATTCCACAAAACATTTACAAAGACAATAGACGGTTTATTTGACCTCCATGTGGTATAAAATGACAATGAAATTAATTTTAAATTGAGCAGTTTTGATTTTAAGAATAATCTTTCAATTTTTTTTGCTCCATACAAGAAACTTAAGAACAAACATACATATGAAATTCAATTAACATTACTTTTGAAACAAGAACAAAAACGTGAATAATAGGTTAAAAAGTAAAAAAAAAAAAAAATACTAAATGCAAGTTTGTACAATTCATTGGATCCTTTACTGTAATTTATCCTTTTCTTTAAATTCTTAGCACTTTTCCAGTCACATTCAAATCCATATACAATGCTCATAGATATTCCACGACAAATGTTGGCAAAACACAACTTGTCAATCTGTAGGAAGGATTGAAGTTAATGCCTTCAGACAGCATTTAATTTTGTACAATGTCTTAAAACAATGTAGCAGGCAAGCAACATTTTTCAAGGAAACTAAATCGTTTTGGTTTTTGTGTGTAAAACTATTACTATGAGATGATAGTGTTTCTTTACCCATGACAGGCTTTTTGTTCTGTGTGATTTAGACCTTTTGTTTAAAATACGGCAAAGATTGTAAAGACTATCGAAATCAATTTGGGCCACTTTTCAGATTATCTGGTATCTAATAATGAAAGGCATTCACACACCTTCTTGGTATGTGAATGCCTTTTATTTATGATCTGAAAAGTGGCCCAACTTGGAATTCAGGTCCTTTCTTTTAATTAGCTGTATCTCTGGACTGGGGTGTCCAAATGAGATGGGATAAAGACCATTGTGTAGAGTATTTACTACACCTTCAGACTCTATAGATAAGCTTTGCAAAAAGAGAGAGCTAGTATTTAATATTTATGGATTGACTGCTACATTTTTATTGGCACATGTTGTAAAGTATTCATGCCAATGGCCACGTATTATGTTACGAAGTAGATTGACATTTAGTAGATAATGATCAGGTCTGCGACTCGGACTCGGACTCAAGTCAAATTTGATCACATTTTGATGAGTTGGACTTGGACTCGAGTCACAATTAACAAACAATGACCCGGTCTCAGACTCGACAATTCAGACTTGGAACTCGGACTCGAAGGAAAAAATTACAACAGTGCTCTTTTTAATAAAAAAGTGAAGATTTGTTTCTTTAAAATAAAACTTATTCAATTGAAACAACAAATTGTATGTCAAACTGTACCGTGCGTCTTCTTCGTCAACTCTGTAACCACTGCAAATTGATCAGTGCCTTGTGGCCACTACGCCACTCTCTACATGCATAAATCCCATGACAACAAATTGCCCAAGTTTTTCGGATTCAAAACTGTTTTTTTCTTGATTCTTTTTAACTGACTCGTGACTCAAGACTCCACCCAAATGGCTCGGTTCTTGGACTCGACAGTAAGGACTCAGACTAAACTCGGACTAAGATTTGTGGACACAAATACAAGTCTGAAATGACAAAATTCTTGAGATATCAGCCCGATGGTCAAGCAGACATTTCCCATGCAAATATGGCATATGGACAACAAAAATTACCCAATTGTGTCTTTAATATACTGAATGTCTTCGAAGGTATTTTGCACCATTTTCATTCAATCACTTATCTGTTCATAATGATCCTCACTTATACTATTCACAGCGTAATAATTTATTGGCCGACAGTTTTAAGAACACTGCAAAATCATGTACACATTCTCTATTGAAGACATCCCTTAAGTATCTTTCTTCCAAAATAATTTAGTTCCTAGTCATGTTTTGGACCAAATGTTTGGCCAATTTGGGCATTTCAACACTCTTGACTAGTCAATCTCGTATTTGATGCGGAGGTGAAAATTCTATCATTTCCACATATGTTTTCTGTAAAGTTTCTTCAAACCGCGAAAGTTTTTATTGTCTGTGTGCGGAAAATATGGTGCAATTTACCTCTAAATTCCATTCTCAGCAAAATAACACTCAAATTTCAAATTGCATTTATTTACATGAAAAACTTATACACTTATGTACAACGTGTTAATTCTTTGTTATGAAAAAGTCAAAAATAAGCATCGTTAGTATATGATGTAAATCCACCCTCCCTCCCTCCCCCACAAAAAAAGAATTGCCCAAAATGAAATTAAAACTTAAAATAAAGACTGAAACCTGATTTTTCTCATGTACATTGTGTAAATCATTTTAATATTATTTGCTGATTAAAAAAAAATAATTATGGCACATTATCATTTGCGCGACGTGTACGCGTACAGTAATTATACCAAAGGGCAGCAGCAGTCAAACGTACAAACATTTGTCTCGAAACCTGTAGTGATTTTTTGTCGAGAAAGAGAAAATGTCCCTCACACCGGAAGAGAAAAATGTCCCTTATACATGGGATGTTCTTTTCATCAGCCTCGCGACTTTCAGAATAATGGCCTCATAGATCAAGAACATGAATATTCAGTGTGTAGGGAAGAGTCACAGAGCCTACACAGACAATCTGATTGGCCGACGACGAGGGTCAAAATAGTTATGGGTTGCTAGTCTTAACATACAAGAGTAAGACTGCCTAGGATAATGAGGATGCTTGTGGTTTGCACATTACAGCAGAGTTTCAACCATTAACCCGCCTTCTTTCAGTGACAACATGGAGATACCCTATCCATCAAAACCCATCAGGTTTAACAGTTTTGTAAATTACGCTCATATTGGTACAATTGACAGGCTGTGGTAGTTTTGTTAAACTGAGGGTACCATGCCTTGACTGACATTGATAGATGTGGTGGGTCAGCGCTGGTGAGTGCCTGTCAAACTGGCCTCATATTGGTACAATTGACAGGCTGTGGTAGTTTTGTTAAACTGAGGGTACCATGCCTTGACTGACATTGATAGATGTGGTGGGTCAGCACTGGTGAGTGCCTGTCAATGATGGATTTAGTTCAGTCACAACATGAAGGCATTGCCATCTAAGATGGCTGCTACGCAAGTTGTAGCAGTATTCAAGATCACCCTATCTATCAAACCCCTTTAACAGGTTTTTGACAGTTATACGGTTTAATCTATTGGGATTCTGGCAGTTGGTGACCAGCCTGTACAAAAGCTATGGGAGAGGAAGTTGATAGATTTTTTGACGGTTTGTGACTGCTGTATCATAAGGGGGTTAACTAAACTGTTTTCCGGTTTATTTCCAACACATGTTTCAAATACCTGCCTCAGATAGAATGGAGTAACAACAAGCACTTTTCAAGGGGTATTTTCAGGTTACCGAGATCTCTAAGTGCTAATTGAGGTTGTTGGTTTAAGACGAAACTTATAGACTATGATCTCAAAAGAAGAAGTAGTCCCAGGGATGAACAGACGAACAGGCGTGACGTGCATCAGATGAGGCCGCGCATCTTCTTGTATTCGTTCAGGTTTAGCGACCGCTTGGGGGCGCCCTCCTTACCTCCAGATTCCGAGCTGGAGTTCAGCGCCATGGGACGGGAATCTAGTTAAAAGAAAAAAAGCATTATCAAGAGTTAGGAATTGAAAAAGTATTTCTCTTCGGACTTCAAAATCCTAACCTCTCTCCAGACTTTCTAAGCAGAACCCACATCCACAAAGCCAATAAGAAAATGTTGCTTAGCACATTTAGTGCTGAAGCCAAAGTCTGCCGAGACCAGGGAAAAGATTGCATGACAATTTGATTTGTAACTGGTTTTTGCTAAGCACATATTTTCTTTGCTTAACAAATTTCTGAGCTTGGGAGCTCCATAAAAATGGACCCCAATCATTTTGGATCCAACGGACCTACTTTGGATTCTGTTGGGTTTCACATGTTTAGAGGTAACTTATTACAGGCTTGCAACTGGGAATTAAGAAAAAACGAAGAAACTCCAAACCACACAAGATTTTGTACAGTATTTGTCAATTTTGTGATGGCATTCATGTGAAGTGAAAAACAAGGAAATCAGCGGATTTGAGGAAACTTTGTATGTCCGTTTATATTAAAGTTAGAGTATATCATTTGTCAAATGTGCATTTGTTTTGTTAGAGTAACAAAAGTTCTCAAATCTAAAGAAGGGCGCTTAACAACGAACCTGATGACATTTTAGCTCAGTGGATGCTGTATATTCCAAGAAAACAATATTCTACGATATCACTGTCAATTAAAAAGTTGATGAGTCAAGTTTTGAATTGCGCCCGAAAGCAGAGTCCGGGACACGTTCTCATTCAGCAGATTGCAGCTACGTGATGTCAAGCACTGAACCGACGAATTATAACAACTGCGCGTGCGTGTGTGTCATGTCAACGCTTGCGCGCGCCCATTCACAGCTTTGCCGAATTAAAAACGAATACTATCTTTAAACCAAGTACGCTTTTCAACAATAATTTTGTCAGTTACTTTTTGGATAGCTTCAAATGACATACTCTACCTTTAACTATTTCCCAAAGTGTGCTAACCATTACTCAACTTGATACAACATAATCACCACACTTTTTTCTGTCATGTCAAACTCACAATTTTAATACTCACAATTTTAATATGCATATATACTGGGTTCTCCCACCAACTGTTTTCAAGGCAAGAACCCAGACACCACATCACACACACCACAATATTCAGCAAAAACGAGTAGTTTGTTACAACTCACAAGTGCGTGGAACACAGAATAATGTAGTGCCTCTGTGTCCCCTATGGAACACAGACGCACAATGAATGCATCTTCAAGCAAACTTGATGCACAGTAAAGATGGAACTCGCGCACCCTGTACACAAACTTTTCAAGGGTTATCCTCTTACACGTGTGTGCATTAGGAATGGTGCATGCATCTTAAAATGGCGCGATACACAGAGTCCAATATGGACCATACTATGGGATAATATCACACTCTTGTTGCCATGGATGGACTAATCAGGATCGACCAATCAGGATCGAGCATTCAAGTTTGCTTGAAGATAATGTGTTGTATCTAGGTCTAGGCAGCAGATCTTGGTTCCATTTCATGACTACGTAAAGCAAATTTTCTCAAGTTTTCTGCTGGACGCCTCCATCCATGCCATGCAAACCATAAGAAGTACCTACTGCGAAAACTATACTTAAGAAGCAGGTGTCATTTCAGATAGTGGCATGACATACAAATCTCTGTCTGTCCCACGTGTGGCGGCATGCATGTAGAACAATGTTTCTGCTTGAGTTTGCACAACATTTCTGTTTACTGTTAAAAGGCATCATAAAATTTAACTCACAGTGAAACATGAAAGAAGTCTCTTAACCCATGACCTAACAAGTTGAACCAACAGGAAATGATTCTAAACAACTCTCTACCTGAAGTTGAGACATCCAGGTCAATCTTGATGTCAAAGTCGTGAGCTTGGAAGAGATCCTCCGAGACCTTCCTGTCGGTAATCTTGGCTGGCAGGCCTTCTTGAGACAGAGCATTCAGGATGTCGTCCTGGCAAAAGGAAAAAGAAGTCCTTTCCATATTGTCTTCTTGTCTACATGTTCAAATAAGCCTCTGCACTGATGACGTCACACTTTGTTGACTTGTGCACTTTCCTATGGAGCCAGTGGGGGCCCACGGTACACTGAGCACCATAGGAAAGCACATACGTAAACAAAGTGCAACGTCATTACTACAGAGGCTTATTTACACAGCGTTATTCTAATATTCTACATCAGATTCGAACTGGCCTGCCTACCCAGGCAAGCTCTGTGGTCGAGTGACAAGACGTGTGCACTAGTAAGCAGGAGGTCATGGGTTCGAGTCCCACCCGTGTCAGATTGGGGATTTTTTCTAGCAAGCCTTTGGACAACACTGAGTATAGTGGTTCTTTTAAATACATCAGGGAAGGGCAAAAACCCAATATAAATAAAATATAAACAAATAAGATTTGTGATAAGTGTGATGAGGAGAATAGGTTTGCCTACTTGAGCTTGACCCAGAAGTCTTAGTTTAGGGCATTTTATACCAGCAGACATTTTTGTGAATGAACTTCTCTGGCCATAAGACCCGCCCCTTTTTGGTTTGTGTACTTTACTCACGGTGCTTGTGACCAAGTTTCACCGAGCTACCACGGTTATCTGACAAAAAAAAAATTATGTAATTGGTCGACGCCCACTGTGTGATTGACAGGCAGGGATGGGCCATTAGCAATTCCAACAAGTGTTACATGGTGTCCAGCGCCCCTCCCCCATGCCCAAATGTCACAATCCAGCACAATTCAGGATTTTTGTCACCGTCTGCCAACATGTCAAAACAAAACTTAATGCACACAATATCCAAGTAACAGTACTGCTTAAACTTGCCTTTCAATTTCCACTATTGTAAAGGACAATCATGGCTGAAAAAAAAAATGTGTATTTTCTTTACCTTGAAGATGTCATTCGGTTGCTGGTTCTTGGCGCGTTCTTCTTCCAGTTTTCTCAGAAGCTCGGAATTCATGACAGCTTCGTCCTTGGCAGTCTGTTAGACAAACGCCAAATAAAAGCAAACGATAAGGGCTGAGGGAACAACCAGTAGACTAGAGGAAAAAGGTGGGTTTGAAATTTTAAAATTTAGGAGAGCACTCCAACTATCCTCTGTTAACCGTCCTGCTATTTAAACAGTCACAGACAGTCCAAAATTCCATCCACTTCCCCTGCTATACTTTTAACACATGCTAGTCACAAGCAGTCAGATCATATGTTAGGCAAGTACGGTGACTAGTCAAACTGGGTCAGCAGACCATGAACAGACAAAGCAGGCAAGTTGTGGTCACAGCTGGCAAAGCATAGCTGTATCAAAATACATAACCATTCACAGCCAGTCAATCCTGCCTTATGTAGGCTGGGAATGCTGAAAACAGTCACTTGACTGATTTTGACTGAAAGAACCACTTGGCACAGAATGTATGTTTGCATAGGAGGGTTAACGAACAGCATTTTTTGAAGTTTAGAATTGAGCATTCTGCAAAACAAGTGTTCTATCATCACCCACAAATTTCTAAAACATCAGGTCCTAAGAAAACTGATCATTCTCTAAAGACGGTCATTCTCCTGAAGACGGTCAGAGTATACTGACCGGAACGTCGAGTTTATACCTCTGGTTCTTTTCAGAACCATTCTCTTAGTTGAGAAATTATTCGCACATGGTGTTTCCGCAAACCTTTCATTATTTAGTATCTCCGGCATGCAAAGCCTCAAATCTTACTGATCATTCTCTAAAACCGTTTTAAAGCTCCACAGAGTCTGGAATGGCAAGCGTACCTTGGTCACCAGCATGGGTCTGCACTGTCTCCTAGTGAAGGGATCAGCTTTAGCATTCAGTGACTCCTTGATCTCTTCCTTCATTGCTCTCTCGGCCTCAGCAATGTTCCGCGTCCGGTTCCTCTGGTTGATATATCTGTTGGAAAAGTTGGAGAGAATTTATGGAATGCAACTTTTCAAAATTCTCTCACATTGTGTGAGCTTTAAACTTAGTAAGAGGGGAATGTGGCTTTGTTTTATAAATAAACTCATATTCATAAATACCGCAGACATTCCTATTGGTTGAAAGCCCGTCACATGGCCAGTTTTTAACGGTTGATAAAGACATGGCTGGCAGGTCTTAAACACTTTTCCAGTGTCACAATAGAAATCTCAATGCACATCCATGCCATGAAATAGTGCTTAAGGTTGGCACAGTTTTCTGGTAACTGTTCAGCAGCACCATAAAATTAGCTCCAAGAGTATAACATTAGCTGAGGAGTATTACCATAAACTTGCATTCCATTCAGAGGGATGAAGTTATTCTCAATTGTTTTATGCCAAGAAAAACTGCAAGGCAAGCTCCCCTCCCCTTTTCATTATCCAATTAATACACACTGCAAATTGGCATTGGCTACAGGGGAAGATTTCAGATCTATGTAAAGTTCTAAAGAAGCAATTGACTGCTTACGTGATAGCAGTGACGTTTTTGTTGCGGACCCTATTCAACTCTTCGGCCCTCTCCTCCAGTTCTTCTAGTTCCTGAGCGTATTTCTTGAAGTCTTCCTCCCTGCCTTCCACTTGCGCCATATCCTGTAAACAAAAACAAAATCAGTTACAAAATATGAAAAGCATAACATCACTAACACCAAAATGTTTTATATAGTTGCCCCTCAAGAATTTGTTTTGACACTTTGAGGTTGTTTTCCAATTCATTCAACCACCAAAACTAACCTTGAAGAATTTCACAATTTGAATTTTGGACCCGAAATGAGAAATGAAACGAGTGTTCAAACTCAGAACTAACATGACACACTTGATCAGTAATATGAATTTTGTGCTTTTTCTGGCATTTGTTCTTAAAAAAAGGACATACCCTTGTCTTTATCAAAGACGTCTTCTTCATGGCATAGTTGCGAGGATTTCTGCGGAAGCGTTCCTTCTCGGTAACAATCTTTAATAAAATGAAACAAATGAAATACATGTACAAAAAATAACAAAAGAATTCACAAAACTATCACAGAAATTGCCCATCTGTCACACAGAGTCCATTCCCTTCATTATCTACCAGTCTTTTTCCTTTTTTTTTTTTTTTACGTCATCTTTAATGAGGGTAAACTCCGATCAGTGCAAGGCACTGCTTTCTATGGAGGCCCTCAGGTTAATGAGAACTATGAGACCCGTTACGTAGCACCTTTATAAGGATTTACAAGGTGCTGCGGCGCATATTGCAGCCACTGCCAGAAACACCGGGGCAAACCCCTTCTCTTAGCGATAAGTGTTACTGGGTTCTTTAACGTGCATTACACAACACACGGGACCTGCGGCTTTGTGTCCCATCCGAAGGATGAAGCAATAATGGTAAAGTGCCTTGCTCAAGAGCACAAGCACCATGTTCCCATGGTCAGGATTCGAACCCATGTACCACGGCACACGAGGCGAACGCCGTAACCATTGGACCACAGCACCCCATTTATGTGTTTGTTTAGCACGACATGAAACATCTGAATGCTGGGTTATTTACTTAACAATTGCTGACTGCTACAAATTGGGATATGCCCTTTTTAATACCCGAGGGGCGCATGTCACCCGAGACGAAGAGGGTGCAAGGCGCCCAGAGGGGGTTAAAAACGGCATATCCCACATCACAGCAGTCATCAAATGTTTTGTTGTATTGCGCCATAAGTCAAACAGATACATGGTTGTAACTTACTATGCAAGAAATAAATTGAATTGGTGCGGTGTAACCCTTGATAACTGCAGGCTTTCCTGCCGGACGTGAGACTTAGCAGTTGCGCACTGCAAGAGTTCTCAGTCATGAGCATGCATGCAAGTTCTACACGAGCGCCGCAACTTACATTGTATATGAGGTTAACCATTGTATATGCACTTTTATATACTGGGCACGTGGCCGTTCACGACCAATGAAATTACAGTATCCAAGCACATGATATAATAATGCAAAATGGCTTCTGTAGGAAGTCAACAATAAAACGGACAATTTTGTAAAGATGCATGCTCAGTGTTCTTCAAAAAAAAATTGATTTTCTCCTAACAAATTTTCAATTCGAATGTTTTGTTTTCACAATATTTTTTTTACAACTTTTCCCCCGATTTTTGGACCTTCATGTTGTGTACGAATGAACCCACCCTGCGAGAGCTATATAATTCAAATTTGGTAAAGAAAAAATTCAATAACTGAACGTTTGAGGATTTTTCGTTTGATGTCTCTTTCAAAAGTGAACAACTTTTATACTGCTAGGAAAATAGCAAATGAAAAAACAAATCTATTTTTAGGGGTCAAACTCAAAATAGCACAGGGAATGTATCTTTAACTCATGATGCATTTTTGCATTTGTACCTCCGACAAAGAATGAGGGATGGAGATTCTGATTGCAAACAGGACAGTGTACAAAGAAGAAAGTGTTTCTAAGACTTCATTTCAACAATGCCACACTTTCCATTACCTTTTCTATGTCATCCTCCTTGTAGTTGTACATCAGTGCCTTCTTGATGTGGTTGTACTTGGCATCCACTTCCCTGGTAGTCGGTAACTGGAAACCACCCAACATCATCTGGCGGAAATGCAAACGGAAACGAAGAGCATTTATGACTTTTTGCTAGCGGTCTCTTTTTTTTTTTTAGATCATTCTCATTTTTGACATTCAGAGAGCAGATATTTCAGTGAACTAGAACATGAGAAAAAACATCACATTTTCAACCAAAGTATTTTTGATACAGTAGCCTTCAGAAATATAAACAATGAGAGCAAATTTATTGCGCTGTTTATCGCACAATTTCCTGCTAACAGAGTCTTCATCTATTTCATGGAGACCATGAGCTGTAAGCACAGCAAAACGCACACTTACCTCACAGGAAACATTTGCTTAACAAATAAAATAATAATAATATCGGAGTCTTATACAGTGCACATATCTACCAACAATTAGGTACTCAAGGCGCTGGAAATTATGTCTATTATTAAAGAAAGGTAAATAAAGTTTATGAGAAATATGAGACCCATTATGTAGTACCTTACAATGGTTTACAAGGTGCTGCGGTGCATATTGCAGCCACTGCCAGAAACACCGGGGCAAACCCCTTCTCTTAGCAATAAGTGTTACTGGGTTCTTTAATGTGCATTACACAACACACGGGGCCTACGGCTTTACGTCCCATCCGAAGGACGAAGCAATAATGGTAAAGTGCCTTGCTCAAGAGCACAAGCACCATGTTCCCACGGTCAGGATTCAAACCCATGTACCACGGCACACGAGTCGAGCACCGTAACCATTGGACCACAGCACCCCACAAGTGACGTGACGTAAGAATAGAAAGTGACGTAAGAATAGAAATCTCCATCACTGTTCAACCGTATGCAAATCAGCACCATGAAATGGTGCTTAGGTTAATCTTAATTTTCTGCTGTAGTTAGCACAACGTTTCTGCAGCGGCATGAACTAAGCTCGAACTGAGAGTTGCTGGGAACATTACTTGCGTTGATCTAAAGTTATAAAAACAATTGATACGCTAAAAGACCAATAGGCTTTCACAGTGCATTTGTAAAAACATAACATTATGGACACCACTAAAGCAAGTAATACGATTTTGCCGGGGGAGGGGGGGGGGACTTACATCTTCTTTCCACTTGCTGAACTCCGAGTCCGTGAAATCTTGATTGGAGACGAACTCCAGACGAAATACCCTTTCCTGAGTGGCATATCTGGGGAGAAAAAAAAGGATAAAAAAGTGAGACTGGTCTTCCAAAGAACTAAGAAGAAATGAACTAACATTTTGAGACCTGAACATGTTTTCCATTTTCAAATAAGCAAAATTAACCAAAGACAAACTTATTACAATGTTACCTCAGCCGGAGTCCTTTATTTGTGCGGTTGTTGCCCAATTGGTAGATTTTTGCCGTTTCCACACATTCTGTGATTTCTGCGACCTGAAGACAACAAAAACAAACAATTTTTCCACAGGCAATAATCATCAGATCATAAAATACATTATCAACTTTGGGAATAAGCCAAAGGCCTGATCAGTTTTTTTTTTATATCAAGGCAGTTTTGAGGCATTTTTAAGACAAAATACCAGAAAATTTTATATCATCCTCAGTAGTACTTGTGTGTAAAATAAAGCATTGCTTTTATTAATATATGGTGATTCCACACAAAGATCGGATTCTGTTAATCATAATTTGCATGATTCTCTACGATTCCAAACTTGTGGGAAAAAACTTACTCTGTATATTGGTCGGCCACCATTGGAGCCGATTCCGATACGCACATAGCAGCCAATGACTGTGTCGGCAAAGAATGGCATATGAACCCATCTATTCAATCAGACCAAAACAAAAAATAACATAGAAATATAATTGCATATCATAGGAACCTACGCATTTTTTACCAGAATAAAATATAACAAATTTCCAAAATTTTAATACATTAATTCGATGTTTACAAAACATGAGACAGCTCCGCTACATCCCTTTGACAATCATATCCGTATCTAAATAGCCGCATCCTCTTTGAGTGATCCTGTTCGCTATTTCCCAGGTTTGCAGCATAGCTAATGTGGCTAGCATCGCAACATTGGGCGTGACACCTCGCTATATAGGTATACATGGATTTATGGCTGCGGACTAGCGACCCTTGAACGAAGACATTGACAACTTGGAAAGTCATCATCATTGAGCTGGATGGATAGCTCAGTTGGTCAAGTGCTGTTACGGCAATCTGGAGGTCGCAGGTTCAAGTCCCACTGTGGTCAAACTTCTTTGTCAATTTTATAAATATCTAAACTAATAAGCAGGAGATCACGGGTTTGAGTCCCAGCAGAGCAAGCTCTTGAAAGTTTTTCTTGCAAAGCTCTCAGAGAGCACCGAGTTTACAGTGCCTAAAAATTTATATAACATTAAAGGCAAAACTTAGTATTGACCATCTACATTTGTCTGATGCACAAAATTATATTGAAATGTGTCAATGATATCTCAATCACATCTGTTTTGAGAGAACAAGCAACAAATGTGAAAATGTCTGAAAGCAAGTCTTACCTTTCCATTTTATGCCGTGACAACCTGATTTTTGCGAGTTCTTCTTTGGAGGAGATGAACACTACCCTTGGCTTTTCGTCCTCACTGAAAGGGGGGGGGGGTGGAGAACAACAACAAAAACACTTAAGGCTTAATGTAACCCAGGATTTGGGGGGTTTTGAGAGGGGGGGGTCCCTAAATTTTTGGTCCCAGAATTTTTTATTTTTTTGGGGAGGAGGGGACACGGACTATTTTGACGTTGGTGGCGCCATTTACACCCCTATTATACTACTCGAAAATAGTACTACTCCAAAAAAGGCCACATACATATCAACACAGTCAAATTGTGGGACTAAAAAAAAAAAATTGACAAACTGGGGGGGGGGCCTCAAGCCTCCCAAGCCCCCCCCCCCCCCAGGTGTGCCACTGATGTAACTCACTACTATTGTCTCAGAACAGGCAGTTTTATGCAATAATGTTTAGAGCCCAACCTACGAGGTCCCACAGACTTTAACACCTGTTGCATCGTGTTGCATCTGGCACGCTAGGGTTAAACGGTTGGTTGGCTAAAAAACTCTACAATATTCTGTGATCTGATCCATCAAGTACGAATAGCTCAAGGGTCTGAGACAACTGTGACCCGTGATATCTGCAAATGAGTTTCTGAGAAGATTAAACACTTAAGACCATCGTCACGACTTACTCGCTGCGTTCATCATCAGATCCTCCGTAGGATGAGCTACTGGACGAGTCGGAAGCATCGTTCTTCTTCTCTTCTTCTTCGTCCTCATCATCGTCATCGGAGTAGACGTCACTGGCTTTCAGAGGTTCTCTTCTCGTCACAAGGGTATCTGCCAAACAAATTGTTCAAGTGACATGAAAATTACACAACAGCAGGACTGTTACTGCATTTTCACTATGTAATAGAGTACGTCAAGTACTAACAGATATATTTTTTTTAACTTACTAACAGACCTTATTATTAATAGTAATAAACTTGAACAAAGAAATTGACTGGAGCAGGGTTTGAACCTGCGACCTCCGGATTGCCGTTCCGGTGCTGTACCAACTGAGCTATTCAGCCCTATGATGGCGGCTCCCCCATTTTGTCAATGTCTTTGTTCGAGAAGTGCTAGTCAGAAGTCATAAACCCGTCTATGCAATCTAGCCAGGCAGAACGCCCAAAGCCACGATGCTAGCAACATTAGAAATGCTGCAAACCTTGGAATATCTTGTTATTGATGGAATTGAACGCTAAGATTGGCTTTTCAATGGCATCCTGATAAATCCAAGAATCCTTAAAGCAAACTGTACAGCCTACTGCTGAACCTAACAAAATCTGACAAAATCCAACAGAACCAACAGTTAGGCCAACATAACCTAGTCCTGAGTTTTGTTAAATACAGCAGGAAGAGGGTGGGAGGTTTACGTTTCGGGTTAGAGTTTATGGTCCAGGGATAATAGTTATGGTTAGTGAATGGTTATGGTTAACTCAGCCCTCCCTGCTTTCAGGTTTTGGAGTTTGAGATGGATTAGAGTAAAGGGTTAAAATAGGTCAGGGTAATAGTTAGAGTTTATAGTAAATGGTTATGGTTAACTCAGCCCTACCTGTTTTCTTGTTTTCTTTCTTCTCCCTCTCTGCTTTCAGGTTCAGGAGTTTGGGATGGATTAGAGCAAGGGTTAAAATAAATTAGGGCAATAGTTATGGTTAGAGAATGGTTATGGTTATCTCGGCCCTACCAGTTTTCTTCTTTTCTTTCTTCTCCCTCTCCGCCTTCAGGTTCAGGATGGCTTGCGCCTTGCGGTCCTTCTTGTCTTCGATGGTGCGTCGTCGCTCCTTGGTGATGTCGCTGCGGGAGGCCAGCCGGGCAGCGCTGCTCAGACTGCCGCTGCTGTTGCCTTGCTCCTTGGCTAGCCGGTCTCGCTTTTGCCGCTTGCGCTCCCGTTTGGCTTGCCGCAGTTTCTTCTCAATTTCAAACCTGAATGGATATCGTTCAAAAATGGGAACGCATCAACAAATGTTTTTGGCAGTATCTTGGGAAGTGATTAGTTATTTTGATTTCTGTTTTTTTGGATGGAAATGCTGAGTGGCACTACCATACATTTGCATTACATTACTCCAAATCTATCTGCTCCTGGAATTATTTTAAATTGCAAGCTTGCTTTAGGCACAAAACACCCTTTGTTGTCACTTCAGAAAAGTTTAATCATTCCATTTTTATCTTGGCACAAAACGACTGTGTACGAACAATTCATACCCCCCTTGTTTTTTTTTTAATTAACACCAAATTTTGAGACTTTGTTCTA
Organism: Patiria pectinifera; assembly: GCA_029964075.1. NCBI lineage: Eukaryota > Metazoa > Echinodermata > Asteroidea > Valvatida > Asterinidae > Patiria > Patiria pectinifera. Next base: position 41,020,532 of record CM057142.1, on the reverse strand, counting down.
AAATACATACTGAAACCGTCCACTAAAAAGTGAGGAAAAGTTTGACACTAGTAAAATGACAGAATAGGATAAAATGTCAATCATTTGCCCCCAAACCCATTGCGTTATTTTTATGTGCATTCTGCAACAAATGTAACAAAATCCAGCACAGATGCATCGAGGACCCTGCTGAATACAACAAACTACTACAAAATACAACAGTGGATTTTTTTTTGCATGGAGCAGTGTAATGGATGAATCCCAGCCTTGAAATTACGCAGTAACATAGTGCACCCTTCCACTTGTGCTAACTGTTAAATCCAATAATTTAAAACAGCAACCACTGTTGCATTTTGTCAGGCATGCAACTGGAAATTTAGGAAAAAACGAGGAAATTCCAAACCACACAAGACTTTGTTCAATTTGTAGTGGCATTCATGAGAAGTAATAAAAAAAACGAGGAAATCAGTGGATCCGAGGAAAAATTGCATGCCTGTTTTGTTGAATTTGGCAAGGTGAGGTGATTCAACAAAGCCATCCATCAATATCAATTTATAAGTGACAGTTGAGAGCTACCAGCCTACATGAAGCAGAATTGACTGGCTGTGACTGTTTATCTAACTTGATACAACTTTGTCTAGACTGCAGATGATTGACAAGCCAGCTGAACCAACCATGTTGTTTACAAGAAATGTGATCCGACTGTTGGTGGCTAAATGTGTATAAAGGTATGGCAGGTGAAGAGGACTGATTTTCCACTGTCTGCGACTGTTCAGACAGCAGGAGGGTTTGATCAGCGGTGTGAGTGACCACTGATAAAAATAGCTGAAAACAGCTGAGAAAAGGTGTAAAATAAACTGAACTTTGGAAATCTCCTATACTTTTGTACACAGCAAGTGAGGGAAAAAAGCTGAAATCCACAAAAACACACCTGAAATCAGCTTTAAAGCTGAGATTTCACACCCCTGTTTGATAAATCTGACCTTGTTTTGGCAACCTCTCGTTTCTCCAAGCGGTTGAAGATCTCCTGCTCTCTCTCCATCTCCGTCATCTGAGCCAGCCTGGCCTTGTCCTCCTCATCCCCCATCAGGTTCTCGTCATAGCCATCCTTGAATTGTGGCTCCTCGTCCGAGATGTCCGACACCCCTGAGGCTGAGAGGGATACGCTGCTGTCCGAGTCTGAAACCTCACCTGGACATGAAGGAAAACAGCAGGGTCAGAGTTTATTGTGATACATGCTACCAAAAAAAAAAAGAAGCAGACATGCAACTGGAAACTCCAAGCTGTGCCAAACTTGTTACGGTATTTTTCAATATGTCGGGGAGTGTCGCCTAGTGGTAAGGGTTTGTGACTCTAAATCAGGGGTTCAAATCCAGCTGCTGGTTATATGTTGTGTCCTTGGGCAAGCCACTTCACCCCCATTTGCCTCTTCTCCACCCAGGAGTATAAATGGGTACCGGCATTAGCTGGGGAGTAACCTGCGATGGTCTGGTATCCCATACAGGGGGAAAACAAATATTCTCAGTCGTTTCATGCCAAGGAAACCAGAGATAAACACCGGCCTGATGGGCCATTTTTGCTCGTGACATGACTTTACTTGCCATAATGGTTAAAAAGGGAAGCATAAAACATAGAAATCAGCCAATTCAAGGAAAATCTTAAATCTTCCCAAAACTCTGAGTGGATTTTTGAAGGATGTACCCGGTAAGTGAGTTTTTGTAAATTTGCAAAACTAGAGATGATTGCTTTGGTCAGTACATTATGGACTGTCATTTAGTGATGACAGTCATTTGAGGAGTAGAACATCAAACCTCAGAATATCTTTAAACAGAAAATGGCAGAGAAATTCTGTGACTGGTTGAACATCATTCCTGTTGCCAGTCCCTAAAATCAAGTTACAAGGAACCTAAAGGGTTACATGTCCTTTCATTTGACACTTTCCCATAGAAGTAAAATCTGCTGTGAGTTTGAGCTGGGGTAATTTTAGAATTTAAAGGTAGAGAATATCATTTGTCATTTGTGCATTTTTTTCGTTTGAAGCAACAAAGTGCTCAAAATCTAAAAAAGGGTGCTTAACAGCTAACCTGATTATGTTTTAGCTCTGTTAATGCTGTATATTCTCAATCTCGATTTCAATTCAAAAGTTGCCAAGTCAAATTTTGAATTGCATCCCTAATCAGCGTCCAGGACACGTTATCATTCAGCCGATTGCAGCTACGGGATGTCACACACTGAACCAACGTGCACGTGTGCCTCGTGTCAATGCTTGCACGCAACCATTCATGGCTATTAACGGAAATTTCCAACAATGTGTCTTAAGACGCATCTTTGGAAATGACCTTCTTTCACTGTTTTCTTCAAAATGATAGCATGCCAGAAAGAATAATTTCACAGGGAGTTTAAGTGCCATTACTATCTTAAAACCAAGTATGCTTTTCAACAATAATTTTGTCAGTTACTTTTTGGATAGCTGCAAATGATACACTCTACCTTTAATTCAACCTCAACAGAGGGTTACAACATGGAAAGAGACCTGATACACACTAAGCCTAAGTTCAATTGAGTCATGACGCCTATCAAGCAATTGTCGTCCTGATGTGTACCTTCTTCCAGTGATGATTTGTCTGAGTCACTATTGAGCGCTGAGTCCTCCGAGTGAGCCTTGGAGGCTCGCCGTCGAGTGACTTTCTTCTTGACCCTCCTCTTCTTCTTGTTGCCACCCACAGTCCACTAAAAGAGGGATTTGAAGACGGGGAACCTCTTAAAAAAACTTGTAAATCTTGAATTCTTGAAGACATTATTTAGAACATTGAACTAAGTTCCTGTATTATCCCTGGCAAGCCTTTCAATTTAGTTCTTTTTGTTTGTCATGTTTGTGTAGTTTGCCAAAAACATTAAACCAAATCAACCCAAGAGGTACTGAAGCAAAATGAAAATCATAGGTCATATTTCAATTCAGTAGAAAGGAAAACACATCAAACGGTTTTGAGTCATTCCATAAATTTGGGGTCCAAAAGTGTGACTTTTTGTGTGTGTCCCTGTTACACCTGACCTGTGTAATTTGCCATGCAAGTATCATTGAAATAAACTTCACACTATTTTTTTTTATTTGTTTGGCAGGTACTTTGCTTTACATAATCACTCTTGGAGATAGAAGGCATTAAAGAATGTGTCCTGAATTACAAAATCTTATACATGTCAGATTTAACAGGGACACACAAAAAAATGGACCCCAAATTTATGGGATGACCCTTTTTCTTGTATTCAACGGGTCTTCTTGGTAGTGAAAATTAAAGAAAATAGTTAGCCAGGCAATAAAGCTGGGCCAACTAGAACTACATGTACAACTTTGGATCAAGTTGTAAAACCTTAATTCTGAGTGATTTTTCTTGTTATGAATCTCACTGAATCTAAAAAAAAAAAAACCATACTGAATCAGCCAAAAAAAAAAGAAAACTGCGCAGAAACCCAAAGCACATTATACCAGAGTTGTTATTGAGTCAGTCATGAGTTATCATTTATAAGTCAATCATAAGGCAACCAGTTTTAAGTCAAGTTCAAATCTATTTGAATGAATTCCTTTGTCATTGTTCATCCCTTGTTATTTGTGGCTTGAGTTGTGATTTAACTTACAGGTGACCTCTGATTTCACATATGATCCTATACTTTGTTGTAATTTTATGCTTCTACTCCTCTAAACTGCTATGTAACAATTTTTAATTCTTGTAAAGTGTAAACGTGGTTATATCAGCAACTCTTTTGTGGCTGCCTACCTAGTGTTGTTATATAAATAAATTAGAATAATATGGCTGACTTCTGATTTGACTTGTGGCTGTCAACTCTCCATAACACTTTACAGAACTGGGACATCATTCAATAAGCAAAATTATACATGTAGTGCCTTAGTACACTTTATGAACACTTTTGACATGTACGGCTCTGACTTTCGGCAGCCCCAGTATGAGGTGCACACTTTATCCTGAATTGTGCACAAAGTCATTGCTTGAGCGTCAGGCACCGTCGGCAATGTGTTCGAATGACCCTTCCAATGGTCTCCCCGAACTCTTCATTTGTTACCGTTGAGGGGGTACTTGTGCTTGGAGTCAGTAGTGTGCTGAATCCATCCAAATACTACAAATGGCCAAGTTCATGGAGCTGCTAAGCACCGACAATATTTCCGCTTAGCAAAACAGGTTACCAGCCAAAAAGCCTTGATATCCATATTGGTTGTGACTGGTTCTCAGCTCATTTTTGCTTAGCACATAAATTTGTTATGCAACATTTTCTGCTAAGCAACTCAATAGAATTCATCCTAGGATTTGTAGTGTTTTTTTTTTGGAATTAAGGTTAAATTTGCATTGACAAAGAAATCGCTGAGAGATATCTTTTATATATTCGCTACCTCATCATCACTCTCGGATGTTTCTGAGTCAGTGTCGCTCTTCTGTGATGACTGTGTCGTAGTCGTCTCCTTCGGACTTGACTCAGGTTCAGGTTCAGTGCGCTTCCTCTTTGCCAGTGAGAGCAGTTCCTGTCAATTTTATGTACATCTTAACTTAGTTTTGCAACAATGTTAGGCAAGGGAATAAAGAACAACCTCTTGAAAAATCTGTATACACCATACTTGCAAAATATTAAACTTTAAAAAGGATTTGCTTGAACAATGTTTCTCAGTCCAAACTTGGCATTTATATTCCCCAACAAATTTGCAATGATTATCAGTATCACTGAATGTTAACATGGTAAAAAAAGAAGTGGCTTTTGATTTAAAAAGGCTTTGTTACTGGCAAGAATGTAATATTTAGATGACACCACGGAGCCTGAAATTGGATGGACAAACAATTTAAAATGATCAAGCACAATCATTATCATTTTGAGCTACCTCGTACATTTAGAATGCAGTTATGATACAAAACTTGTTGGACAAACATGATAAATGGTCCTCAGACTGCACTCGCACATTTTTATTCGGTCAGTAAAATTGTCCAATGTCCCTTTTCTGACTCCTATCAGGCTGTGGTTATTTTGTTCCTTGCATGTACAAAATCTATGGAGAGTAAGTAAGCATGATAATTTTTGGTAAGGAACATTAATTATTGAAAATTTCTGACAAAATAATTGGCTATCTTTCCCCTTCACATTCACAAACAAATGTGTTTTTAATCATAATCTGAATAGACAGTAATTATCAACTACCATTAATTTCACTATACAGATAAAAAGTGGCGTAATTTAATTGCACTGGTCCTAAACCTAGTCCTATGTCATTAAATTTTTGATAAAAAACACTTGACACTGCCCCTTTACTGTACAATAAAAGTGTCATGAATGTGCGAGTGCAGTCTGATGATATGAGGACTGACGAAGGCTAAATTCACAAAACACGAACAGAGCCGGCCTTACCTCATCTAAATCAGAACCACTGCCTTCACTGGAACTATCAGAATCTATTATAGCTCGACTCTTCTTCCGTTTGGACATTTTTGTTGTAATAACAACTTCACTGTATTCTCGAAATTAGACAAAATTAATGAAGCTCCACATGTGAAAATTCACAATCACAGCTCACACAAAATGATCCATCACAAATGTGAAGAGCGCCCTCTTTGTCATGAAATGAAATACCGCCGGATATGAAAGGTTCAAAGGTCACATGTTAAGCGCGCCAAGTCCAAGAAAACAATTTTTTTGCAAAACGCGACGGAACTCGCCATTTCATTTCACTCCCGGTGGTAAAAGGAAATTCGTATGACGCTGCGATCTATTCAAGATTAGTTTTAGGCAGTAATAAGCTGAATGATTATGCTGGGGGTTGAAAATTCAGAGGTAGGTTCACAAATAGGCCAATAATTGTCGAAAATGTTTAGAAAATGTTGAGTCAGTGAGTCGTGATCGTGCGCAATGGCCAGGCAGTGGCACAGTGCAGTGAGCTGAGTCGGCGGGGTTAAACCTGTAAACCAGTCGGCGGTCATGGCGGTCGGCGCTCGTTGTGCGGCAATCGTGTAGTTTTATAGGTCCGGTTCCATTATTATTATAAATTAAAATATAAGGGAACAAAATCCACTTTTAAATTATTTGACTTAGGCCTACCAAACTAGTTGGCGACATAAAGAGTATTCAACATGCAGGTAGGCCTAGGTCATACACTGACTGTCCAGTATCAACAATACATGTATAGTCGTGTTCCCTAACGTGGCGCACTTCGAAGCTTACCCAAATTTCCTCGCGTAGTGTTGCCAAACCTCATTGTTGACAAACCTCAAATTCATGCAGTGAAATATTGGTACTTTTACCTTATTAATGCTTGCTGTTTAACCTCTGTGAACAATTTCGGTTTCATAAAATTTAAGCCGAAATTAAAAAACGGTGGCATCCGGAAATTGGGCACAATTTGGTGGAGTGTTCCCTAACGTGGCGCACTTAAATAAATCTCGGAAAATTCCACATTAACATTTAAGAATTTCTGTAAACTTGATAAGTTCTGATAAATCATTACTATCTCTACTTACATACCCAGCCAGATGTTTGTCACAAAATAATTTTCTTATTTTTCGGGGCATTTTCAAAGGGTTCACTTTGCACTTGAAAATAAAATCGGAAAATCACGCCAAAATAATTTTTTCTTTTAACTTTGTAGCGGGTAAATAAACTCGCGATTTATGAACGGGAGTGTTTATAACTTGATGAAATTTCACTTTCTGTGAAATTTCAGTTAAAACTTTTGCTCTAGCAGTAGCTAGGGGCTACAGGCGAAAAATCAAAGTGCGCCACGTTAGGGGCCGCGCCACGTTAGGGTACATCAACAATACAACATGATCAAACATGTCAAAGTGATCAAAAGTCTTTTTTCTTCAGATAAACTCATGTTAGTTAGTTAATTTTTAAAGCACTTTCAAAGAAAATGTGGCGATCGTGTAGTGTAGGGCCCCTGTTTTCATGGTTTTGTTTTGAACAAATTACTAATTAAAGTCAAGAATGTTTTTTATTGCTAAAAAATCACCTAAATCAAAAGCAGACTTTTCTCAATTCTAATGACACCCGTTTTGCAATTTTGAACAGTTTCTTGGGGGTAGAAATCACGATTTTCCTGCGCGGTTTGTGCCTTGCGATTCAGCGTACCGTGCGTGCTAACGGTACATCGCGCGGTGATCGCCATCTTTATTTTCGGGTTGCGTGTTGTCCCCGCGCTGTCATCGTCATTTCCCTCAAAATTTCCCTCAAAAAGTCAAAACCCTGGCCTCTATCTATGACATAGGCCTACCTGTTTATTGAGAATGTCGCCGAACTAGTTTGGTCGGTCTAATAATTTTAAAGTGGATTTTGTTCCCTTATAGGATTTTGGCCCTACACTACACGATCGCCGAAAATGTGACTTTCCTTCCTTTTATTGGCAGCTTGTCATCTTGGTTTTGAGTCTGTTTTCTGTTTGTCATCGTCCTCATTTTCCCCTTAATTTCCCTCATAAATCAAAGCCCTGCCCTCTTTCCACAAAATAAAACCTGCTGATATTCAAAATCAACTGTTCAGATGTGTCAAGAAATATCAGCATGTCACTTTTTAGTGTCATTTAATCAGCTATTTTGGTGAGTCTTTTAACCTTATAGAGGAATGGGGTCCTAAAGGTAAGGATTACCGGTCATAGGCCTAGAAAGGTTTTGAATTTTTGAGGGAAATTTGGAGGTAAACATGGTAAAAATGACAATTGACAACGACATAACGGAATACGAAAATAAAGATGGAGATCACCGCAATGTTGGGCCTGCCCCTGACTGATCCATATCTCGTTAAGGCAAGATTACCATATGCGAAGTTCACTAATTTTCCTCTGTATTGACTAACAAGCCCCCAGATAGCAATTTCATGTCATCAAAGTCAATTTGAGCAGTGAGAAAATACAAGCATTTTCTTAGAAAACACTTAGAATTTTTCAGTCCACTCTCATAGGGTTTGTACACATAGTGTTGAGTGAACTTCGTATATGGAAATCTTTCCCTCGTTAAACTTAGGTAACAATGAGTTTTAGGACTGACAATTTGATGGTTGTTTATTTCTCCACATTACTTTTTTCTTAGGTTCAACCTTCGCAAGTGAGTCCCTTGCTGTTGAACAAGGACCTCTTTGATGCAGAGGACAGCGATTCCGATGTTGACTACACAGCGAGATCACCTACACCACCCCTGGAGGAGGTGGTTTCCCCGCCCCCAGATGGGCACGGCTCCCCACTCCGTGAAGATGGACCACATCAACAAGGTCAGCAACTAGAAATTGAATCAAAAAGTCTTCCTGGATTTTGCTGGTCGCAGACACTGCCAGAGGGTCAGCCAGCTATGAGCCTGCTAAATGCAACAGAAAGCAACACTGGTAAACAGTTGTTGCATACTGTTGCATTTAGCAGGCAACTCAAGCCCCAGTACTTTGTTGCATCTTGTTGCATTTAGCAGGGTAACTGCTCAAAGTGCCAAGGCGATACAACAGAATCCACTGTTGCGATGCAAAAGAAGATCAGGCCAACTTTGCTCACTCTTTAACCAGCAAATTTCTCCAAAACTGTTACTGGGTAAAAGAAAAGTTCCTCAGTATTTCACCAACCACTTTTCTATTATTTGGCAACTATTTGACAAGACTGACTTCTGCATTCATTGTCATAAGTCTGGTGCCTGACTAAGGAGAAATGTGTAGAAATAGTGACCTAGTACCCAACATCCTAGATATTTTTTTGGCAAAGTCAGCTGACAGTTGATTGATGCAGTACTGAAGAGTTGTTGGACTGGTTGTTTCATGTGCCAGTCTATTTTCTTGTGTTGCATTTTTTCAGTACCTTAAGTTTTGGGACTCTCATACACAGTACTGAGGGTCCCAAATTTTCGGACCAGCCATTGTCTAGACCCGATGCATGAAAAGATTCAAGTGAATAGCCAATCTGAAGCAATTAAATGGCATTATTTACACTATGTTTAATACCAGCTTTTACTATTAGGGAAGTATTTGTTGCCGCTGGATTTTTGTCACTCGTTGTTTCCCATCAGGCCGTCGTCTGCGGGTATCATGATATTTCCGGCCTCGCTTGCTGCGAACAGGTCGCTGACAAATATTTCCGGCCTCACTCGTTGCATGTTAATTCGTCATCCGGTCCGAATACTGCAAAACCTTTGCGTGTAAACACGTCATCTGACGTAAACTGGTTAAGAAAATTGAACTGGGAACTAGATGAAGCTACCTAAATATTTGCCCCTACTTACAATAATGTGCATTAACCCTGACGGTAACCACCCCCAAAATCCAACTGCGTGTTTTATGTGATTCTATTGGAGTGAGCACTGCACTAGTAAACTGATTATGGGCAATTCCACAGTTACTCACGTTACATTTTTGATGTACTTTTGAGTTTCCTTGGGCTGTAATTACCTTACTGAAAAGGTTTAATAACTGTTATCCCCATGGTAGATAGAGTAGACCTAGACCTACCTAAGCACCAAAGATGACATCCAGAAAAATGTGTTATGTATGATAAACAAGACGCACAAAATCGGTTACTCACGTTACATTTTCGTAACGTGAGTAACCGTGGAATTGCCCTTATGCTTTAGTTTACCATATGGTGTTGGATTTTGCAAGAGTGAGGAAGGTTCCTAGTAAATCACTCCAGGAGGTTAGGGTTAATGAGAAGCTCTGATCAGTTTCTTGACTTTATTCTTTCAGATGATGACGAGAAATCTTCTGTTCATTCCGATGATGAGGAGGAGAATGAATCTGCTACTCCGAGGCAAAAGTCACCAGGGAGCAAGAGCAAAGGAGCCAAGGTACATTAAAATCAACATTCATGTGACATTCCCATATTGAGCTACCAAATTTACTTTTGCAAAATCAGATTGAGCTGGTTGAGGGGTGAAAGATTAATTTTTGGTTTATTATATGACCTTTGTATATTTTCTTTGTGTTGCCTTTGGGTTTTTTACTATTGGAGACTAAGAACTTTCAAAGTTGGGAATTTTTGGGAATTTGTAAACAAGAAAAAGGACCACAAAGTTTACTTGTAGTGAAATGTTTGATTTTCTTTTTGACTAACCACTTTCTAAAATAGTATTTTTTTTTTTGTGCAAAATAGAGACTGCAAATTTTAATAAAACATTAAATCAAAAAGAAAATATCCCAATGGATTTTGCATTTTTCTTGTTTACAACCTATACTTAGTTGTGTCTAAGTTCGTATTAAAAAGTATTTAGAAAGTTGGACAATCGAATTTTCTTCTGATTTCTTTATATCCTTTCTTATCCTGCAGTCTTCCATTGCTCAGTCAAGAACTCGACGAGTCCCAAAAGTGGATGCCAAGAAAATTCACAGTGAGAGCCAACGCATTATTAGAGGTTAGTTACCCCTATTCAAATTTACATTTTTTTCTTAAATATTTGCATGAAGCCATTCTCCATTGGTTAAGTGCACACCTAGGCCCTCTTGTGTCAAAATTGAGTACAGACGAGGCTGACATCTTTGCTATTCATGCATATTTATAGACTGATTGGTCTTTTGGTGACGAGTTTGTGTTTTTCAAGTGCCTGGCTAGTGGTTGATTCATGATGTAAGTTGCGCCTGTATGCTAACATTTTAGTGCAAACGTCTCTTCCAACTACGATCCATCATCATCATGAAACTTTATGGTCCTGGCTCCCTGCTGTGCATTACATTCACGCAATTATTGCTAACCAACAATGTAACCAACCTTGATAGGCTCGTCCCCAAAAATATTTGTAAAAATGACCAGTGTGAGTTTGATAGAAATTAGTCAACTAGGGTTGACCTTAACTCTTGATCGAACTTACTGATGTGCTTATGTTAAAAATCAACACTTACATACTAGGGGATGTGAGGCCTGTTAAAAATATATTTTTCATAAGTTGAAAGGTTCCCAGCTGCTCTATCATATTCTAAACTCTAATAGAAGGGGGCTCGGGAATCAAAATTGGTCAACCTATGGTTTAATAACTATGGTGTTCGGTTAAATCATGGTTATTAATTAAATGAGAAAATTTAACGTCAGAACAACTCATTTGACTTTACAAATCAGCTTATATTGTTTTAAAAGGAATATAACTTGATTTTTCTGTTATTTTTTTCAGAGTCTGATTTAAGTCTTCCATACCACAAACCCAAGCCACTCTCTCTGAATGATTTCTTCAGTAAGAAGCCGTCTAAAACTGGTGTCGTGTCAGTGAAAAAACTCAAGGGGCTTTCCAAGTAAGTCTTGATGTCTCTGGATATTGCAATATTTATAAGCAACTTAGGAGTAGAAAATCAGTGTTCATGTTAACCCTAACGACCTTGGTATGTTTACTGAGAAAACATATAACAAGACAGGTTCACTTAGCAGCAACAGCAAGCCTAGAAAAGCTGTCCCAAACTGCACAAATTTCACCTTTTTCCCATAAAAATTCCAATGTGAAAAAAACCTTTAAGAAATATTGAAAAATGTATTCAAAAAGTTTGTAGAATCATCTGTGGTGCATTGTGATAGAAATGAAAAATCCGCTTTCACCATTCATATGGAGACTTGACAAATGTGATTTATTCCCTTAAATTTTAATTTCATAGTTTAATTATACTTCCATATTTCACAACTTGGTGTTTGTATAGCAAGTAACTTTGACTTGTAATGAAATTCGAAATTTGAGGTAGGGTCATTCATGAACCCCTTTTGTATTGAAAATGTTTTTCTCCGGTGAATTTGACACCAGTTATGAGTTCAAACGTTTCCTTTTCCAGACGCCAGCAAATTGCGGTTTTCACACAGCAGCAAACCGACACTGCATCCAACGAAATAAATGGAAGAGCAGCTCTATCGCAGCCCTCACCGAAGGCCAACAAGCATTCCAGGCAGCGTTCCCCTCTCTCACAGAGTTCCAGTCCCGCTTTCATCGAGCCTGAAACAGAAAATGGTAAACTGTCCTGCGATGGAAACTCGGCAGTGGAAGAGTCAGGACAAGACATCAGTTTGGAAGAGGAAAACGAATTTCCTTTGAGACTTGAGGAATCATCCGATGAAAGCGGAAAGACAGCTGCTCCAGAAGTAACAGACATGAACAAGGATGTTGATGCAGAAACGGATGATACAGTGGAAAAAGATAATGTTAACGTTTCTGCTGAGGAGGCTGAGAGTTTGAACGTGACATCGTCTAAAATGATCACTTCTGATGATGGAATGAAGGAGGATGCAGGTTTAGCACAAGATGAGGATGAAAATAAAGAATTGACGCAACCGGCTATTGTTGAGGTGGAGAAAGATAACCAGAAGGATGACACTGTTTCCCTGGTAACCACGGCAGAACAAGATGAGGATGCTGACTTCAGCCTCAGATTATCTCCATCTCAAACTCCCACTCAAGCCCCTCCCACAAGCCAGTCCCACCGACAGAAGCTCCTGGAAGCGAGCCTCTCCAAACTCAAGACCTTGACGCCGCGGCTCAGCGGGGAGGCTGAGCTGGTGATCGATTTGGGAGATGCTGACAGCGACACGGAGGCTGGGTTTGCTACACCGTGCAACCCAGGCCTGAATCGCTTGATGGAGAGGTTTGTCAAGCACACGGCAAGGAGTACACCCAGGCCACGGAAGGAGGTCAAACTCAGGTAAGTTTGACAATGAACTTGATGCATCAGTACGCCCGCAATGTTTACAAGGAGAAAGTTGGGAAGGACCACTAGGAGAGACTCTTAGCCAAATACATGTAAGTCATAAGAGTTTGCTGAAACAATCGTATTTACGGTAAAAAACTTTTCTTATAGTGTTGTGAGCAAGGAGACAGGAACAGACGGTAAAGAAGACCTCAAACTGGAGACGGTCGCTGTGACCATCGAAGGAGAAGATTGTGAAGATCCTAGCTTGAAAGTGCCTGGTAAGCTGGATAAAGATGGTCCTAATATTGTAGACCTGCTAATCAGGATAAATGTGCTCAGCAAATTTATGTGGTCAGGAAAAAAAAACAGCAGAGAGCAATAAAAATCCAATGATATTTTGGCTGGTAACCAATTTTGTTAAAAAAAATCCTTGGAAAATATTGTTTTTAATGCAAACCTTTATTCTGTGGTTTTTGTCAAAGCAATTTTTTTTTGTTTTTAATACAAAAGATTTTCTGGGGCTTGCAAATTTGTGTGTATAGCAGCTCCAGAATAACTAAGATCTAACCAAACTAATATTTTATTCTGTCTTTCTACTGTCTATTCTCTGAGTGGGCCTCATTTTGTCAAACAGTCACACAAAAAAATTGCCATTTTGTGTCCGTGCCATCAGGAGCCAAACTCGTGAAACTGAAGGAAGCCCTGCAGCTGAAGATGAAAGCAAGGCGAGAGATAGAACGCCAGCGCCGCAAGGAGGCTTATCGCCTGGACAACGAGGATTACAACGAAGGTGAGGAAGGCGAGATGACAGACAAGAGTGACACCGATGACGAGAGTGACAATGACACCGGTGGCACTGACCTCGGGGATGGCAGGAAGGAAAAGAAGGTAGGGCAAAAATCAAAGGTTTGTTTTTGAATCCGTTTCAGACTGACTTTCCCGAGTTGTGCTGACCAAAAGGAATTTGAAAGAATATTTGGGCATTTTATATTTAGTATATGGGTCATTCCACCGGGTTGGGAAGCAGTGCATGTTACATCCATATATTTGGTTATATTATTAAAAGTATCAATTCATTCTAAACAATTGCTTAACATAATATTTGTCTGAGGGTGTTTCAATACTTGTGAAAGTTTGAAATCATTTGAATGTACTTTGACAAAAATGTGAGCAAAAATGTATTAATTCGAACGTAACATTGACACCGTGTCAATGTTACATCCAAATATTATTTTTTTGTCATTTTTGACACGTTTGTAAAATTGTACCCAAACTGACATTGCATATTTACAACTGGACACCTCATGCACCAAGAAAAGCTTTTGTTTTGGTATAGTCAGGGCTCAAATATAGCAGAAACAATACTTCAAGTGTGGATGTACATGTAACGGTGTCAAAATCACTCAATGGAAGTGTGACATTTGGGTTGGACACCGTGTCAATGTTGCGTGTCAGTGTTATGTTCCCACTGTCATGGAAAAATCCTGGCATTTAAAACTATCTTGGAATGTCATCGAAAAGTCATTTTAGGGATTTCCGTTATTTTACAAGGAGTCCTGGGAAGTTGATAATCAAAGAAAAAACAGGCATGAGAGTTTTCAGACTTTTGTGTAAAATCAGACTTTTTGAGTCTGAGAGAAAGACATTATCAGTATAGAAAGGGATACACCTTTCAGACATCTTATTTTCAGACTTTTTATTAAATTGACAATCTCATCCCTGAAAAAAAGTCATGGAAGTTTATTATTTTACAAGTCATGGAATTTCGTGATGGAATCCTAAACAACACCATACATGATGATGCGTAATATTTGGCTATGGCAGTCTTTCAGTTTGCAATGCAGTTTGATCACTTTACTCCCTCTTTACGCTCTATACTCTGCGATGCTTTTATGGTGGTCAGTGGTCTTGTGGTCAAACTGGAAGACTGCGAGAGAGTGGCATCCTTTGCCTCCATGTGATGACTGGCCAGTTGTATTGTAAATAGTGTGTTGTAAATAGGCTCTTTAGATGCCGAAACAGCATAGGAATTGGTCATGGGAAAAGTCATGGAAACGACATGGAATTTCATTTTAAGATTTTTGTGGGAACCCTGATATGTGTGAGAAACAGATAAAGCGTGAAGTTTTGTTCTTCAAGTAAAGGCTTCAAATATTGTGATATCCTTTTTGCATAGTTTAATATAAGTAACATTCTAATACTTGTGAAGGTACATCATTGCTAAATACAGAATAGTAATTCCTGAAACTTGTACAACATTGGGAAACAGGCATACATTTTTGAGGGCTCCGTGTGGGAACATGCGTGTGTAGTGCCAAGTATGCATGCCTAATTTTTTTCTAAATGTGCACAGAGTCATGCATAGTGTCTTCGCTTGAGCGTTGTCGGCAATGCGTTTGAGTGTCACCCCTAACTCTCCCTTTCTTACTGTTGAGGGGGTACTCGTGCAAGGAGCCCATGAAGCAAAATCATGAGATTCCTTAAATTCATTCAACTATATCATTTTTTTTCCATTCTTATGGGCTGTTTTGGTACACAGATAAAGAAAAATCCATTTGTAAACCATGAAGCTGTGGATGATGATGATGAGGATTATGACCCGGATGAAGACAGCGATGAATACGAGAATGAAGACGACACTGACAACAGTGATGATGAAAGTGATGCTGCCAGTAACCATGGCAACAGAGGACTGGAACAGAAGGATGCCCCAGACCTCCAGATCTACTCCGCCGAAACTGACGAAGAAGAAGATGAAGATAAAAACATTAAAAGGGTGTCGTCAGTCGGCAAGGCGAAGAAGAAAAAACTGGTCCTTGATGACGATGATGATGAGGAGGAGGAGGAAGCAGGAGGAGATGTTGCTAGGCAACAGGAGACAGAAAACAGTCCAACGTTGGAGCTGCATCTTGATGCTGATGACGAGGAAGATGAACATGAAGAGAAAATGAACCAAGGTCAGTGTCTCTGCATAAAACACCAATTGTGTCGTTCTATAAATTTGGGGTCCAAAGTGTGACATTTTCGAGCACGAAGTATAGTTAACCACATTTTGACTAACTTCGCTCAAACAAAGGATGGACTACTCTAGTCAACTATTTGGACCCGGTGCATGGGTCATTGTTGTATAGCTGGTTACCAAGCTGTGCACATCATAATGCACAACGGGGAGCCAGGACTTTTGATCATCGTTTGACTAGTGGTGTTCTCGCATTGCTATTAGTGTGCAGACGTATGTTACATCAGAAATCAACCACTATTCGACTAATGGTCCTCGCCGACTAATGAACTTGCTACCCTTGGTACTTTGTAATTAACCATTCAAGTATCATTAACAATATTTTATTTATTTGGTAAGTAGTTTGCTATTCATAGTCAAGCTAGTTTGAAAAGTATAGAAACCAAATAATGCTTTTGGAAAATTAAACATTCAATTTTTCTCTTTTGTGAAATGGGCATTCAAAATGCGGGCAAAAGATATTTCCTACTTAAATTCAAAATCAGACCTTTTTAAACCTCAAAATGTGCAAGTAAATAAATAAATAAATAAATGACACTATGACTACGAAAAGCAATACAAAAGCATTTCATTTCAAACTTTTATTAACTTTATTCACATACAGTAATCGCTTTTTATTTTTTGAAGAATTTTTTTCAGAAAGTATTTTCATTCCAATGTTTCAATTTTATTTACGAAACTGGCGATTTGTTTTTTTTCCTCTTTATCAGATGATTCCTTGACAGAAATACCGACCAAAAATACACAACTTAATCTGGACCCAGAAATGAACAGCCCAAGTTTGACATTCCCCCGTCCCGATTCCACCCTCCTGGTCGGACGGCTTGTTACGGAATCTGCCAGCAGTCAAGATGGTACCATGGACAGCTGCGACGTCGACAAACTGGGCGAGTCCATCATGCGTGCGGCGCGGTCACCCAAGAAGACTTTGACTCACGAGGAGAAGACGAGAGACCTGTTTGAGTCGGCCAGCAACACGGACGGAGGGACTACGGGGAGTAGTGAGGTGGATCGGGCCGGGGAGTCCTTCACGGGACGGACAAACTTCAGCTGGAGTGCTATCAAGAAAACACAAGGTAAGTTACCACCAAATCTTTTAATGTTGATGAAGAAAACATTGCAGATCAAATCAAACAAAATTAGTTATATTTGAGTAATGGGCTCTGTGCTGGTCCCAGAGGGCCGGCTTAGCTAGTATCTTCTTTGTACCCGATTGACTGACTGACTGACTGGCTGTCACTTTTGAATTAGACTTGCTTAAGTCTCACCTTGGCCCGAAAGTTTGGGATTACCCCGTCATGCCAATGAGTGGGCGAAATCCTGCCCATTGTGTAGGTCTCATGCATAAAAAGACTTCCAGTGAATAGCCATTCTGAATCCATTGAATAGAGGTTTGTGCACTCTGGGACCAGCTTTACTTGGTTTGTTTTGTTATTTATTGGCAAGACTGTTTACCTATTTATGTGAGTGGATTAATTTGCAATAGGTTCTGATCGTATGACGCCAAAGTATCATGTGACCAATCGGTTTCCCCATTGTGCGTTGTAGACGGACCTAGGCGCGGGATTGTTTTTCACGAACCTCGATTCGAGACAGGTTCAGGCTGTCATCTGCGGGTAGCACACCCTGATATTTCCAGCCTCGCACGTTACGTGTTTATCCGTCATCCGTTCCCAATACCACAAAACCTTTGCGTACATACACGTCATCCGATGTGAACTGGTTAAGAAAGCATTTCAATCATCCACTTTCCATCATCCAATTCTCAGGAGCAGTACAAGACGATTCAAGCCGTGAATTACCCAAGCAGATGGACAACAGCTGCAACAGCCTAGACACCAGCTTTGAGTTGATGGGGTCTATCATCCCTGCCCACCAGCCTGGAGGCGGGCTGAGGAGAAACCGTAAGACGTCACTTGAAGAGGCCAGGGATGGGTTTAAGCCATTCTCAAAACATCATTCTCTGCTTCAGAATGCTCCAAAGGTGGGTATCTCATAGATATCGTCCAATTATGTTGCTCGTTAAGACCGGTTTAAACTTCACACAAATGCAAATGTGAATTAAATGAAAAATCACAAAACATTTTCAGCAACACTAACCAGAGGTGACATGTGCACAACTTTGCGATTTCACGGGGGTAGAATACTTGCCCTCAGGACTTCAATTTTGTGTGGCCAAAGAGCAGAAAGTTAGAGCAGAGGCCAATTTGGTGGTGCTGCTTAACAGCAGAAAATATGTGCTTAATATAGCGGACAATTGTGCTAAGGCAAAAAAAAAAGTCGATCTCTGGTCAGACCAAAGTTCCGGAATTGATGCGGTGATGCGTGGGTTTTTTTTTTTTTTTTTTTTTTCAAGCTTATTGTACAGACAAGGTGGGTACTATTTTGCTTTTTGTGTCCTCATATACCTTGGTGTCCTTCTCGCAACCTTGGCCTTGGTGCCCTCCATCATTTGCCTTTGTGCCCTTCCCCATTCCTTGGTGCTCCTTGGTACGAAAATTTGAGGCGGTGTGGCAATAGAGGGCGCTGTTGTCACTACGAAAAATTTGAAGAAGAAAAAAGATTGATGTGCATGATCAAAATCGACACGCACTGACCAGAGACGAACTATTTTCTTTTTTTAGCCTAACCTTAAGCACTATTTCACATGGATGTACTGTTGCACGCATGGAGATTTCTATTGTAATGTGACAAATTTAAGCAAATTTTTCTTTTGAGCTTAACATGCCTTACAATTGATTGTACTGTGCTTACGGCTTACAGTCTCTGACTTAGATAGGAGCTCTGTTAGCAGATAATTGTGTGCTTAGCAGCACCATGAAATTTGTCTCTGATCGTCACATATTTGTTTCTTATATCGGCAGTTTTTATTAAAAGGTTTTTTTTCTTACGAATAGTTTCTCAAAGGTGTCATAAATAGAGAACAGTATTCTTTCATGGTTACCATTTATCAGTGGAGTTTGATTTCAATGTGTCTCTCCAGAGTTCTAAGCTGTCAGAGTTGACACTCCCCGTGGAGGATTCTCAGGACCTCTTCCGGGTGGACACGCCCTCCCTGACAGTCGCCATGGAAACCCAGCAAGGGGGCGACACCCAGAGCTTCCGTTTCTCCTACGACGACGACGAAACGCAGACGCAGTTCCTGGATGAGAACGGGTGAGTGGGTATGCCCTCAAGGGTCAAAGGTCACACAATTCATGTCATTTACATCACACCAATCCATTAACGGGTACATATTAGACTGTAAATTTGACTTTTCACTTCTTGCAATAACCAGTAATTTTGAGTGTCTAAGACAGTATCATTTACCACGGCTAAAAACAGAATCAGACCCAGGGTTGTTAAAAATCACAATTTTTGTTTTAATTTTAAAAAATTGTAAATGCGAGCATTCATTTGATGAACTCAAAATTTTCAGGAATAAAAACAAGCACGACAGGTATTTTGTTGGAAAATAAAACTATTTTACTCACAGAATTATCTGAGCCAACATATCTGAGCCAACATATCTGCAGGGGTGTGAAATCTCAGCTTTAAAGCTGATTTCAGATATCAACGCAAAAAATGAATTCCGAAAACTTCAGACTTTTTTTTGGAAATGAGTAGGATCCTACCCATTTTACTGTGCCGTGGTGCCTACCTGACCTAAGAACCATCAGAACAGTCCATTTTCTTTTGGTCTGGGATTCAGACTAATTGTTTTTCTTTTCTTTTTTGCTTCCTGTGACAGGTTTCTAAAGCTGCGTTCCACCAGTAAGCCAAAGCCCGCCACCAAGAGGCTGTTTGAAGACGAGAATGCGAGCCAAGACCAGATGGATGAATTGCTTGGCCTCTGCTCAGGCAAATTTAGCAATGGTGAGAATAGAAACAAAATAAACCCCAAAATGTCCTAATGATGTGCCTGTACCTTTTAGTTGCAGTGGAGTTAATCAGAAGTCAGATCACAAGTTGATCACAAATGCAATCAGAAGTCAATCAGAAGTTTATCATTTGTCAGTCACAAGTCAAATCAGAAGTCAGACACAGGTCAATCACAACTTAATCATAAGCCAATCACAAGTCAATCACAAATCAATCACAAATCAATCACAAGTCCAGCACATGTCAGTCACACGTCAATCACAAGTCAATCACAAGTCAATCACAAGTCCAGCACATGTCAGTCACATGTCAATCACAAGTCCATCACAATTCAATTACAAGTCAAATCAAATCACAAATTTTAATCAAGAGTCAATCAAAAGTTAATCACAAGTTATAATCTCAAGTCAAATCACAAGTAAAGTCAAAACCAAGTTCACAAGTATAGAGGATGAACAATGAATGCCTTAATCACAGATCATTTGAATACTTTTAACTTGACTTGAGACTGGATGACTTCTGATTGACTTGTGATCTGTGCCTACAACAATTAACACGTTATTATTGTAGTCACTGAGCAACGCCCATGGGCTGCACGCGCACAGACGTCACCATGATGATGATGAGCTGTGCCTCAACTGCAGATGCAGGACAAAGTTAGAACAAACATTTCCAATCCAATAACTGATTCTGAACTGCCAATCTTAATTTCTGTTGTTCCAACTGTTTTTATTGAAGGTCCCGAGAGTTCCAGTAAGATCAGGAAAGGTCTCTTCTCCCAGCTGAGCAGCCAGCGAGTTGAAGGCACGCAGGGTAACTTGGACGAGTTACTGGGTCTGTGCTCAGGCACGTTTGTAAGGTATGTACCCCTCGAGTTTCTCCACATTCTAAACCTCATTGTGATCAAGATTTTGGTTATAATTGGCTGAACCTGTTAGTCCCTGTATTGCTCCAAGCCTTCTATGGATTTATGGATTCATCAAGGAGTAAATACAGTGAAGTACAATGACAATATGCTCGAGGACGGTATGCTTGGGGCCTATTTTATGTATCTGCTAATCACAAGAATTGTTAAGCACAGAACAAACATGCTTATCGAAAAATACGGGGTACCGGCCAATATTTCATGCCATGTTTATTGCTTGTGACTGGTTCTTAGCCAATATTTGCTTAGCACATAAATTGAGGGTGCGTTCGACTAGCTTAGCGGAACCATCACAATCATCACGTGAGGCCCATAGCCGCAGCTATATATAGCCAATGACAAAACGCCCGTGGGCCCCGAGAAGTCTCGATTCTCAGGTGATCCCCGAGAATGACGTCAGAGCTAAATGAAATGCACGGTGCTAACACACGTCGATCCGGGTGAGCTACTCGGTTCAAGCTTTACATTATTTGGGTTTTTTTTTTCTTTTACTTTTCACAGTCAAAAGGAAGAGTCCCAGGCAAAGTCAACCCTGCCCATCCATCACGATGCGGACACGCACAGCGAGTCCTCTTTCCACATCCTCTCTGACGATGAGGGTAATCATAGCAACCGGGGTGACCGACCAGTCCTTAGCGACGATGAAGAGAGCAAACCTAAAAAGAGGAAACGAATTCGCGTTATGGATGATGAAGATAGTGATGATGATGATGATGATGATGATGTTGGAGAAGAAGATGATTTGGCTGAGGAGGAGGAAGAAGCGTTCGATTCGGAAGATGAGTTGAGCTTTGTGTTGAAACAGGAGAAACAGAGCAGCAAGAAGACGGTCTCTGGAAAATCACAGGAGAAGATTCGTAACAAGTAAGAATATGAAGAAAAAAACATTCCAAATTCTAAGATCGTGCTTTGCTTACAGTGCATCATTGAGGGGAAAAAGGTTTTAAAATAAGCAACTGCATGCATACAGTGCATTTTAAACAATACATATAAACACAGAGTATTTCATTTGTAGTACAAGTAGGTCAACTCGGTCAAAATGCAGTGCCATGCCCTCTAGACTGGTTTTCTGTTACATCACAAAAGTGCTTTTGAAACCATTTTCACTTATAAAGTGAACACAAATTGTGCGCATTTGCAATGGAGTCTACTTGATTGTCTTGCCCCAAAAGGGGATAAAAACTGAAGTGTTTTTGGGGTAGTTTCTTTTTGGGGTAGGTATCTGAACGGTGCATTTTGAACAGTATCTTGGGTTGAATTCTCTGGAGCTGCTAAGCCAAATTTGAAATATTGCTTTGAAAGTTTGCACAGCATATTTACTCACTCAGCAAAAAACAGCAAGGAGCCTTTCGCAAGCAAAATACAACACATGATATTTTGGCTAGTTACATATTTTTGCCAAGGAAAACTTGGGTTTTTTTGTACAAAGCAAATGAAATTGGCCTCCAGCCTAGATTTATTTTCTGGTTTTTTATTTTTGGTCGCATTTGTCCGTTAGGGTCTCAAAAGACTTCTTTGATGAAGAGGCCGAGCTGTCGGGCAGCGAGTATGAATCCGATGAGGATTATGATGCAGAAGACATGCCGGATGAACTGGAGCAAGACGAAGCTGACAAGGAGAACGTAGGAACGGAAGAGCAACTCCGAGAACAGGTCAACAAGGTTCACATGTGAGTACAGATATAAGACTTGGCATGCCTAGTCATAATGGAACCGAAAGCCTCAATTGTTACTCAGTGATTCAGTCACGGATCCTACACACAAGGATTAACGACTCGGCCCAACTCCTGGTTAGACGCGTGATAACGGCCTGTATACTGGTGGCACATACCATGAATACTTTTCAACAAAGACCACTGCCACGGTGGCTTTCAGATTTGCAAGGCTCTTCGCCTGATCTGGCGTTGAAGTCTGTCAAGCCAGCGAATTATATTTTTGAATATTCATGAGTCAAGGTTTTTGGTCTTTATTATTGAATTCTGATCAATGATAACTACATAACCATGGTAATGCCGAGTGCAATATCTTTAGCTTTAAGGTGAACAACGAAATGTTGCATTTGTTTCATCGGTTCGGCATCACATCTCTCTAAAACTTTTTAATAAAAGCCTAATTAAAAACGAAATTTGGGTAAACGGTATTCTCCTCGAAATTTGACGTGTGTTTCCCGGGTAAATACTTCATCTATGACGACAAAAACTGCACAATACCATCTGTTATGTCCTGCACTATTTATTTTTTAACAATTTTCGAACAATTATATCTTAAATAAGGAGTAGTTTTGGTTACAGTTTTATGAATATTTCCGTTTTAGATGTCATGCGAAAAACCAACACAATGGCACACCTGGAAAATTCGCGATTACAAGCCAACGGGTATTAATGCCCGTTATCACGCGTCTAGACAAGTCCGCTCAATGCATTTTGTACTAGAGCTCAGAACAGTCGTTTATCGTGGTGTCTAGGATTCGTGATTCAGTCAAGCAGTCAGTCAGTTAGTCAGTCTGTCAGTAAAAGGATAATAGGCTGGCCTTTTGGGTCTAAAAAAAGCAAATATGTGAGGCGATACGTCTGTACTTGACTAAATGATAGTCATCATCGAACATTTGAAGTTTGTGTCACAAGTGTAAAAACAGAGACAGTGCCCGTCAAAGTTTTTGGTTTCAAGTTTTGGAACCGATACTCCTCAAATTGAAATTCATAGTCGCTCGTTATCATGTGTATAATTACACACTGCTTGCGTCAAAATAAATTTACATGTAAGATTGATTTGGCTGTTTGTTTGATGTTATATCACAGGAAGACAATGGAAGACGATGACGCCAGACGACTGCGTCTGTACAAAGAAATGTACCTCCCTGATGGTGACCTGTACTCGGAGGGCAAAGGTCGCACGCGGCAGTTCCGATGGAGGCACACTGGTAAGCAAAGCAATAAATACTATTGAATCAATCAATCAAAACGTGATTTATCTGAATCAGCAATTAAAAATCATTCCATAGACCTTATGCATTAAGGTGGAGTCGGAGGGCAGAGGTTTTGTATTGCTTGGATAGGCGTGAGTAAACCTGTTGTGCATTCATTGTCACTAGATTAAAATAACTTTTCAAATAAACCATAAAGGGGACTGACTGGGTACACCTAGTCTACCTTTGTGGTTTATTTAAACATTTGTGACAAACAGCCGTATCCACTCTGAGTGATACCCGTTTGCTATTTCCCAGGTTTGCAGCATTGCTATTAAACGTTGCTGGCATCGTGACTTGGGGCGTCATCCCTGACTACATGGCACATATACAGGTTTATGGCTTCTGACTAGTGCCCCTTGAACAAAGACGCTGATAAAATTGGGAACATCGAACATAGGGCTGGATAGCTCAGTTGGTAGAGCACCGGAACGGCAATCCAGAGGTCGCAGGTTCAAACCCTGTTCCAGTCAGTTTCTCTGTTGAACTTTAAAATTAAATAAAAATACCAAAGAACACTGTACGTAAGTACTGTCATTGCGTAAGTCCTACGCATGCCGTAAGTTACGCACTGTTTCGTGAAATCGGCTGCAGGGCTTTACACCGAACAAAGGGTAAAAACACTACCCTGAACTCTCAGGTTGCATAAAACCAGACCGAACCAATCCAAACAGCACTTACTTCAGTCATAAAATTGCAACACACTTTAATACCATGGATTTGTTTTTGAGGTTTGTGTTTTGTTTTTCTCTTGCCAGGTGATGATTCACAGATGAACCTGTTTCCCGGTAACTCGGACGACGAAGGGGAAGACGAGAAAGACGAGGACACACAATGGCGCATGGAACGCTTCCAGAGAGAACAATGGCTCAATGAACACAAGGTAAATGTGGCGCATTCAGGTACAATTCTGGACTCCAAAACATTTTCTGTTGGTGATTTTGAAGTTTTTTATGAATAGATTGTGGAGTTAGCAAACCTATCAAATTCTTGCCTGTTACATCGAGGGCCTGCCTGTAGTTAATGGCTGTGGTGTGGAATATTGTGTTTTTAACACCCAAGGGATGCTATTTGCCCAGAGGGGGTTAAGAATATGACATATCCCACAGCACAGGAGTCAACAATTGTTTATGTACATCGTGCCATAAGTTACACAGATAAAAGTTATTAATGCTCTATTTAAGAAATGAAGAGTAACCTTTTGATTACGATGAGCTTTCCTGCAAAATATTGTGAGGCATGCATGCCCTACATACGCATGCTTCACGTGGGTGTAATACAGGGTGAGTAAAAATTACGAAACCCAAATGGCAGGACCGATTTTTGAATGATGTTTTGCCTGTAGCACTTTCAAAATCTAGGATATGAACACAAACACCATTTTGAAGTTCTGTCCACGGATCACAAAAAAGGTAAGTGTTATTTCAGCAAAACGAAAACAATTCACATGCATCTTATGTGAATTGTTTTCGTTTTGCTGAAAAAAACACTGACGTTATTTTGTGATCCGTAGACAGAACTTTAAAACGGTGTTTGTGTTCAAAATTCCGTAAATTGAAAACTACATGAGTGATTTGAATGATTCTTGTTCTAAAAGAAAGCTTAATGACTGAGCTTTCATATCCTAGATTTTGAAAGTGCTACAGGCAAAACTTCATTCAGAAATTGGTCCTGCCATTTGGGTTTCGTTTTTTTAACTTACCCTGTATATGCAACACAGTGTATATGAGGTAATTTATATGCGATGCAGCATATATGAGGTAATTTGTATTACAAAAAAATTAAAATAAAATAAACAAAATCACTCATTTTCATAGACTGGACACGTGGCCATTCTGGACCAATGACATTACAGTACCCAAGACACAATATAACAATTCTCTTTGTACCTCATTGACTGACTCACTCACTCACTATCAACTTGTCGTTTATACTGTCTTGTTCATCAGACGTGTCCTTTATATTATTTTTAGCAGAAACAACCTGCTAAGGAAGCTGCCGCTGCTGCTGATGATGATGATGACATTGTCGAGGAGAACAGTCAGTTTGATGTCTTCATGAAGACTGCCGTCAACAGAAAGAGGAAAGGTACTAATATCTTTGGATATCTTCGGGGCTGCTTTTTAACTTATTTTTTAAGGCTGAATCTCCCCTTATTTAATTTTGATTTTGTAGATTGTTTAGTATTATAATCTTCACAATTAGTCAGTGTTTGCTACATTAATGTGATTGATCTCGAAGTGGACACTTTGTTTTCAAAATGCAAATTGTTCAGCGTCTCTTTATGAAACGTTCACAAGTATTCTTTTTGTTTGTTCAGCAGACCCAATGCCTGCGATTGTTGACGGAGACAAGCCCATTCCAAAGGATAAAGAGAGACCGATAAACTCGCCAAATCCAATCAAGGTAATCAATCAACAAGACTAGGCAAGTCTAGTAAAGCTGGTCCCATAGTGCACACATTCTACTCGGTTTATTCAGAATGGCTATTCATTGGAAATCCTTTCATGCATCTGGTCTACACAATGGGCCGGATGTAGTCCATTCATTAGTGTAACGGGGTAATCCTTCACAATAGGCTTGGGCGAATCCAGCATTTTTGGAATCGATTCCAATTCCATCTGGGAATCGCAATTCCACTTGGATCGATTTCATGATTTTTGCACAAAAAAATATCAAAAAAAAAAATTCCAAAAAATAATTAAAAACAAAAAATTAAAAAACAAAACAACCCAACCCAGGAAAACAAACAAAACCATTAAAATTTTAACTGCTAATAATGAGGTCATTATGGGTTGTAATCGCTCTCTTATAGATGGTCATTTGTTAGCAAATATAAAAGTCACGTTTTGGGCAGGAGCCACAACAAAATAAAAATGTTCGACAACTTTTTAATTTTGTTTCTCTGCGGGAAAACACGCAAGATCAAATGGAATTGACTGGAATCGGCTAGATCAGAAAATTGATTCCTCAAGAAAGTGGAATCGCGATTCCAATTCCGAATTTGGAATCAATTCTATTCGATTCCGGCGTGGATTCGCCCAAGCGCTGTTCAGCTCACAGGTGACAGTCAGTCAGTGACATAAGTGCAAAGAGGACACTAGGCTGGCCCTCTGGGACCAATAATTAGAATTTGTTGCCTCCAAAACAACAGGCAACAAATAAAACTATCTACCAGTCTGACTGCCAAAACGCTTTTATTCAATTCAGTTTTGGCTGTCAGGAAAGGACCAAAGTTGAAAATAATATTCATAACAGTGAATTCCCCCAGAGAGTTTCTTTGAAGTTTATTTTTGAAATAATCAAATAAACCACAAAGGGAAACTGACTGGGTGCAGGCATAGTCATTACAAAGTTAAACTAAGAAATTAACTGGAGTGGGATTGAAACCTGCGACCTCCAGATTGCCGTTCCGGTGCTCTACCAACAGAGCTATCCAGCCCTATGCTGGCAGTTTCCCAATTTGTCCATATCTTCTAAGTTTATTTTAAGGCGAACGTACCAAATTTGGACTGACAAACCAGCTTCAAGTGGTGCACTGGTTGGGATTCGAACCAGAGTCACCAGAATTGGAGGGGAAGGAATGTACCACTGAGCCAACCCGACCAAAAGGTTCGCTGTTAATTTTTCAGACTGTTTTTCAATTTCTCTGCAGTTCCGTCACGGCTCTTTCTTGAAGAGAAGCAAAGGAGACCTCGCTAAGATAGCGTCCATGATGAAGCCTGCTACAAATACTAAAGCTCCCAGGGTCTCCAGGAATGTCTTGTACCAGTCCATCACGCCACAAGCTGATGAAGAGGATGACAAGAAACCACAGGTATGGTGCTGGAGATTTAAAAGTCCGGAATTTCTTACAATCTTTGAAAGAGTCCAATTTAGTATTCAAGTCCGAAATGGGCTTGTGTTGCGCACCATGAGAGGACATTATTTTGTTCTCGTGTCTGAAGACGTATAGGATCATTTGCATGGGCGTCGCCAGGATTTTTTCTAGAGGGGGGCACAATTTTTTTTTGCAAAAAAAATGCTTGTATTTCTCAACACATTCTCGATTTATCAGTTTTAGAGGGGGGCAGGGACATTTTGCCCCCCCCCCAACTCATTAAATTTACACCACTTTGTCTTCGCGCCTCTTTTTCTTCTTTTTTCTTCCTTTTTTTTCCTTCCTTTTTTTTTTTTTTTTTTTTTTTTTGCTTTTCCAGGGGGGGCAAGTTCCCCCCCCCTTGCCCCCCCCCCCCTCGCGATGCCCATGATCATTTGCATTCATCCCAAAAGTAACCCACCAAATTATTATCAAAAAAATTACTTGGAATAAAGATATAATGTTGGTACTAAACACCCCATGAAATTATTCCATCTGGCTTGCTGTTGTTTAGATGAAATCCAGAAATGTACCGAGGTTATTTCCCACGATCAGTCAACTGTTTTTGGAAAACAAACAGTGCTTTAGGTGTAATCAAAATGTTGTGCGGAATTTTTCACTGTTTCCTCAAAAAGTCTAATATCAACTGAGCTGAAACCTCAACGGGTCAGGTTTGATCATTCGTCTTTGGATTTTGAGTGGTGTTATAATTGGAAACGAACAAAATGCATGAAAAGCAAATGATATATATGTCTTTAAAAGTCTTTTTCTTATTTTCTGGTAACAGTTGCTACATCCATTCATACTTACACTTTGTTATGCCACAGAGACCAGGAAAACGTAGTTTTTATTTAAATAAAAATAATAATAATAATATATTCTTATATAGCATATCATATCATCAGAAAAATCTCAATGCGCTTTACAAAATTGATCGTAAATTTTTTTTCCGTAGAATACATTAAAAAGCTCACTAAAAATGTCCAGTATATCAAAGTAGCTGATTTATTTCATGAACCTGGGGGTATGTTCCCCGTAAATCTTGAGTATATGTTACCTTAACACTTGCCATACATATCTGCTTTAGGTTTTACTTTGCATTGTATTATTTTCTCCCTTTTTTCTTGTGTTTTAGTTGCGTCGCTCAGCCAGTGACAGTCCAGCTACCCTAGCACCCAAGGCCAAGCGACTCAGGCTCGACAGAAGCCAGAGCCTGGCCAAGCCTAACAGTATCTTTAGTCTCATGTAAAGTCTTCTTAATAACAATTTCCGTTTCAAAGAAAAGAATACTTGTAAAATCCACAATTTCAGGGACTTTTAATTCCTCAGGTGCTGAAATTTAAAAACAAAAAGTTGTAAAGCCTGTGATGTTGTTTAAAATAGGATGCAGTCGACAGCAAAAATGAATCAACCTTCGTTTACACATTTAGAAACAAAATGATTGCATAGGAGACAAGGCAAGAATGTTGCATCCTAGCACCATTTTTTTTCATCATTATTTATATCTCAGTGAAGGTCAGTCATTGCAAAAATGTTGAAAAGACATGAATCTGGGACTGAGAAACATTTCCAATTTTGTTAGAAAATACTTTGAAAAGGCACTCGACTCTCCATAGACTTTGTACACAACCACAGAAGTGGCGTCACGATACTACGTTCTTTCCAGAGACAAGATTAAATGTTGCCGTGGAGTTAAAAAAAAATGAAGCAGATAAGAAATATAAAAGGTAAAATAAACCTTTGTATTTTAACATGTGTCATAGTACTTTGTATTCGCTTTGTGGCACCAGATCCATATCCATATAATAATTTTTAAACAGTGGACGCTTCATCGAGCCATTACTAACAAAGAGATGTATTCTTAATTTCTCTCAGTTCTTATCAATAAAATTGACATTTTAAATGTTAACTACTATTTAAAAAAAAAATATCTGAGTAGTTGTTTTTTTTAATTCAGCTATCAGGGGTCATTTACATAAAGCAACTTTAGGCCAAAAAAATAGTCTCCGGTTTCTGGTATGGAGCTTGCCCCAAAAGTGGTGTGGCGACGCGGCTTTTATTATTATTTTTTTAACGTTTTTTTTCTTCAAATGTCGGCTGATGACTGCAAATGGTGCCCAACTAAACTTAGTGCAAAGATATGAGAGTCCAGAGAGGCCACATAAAGCTTATACTGGATCGTAACCCCATCTAAAAACACGTTAAAATTGTGCAGCAGCAGGATTCCAGTCAAACCAGTGAGTTTGGCGGTTTTTAGACATCATCTTACATTGAGAAAAAAAACCTTTTTCATTTTGCCGACGCGAATGGCTACGGCGACGCGCGCGCATACCAGAAAACGGAGACTTTTTTTGTTGGCCTTAACACGAGTCCTACTCTTTTTTTGGAGGGGGGGGGGGTAGCCTTAGGGAAGGCTGCGTGTGAATAACTTGGCTTCTATGACAAATTGATGCATCTAACTCCATATGAGCACGTCTCATTTCTGGCCATCGCCCAGCAATTTAGATGTGGCCCGAGTATATTTGTGTGTAAATAGCTAAAATATTTCAAAGTTAAATTTGACAGCCTTTATCAATCATGTACAAACAACAAATTGTTTTACATCTTACTAAAATAGTTAGAATATCAGTAGGTTTGTTCTGTTCACTGATCTGTACAGCACTGTCTTTGTTTAACATGATTAATATAATATTTTAAGAAAAAGTTCAAAAAACCATCTTTATTATTTTAAGAGTGTGGATTATAAAGTTCCATGAAAATAAAAAGTGCTTTTAAGGTATGTGAATGTACATGTGTCTGAAAAAAAAGTTTGTATTGAAATGTTCATTATAATTTTTCAGATATGCCTAAAGGGGTATGGTTTGCATTCAATCCTTTTTTGTTTCAATTAGAACAAAGGAAAGAGAAGTGGGACGGAAATGGTATTCCGCCAACAGGACTGGATAGCTCAATTTATCTTCAAGTAAACTTGAATCCTCGATCCTGATCCGTGCTACACATAACCGTGTAGCACGGCCGCAGTCTATACCGCACTCTGCGCATTGTAATATTCTAAGATGCGCACCATTCTGTACAAACACGCACGTGTAAAAGGATAACCGCTGAAAAGTTTTTAGTGCGTCAAGTTTGCTTGAAGATTCGTTATCGCGCTTGCGCTCGTGGAACACGGAAAATGTAGTGCGTTTGTGTCCCACATACCACTCGGCCGAATATGTGGGACACAAACGCACTACATTATTCCGTGTTCCACTCGCACTCGCGGGATAACTAATATTGTTTTTAATCCCCCGCCCTGCCCTGCCTCGCCCTGCAGCCAGTACTCATTTTTTCGCTGCAGATAGCAGCTCTACAAGTACTCATGTCTCTCTGTTAGTCCGTAGGTTAGTTAGTTAGTAACAAACGTTCACATTGTCTCCTGCTCCTACATATTTGGATCGATTTCAACCAAAATTTGTCAAAGTATCAGTATAGCCCAGCTCCAACATTTCACATGACCAAACTGGGGTCAAGTCAAAATAATGTCTAATTTCAAATAAGCTCAAATTAGTTCAAATGACAAAAGTAACGTCAACATGTTGGCCTTGGTCAAACATTAAAAAATGTCCGTGGTCCTCTTTGTCTGGCCTATAATTATGGGGTCACAGGTCAAAATAGGTAAAATTTTAAAAAAAATACTCAAAATGACAAAAGTAGTGCTGTCCAACATGTTGGCCTTGGTCAAACAGTAAAAACTGTCTGTGGTGAACTCTTCGTCTGACCTACAGTTATGGAGTCACAGGTCAAAATAGGTCAAATTTTAAAAAATACTCAAATGACAAAAGTAGTGCTGTCAACATGTTGGCCTTCGTCAAACATTATAAAATGTCCATGGTGACCTTTTCATCTGACCAACAGCTATGGGGTCACAATACAGTGAACACGCTTTCGTTGGCCCACAGCTTCCGAGATCCGATTGAGCTTGTTTCTGCTTACGTGCAAATTTCAAACTATCCACACACTGCAACATCACCACTTGAAAATATCTGCAAACCTCCTCCCCATTTTTGACACACACAAGCTATTCTGAAAAGTGCTCTTAAAAAAAGTCAACAAAACAACTCGGATGAAATAAATTCCAAGGCTTGGCAACATTGATTATTACAAAATTGTCTAATCACTTATTTATTTGCTTATGATACAGATACAAAATTGAAATGAATAGAACCGACTGACACTGACCCTGACATTTGAAACCAACTACATGAACAAGAACCAAAAAAGTCAATCTATATTAAACACAAGCACACTTGGGAAAATAAGAAGAAATGTTAAAAACAGACAAATTTTGAACAGACCAAAGTTAAACTCAACGTTGAGAAGTACCAAAAAAAGCATGTAAAAATATATTTTAGTTATACTACTACCACTGTAGGCACTTATGAGGTGATTGCATAGTGTATCATAGCCCCATAAATGTGGCCAATTTACTGGACTACCTCTGTAAATAAAGGCCACACTTGGAACATGTACCCGAATATGTAGAACTTTGTCAAGTTTTTATTTTCACATTTAGACTTTGTAGTTTATTTATGCTTTAGAAGCACACTCACCCTCTTTAAAGCGATAGAAAATTATTCCCCCCTTTTTCAGACGTCTATTTTTCGTGTAATTTCGTGTTGGAATTTAGATACGCTAACGTGTGCAAAATGAACCTGGAAATTACACGAAATATAGACGTCTGAAAAAGGGGGGAATAATTTTCTATCGCTTTTAATAAAGATGGTGAGTGTGCTTCTAAAGCATAAATAAACTACAAAGTCAAAATGTGAAAATAAAACTTGACAAAGTTCTACATATTCGGATACATTTCCCAAAAGTGGCCTTTATTTACGGAGGTAGTCCAGTAAATTGGCCACATTTATGGGGCTAAGTGTATCAAAGAGGTCTGAATTAGCAGTCAGCAGAACATAACCCTACCCAAGACAGTGGTAGACCCAGGATTTTCCAAAGGGGTACGGCTGGGATGTTGGTAAGTCCAAGATTTTTTTCAAGGGGGGTGAGGTGTAGTATTCAACGCTAAAAAGGCCAAAAGGCCTGAAGCACTGAGTCAAGATTTCCAATAATGAGTGATGGCATTATTCAGGGAACTTGTGGCGAGGCCTCGAGAGTGTTGCAAAATATGAAGTTTCAGTGAGAAGTATTGTACAAATATTGTACAAATGACTCTTAAAGAGTCAGTATTTGTGCTGTTTGACTTAATTTTAGAATTTGGCTGATATATTTTGTCTTTTTAAAAAATGGTGTCTTTGATTCAAAACAATCAAGTGGTTTATAACCAATGTAAAAAATATATATCCATGTTTGCAGAAAAAAACACACACACCCTAGTCTGTGAGCTCATGATTATAAGGCAAAACTGCCAGAGTATCAATTTAGAATATTTCCACAACCAATAGAAATGAGGTGAAAAGGAATATGAGCTAAAACTAGCCAAAACTCACTAATGAAAATGCCACTCCGAAACTGTTACACTGTACCAATGAAACTGTGAATTTGGAATAATTATGCAACGATTGTTTTGAGCAATAACATTAAAATTGATCTACATAAATATAAGCAAGCAATGCAATGCAGCAAATGATGACAATTTACGATCAAAATGTGGTAAAAACAAAATTAACTTTTTTTGGCATCAGAAATGCCACTCTTACTTCACAGGAAAGCACGTTTTAAAATACTCTCCAAAACAACGTAATAATACATAAGAGTCACAATTGCATTATAAAACATAAATTAAAAAAACAAAAAACACTAATTTTACTGAAAGTAATTTAAATGCACAAATTTCAGAAATTCCCATATCCACCGGAATATGATTACTGTTAATGCTTATAGTACTAGTAGTACGCCACTGTGAAAAAAATATGCTGAAGATGTTCAACACGCACCATTCATTACTTCAGCTTACGACTATTGACTTGGCGCACAACCAGTCAAAGACACTTTGTGACCACCTTCGAAAGCTCCAGTGCACGGGACACATCGTGTGCACATGCTGGTTCTCGTGCGTATGGTGCGAAGTACGCACAACTAAGTTTATTTAAGCACCCATTCGAGACTGGCCTGCAAGGGTCGCGCCAAACCAAATTAGTCCACAGATTCAAAGTAAGTACAGTGGAACGCCGCTATAACGAACATTGCGGGAGCCACAGAAAATGTTTGTAAATAGCAATCGTTCGGTATAGCGATTTTAAGCTGCTGGTGCTCCGGCAGCCGGTGCTACGCCCTGGTAGTTACTGAAAGACGACTGCAAACACGTGCCGGCTTTTGAATTGTATAATTACACAGTTTTGAGCTTACTACCTACATCGATGGGTGGCATTCCCCTTCTATTCCTTGGGGAAATAATAGCCACTTGTCGGTCTTCTGTTGACATTTTTCAACAACAATGTTGGTTTTTCTACACAAAAATCAGGAGCCAAGGACAATGTTCGGTATAGCAGAATGTTTGGTATAGTGGCGTTCGGTATAGCGACGTTCCACTGTACATGAAAAGTTTGATGAATGAAACGGGAACGTATAATCAACAGAACATTTCGTAGTGTCCGTGCAACAAGGTCGTGTCTCTTCTGTCGTATCTCCTAAGCCGTGTGACGTCATGTACATGAAACGCGGGTTTTCAATGTCAAAAGGTCGTATCTCACTTAAAATAACCCGGACGTACACACAAAGTCAATGCGATACACGAGATACATCCTTGTTGCACTGAGCGTATTTGCGCGAGATACGATTTCGTTGCAGAATCGACTTGCGACCTTGTTGCTTTGACGCGATGATTTATACAGTTTGCCCCGTCCGAAACCAAAACATATTTGGGTCAACCTGAGTCACTCATAACTGATTTAGCCTGCCCGACTCTGAAGGGCTTGTCTCAAAATGAGTGGTATGTGACCAACTGCCTTGTGACCAGGACCCAATAAGCCATTTGCGAGTAACCTATACCCTTTGGGATTTACATTCGAAAAACATCTGGTACACTGACTTGCTCAGAATGCTTGGCACATTTTAAGTTTTGAATTCTCCAGACCAATGACACTGTTGATAATCACATGATTCGGGGCAATCACATGATTCGACGCTCAGCACCAATACATTGTTCACAATGGGTGAGAATGGCACAAAGACACCAGACCATGCCAGAGCTGGGTGTTGCTAGCATAAGGCTTGCCCCGAATCATGTGATATAGTAACAGTCTCTTTGGTCGGAAGAATGCAAAGTTAAAACATGCAAAGTATTGGATTAATTAAGTCAGTGTTCCAGATTTTATTCCAATTTAACTCGCAAATGGCTTATTACATGGCTCTGCAAACCACAGCATTCCACACCTATGATCGCCATTATGTGCTAACAGCGCCAGCAGAAAAAATTCTTTGCTAACCCTGCAAGCACAGAATCTTTTAGTTACGGGATGTATATGCATACGTCAAAATTCCTTGCTACCCTGTGAAATATGCTTACCATAAGCACAGAATTTTCTGTTGCAAGCAAGAGCAAGCATTTTTCGCGGACGGTAAGAAGAGCCATGCAATTGGGCCCTGATGATGGTGAAATGAAATGAACCTCATTTGGAACACTATGCACCACTGGTAAAGTCAAAGTGGCTGGGCGTCAACCCTAACTGTCCAAAATCCTTCCAAATCCCCCATGTTGTTTAAGAGGATTTTGTAGGATTGAGGAGGGTTGAGCCCACCCACTATGACTTACAATGGGCATGATTCCCCTTATTAGTTAAGTGTTATTAATTGCACCATTGGTTTCTTTACAGTTGAGGGTTCAGGATGGTTTTTAACACAAGTGCCAAGAAAGTTAGCATTAATGTCCTGAGTCCATCAAAATTTTACAAAAACAAAGATGTTGGATTTTGATAGATTTTGCTGGAATTTAATGTGGGATTCAGGGTCACTGCTTTGTGACGATACGGTAGATAATGGTAGTCAGGCTTATTATCAGGGTAGCTGCTCCGATAAACAGTAGGCCCATGCACTGAAAGACAACAGAATCAAAAGTGGTTTTTAGATAACACTGAAAAAAAAAAGTGCTCAACAATTTTTGTGAATCTCCCTTAAACTGCAATAAGGGTCATTGTACAAATTTAGGGTCCAAAGTGTGAATTTTTCCTGTCCCTGTTACTTCTGAACGTTGTAATTTGCCATTCAAGTATTATTGAGAGTGACTTCAAACAATGTTTTTATTTGTCAGGTAGGCAGTCTACTATTCATAATCATTCTTGGAGGACGACTGCATTATGAGTGCATCAGAATTATAAAATCATAGATGTCAGATGTAACAGGGACAGGAAAAAACAGTGGTCCCCAAATTTATAGAATGACCAATATTCTTTGCATAAAAAAAACACAACATGCATTTGCCCATAGACCAATCTCTTCAGCCCTGCCCCGTGACATTTTAACCAACCACAACTGTGACTGCTCAACCAAATGTCTGACAAAAGTCTGACATGCGTAACGTATGCGTGATGGGCAAGGGAGATACATGCATGTAATACTGGGGAGACGCGCATGTTTTATGCACACGCACAAAGTGGCAGGGCTTATGACCCAATCCAGAAGGCTCTTTTACAATTGAGATTTCTCCAGCTCACTACAGGGTGTCCCAAAAAAAGTTGTGCAAGCAGATATCCTTTAATTTCTCAAAAACTACTTAACATGAGTATTTCATCTTGATGGAGCATATTAATTATACTCTTGTGCATAATCAGTGAAAATGCCATGGAAATCCGTTCTTGCAAACCAGAGACCTAACAGTTTGTAAAAAGGCTATGGGATTTTCACTCATTCCAATGGGATTTATGTGATATCAGTGCATCAGATTGTCATGGGCCTTTTTACTCTGATGTAAATTAAATAACCGTGTAAATCCCATCCCATTGGAGTGGGTGTAAAACCCATAGCCTATTATAATCTGTTAGATCTCTGGTTTGCATGAACGGATTTCCATGGCATTTTTACTGTGTATACACAAGAGTATAATTAATATGCTCCATCAAGATGAAATACTCATGTTAAGTAGTTTTTGAGAAATTAAAGGATATCTGCTTGCACAACTTTTTTGGGACACCATGTAGTGATAAAATATCAAGCTTTTAGTATGTCTAATTTCAATATTATTCATTTTTTTCAAATTCTAATACTTACTGCTATTTTCTGTGGAGATTTAAGTCGTTCGGTGCCAAGACGTAAGTAAAAGAGAGACGGGAGAATGAATACAAGACTAGTGGAAGCAGTAGCACCTAAAAAAACAAACATTTTTTAAATTATGAAAACATTTTTTTCGCCATGTTACATAAATTTTACTTAAAGAGTTCCAGTTTAAATGCATATAAGATCATTTGCTTTTCAGGCATTTTGTTTTCCAATAATACCACTAAATTTTACTTTACTTTTCTTAAGTAGTGTCTTAAACATTGGACTCGTTTAAGACAGTACTTAAGAGCTTTCTTTTTTCACAAGCCTTTGATCAGTAAATAATTGTAGATTGTAAATAATTGATAATTGTACAAGAAACTACTGTGCGCTTTGAAACATGGTGGAAAGCGCATTATAAATGTTGTAAGTTATAGTTATAGTTATTACCACCACTCATAACCCAAAGAAGAATGTTCAAAACCTAACCTGTTGCAGTTTCAGCTCAGTGGATATGACACTTTTTGAGAAAACAGTGAAAAACCATGATCACAAAGCACGATTTCGTCCACAGCACTCTTTATTTCCAAAAATCAGTCAATTACCTATTTTTGTTGTTTTTTGCACAGTACATAATTTTGCGAAGCAATTTTTCCTCTTTTCATAGCACCTCTGTTAACTTTGGCCAAGCGTACATCAATTTTTACAAAGCAAAATTATTATTCAAGGATTCGTAAGATGGAATTTGTGTTGAGGTGATGTAAATTCAATATTAGGTTTTGCCCTTCACCGACGTATAAACACTGTATACTCAGTGTGTTACCTCCCGAGTGAAAGTTGGAAAAAAATCACTCGGGTGGGACTCGAACCAACGACCTCCTGCTTTCTAGTGCAGATGTCTTACCACCCTACCACCAAGCTTACGGGATCAGTTGGTTGGTTCCAGGAGGTCATGGGTTCGAGCCCCACCCGATTTTTGTTCACTTTCACTCAGGGGTAACGCACTTAGTATATGTGGGTGAAGGGCAAAACCTTATATTGAATTTATATTCAAGGAATGAAACAAGCAAAGTTTACACTGACCTACAATACCAAAGATCTGTTTGATGTTGGGCACAAAGACGGCTATGCACGTCACCAAGGTGATCAGCACCGCAGTGGACACAAAATGGCGCAACCATGGATACGATGCATCCCTGAGTGGCACCCAGGTACTGAAGATCATCAGCAGAGATTTGCGGGCCTGGGGAAAAAAATAATTAAAAATTAGAGAGCCAGTATTACAGAGGTTCGGTCTGAGGGACAAAGACTTCAAGTTGAACCATAACTCATTTAATATACCACTGGATTGAACATGTCCGTCTCGGACTAAGCCAAGAGCACAAGAACTGGTTTAACCAATGAATAATTTACTTATTTAACACAGTGCTTACTGAAAGGAATAGAACAAAAACATTCCATCATAACATTTACAAGTGGAACTAAACTAAAAGCAATGTTCACTGTTCAGTGTGTAGCGTTTAACACAATCATATGCAAGCTGCTTCCACAACAGATTTCATAGGCTTGACTCTTAAATTTATGCATTAACACAGCATATCTGGCACTCAAGCAAAAAGCCACGGATTTGTACCCTATCAGAGTAAAATGACCAGTTGCACACAAATCACTGCCGTATCAGATTTGAACCATGTCCAAACCTAGCAAGTCCGGTGAATAAGACATCTGCACTAGAAAGCAGTGGGTAAGGGGTTCGAGTCCCACCCATTTTGTTCTCACAGCACTTAGCATACAGCGCTTGCAAAATTATATCAGTGAGAGACAAAACCAATATTAAAATTATTGAAATTATTAATATAATAACTTACCGGGTAGTGAATGAGTGGAATAGTGAAGATAATAGCTAGACACACAGCCACACGGACTATGAGGATGATACGGTCTGAAGGGTTGTACAACTCATATCCGTCTAGTAACTCATCGCTCACATTGCCTGCAAATTGAGAAAACAAATAAGCACATTAGGCCAAAAAAAAAAAAAAATAGTTCTACTTCCGATTACCCTACCTACCCTATTTTGACAGCCTCTACCCTAATTTTTATGGGGAAAAAATGAGGGGAAAAAAAACAAAAAAACATCGATTACTACCTTTTACCCTTGACTACACGCAGACACCTCCATATGATCAACACAAAAAAATGCCAAAAAATATATATAATTCCCTACCTACCTACCCTATTTTCAAATGCCATGTAATCAGAAGTGCTCAGTTTGTTTGGCCTTAGACATCATTGAGGGAGTGGCTAGCTTCTGTGCACAATAGCGGTTCTATGTCCGTCAGTCTCTACGCATTACTGTTCAAGTGAATTGTATTGCAACAGAAGTAATCCTGCAAATGTAAAACGGACTTACTCCATGTCCAAGTACCCCCCCCCCCCTCAATGGTTCTACATCAAGAGTTGGGAGAAAGCACTGGTAGGGACACGCTCTGCCAACAACGCCTGATGCTCACGTGAAGACAGTACAAGTTTGTGCACATTCAGAATAAAATAACTTATGCGCACTTCTCGCAATACGCGTGCAAACCAGTATGCACATGCAGTGTGTCCCTCCCACTGGGCCTTTTGAAATTGGTCACAAAGCGCCCTCTGCTTTTCATGCACGGAGTCTATACATAAATGAGGTAGAATTTATTTTCAAGTGAAAATCTTTTTTTGAAACTCCTTTGCTGAAGTGTACAATTAGATTTTTTTCCAAACCTTTAATGTAACATGAATATGTATTGATTAGTATCAATATGTATTTAGATCATAAATATGTATTTATCAGTGTGAATAGTTATGAATCAAAGAACATATTAAAAACATACCGTAAAATGTGAGATAGCCGAAGAGTGCGGAGACCATGTACAGTGTGAATGAGATGAATATTGACGAATTGGCCACATTCTGCATACGACTCTTGCTTGGCCTAAAAACAAACATAAATAGTTAAATCACAACCAAACACATAGCCTATAGTTCAATTATCAAATGGCAATGTTGTAAATCTGAATATTAGGTGTTTTTTAAATCAGCACTTCCAAATACAATGATTTCAACTTTGTCACTTTCAGAGGTTCTGACAATTAAGTATGGACAATAATTTCATAAACATCATGAAGAGTAACAATTGGACATTTTCTAAAGGGGACATGCTTTAATATTCCAGGAGGATCCGATTAACCACTTTGCGCCGGGATTATTTTTCGCTTTTTCACAAAAGGCAAAATTTTCCAGCCAACTTCTGATATACAGCCAAACGCCACAAATACTGATTTGCAAGAGTAATTTCAAAAGTATTTGTACGATATTTCGTGCTGAAACCTCATGTGTTTCAATACGTGCAATGGAGCGTAATTTGTACAACAATAGGCCGTGCACAACGTCCAATTCAAGATCAACACACGGTCCGCCTCCACAGACTTCACAGACTTTGTGTGTGTGTACAAAAGGCACGAGGGATTAGCGTGTTTAGACGTCACCCAGAGGCGAGTCAAGGCAATCTTGACGTCTTAACCCATCAGCCGTGCCTGTGTATAAAAACAGCCAGTGCGTGTTATCACGTCCTCCGATGCAAACTGGTTAAGCAAATGGGTTGGAAAAAAATTTGAAGTAACAAATGTTTGGTATGAAGGGGAGGGGCAATTCAAGTAATGGTTGTTAAAAATGTAAGTGAATGTAAAACTTACTTGGAAAGTTCACAGTAAACTGGAAGCACAGCGGTGTGACAGACAAATGAAAAAGCCATGGTAGGAAGGGCGTATGCTGTCTGGATGAGGTATAAATGAACAAGGTTCAATGTGTGTATTTGAAAAGGTGTATGGGGTATTTAGGCAATTCCATTGTTATGGACATAACATTCAGAGCCAAATACCAATTTGAAACAACCTAAAATTTTATATACATGTTTTTGGTACAACTCTAGCTTTTAGGCCTTAATGCACAACATGGTTTTGTTAAGCTGAATTAATTAATGAGATGTTATGCTTTAAGACTTAAGTTTTTTGATTTTCAGTACGCATTGATTAAAGTCTGTGAAGTTTCTTGCAGGAATTCAATGAAATATGTTGTGGTAGATAAACACTATAAAAACACCAATGACACTTTTACAAAAAGCTACTTTGATATTATGAAAACATTATGCTCTTGTTGTTATGGATATTACATTATAACATTACGGACATTACATGTATGAAATCAGCATCACACGCGTGATAAAAAACTACTGAATCATGGCATACTAAGTTCTGTGTGTCATTTTTTATAAAATAATGAACATTTCTCTCTGCCTTAAGAACAAAACCTCGCAATAACATTTGCATTTTGCATGTGAAAACAAGATGCCAAAATGACAACCTAAAGTCTATAAGTTTAGCCCAAAACCAAGTTTGACAAAAAATACATTCACTGTATTCTATCTCACTGGAACAGCACTCAAATATAAAGGTATTGTTGTCCCCTTTTATCTTACACCACATTTGAGGTGGTGATGCTTGTAGTTCTGAAGATTTCATAAAGTTTCCACTTTTCAGCTAAGTCCACTTTCGCGTAGAATTACCCATTTGTGCCACAAACTTTGCAGAAGCGGTGATCAGAACTTAAGTAAATGATTTGTCAACATTTATTGACGTCAAGTATGTGTCAAAATATAAGCGGGTCCTTAAGCAATGCCGCATTTAAAAAGCACATGATTTTTTTTCCCAATCCCTTTCTGAATGAATATTTGAAAATGATTCAATGGTTTCTCTGCGCATAGTCTTTTGAAAAACAAAACTCACTTCTGTTGTCAGGGAAAAGTACTTTGGCTGACACTCTGAAGAGGTGCTGTGATTGGCTGAATCCTCGTCTAGTTGACTTTTATATCCAATGGGAGACCCTGTATCATCAGATAAGTACTGAGCTGCTGTTGTGTTGATTCCGTCAGAACTTGTCATATTGGTCCAGATCATGTCGGGTATCGGACACGGGAAGGAGAACTGCTTAATGACAATCTGTGAGTAAACAAAATAGTTTTTTTTTAAAGGTTCATTTTACTATTGAAAGGCACAGGTTCTTATCGAGCCTACGAGGTTCTAGTGTATGTGTCCTGGGTAAAGACACTTTCTCGTTATTTGCTTTTAGCAACCCCAGTAAACTTAAAGATAGTCAGATGGCCAGAGTCGCGCAAACTAAAATGTATTTAGAGAACCCAAATAGAATTTGGTTTCTGACAGGCGAACTTTTTGTACTAATTTTCCATGGACTGGACTATGGAGCTTTTGTGAACAAATGCAACAGTCGAAACTACAACGGTGCTAACTGTTTGGAATGTCAAACTTAAAGGAAGAGTACATCATTTGCAGCTATCCAAAACATCTTTAAAACCTATTTCATCCCCTCTTTTTAAGTTGACTGTACATTCACTGTAACACAACTGCAAGATTTTTAAATGCCATTTTCTCAAGAATCGGTTTTACAACTCCTAAGTAAGTTGGTGGTAAACATCTCCATTATTGAACTCAGTACCCCTTAAACCTCCTGCTGTCTGAACAGTCACAGACAGTCAAAAAATTCAATCCTCTTCCGTGTCATTTATTTTACACAGGCTAGTCACCAACAGTCAGATCATAGTTCAAGCAAGCACTGTGACTAGTCATATCATGGAGGAAGGAACACAAACTCAGTCAACAGACAAAAGCAGGCAACTGATAGGCACAGCTGGCATATCAATTACCTACAGCCAAACATAGCTGTATCAAGTTACATAAACAGTTACAGCCAGTCAATCCTGCTGTATGTAGGCTGGGAGCTCTTACCAGTTAAAAACAGTCACTTGATTGATTTTGACTGAAAGGATAACTTTGCACAGAATGCATGTTTGCATGTATGTTTCCAAGAGCTTTTCAATGGTATACAACATGTTTGAAAAGCTCTTGTTCTGCAGAATTCAGAAATATCCCAATTCTTAAGAAGCCTGAATTTGAGCTCATTTTGTGATGACAGGTCACACATGCGCACAACCAGTACACAATGTATCCCACCGACCGACTTCTCAGGAGTAGTCAAGAAGGGCTATCAACTGTTTATGCACAGAGTGCATATGAGCACACCAATACCAACATTATGTATAAAACATTCTTCAAACCAAATGGTTGGACTTACCACTACAGTGAAGAATACCATACACAGTATGGAGAGTCCACTGGTGTAGCCTAGGAAACCAATCCTGGGCAGGCAGGCCAATGGAACGATGATGATCACCACTACCATCAGTACAAGGTAGGTGCCATTCAAATACCAAATACTGCAGAAAATGAACAAAAGTTGAGGAATTAACGACTTGCACTATTGAAATAAACCACAAATGGGAAGTAACCATTCTGTGATAAATTAAGTGTTGTCTGAGGGCCAG
The DNA here is from genome assembly GCA_029964075.1 of Patiria pectinifera. Classification (NCBI taxonomy): domain Eukaryota; kingdom Metazoa; phylum Echinodermata; class Asteroidea; order Valvatida; family Asterinidae; genus Patiria; species Patiria pectinifera. The sequence goes on along the minus strand of CM057142.1, from coordinate 40,977,703 downwards.
CAAGAGAAAGATTCATAAGCTACTTGGCTGGGACTCAAACCCACAATTTCTACACAACATGGTCAACAGAGGCGTTTTGAGCTGATGTAACATGTTAAACGAGTATTCATAAATACCTATTTAGCCATTCCTATTGGTCGAGAGCCCGTCACGTGGCCGGTCTTAAACGGATGATAAAGACATGGCTAGCTGGTCTTAAACACTTTTCCAGTGTCACATGAAATGTGGACTCCTAAAAATCCAGGGCCTCTTCTTACCGTGTTATTGGTTGAATGTTCACAATCCTCACATAGGCATGCGCAACACTACCAGCGAGTCAGAATTTTATAGTCCTAAATTCACAACGCAATGCTCCAGGTGCATTCTGTGCAACATGGCGCAGAACGCGCGCGCCAATCTCCATAAAAGGAGTTGTTTACATCTTGCTCACCAGCTGGACACTCCATTATTTAGCTAGAGTGGTGCTTCAAAAAACATGAAGTGAACTTGTGGAACAAAATCGGGTTGTTTTGACAAAAAAGTTTAGATTTTTTTTGGACCGATAAGGTATTTACGAATGGAAATAAATATGTGCTTGGTCGGTATTAATCACTCTGTTTAAGACCGCTTGCAGTCTGGGTGCTGATAATTAAAGGCTCGGGTAATTATCAGCACCCAGACTTCAAGCGGTCTTAAACAGAGTGATTAAAACCTCCCGAGCACACATTTATTCCCTTATTAAAGGGAATATACAAAATTTGCAAACATCGCAAAATAAAACTACCAAGTTTTTACGAAATACCTTACTAGGATGTTGGTAAATGACAGTCTCAAGCATCTTGTAAAATTATGGCACCTGGTGTGAAGTCATTTTCAAGAAAATGGTATTGTTGTATACATTTCCAACGGTGTCGGCCGACCAGCGTTGGAAAAACCTAACTATTTTTCAACTACTGCTCCAAATTTACCATTTTTTCAGTCCAAATTTTGTTTGCTATTGGTTACATGTTCATGAATGGGTGCAGGCCAGCTAGACTGGTTCCCTTGCCTTACAATTTTCAATCATCTATAAATTGATCCATTTTATCTTTTGTGGAGTCAGGGAACCAGACTACTTGAACATTTTTGTTTTTCTTAGTTTTTCCAACCTTTTCGAACACAAAACTTCAAACATGTCAGTGTAACAAAATTTGATCTATTATACTAACCCCTCAAATAGTTCATTTCTGAAAATAACAGCAAAAGCCAATGATGTACATTCCCTTTAAAATGATCTCTTCTTTCGTAATTTAACACTTACCTTTTGTCTTCTATATCGCTTAGGAATGTGCTCAGGATTTTGGGTAGTTCATCCTTGACTATGAATAAGTAACTTGACATTGCTAGTGGAAAGTAAAAGATCAGAATCACTAAATAAACAAATCGTATATGAGGGGTGGAAAATCATTTATGTGTTATACTGAGGAAAAAGAAAAACACAACACAATGATATGACCTCTGTCCTGAAAAAAAATTGTTGGATTTCTTAATTAATAATTTCAGTTTATGTGACAAGGCAAAATAAAGTCATGTGTGATTCTAGCCGAACAAAAGAAATACAAATTTCTTATGAATTTCTAAAATTATCAATAAATCTCATTTACTACAAAACAGAATCACCCCCCCCCCCCCCCCCCCCCCCGCCCCAAAAACTTCTTCAATTATGCCCGAATGATACAGTGAAACCTACCTCCTATATTTTGAAGTAGTATTGCACTGGCAGCCATCATCTGGAGGCAAATAAAAAGAAAGAGGATGCGCTGATTTTGTTAAATGTTTTCATTTCACTACCAGAAAGAAGAAAACAAATGCTAGAATTTACATGGTGCTCTTAGCAAAAGATCAAAGGAATTGCACATAGCTTTTTAACCCAGAGCATTGGGCATACTTTTAATCTAATTTTTGTCAATTTAAATTATCAGTGTACAAATCCTTAGACTACTTGACAAAACATCTGAGAACAATGAATTTAAAAAAATATATTTTAAAAATTGTTCCTTTCCCTTGCCCTTTATCACAACGTTGACCGTAATTTGAAATTTCATTTGCAAACATGGGTACCCCTTTCATGCCTTTCTTGTGGGCGGGGGAGGAGTTTAAAGAAAAAATCACACAAAATGTGGAATGTGGCAAAACTCTTAACACACAAAGTAGGTAATGCAATTCACAATTTGGCATATAAGCATTCCAACTCTTACCTTGCCTGGAATTTTGAACGCAAACAAGCCGACTTCTTCATAGGACTTGACTCCGGTCAACACGCACATCTTGAGTAGGAGATGAATCGAGAAATCTGCCAAGACAGCCACTGTAACTAATAAGAAACTGCAAAAAAAAAATTCAAAAAAAAATCACAGTTAGGATTTTTAGAGTGTAATTTAAGGCATAAATGTGGTTGGACAAAATGAAAAAGCAGAATTAAATTTGATCACATGCATAGGGTTGCACTCTTTGCACTTACAGTACAAAATTGGACCCAGTGCGTTCATTTTTATTTTGACAAATATAGTGGTGGACAGAAATAAGCCAGCATCCAACCATACTCCACCCTCTGGTTTTGTTCCATTGTTCACCAGATTTCTGTGGTATCCACGCAGGACAAACCAATCAAATGAATCCAATTCAACAACATTTTAACTTCATTGTCCTGTTAGTCAAAATGTAAAAATTATGCATTACTACATAGACCTACACTGGTTGCATATAGTTTAACAAGGTGAAGACATGGTATCACAGAGTTGCCATCCCAGGGTTAAAATGAAGCATGTAACATCAAAATAATATCGTTTCGGTTTGCAGTACACCATGTGGTAATAACTACTGCTGAGAAGATATTTAGTTCTGAAAAGAACTTGTCCTGCTTATTATCAACTTTCGCTAAGTAGTTTTTTGTTCTGATAAAAACAGTCCTGCTTTAAGTTCTAAAAGACCTTATCTTTGGTCTCAACGTTTCGACTAGCCTGCTCTAGTCATCGTCAGGAGACTGAAGAGAGTTGGAGATGCTACTCCTTAAGAAATGATACCGATACTCCACCATGCAAAGCTTCAAATCTTATGTCAAAATAAATAAGTCACCATTAATTGACATTGGGCTGAAGTTTCAAATTTGTTTGCATGCAACAAGAATGTACCACTGCTTTACAGCAGTGCCATTTGTGGCATTTTTTTCATTTAATTTTTTTTTTTTTAGGGGGGGAGGGGGCTAAAGACATTTTGGTTGCTCATTGAAGAACAGGGAATTCTTACGTGAAGAGAACAATTCCACTCTTTGCCATAGCAAAAGACAGTCCCAGAATGCCGCTGCCCAAGATGGCGTTCATCAAATTGAACACTGACATGCCGAAGGAGGAACGTCGACCCAAGTCATGTTCATCTGGTGCAGGGACATTCTCCTGTACAAGAAAAAAGATAATTCATAAATAGCGCATTAGGATGACAAGTCAAATACAAATTCAAAGTGAAAGTAGATTTTTAAACTGCATTTATAGTATTAAGATGACATGAATTTGAACCCACATGTATCATATTTGTCCAAGATAAATGATTTATAGGGAAAGAATGTAGAATCCAGATGTCACTTCTTTGGTTGTGTACAAAGTTTGTGGAGAACTTGAGTTGCATGCATTTTTAAAGTGATTCAAACAAAAATGGAAATGTTTCTCAGTCCCAGATTCATGTCTTTTACACATTTTTGTGATGACTGACCTTCATTGAGATAATATATGATTGAAAAGAGTGTAGTGGCTTCAGGATGCAACGATCTTTCCGATTTATAGCACACGTAGAATGGTCCAAATACAGGTTCTTTTCTATAGGCACAGGAAAAAAAATTTTACGGATTGACAAAGACTGTGATAATTTTCACACAAAAAGTTCAATTTTGCAGATTTTGTTTGTATTAAAATTTTGCAAGTTTGGCCTATTTCAAATTAAAAAAAAAAACAACTCATTGTTAATTAATCAGTGAACTTCAGCAGGAAAACTGCCTTTAGTAATTGCGAACTTTGTATTTGGACCAATTTATTCAATGCCACTATTGTCAGAACAACACGTTCACTCCATTTATCCCCCCCCCCCCAAAAAAAATTGTCCATGCACAGACACAAACATGACACTGACAGATATGCAGCCATAGTAGTAGGCCTAATTCTCATTTTAAGAGATGGGCTAAAATAAATAATCCTAATCATGCTAATTTTGCCTTGCCAATGTATTGCCTGATCTTTAAGCTGTGCATCAAAGCATTGATACATGTTGTTTACAAGCAAATTCACAAATGGCCCGGGCTACGTACACCATCAGCGTTTGCAACAAGCGGTGTGTTTATCGACCCAGCTGGCATGGCTGGCCAAAATATCTCCTCCACTGACGTGTTGAATGTGTCAGCCTCCTCGACAGCATAACGTCTGTGCTGATGGCCGGTTATGCCCGGCGATCGCGAGCGAACGATATCCATCTACGGGAAATTCAGAAGCAAATTTGAACGAAAAAAATACTAAAGCAATCTGGGCATCACTCGGATCTTCCAAACAACTTTACAAAACTGACACTTCAGTCTTCACCATCGCATCGTCACGAGTGCAGTGAATTTATATGCACAAAGTTGACGTGAACCACACACGCTACACGATAACAATAAGAAATCCTAACAAGACTGGTTCTGTCATATTTTGCTTTTTTTTTTGCCTGGATAGTGTAATGGATGATGTCTAGATGCCAGACCAAGTGATAAACTACAGTGGCTTTGAAAGAACGTCCTTTACTGTAACGTGATCTGTTTATTGGGTCATTGAAATCACTTCCAGATCAAATTCTGATCAAAACTTACAAAATAGAAAGCACTAAAGAGAAGTATGGGGTAAAGATTCGCTCCTTCCTGTGTCACATGTTTAATACTGTGTCCACTAAACGCCTCCGTTGTTACCACATGAACGCACCTCAGACTTTTACAACTCTAATTAGCTGCTGGATTGTTCGCATACTGAAGATAAAAACGATTGGACGCGCGCCACTAACGCCACCTAACATACGATTTCAATGAGTGGAACGTCATGCAGTGACTTTGTCAAGTTTAGTTGTTGGAAGTGTTGGCAACCTGTAAACAATCCATCATGGCGGCACCTGCAGATGAGAAAGAAAGTGCAGGTAAGTTTGCAAAAATGTGCTCTAATTCTTGAAGGTTTCATGAAATTTATGAATTGAAATGCAGAAATGTAAAATCAGAGAAAGAAACCAGCAGGTTGGCTTGCCCATGTCATCTGAAACCCTGGAAAGAAGAAAAACACGACAGTTCGTTATGTTCAATTTTTTTCATAATTCATGAATCATGAACAAAACAAAACACATAGCCGGACATGATACTTTTACTAGCACTGATAGACATAGTCTCATAATCATATTTTGACCGCAAATGACTGCATTGGACGTGGTAGTTAACATTTGTAAATTGTAACATATAACCCAAGTTACTAATACTAGTGATGTTTACGCTTAGAGATGAAAGTGCAGTCGTGATAAAACTAAGCACCATTTTTTTTTTAAATATGTACAATAAATACAATAAAGACAATAAACTGTGATAAACAAGAAATAAGCATAGGCCTAATCAAAAAATTAACAAAGTGTGTATTCATTTTGCATTTCTGTGAATTATAATTCTCTAATTAGAATCACTGCTGGCCGAGACACAAAAGAAGATAAGTGATGCTTTTGACATCTTTGACCATGAGTCGAACAAAACTGTGGATGTCAGGTAATTAAAATAATATTATGAGTAAATCTTTATTAAAAGATACAAAAGTCTCCTAAAATCTTTCCCCGGAAAGAAAAGTTTCCTACTTTAGCTGAAGTCCCAATCTGTATTTATTTATTTTTTTGCAGCAAACATGCAGGTGTTAACTTGAACTTTTTTTTTTTTTTTAATTTTTTTTAGCCATTTTTTTTAAATTTTTTTTTTAGCCATTCCATTGTATATCTGATGTTTGTCTCAAGGAAATTGCTTGTATTTAAGCAAGGATATAACTTACAATAGAACAGCTATACTGCCAAATTTGTATTGGCCTATACAATGTGACTTGATGTAATTGTGATTTTAATATTGCAAACACTTCTTGGCATTTAATAGCAAATTGTTGATGAGATTCAAATTTTAGTAACTACATAATGAGATTCTTGTGTCTTACTGCTTCAAACCATTGTTATGATCTTATGTGAAAAAAATGCCATGCCAAAAAAGTTTTAAAAATTAGAAATGAAATTGTAAATTAAAAAAACTGATTATGAAATAGCCTGTCTCTTGTCATTAAGTTTTGAAAAATCATTTCTTGTCTTTATTTTATGCCCCTTTTCAGAGAGGTAGGAACAATCATCAGATCGCTCAATTGTTGCCCAAGTGAGGGCGAGCTTCATGACTTGTTGGCCGAGATGGAAGAAGAGGAGCCGACGGGATACATCCGCTTTGATCGCTTCTTGCAGACCATGACAGAAGTGCTGATGGCTAGAAAGTGAGACCCTTCCCTTGTCCATCACAAGTCCTTACAAGTCCACACAAGTCCATCACAAGTCCTCACAAGTCCACACAAGTCTATCAAAAATCCTCACAAGTTCATCACAGATTCTCACTTAAGTCCAAAAGGTCCTCACAAGTCCTCACAAAACCTCGAGAATCTGTGGCAAGGCTTCATAATCCCATCACAAGTTGATCACAAGTCCTCACACATCCTCACACATCCTCACACGTCCTCACACGTCCATCACAAGTCCTCACAAATCCACTGATCACAAGTCCTCACAAGTCCATCACAAGACCAGCACAAGTCATCCATTCTTAAGTCAAGTCACAAACTTGTGACAAAAGCATCCCTTTGTTGTTGTTCATCTCCCGTAACTTTGAAAAGTAATGGACTGGAACGGGGTTTGAACCTGTGACCTCTGATTAAGCTGCTCCGGTGCTCTACCAGCTGAGCTATCCAGCCCAATGTTAGCAGTCCCCCATCTTACCACTTTGTTCAAGGGGCTCTATTCAGAAGCCATATAACTTGTGAAAGAACTTGTGATTTATTTTGAACGGACTTGTGATGGTCTTGTTATAGACATCCAAAAAGGGGTGAAGCCCCTCCCACATCCTCCTTCCCCATCCATCAAAATCATTCAGATTTTCTAATAAAATCATCCTTTTTTTTTCTTAGTAATATTAAGCTTAGGGGTGACCGCCAGAAATAATTTGAACTAGATGGAAAACAAGTTTTTTCAACAATCAAATAATGAATTTGTTATCTAGGTTTAAGCCATCACCTGAGGACCAGTTGCAGAAGGCATTTGAGGTTCTGGACACAGACAAGAAGGGATATCTTACTGTCGAGGAACTTACAAAGTGCATGACCGAGGAGGGTGAGTATATTGCATTGTATTGGCTGTGTGCAGAAAGTTCGGAAATCTTGTTGGAGTGTTTTTCTCTACTACCATTATTATCATCTCTACGCGCATCTATTTCAAACATTGTCAAAGTGTGTTGCCTCATCAAATCTGAGGCTGTGTTGTCACTCTATTGGTGGTAATAATAATAATATTTTTTTATGTCATTGCTTTTTCTAGCGGAGCCGTTCACCCAAGAAGAGCTGGAGGAGATGTTATCAGCGGCAGTGGACCCAGACAAGGGGGTCATACTATACAAGGACTATGCATCACTCATGGCGGTGGATGAGACTGCATGAGAGTTGCACAGAGTTTCATTTTGTAAATATCTTGTAAAAATTACGTTTAACACTTTTAACCCATTAATTCCTGTAATGCCCCATCTGCCCAGCCTCTTACTCCCTGTACCACCCTAAACCATCCTGCCTGTTACTCCTTATATACTGCCCCAAACTGCCCCGCCTGTTACTCCCTGTACCGCCCAGACCATCCTGCTGGTTACTCCTTATACTGCCCAAAACTACCCTAGCACTGTAAGGTTTTATGACTTCACCAGATCAGGGAATAAATACATTGTAGTACAATGTACTACAATACCCAAGGCTGCTTTTATAGGAAACCACCACTTCTTAATTTGTTTGCGGCTGGGTGACCAGGAAAATTCCTAGCATGTGGTCTGTCCGAAAATTTGTCGTCATGATTCCTCCCTTTTAAATTGATCCAGCACTGCCCATGTTCCAGTGGGACATTGTGTTTCAAAACAGAATTGGGATATCAAACCTTGTGTAAAGGAACATAGGCTCATTTTCTTCATCCTCTATCTATCGACATTATTTGGGCGAAAGAAGCTGTCAAACTTTGGCACTGCAATGGGTGAAGAATCCCAATGTTGATTCCATCACAGTTCATTAACAAGTCAATCTCAAGCCGTTCAGTCCGGAGGCCTAGTCACAAGCTAGGCAAGTAGACTCAGCAAAGCATTCCTTACAAATGGGCTTGTGATATGCTTGGGACTGGATTTGAGATGGACTTGTGAAATCCTTACCCGTTCAAGAAAATTTGAGGCGGCTGGGAGAAAATTTGGTGATGTTCACTTTTTGTTTAAGTATGTTCATTAGAACAGAGTTGTAACAATTTTTTTTAAGGATGAAATGACATTTTCCCACCGTTGACACAGTAAGCATAAAAGACTTGAGTCTTACAATTGGCAATTTTCGATCCGTAAATTTATTTACAACAAAATACGTTGAATTTCATTTCCTTGTCTTTTTTTTATAATTTGAAATTCTTTGTTTCAGTTGCACTCTAAAGCTAAATTGGACAAAAATTTACAGATAGATTTGAAGGTTTCTGATAAAAAGGAACCTTTTCCTTGTAACACAAAGTAAGCTGTCGAGAATACCAAGGCAGTTAATTTTGGAAACAAATAAACACACAGTGGAACACAAATAAACACACAGTGGAACACAAATATAAGGCCAAAAATAAAAAAACCACTTGTGTTGCTCTCATCTGACCAACCAAAAACTCAGGAAATCTCTGGTGTTGTTTTGGGTGGTTTTTTTTTTTCACTTGAAAAAAAAAAGTAAGTTGACTTTAACCTTATCGTTACTGTTTCTTTTTAATGACATAACTTTGTATTTCGTTACAAAACATACATACCTAAATAGTAGTATAGTTCAAATTTACTGTACTTTGTACGAGCAACCGAGGACTAGTGCATGTTGTGTGATGTACTGCATACATTGTATAAATGTGTACATGCAATGAACATTGTATCGCATACATGTACACAGTCTAGTTGGGGCGTGCAGTACATGTAGCCTAAACATTTCATGTACATTGGTAAAGGGGAACTGGTATCGAATAAAGGGTAGGCCTATATATGTGAATTATATGTATAAACCACCCCCCCCCCCAAAAAAAAATCCCAGACTGACCGACCCTCCTGATATTTTTCATGTGAGGGCAAAACAACAATTTTTTTTTTGGCCTGATGAAAATCTTGGCATACACAAAAATAGCATTTGTCCCAACAACTCAAAATTGAGTTTTCGTCCGAGCAGTTTTTGTGTCTAATCGTGCTTTCTGCACATATTGTCCATCCATGGTGCAGACATTTGGTTGTCAAATCCTTGGTCTTTTTTTTTCTTCGTTAAAATAGTGTTCTCCTGTGTATAATAACATGGTGGTACCACAAACCTGCCAGTATCAATTAATGTTTAAACTGTGCAAACCGTACAATCGTAATTTGAATTTTTTTTAACAATCAGTTGTGTGTAAAATAAATCAACTTCTATGTTATTAAAACATCTGAGCAATACATGTAATTACATTCAACCCATTTCATTTGTTGAGTGTCGCAGTGTGCTTTTTGTACAAAAGAGACCCAGTAAAGTGCCATTCAATTTGGGTCTTATAATCTCATTAAAACATTAGTTTACCACAGTTAACATGGGTCAAGTCAAGCGTTACATTAAAGAGCAAGTTCGGGCAAGGACCATTAGTCTACTAGTGGTTGATATGTCATTTTTGCGACATAACTTACGCCTGCACACTAATAGCAACATGCGAACGTCTCTAGTCGAACGATTGTCAAAACACCACAAAACTTCTTGGTCCTGGCTCCCTGCTGTGTGTTATGATGGCCGTGGCTATTGGTAACCAGTGAATGAATCGTGCCCCTAGCTCCGGTTCCAAATAGTCGACTAGAGTAGGCCAACCATCATGCGTTCCAGTGAAGTCAGTCAAACTACGGTTAACCATAGTACTTGCCCGAACTTGCTTTTGGATTCGTCTACAAGATCATTTGGTCTGATATCCATATAGTCAATAGAGGACGCTTTGGGCAGATTTGATATACCGCAGCACTGTACAATCATGCATCCCTGTTGGGCTAAAGCTTCGAGAATGTGGGTTCGCTCTTCTGCATAGCTGCAGAGATGGCTTTCATCAAGTCTTCACTCTGTAACATGCTTGCATTCCACGTCGTCTGTGAACAAAACAAAAAAATGACACATTTATTTCTTCAGATAATTTACATAAAACCAATCGACTTCAAGGGCCATTCCTGACAATCCCCAAGGAGAAAACCACAGGCAAACTTAAATTGTGTACACTTATTCTGAGGGTTTATGGTGGATTTCAACAAATTCCAAGACGCATATTAAATTTTAAAAATGAAAAGTAGTGCTCCAAACATTGCTAACTTTGTAGTGACACACTGTGAGTTTGTGTGGGATAAGACACTGTGTAATCTCTGCATGAGGCAATACTGATTTCCAGGTTAAATTTTAGCAGTTTTCCACACAGAATAAGCACTAAAACAAATTCAAGGTCTTTCCATGGTTTGCCATGACCGCTAAAACCCTCATATAATTGTTTTTCGACTCTTTCCCCATTTAAGTTGTTCTCCCACCCCCCTTCTCTGTCAAACCTTAGGATCCATCTCAAGAATTTGGATACCATGACCCAGTTTTACAGATTTGCTAAGCAGAATATAGTGCTTACCAAATTTATGAGCTAAGCAAAAATCAACTGAGAACCAGTCACAATCAATACAGGTTGCATGTCATTTTGGCTGGTAACCTGTTTTTGCTTAGCAAAATATGTTCTGTGCTTAGCAAACATGGCAAATGTCTAAGCTTGGCAGCTTCATGAAACTGGCTCCTGTTCACCAAGTCAACAGTGCCTTACCACATCATTTAGACCATCTGGTACACCATGGTCTCTGGAAAACAAAAGGCTAGCCTTGGAGGTCTGTACAGCGATGGGGCTCCGGCTTGCGATCAGGGAGGCGATTTCCATGGCGCCCTCCAGCATCGCCTCTCTCGTCTCAAAGATACCACTACAGAGTGAGGAACGTGCAGATATGAAGATAGACTAATCCAAATCACTGTACATTCATGAAAGCCCCAAAATTGCAGCAAACCTTAATACGCTGAGAAGGTGTGATGGCACCTCCTCCCTGAGTCAGGTTCACTTTCTTGACAAGGGTTCACCCCCATCCCTTAATGCTCATTACATGCATGTTTAACAAGCTTGATCACCTTAAAAAAAAATTACAACATGTTTTAATGGAACATTTTCACAAATTACTACCTGAAAATGGTTACTATCTTTCAGCAGATTATCACCACACTAGTTAGTAGTTACAACCGCAGTGCTCATTTTTCGCTTCAAGGATGAGAATCAAGCAAATTATGAAACAGATTCACAACAGCCATAGCGAAACCAAGGTGTTCACTGGGCCGTTGCAGTGTGCTTGAATCAGTAACCACGGCTGTATCGAGTTAAATTCTGAGTGATATATCGACTACACCAACGAATTGGCTCGGGTACGCAAGGTAAATGCATGTATTACTTTCCCACGACAGAGCCGGCACTCCTTGTGACCCATGGGTTCTATGCACAACAGATTCCGCAAGCTGCATTTTGACGGTTGAAAATGAACAGCATTTTTGTGTGTTTTTCCCGCACCAATGGACACAAAACATTGAACTGCTTAGTAGAAAGACGTCAGCTATAAACACCCCCTACATGGGTCCATTTCATGAAATTATAAAAAAAAAAATGCATATGATCCTATGTACCTTTAAACGTGAGCCATGTACAAGTCCAATGATTACATTTTCCTAGTGAACAAATTTTGATTTTAGAAGATTTTTATCCAAATCAATATACCTGAGATTTTGCAAACATCCAAATATATTTCTGAAAATGCCTTATCAATTTTAAAACTCTGTCAATCAACTTGTCCAGGTTCCAACAAGGAACAAGCTCTGTTTCAGAATACGTGTTGGAAAATAAAAACAAGACCATTCTGAGTTTTGAGAAGTTCCACAAAGCTGTGATTTCAATTTATTATGAACACTGACCTGACAAGTCCCCTCTCTCTCGCTTCATCGCTGCTGAACTTTCTGGCTGTGTACACGATCTCTCTCAGCCAACTATCGTTGCCAATGATCTTGGGAAATCTCTGCAGTGTTCCTAGATCGGCAGCAAGTCCCAGTTCTACTTCCTAAAAGACAAGAAATTACAGAGCATGAAAACAGAAGTACAACACAGGAAATGGTTTCAGCAAATCATTCTTCCATTTCAAAACGATTTTCAAATAAACCACAAACAGAAACTGACTTGTTGCATTATAATAGCTTTTTAACAGTTGAAGAAATTGACTCAGACTAGAGCTGGGTTTGAACTTACGACATCTGGTGTATTTGAATAAAAAGCTGTATCCTCTATACGAGTGATCTCCCACTTGCTATTTCCCAGGTTTGCAGCATTGCTAATGTTGCTAGTATCGTGACTTTGGGCGCGATCCCTGGCTACATGGCATACAAGGGCTTGTGGCTTCTGACTAGTTCCCCTTGAACAGAGACATTGACAAAATGGGGAACCACCAACGTGTAGGGCTGGATAGCTCAGTTGGTTGAGCACTTGTATGGTAATCAGAAGGTTGCGGGTTCAAATCCTACTGCAGTCAATTTCTTTTGTCAACTTTTTTAACAAAATTTAAATGACTGATTAATGTAAATTTTAATATTGGGTTTAATCTTGCACCGATTTTTACGTTATTTCTTTGTGAGAGCATTTCCAAAGTGAGGCAAATTATGCATTGAATTTTGCTGGTCCCAGAGGGCCAGCCTAGTGTCCTCTTTGTACCTTTCTTATTGACTGACAAACTCACTAACTGTCACTAGTGAGTCAGGCAGTGCTATTGTATAGGGTTACCCTGAGTGGGCTAAATCCGACCCATTGTGTAGACCCATTGTGTAGACCAGATGCATGAAAAGTCTCCAGGACACTGAATAGGATGATGTGCGTGCTGGGACCAGCTTCTCTATAGTTGCCTAGTCTTGTTTCAAGATCATGGCAAGATATTCCCATATTGACTCACCTTGATTTGGAACCAGGCATCCTGTGTGCACAGTCGGATATCACAAGCAGTGATCATGTCAAGTCCCCCGCCTATACAGCCTCCATGGACTGCTGCAATGACAGGCTTCAGGCTCTGTGTATATGATAAGACAAACATGAGGAAATCAGGAGCGGGGAATTATCAGATGAGAAATAGAGTTGTATTGAAGTCCACAACTTGGGTATAAGGTGGTGCCAAGGCCTTGATAGTTATAAATATAATATTTATTATACACATTTTTCGAAAATCTTTAAAACCTGCCGCCATACGACCCATGTCTGACCACGGAGCACAGCCAGATATCGCAAGTGTTGATTTTTGCGGAGGGAGGAAAGCCAGAGGGCCCAGAGAAAAACCCTTGTGGCACAGGAGAGAATCAACGAACAACTCTACTCACATTATGGTCCGAGCCGGGAATCAAACCCGGGCCACAGTGGTGAAAGGCGAGCACTTTACGCACTAGCCACCCATACTACCCTTGATTTTTACCCCTTGAATCTTAACCCTTGATTTTTTAACACTTATTTGTGAGTCTATATTCTGGTTCTGATCGCTAGCTCCATTTTGGGTTGAAAGCTGCCCTTGAGATGCTGAAACCTATAACCATACGGGTTACCATATAAAATGCAACAATATCTTTGGTTTGTCATTCTCCCAATGTAAATATATGCATATCACATAACCAAACCTCCTATGCATATGTTTTGCGTCAAGTTGTCCTTTCAGTCAAAATCAATCAAGTGACTGTTTTCAACAGTTAAAAGCTCCCAGCCTACATGAAGCAGGATTGAATTGCGTTGACTGATTATATAACTTGATACAGCTGTGCTTTGACTGTAGGTGATTGACAAGACAGCTGTGCCACCAGTTTCCTGCTTTTACCTGTTGACTGAATTTGACTAGTCAGAGTGCTTGCATGAAATATGATCTGACTGTTTGTAACTAGTACAAGGCATGGCGGGGAAGTAGATGGAATTTTTGACCGTCTGTGGCTGTTTAAACAGTAGGAGGGTTGATCTAAACAGAGGCTTCACCTCGCCTGCTTCACAGGGTTGGAATGATATATAAATAAGGATTACTTCGTGCTTAGCGTAACAGTCCAGCAATAATCATCTCCTCTGAATACTAGCAAGTACTCATACATGCCATATGAAGGTTGTCCCACTGCTATTAAAATACATGCTATAACATTAACAGCAGTCAAGTTTGATAATCATTAATCTCTTTTCTACCTTTTCCATGACTGTGTATGACTCCTGCATTTCAGACACCTTTTGCTTCAGGGCCATAGCTTTACGTCCAACCTCCAAGTCACCAGAGAAGAGACCCATGGTATCCATCAGATCTAGACCTGTTGTTTAATATGAAAGGATATACTTCAAGAATTTGAGAAAAAAAAGTGGGAAAACTACAAATTTTGGACAATTGATGGTTGCTCATATTTTTATTTACAATATTTTCAGTTCAATGGTTCACACCTTGCCTTGGGGTTCAACATTTCACTGCGAACCCTAAAATGTCTAAAATCTCCTTGCCAGGGACAAATTGCTGAAATTCTCCAACTATCTGTCAAATTTCAGAAATGCCAATGATTGTGCAAAAGTCCCCCCCCCCAAAAAAAAGAGAGTAAACTTCAGACATATTCGTAGTGTTCATGATCAGGCTTTGACACCTCATCACATACAAAATTACCATAGCTTTTATGTGAGAATATTACTGAATTGCACTGAAATCTGAAATTATGCCAACATTGGCATGAGTTCAGTTTGGTTTCAGAAAGAAATGCTTGACAACACTTCGGTTGGTGTGGGTCTCCCCCAACTCAAAATGGTACATTGCACACGTATCAACCTAATATTTGATTGTAGAGTTAACTGCCCCGATCAGATGGGGAAAAATGAGCAATCAACATTGTGCCAATATTGTCTCTGATAAGCATAATTTTAGAGTTAAAACATTGCCTTAAAAGGTACTCTTTTATGACCCATACCTGCAGTAAAAATTTTCCCAGCTCCCGTCAGCACAACCACCCTGCAATCGCCATCCACAGCCAACTGCCTGAAACATTCCCTCATTTCTCTGAAAAGATTCAAACAATTTCAATAGCAGGTTACACCCAAACATCGTGTCATTTTTATTGTCATCACAGGTGCAGAAACCCAAAGACATTATCTTTGAACCCTCCCCCTATGCTAACATACATTCTGTACCATGTTGTCCTTTCAGTCAAAATCAATCAAGTGACTGTTTTCAACAGTTAAGAGCTCCAGCCTACATAAAGCAGGATTGACTGGCTGTGACTGTTTATATAACTTGATACAGCTGTGCTTTGTCTGTAGGTGACTGATAAGACAGCTGCGCCACCAGTTTCCTGCTTTTGTCTGCTGACTTGATTTAACTAGTCAGAGTGCTTGTTTAAAATATGATCTGACTGTTGGCGACTAGCCTGTGTAAAAGGTATGGCAGGGGAAGTGGATGGAATTTTCTACTGTTTAAAGATATAGTCCATCATTTGTAATTTGTGCATTTTGTTTGTTTGAAGCAACAAAAGTGCTCAAAATCTAAAGAAGGGTACTGAACAACTAACCTGATGAAGTTTCAGCTCAGCTTCAGCTGTATATTCCGAGAAAAACAGCATTCTATGATCTCAATTTCAAATCAAAAGTTGCTGAATCATGTTTTGAGACACGTTCTCACTGAGCCGATTGCAGCTACGCGAAAACGAACTACTAATTCAAATTTCCTACGGTGCGTCTTAAGAAGCACCGTTGGAAAGGCCTTCTTTCGTTGATTACTTCAAAATGACAGCTTGCCAGAAAGAATACTTTCACAGGGAGTTTAATCCCCTTTACTATCTTTCAACCAAGTATGTTTTTCAACAATAATTACGCCAGTTACTTTTCGGATAGCTGCAAATGATGGACCATAGCTTTAAAGAATAGGAGGGTTAAAGGGGAACCAAGCCCCATGTGTACTGGCTGAGTCTTACCAAAAAATTGCCCAACTTCTGGTCGATTTTTAAAGGATCTCGGACGGCTAATGGTTGAAGAAATTTAAAATGCTAGAAAAATGCATACACCACTCCCCCATAGGATTTTCGCTCAACCTACAATCTAAACATTGCAATCTGGTACCTCCTTAGTTACATTCAATTATGCTCAACTGGGGAAAAAAAATAACAAGGATTTCAGCCCCCTGGATCTGCCACCTGAATGAGGCTCACCTGTAAAATGTCTGGTTCATGGCATTTCTTTTCTCAGGTCTGTTCATCTCCACTTGCTTGACATAATCCTTTGGCTGGGTCACTGCCAGTGTCTCATAGTTGTAGTTGAGTGGTGAGTCGGAAGACATGTTTCGCAACAGCACAGCTCTCGCTCCTAAACTGTTACCTGAAATGGTTAACATGGATCAAAATTTTGATAAATACATGTACACTATCCCTTTCACATACCTCTTCATTCTGTATACTACGAGATGAGTTGGGGCGGGGCAGGGTAGGGTTGGTGTTGGGCCCGTGGGGGAATGCTAGGGGGTGTTAATTCATGAATGAATGATACACCTTATTTACGACCAATTAAAAAAGACCAAAAAAATATTATTTTTCCAAGGCAAAACACAAATTTGGGTTTGAATTTGAAATAACTGATCCTCAAACTTAAGGTGTCAAATCCAATTAAATTAAACCTTCTATTCATGTTAATACGATTAGCCCAATAGGCCTACAATGTTGGGCAAGTATTATTGACTTTATGTAATCAATTTTTTAAGTGACTTTGCCTTTCAATCATAAATTCATAATAGGCCCTACTGGAGACTGCTTTCCAAATCAAAGGAGCCCTCTAAGCTAAAATAATATTTAAAATAAAATAGTTGATATTAAAAATAAAATAAATTACAAAAATTACAATTGGTTTTTTTTTTTTAGTCTCAACATTTTTCAACATATTTGCAATGACCATGGAGGAACCTTCCTCCATGCAACGACTGAACATCGTTGGGGTTACTTCCAGAAGTAGCCCCATAAATGTGGCCAATTTACTGGACTACCTGACCTCCATAAACATAGGCCACACTTCCACATGTACAAAAACGTGTCGAACTTTGTCAAATTTTGGGTAATCCTTACTTTTAGGACACCTCTATTTTGTACGAGTTCTGTTCAAAACTGACTTTTTCAGATGACTGTCCAGTACCAAAGTGACTTTTGCAGGCTACAGCAGTCTTTTTTTCTTCAAACTCATGTTAGTTGTAATTTTGAAAGCACTTTCAAAGAAAATGTGACTAAATTCTAAATTTTTTTGCAGTTCGCCACCTTGCTTTTTTAATATATTTTCTGTTTGTCATCGTCATCTTTTACCCCTCATAAATCAAAGCCCTGTCCTCTTTCTACAAAATTAAACCTGCTGATATTCAAGAGGTGTCATTGCCAAATGTTCAAATGTGCCACGAAATATCAGAATGTCACTTTTGATTGTCATTTAGTCAGTTGTTTTGGTGAGTCTTTTAACCTTATAAAGGAAAGGGGTCCTAAAGGTAAGGATTACCAAATTTTGATTTTCACATTTAGGCTTAGTTAAGTTTGTAGGTTTTTTTGCTTTAGAAGCATACTCACCCTCTTTATAGGCTAATCAGAAAGTGCTGCCTTTTTCAGATGTCTAATTTTTGTGAAATTTCATGTTGAAATTTTGACACGCAAACGTGTGCAAATGAATCTGGAAATTTCACGAAAAATAGACATCTGAAAAAGGCAGAACTTTCTGATTAGCCTATAAAGAGGGTGAGTATGCTTCTAAAGCAAAAAAAACCTACAAACTAAGCCTAAATGTGAAAATCAAAATTTGACAAAGTTCGACACGTTTTTGTACATGTGGAACTGGAAGTGTGGCCTATGTTTACGGAGGTAGTCAGTGGTAGTCCAGTAAATCATGTAAATTGTCCACATTTATGGGGCTATTCCAGAAGTACAGTCGAGTCTCGTTATAACAAACTCGTTCGGACCTAGCCAAATTGTTTGTTATATCAGAATTTTGTATTAAGAGAAACGTCAGTCCCATTCATTGTGCATATAAATGCACAGTCAGGTCAGGACAACATGTCAGGACCAAGGATTTATGTTTGTTATAACTAGCTGGAGTTACCCAGCCCTAAATTTTATCATTGGGTACCCAGCCCTAAATTTTATCATTGGGTTGTCAACCCAATGATAAAATTTAGGTCTGGGTAACTCCAGCTATGTTATAACCAGAATTTTGTATTAACAGAGTTTGTACTAATGAGAGTTGACTGTAGAAGGCTTCTCTCTAATTCTAGAAGTTCGTTGGGGTTAGAAATGGTGAAAGAGTGGCGTTGGGATACCGAATTCTCATGGAAAAGTGTGTGGCCCGTGCGCGTAACTTAACCCTACCCAACCTTAATACTAGTAATAGCGCAGCGTGTCCAGCACAGCCCGCAGCCGTGGGGCGCGCCGCTATACGGCGCGGCGGCCGAGTCTGCGAGCGCAAAGCACCAATCGAACTCCTGATCGAGCTCCCGGTCTCAAAGTCCCTGGTCCTACTTCGAAATAAAAAGGAATATCACACAACATCCATACAACACATAAAGGGTCATACATACCGCTAATTCTACTTTGAAGAACCTGAAATAATGCCCTTTGACACGATTTTAATGCCATCTTTCAAGTACCGATATCGCGCAATGTCGGCGGTTTGCCGGCACTTGTACTTTTTACTTTGCTCCTTGAGCTTGTCGCTGGTACGTACATGTGGCAAGCATTCACAATGCACATTCAATATAGAGGCTGGGTACCAGCTCTTTGATAAAGGTCCCATTTTCATTATGCTAGGCCTAGGCCGGGTGCATTTGGCTGGTTAATGATTGATGGGCCGGAATTTTGATCAAAAATAGCTTTACTTATTATGGTGTTTTTTTTTCAGAAACCGCACCCTAAGTTGAATATTTACTTATTTAGTTCGTGCTAACAGCTGCTGGTTGTGTTTTTTTTAGTTCTTAAGCACTGCATTCACCAGCCATTCCCAGCCAAGCAGTCCTGCCAGTGTTTAATAATATTAATACACTGTTCTAGTTGGCAGACCAAGACACAAGATCAGTTTGAACTTTAAATTGATAATTGATCAGACATAAGGTGAATATAGATTTCAGCATGGCTGACTTTGAATCTGATGGGACAGGACTTGCTACAAATGAAACCAGTGGAATTTGGACCAAATTCGGCCTAGTTCTGGGCATAGGAACTGTCTGCCTGCTGTTTTTCAGACGGTATTTCCACGGTGCGAAATGTCAGAGCCTAGCCCAACTGACTGGCAAAACTGTCATCGTAACGGGGGCCAATACGGGGATCGGGAAAGCCACAGCGCTGGACCTGGCCCGTCGACACGCCCGGGTCATCCTGGCTTGTAGGGACGTTCAGAAGGCGAAGCAAGCTGCAGACGACATTCAGCACTCCACTCACTCCCAGCAGCTCGTGGTCAAGCATCTGGACCTAGCCTCCTTGAAATCCATCAACAAGTTTTGTGATGACATCCTCAAGACCGAGCCGCAACTGGACATTCTCATCAACAATGCCGGGGTCTCCGGGCTGCCCAAGCTGACCAGGACAGAGGAAGGGTTGGAGATGCAAATGGGAGTGAATCACTTTGGACCCTTCCTCCTGACCAATCGGCTTCTCGGTCTCCTCAAGAAATCCTCTCCCGGTGCCCGCATCGCCATTGTGTCCTCTTCACTCCACCCAACGGGGAAGATTGACTTTGCCAATCTCAACGCGGAGAGGGGCTACAAACAGTGTCAGACCTACTGCGACAGCAAACTGGCCAATGTGCTGTTTGGGCAAGAGCTTCACCGTCGTTTGGAGTTGGAGAAAGCGGGTGTGTCTGTCTACACCCTTCATCCTGGGGTCATCAACACTGAACTGAACAGGCACATGATACATCCACTTCTCCTGAAGTTCTTTCTCCGTCCACTGCTTGGGCTCTTCTTGAAGACCCCGACCCAGGGAGCTCAGACAACCATCTATTGTGCCGTTGCTGGCGAGCTGGAAGGGTTGAGCGGCCGTTACTATAGCAACTGTAAGGAGGAGCCATTTCCTGCGGTGGCATCGCGAGCTGACGAAAGCGTTGCTAAGAAACTGTGGGAAGTTAGTGAAAGGCTTACAGGCCTTAAAGAGGACTAAAGATGAGTTACAATACAACACTGCATGATCGTGAACTTTTGTAGACATTACTTAAAAGTAACGGAAGTGTAAGCCCAGATTTAGAACCTCAGTTAACTTTAATTAGTTCTCCCCACTTACCTGTTGACATCTTTAAGATTATTTTAAATTACTTTGTGGTCCACATAGACAGTTCTCAGAGAGGACACTCCGTCTCCAATGGTGTGGTCCCACTGGGCTTGGTCGTAGAACCCAAAACCACATCCTAGATTCTTAGTATTTGCTGTCCTTGGTTTAATGAACTTACACACAATCCATTATGTTTCATTTCTGTATTTAATCAGCCCCTCTCCTCCTAAGTCTTCACTCTCTCTCTTCTCTCGTCTCTAGTCTTCACTCTCGTTCTGAACTTCCACCAGAACCAACTCTCTGTCAAGTGATTTTAGTCGGTGCTTTAAACAAACACACATAGACCCTATGGTCCTTGTCAGGAGTTTTGTTTCTACAAGTGTTAAAAGTTTCTTCTCTTCAATTTAATCTTCTGTCCGCTCGGGCTATACGTACGCGCTACGTGGAGACATTATTTTGTATCCATCTCTCCTATTAAACCAAGACTCTAGGACTGGTATAGTCAAATACCACCTATGAACAAAATACTTGTGTTACAGAAGTAATAATATAATGCTCGCAATGTCTCTTTAAGTCCCAAGAGTAGCTTAGTCTGATTGAGTATTTTCTAATGTTACTTCATGTCAGTTTTGGTTTTGTTTGAGTTATTTCAGTTTATGCAGATGCTTCAGTGTTACATTTCCTTTTGAAGGAAAAAGAAGTTTGCTTTTTTGCTGTAGCCATTTATTGCTTTTATCTAAGTGTGTGTATATACATTTGTATACGAATGTGCCCAAAAAGTGCAGCATTCAGAAAACAAACAATTTAATAAAACTGTTTAATATTTGTTTTCTTCAATGAAATTATATATTACACTATAGCCTGACTTGTTCTCAATCCGCTCCTTTTTACCCCATTCCATTTGTGTCCCTAGATCCAGAATACAATCAATTAAGTGACAGGGTGTACTACGTTTACTTGGGCCACTCTCACCTGGACATGCTGGATCTGTGTTGAGCATTGAATAGACATTGAAATTGGTGGCATTACAGGCCAGAGTGGCCCGAGTAAAAGTTACACCCTTTCTGGATCTCAAATCTATTTCTGGAACCCAAATGAAATGGGGTAAAAACAAGTGGATTGAGAAATAGGCTATAATAAGGAGTAGTAGGGGAGGTGGGGGTATGGGACCAAAATGGAAAATCTGCGGCGTGTCTGGACACGCCGCTCTCGATATTAAAAATAGTTGGAGGAAAAATATAGGGAATCTCCCGCGGCAAATGTTTTAGAAATCTGACGTCAGGTTTGGGAGCAAAAAAAAAAAAATGTTTGTCAAGTCAGGGCCTGTCGCTCTGGAGTTAAAAAAATTAATCTGTCGTCGCTAAAATGAGGTGATGTCACCACCACGTGACTTTGAAAAATGTGTGAGTCACCACCACGTGACCTTGAAACGTGTTGAGGCATGATAGGAATTTGGCGTAAACAACGCGACCTTGAAAAATGTGAGTCACCACCACGCGACCTTGAAACTCGGGTAAAAAAAATTAGCTTCTCTATCTGTGAAAAGGTAGAGAAGCTGTTTTTATTTAAAAATGGAGAGTAATATGTTCAGACCGACGAGTACTTGAAAAATTATTAAAAAATAATATCGGTTTTTATTAGATATATCCATGACTTTTTTTCAGAGTGAAAACCTCGAGCTATCTAATAAAACAGATCAGTGCGATCACCATATAATCATCGAGAATGGTTTTTTAGTTTGTGAAACGTGCGGTGAAATAGTCTCACGTTACTTTGATTTTTCGGCAGAAAATGCGCAAGAAGATCGTATCAATTGGTCAACTTTAAAAAGAAACACCACGTGACTTTGAAAAATGTGTGAGTCACCACCATGTGACCTTGAAACGTGGTGAGGCATGATAGGAATTTGGCGTAAACAACGTGACTTTGAAAAATGTGTGAGTCACCACCACGTGACCTTGAAACTCAGGGCCCATTATCTCTCGTCTTGAAGATCCTCACCAGCCGGTGAGTCTGATTGCTTATAAATCCAAAGTCTGCCTTCCAAAAAAAATGAGAAAAAAATATTATATTTTCTATAATAAAATGGAGAGTAATATGTTCAGACCGACCGTCAAAGGATATTCTAAATGGAACAAAGCCACGCTGCGTGATTACGTGCAGCGATATAATATACCGCACAATGAAAATGTTTCTCTTACTCGTAAAGTCTACATCGAGGGGATAAAAAATTATGAAAGTCAATTTAAAAACTTGAGGAAAAAGACACTACATGAGCTCAAACAGATTGTAGACGAACAAAATCTAAAATACGTACCGACGGGTTATAAAGGACGGTTTTTGAAAAAAGATTTAATCTCGGCGATTAAAATATACAGACAACCCGAAGACTTTACAGAGTCAGCTTTTAGAGAAACGAGAAGGTTTAGAAATTACTACAGAAACTGGGAATTAAACCCCAGACTTTATAACCACGATTTAATCAAGTTTTTTGATTCGCACAAGGAACAAATAGTCAATAAAATCAAGTCAGAATTGAGAGAGCTGAGAGGTTTAAAACTGGAGCTCACAATCAAAATAAAATACGAAAAAACCAAATCGGATGGTACGATCGAAACTATCGAAGCTATTCATTATAGCAAGCCGAAAGCCGTTTTAAATCAAAGTCAAATAAAACAGGTTTTAAAAGAAGAGATCGAAGAGCTATTTAAAAAGGATGAAAGGTATACGAATCAAGGATCGGGTTGGGTTTTAAAAAAGATAATGGCGTTATACATCAACATCAACAGATATAATCCAGTGAGAGGTAGTTCTTACATAAACCTACCCGAACATCTTAAAATTAAACAGGCGATGATAAACATCAAAAACAAAGACGACGAGTGTTTGAGATGGTGTTTGAGAGCTGCTCTTGGGTTGTATACAGATAAAGTAAAAAATCAAATAAGAAATAATCCTAAATATAAAATTCATAAAGAAGAACCTGTTGTATACACCAAAGACGACGGACTCAGTTTTAAAGGCGTTGACTTTCCGACACCGGTCGATCAGATACCCAAGATAGAAAGACAAAATAATTTATCGATAAACGTATACGGTTATGAGGGTGAGATATATCCATTATACGTGTCTAAAAACTATAAACCAGAGTCACGCCCTATCGATCTGCTTTTGATTTCTAAAGGTGACAAGCATCACTATTGTTGGATAAAATATTTTACGAGGTTGATGTACGACGTTACGAAACATAAATGTAAGAAATATTTTTGTCGAAGATGTCTATGTCATTTTACCAATCAAAACAAATTAGACAGACATATCGCCGATTGTAAGGGTATAGATGCACATCCATCAAAGATTGTATTTCCGACAGGTAAACCAAAATACATAGATGGGCAACCAGGCGAAAGAGACGTACCGATATTAGAATTTAAAAACTATAGGCACAAACAAAAGCACCATTTGTCATTTATGCTGACTTTGAATCCATACTACAAACAACAACAACACCCACACAGACACTAACATCTAAACCTACTCACTCAGACAAAGAGACAAACACAAAAAAGATTAACGTTCACAAAGCTAGCGGTTATTCGCTAGTTGTCGTGCGATGCGACGGTAAAAATGTGTATCAAGAGACCTATAGAGGCAAAGACGCTTCAACTAGATTTATAACAACGCTGTTACAATTACAAAGCGATATTAATTGCATATTTGAAAAACCCCAACCCATAACATTTAACGAGCGAGCTAAAGACCATCACGATACAACAAACGCGTGTTGGATTTGCGAGAAACCAATTTATCCCAATTACTCGAGCAACTGTCAGTGCCAGAAACCCAGAGAACCCAAGACGATAAAACAAAAGAAAGAACATCAGTACAAAAATAGTAAGGGATTTATCGAGTCTAAATGTCTAGACTGCAAAAGACCATTAATAAATTTAGAAAGGTCAGAGATCACTGCCACGTCACTGGTAAATATAGGGGTGCCGCACACGCTTATTGTAACCTCAAACTACAAATTAAACCCGGTTGTACACCGATACCGGTCTTTTTTCACAATTTACAAAATTACGACGCGCATTTAATCATGCAGGGAATGACAGAATACGATAGCCAAACAGAAATACAAGTGATCGCTAAAAATTCAGAAAAGTATATTTCGTTTTCGATAGGAAATCTACGATTTTTAGACTCGTTTAGTTTTATGGCATCATCGTTGGATAAATTAGTGAAAGGTTGTCCAAAAGAGTCGTTTCATTTACTCAAAAGCATTTTAAACTAGGTACGCCAGAGGCGACTGACTTGCTATTACAAAAGGAATTTATCCCTACGAATATATGAACTCATTTGATAAGTTTCAAGAGACCAGCCTACCACCCATCGGCAAGTTTTACAGCAGACTTAAAGACGAACATATATCGCAACAAGACTACGACAGAGCTCAACGCGTGTGGAACGAGTTTAATATACAAAATCTAGGAGAATATCACGACTTGTACGTGACTACCGATACGTTATTACTTGCAGGCGTATTTGAAAACTTTAGACGAACGTGTATTACAAACTACGGGCTAGATCCAGCCAATTATTTTACCGCACCCGGATTGTCCTGGGATGCTCTATTGAAACACTCGGAAGCTAAACTCGAACTGTTGCAAGACGTCGACAAACACTTATTTTTTGAAAAAGCAAAACGAGGAGGCATATCTAGCGTGGGTGGAATGAGACATCACAAAGCCAATAATCAATATCTCGATGACTACGATTCAAACAAGCCCTCGAGTTATATCGCTTATCTGGATGCCAACAATCTGTACGGTTGGGCTATGAGTCAATATCTACCGCACAGTGATTTTAAATGGACACCCTCGAAACCGTTTACCGAAGAAAGAATATTAACGCTTAAGAAAACGTCCAACACCGGCTACTTTTTTGAAGTAGATTTAGACTATCCGTACGATCTACACACCAAGCATAACGATTATCCCCTAGCACCCGAAAATATCGTCGTACCCCAAGCTTGGATGTCTGATTATCAAAACGAATTATTAGATACCGAACCTAATAGCGACGTACAAAAATTAACGTGTACGCTTAATCCAAAACAAAAATACGTGTTGCACTACGTTACGTTGCAGTCATACCTCGATCTCGGTTTGAAACTAAAAAAGGTACATCGCGTGTTAAAATTTAAACAAGCGCCTTGGATGAAATCTTACATCGATAAAAACACGCAACTCCGAACAAAAGCAACCTCTGATTTTGAGAAAGACTTTTTTAAACTGATGAATAACAGCGTGTTTGGTAAGACGATGGAAAACGTTAGAAATCGAATAGACGGTTACCTACTGAGAGACAATAACGAGAGCGATCAAAAAAAATACCAAAAAATAATTCAAAAACCGAGCTATAAAACAACAACGCCGTTTCCAGAATGTGACCTGTCGTTTGTCGAAACATATAAAACGACAACCGTGTTAAACAAGCCCATTTACTGCGGAGTGAGTATCTTGGATCTCTCAAAGACGCTGATGTACGATTTTTATTACAACCGATTGAAAGACAAATACGGAGATAAAATCAGGTTGATGTATACGGATACGGACAGTCTCTTGATTGTCGTTTACACGGATGACATATACAAAGACATGCGATCTCACGGGCAACACTACGACTTTTCGAATTACAATCTGGATCACGAGTTATACGATCCAACCAATAAGAAAGTGATCGGTAAATTTAAAGACGAGTTTGGAGGTAAGGTCATTCAAGAAGCCGTTTGCGTAAGACCCAAGATGTACTCGATTTTAACCGCTGACATCAACTTGAAAAAGGCCAAGGGGGTCACAAAATCGGTCACTGACAAAAAATTAAAACACCGACACTACTACGACTGCATCTTTAAAAATAAATCTAAAACAGAAACGATGACTCAAATTCGATCGGAAAAACACATCCTTTACACCATATCTCAAAATAAACTATCGTTGAGTCCGTTGGATACCAAGAGGTACATTTTACCGGATGGAATACACACGCTCGCTTATGGTCACCGTAATCTAGATCTTAATTAGGCGGTAATTGCGTGTCCTCGGGTACGACTTGAAGCTCTTGTCTCACAAAACTCCTTTTTGGGCCGTCTTGCAGGTAATAAAGAGTAGGACCCGTCGTGACTTTTTTACCTTCAATCATTTTAAATTGACTCGTTCTTTTTTCCACGTTGAAGATGTCTACGCTCCAAATGGGATCCGTGGCTCTTCTAGAAGTTCCACCCTCTTGCTCGCCTGGGTAATATAAATATCTAACCATAGCGTCTTGCGGTAATTGTTGCTCTTTTGTTTTAACGGGGTTAGCCGGCGATTGCCGGACCTGTTTTAGTTTAACCGCCTCTGACGGTGCTTTAGCTATTAATCTCGTCGTTTCATCGTTTATAGCTTTGATCACGCTGGGTAATCGCTCGACCCATTGCGTGTTTCTACTCTCGGGATTTAACATTTCTTGAGCGTACTGATGACCAAACAGTCTCTCGGCTAGCGTTCGATTAAATCTTTCTACGATACCCTGCGATCGGTGGTTTCCGGGTTCGCCTACGATAATCTCGACGTTTTTTGAGGCCATCCATTTTTTAAAAGCGCCTTTAAATTCGGTACCGGCATCTACTCTCAACGTTTTAGGGTAACTCAAAGGCGATCTCGCGTAAATCTTGACGATAGCATCTCGCGTGGAATCCGCCGTTTTAGAAACCAAGGGTTCTGCTTCGTGGTATCGACTCGCAACATCGACAACCGTCAAAGCGTATTTATAAGTCTTGCGTTTTACTTTATCCCAGGGTAGGTATAGCACATCCATTTGGTGAAAGTCGTTTGGTGTTTCAAACTCTCGCGAAGTACTCGTAGGCCTGGGTACATACGCAGGACCCGGTAGATAAATTTGCCATATCGCTTGTTTTTTAAGCCAATCTCTGATTACCTTTTTATCGATTTTTGTTTTATCGTGTAAATGGTCGACGGCACTTTCACCTCTCCAATAACCGCTCGGGCTATAATACAGTTTAGATAATGTTTGCATATTATTTAATATAAAAGACGTTTATAATAATATGGCTAGCGTTGCTATGATGTTAGGAGGCGCGATCGTCAACGCCTTAGCTTTTACGGGTTCAAACTTTTTATTTTCAAACCTGAAACAGAGTGACGAGGAGCGTAAGAGACACGATTTAGCGATAGAACAATTTAGCGATGGCAACGAGAACGAACGAAATATCTAGATTTTTTAAACGACCGTATCAGAAAACAAACTGCTTCAAAAGAAACATTTTCTAACGTAGACCGAGCGTTGCGTTACTACAACGAGGTGAGTGGACAATCTACCGAACTACCCATAGGACTGCAACACGAACCCAAACTCGAAGATTTTTACGAGCCTAGCGACCAACAAATAGAAAAAGAACTGGCGTTTATCGCGGGAGGAACGCTACTGGTGGGCTTCTTGGCTTACAGATACCTTTAAATTTAAAACTCGTATAAATAAAATGAATGCGTATGGAAAAAAGCTCAATCCCAGCAGGCTATTAAAAATACCCAGATCTATCAAGGGTGAGAGAAAAGAGGTGGTCATTACCCACAATCCCAGTAGTATATCGGCGGGGCAAACGCTGAGGGTCAAGTTTCCTCAATTGGGTGTAGACGACGTGATCGTACCCGGCACTTGTAAACTAGCTTTTAATTTAGAACTCGAAGGTGGAAGCGACAACAATAGAACCATTTTTGGTAATTTAGCCAGAAATTTAGTCAGCGAAATCAGCGTCAGGCTTCAAGGTCACGAAATTGTGAGTTATCGTCACGCCGACGTGTATCACAACTTTAAAGACAATTGGATCAACAGCTCTACGACTCGAAACATGGCGTACTCGGGCATAGAAAAAGAAAACGTGTCTAAACTAAGAACTGGGGCTGAAGATGCTAACGCAGGCGCCAACAACGGTAAGGATCAAGCTATCGCGGATGCCTATGGTAACAGATATTGTATTCCCCTAGACATTGACATACTGACTTCGCATCACCCTTTTTACCCCAGCGGTTTAAAACAACCTCTGACGTACGAGATAAAGTTTAACGATCACGAAAAAGTAGTCAACAGTTCAGATACGGCGGCGATGTATTCTATCTCAGACTTGTCTCTCGAATACGAAGTGGTGACCAACAGAGACCTAGCTATCACCATCAGGAATAAACACAAGGGGTTAATGCAATATCTGTTTGATAAAATCCACTCGCTAGAAGTTAGATCCGTCAACAAATCGGACACACTTTGGAACGTCAGCGTGAATCAACCCATCCGGAGTCTCAAGGGTATTTTGTTTTTGTTTAAAGATCCCGCGGTCAAAAATCCGCAGCGATTTTACAATCCAAAAGTAACCAAAACATCGGTGACCGTAGAAGGTAAACCCAATCAACTCTACAGTCAAGGCATGTTTCAGTATCAACACTGGAATGAAATCAACAAGTTCTTTGGAGACAGCGATACCGAAAGCGGGCGCGGAGTAGCTAAAGACTTAAATTTGACGGGTTTTGACCTCGGAGACTACCTAAAAGACAAGTACGGTCTGTGGCTCGATTTTAGAAGTAACGACGACAATTCCGCTCACGGATCCGGTAGAAAACTCGGAGACGGAGGAGGCATCAACATTCAATTTAACAGAGAAGCCGAAGGTCAAGGTGACCTCACGATGTACGTATTTTTAGTCATGGATGCTCAATTGAACTTGGAAGACGGGAATTTTAAATCTCTGTTAAGTTAAAATGACACAACCGCATTGCGCTTTAGTCGTCGGCAAAACAAATTCGGGCAAAACCAAATGGATTTTGGATCTGTTAGAGTCAGATTATAAAAATACATTTGAGGCGATAGTCATCATTTGCCCTACCATATTTAAAAACAAAACGTACATCGAAAGAAAGTGGATTCAAGCAGATCCCGAGGTATACCTCTGCGATCCGGAATTGTACAAGATGACGCTCAACGAAGCGATCGATTTTTACAGGAAAATATTTGAAGGTGTTGCCACGTTGTTTATCGTGGACGATTGCTCTTCGGATCAAGAGATTAAATATCGTAAAAAGACGTGCGCTTTAAGCAAGATGGCATTTAGCGGAAGACACGTAAATCACAGCTGTTGGTTACTGACCCAAAAGTACAACAGCGTTTTAAAAGATTATAGAGAAAACACAGCTTGGTTGGCATTATTCTACTGCAAAGATAAAACATCGTTTGATCAAGCGTTAGACGAAAATGACGTCGTACCCATTGAACAACGAGATTATATAAAACGACGTTTGAGAGATGTGAAATATAGTAAATTGGTCGTATACACCGAACCTCCAGTTAGTTACGAGCTACTTGAGTAGCTAGGTGAGTAACAATTAATAGTTAGGTGAGTAACAATTAATAGCTAGGTGAGTAACAATTAATAGCTAGGTGAGTAACAATTAATAGCTAGGTGAGTAACAATTAATAGCTAGGTGAGTAACAATTAATAGCTAGGTGAGTAACAATTAATAGCTAGTTGAGTAGCAACCTATTCAACAAACTACACATGTATTACAATTTGTTAATCAACAAACGTCAACAAAATGTATTTTGCTGTTAGTAAATGATAGCAATATTCGAGTATTTGCAGTTTTTGGCTATTATCATCATATCACTTAATCTATCGTTTTACACCTACGAATACCTTTGCTTTTGTAACAAAGTTGCAACAGCTACAACAAAATTAAATTCGTTTCTAATTAAATGGAGGACCTAAAACTGACTTTAACGAACGAACAAGATCACAACGCAGAACATAAAGATCGTTTGTGCGGTGTCGTAGCAGCCGGAAACTCTAAAAAGTACTTGGGAAAGGAATACACCGTTAAACATATCGAAGCTCTTGACAGTAAAGAACTCGACAAGCTGTATCATCTGTACGAAACTAAATTTGGAAATGAAATTGTTAAAACCGTTGGTAAATACACTTTAAGTCTATTTTCGAGAGTGTTAGCTGTTGTTACACCC
Source organism: Patiria pectinifera (assembly GCA_029964075.1). NCBI lineage: Eukaryota > Metazoa > Echinodermata > Asteroidea > Valvatida > Asterinidae > Patiria > Patiria pectinifera. Next base: position 40,946,993 of record CM057142.1, on the reverse strand, counting down.
GTACAAGTTTTAGGATATAACGTCACTATAGATTCTGAAGAAGAACTCACCAACGACTTGAGTTCTGATCCTATTATAAGCGCGAGTATGGCTGGTATGTTGAGCGACGTTTGTTACAAGTACGGAACTTTAATATCACCCCTAGTTGCTACGATTATCACAACAAAACATTTGAAATTTAATAAACCTAATATAATAAATGGAAGATCAGAAAGCAGCGACAGCAACGCCTGCAGCTCAACCAGCAGAGACAGAGACACCCCCACCGATAAAAACAACGACATCACCGACGGTAACGAGAGTGACCAAGACTAAAAATCCTAAACGAATACAGCAGGGTAAAGCTTTAGCTGAGCACAATAGACAGATGAAATTAAAATTGGCAAAAATGAACGTAACATCGGACGAAGCTACGAGCTCACCAGACTACAACTCTTGGGCGATGTGGGGGGCTATAGCGTCTATAATAGGGGTGGGGCTGCTAGTACTAAAAAGTAAGGCAACTGCGCCGATAGTACAGCCAGTGCCGGTAGTCACGCAACCCAATACACCCAGCGCCCCCAAAACGCTAGACATGGAATAAACCAGCAATTTAAAAATTGTTATATTAAAAACGATGAGTAACTTTGACACCAACGGAATAGCAAATACGATTTATCACGGAGCCGTCATATCGGGTCTTTCGATGGGATACGCCATGGTAGGAAATAAACTACTCAAAATGAAAGCGCCGGATTTAAACAAACTAAGCGTAGAAGATATGGGTAAATTGACGGGCATTATAAGTGGAGCTCTGGCCACGCAAAATTGGTTGGTGACCCAGGGTATACTACCGGGCAGTATAATGAAAACGGCATAATTTAAATAGGTTTATTAAATAAATGGATGGAGAAGGATTTTACGATCCAGACTATGAAAGAACAGATGATAACAATGATGATGATGTAGCAGAGACCAATCTGGATTGGGACGATACTTTTGATAATACCCAACTTCCACCGGTAGACACAGAAAGCGTCCTCGGCACGGGTGCAATAAGCAGTTTATCTATAGAACTAATAAAAGAAGATGTTGATTCATTTTACAAACAAAATAATATAGACCCCGCGTTTATCGACCCCAACGATTTTGAAATTGGTAAAGACAGAAATCTATACGTTAAAACATATAAAGGTCGAGAACCATTATCTTATAGACGAGGTGGTCAAAGAATATATTACAAATTAAGTACCTTACAAAGTAAATATGGTACCGCATTTATTCGCGACACCCTCAAAATCGCTGACTATAAACCAACACTACTTGCCAAACTAAAAGATAAACTCGAAAAAGTACAACCCGAGAGTATCCCCATGACAGAACTACCAAGCGTCACCGATGAGGTAACCGAAATTATAGACGATTTACAACGCGACACTGGCGCTCAAACGGAAGGATTAAATTACAGAGAACTCCAGGGTTTAGACAAAAGTCTTCAGACGTTGAGAGGTAACCTAGAACTTAATTTAGCGCGTCTCGCAGAACTAGACCAAGAGATATTTGATGCCGAACATGAATTAGGTGATCATAGGATCAGCGAAGAAGAACGACGAGAGTTAAACGATAAATTGAGCGACTTAGACGCTGAAAGATCTGCCAGATTAGAAGCTGCAAAAGCCAACGAACGAGGGCTCAAAAGTCAGATCGCTAGAATCAAAGAAACGATTAATAAAATATTAGGCGACGACACGACTCTGGCAGAAAAGATTAGAACTCTGTTTAGAGAACAAGGTGTTACGGTAGTGAGTATTTTAGCCGCTTTGAGTTTAGCCATCAGCACGATAGTGAGTAGCATCGTCGCTAGCGTGAGAGGTGCGGGTGCCCCAACCGCGCCATCGCCAACACCTGCACCAACACCAACACCAACACCAAAAGGCGGTATCAAAGAGTGGATTTCAAAACAACTCGCTAATTTTGCATCTGCTCTTCAAAAACTGGGAGTGAGCGCGTTGGGTGCTCTGCCGGGTATCATAGGCAGCGTACTCAGTTGGATATTTAACGCGCTGAGTAAGTCTGTATCGTGGTTGGCCGAACACGTGTGGGCTTTGTTTTTGGGTGTGGGAGCCTTGGTGTTTGCGTACCTTCAAAAACGATGGTAGTTATAGTTGTAATCAAGTTTAAACAAAAAAATAAAAGCCTTACCAGCGCAAAGTTGGTAAGGCTTATTTTTTTTGTGTTGTGAGATTAGAGTGTGACTTATCGCGTTGCCTCGTAAGCCAAAATACCCATGCCAACGATAGCTAACATTCCTACCGTCAACGATAATTTTTCGTCTTGGTGAGTTTGTAGTTTCGTGGGCTCTTGGGTTAAAACTGTAGGTGCAGGTGCTGGTGTTGGCGCTGGTGCTGGTGCTGGTGTAGGTGATACAACATCGTTCGTCATAGGCTTTAGGGGTGTTGGTGGCGCGACGTCATCGGTGTCATCAAAAGAGTCGTCCGGTTGAGGTTGTGAGTTTAAATCTAACACCAAACCAGTGTTCATACTCTGGGTAGCGATTTGAAGATTGTTGTTATAGCCGTCGTGCGTTCCAACCCTCAAGTTCATATCCGATGGAATTAAATACAACCCCGGTTTCACGACAAAATTTAAAGGCGTTCTGGCATACTGCAAAGAGTCTTGAAATTGATCGATACTCGTTTCCATGTCGTCTGCTGCATTGATGATATCTTCAACGATGACGTTAAATTGTCTCTGAGCGTCTAATCCGGTGCCCGGTGATAATACGCTCGTTTTTGTTTGAGCCTGCGCACCGAGTAAAGCGTACACGTAAGATCTGATTGATTCGTTGATCTTTATGATTCCCACGGGGGTAAACGAACTCTTGGCGGGTATAAAATCTAACCACGCCTTTTGTACCGATTCGTTTTGTTCGATGTAAATAACCGTCCAAGGAACGTAACTGCTTCCACTCTTTTTAGGACTGTCTAGACCGTGGTAGCCGCCGTAAAGAACGTTGGGTTTGTTGGGTAGTGTTTTATCATATTCACCAACCGCCACAAACTTGCCTTTATTAAAGATATATGAGGTACCTAAACCGTTAGATTTTGTGTCTCTCGTCTGTTTAAAAGACTTGTTTTGATCTATGCCAAACAACAAACAGGTATCGGTAAATGCTCTGTGATTATAACTGTTGTCTAGAGCGTTAAATGCGTCATCTCCCGGTAAAGGAGCGGCAATGTCGTACAGGATCTTTCTAACCGTAAAATATAAATGAAAGTTAAAGATGGCCCAAACGTAACGGTTGCTCGCGTTTAAGAGATCAAATCCAATACCGCAGCCCGTAGTAGCGCAGTAGATTGCAAAATTTAACTGATTTTGATAAAACGACATGGGGTGTGATTTCCAACGATCTACATCCTCGTCCGTCTCAACGTGAGGCAATTTGTAGTCCGAGGTTAAGTCGGGAAACATGGTTAAAAACCCGTTGGTATTATTAACTATGACCTCCAGTTCACTGGGTTTAGTGCTGTTTAAAAACTTTGCTTGGGGTGCAGCTTGATGTTTTAGCTCGTTTGCCTTGGCTACATTTTGATTTACTTGTCTCGTTACCTGATCGGCTATCGATTGTATCTGCTTTTTTAACGACTTAAAATCACTCATTATTTTAGTTTCAGTTTTAATATAAAAAGACTTTAAAATAAATGCATTCGTTTCACTTGTTTCAAAATGAGCAGACGTTTAAATTAGAAGACGTTGTAGATAATTTAAACGGTCAAAAATCTATACGCGTAAAAAGGGTGTTGTTTAACGCCGGATATTTTAATATTTCCAGCGCCACGGAGATTGATTGGTATACGAATATAGATGGGAGACCAGCTGAAAGACCTGATGATGATAGAAGATACGAACGGGTTGACTCAGATATAGCAGTAAGAACAGATAGAGATTTTATTGAATCGTTGATACCCGAGTACCCCTACGACTTTTTAATTAACGACGAAAATACTTTTAATAGAGTTATAAACGATCTTATAGAAGCGTACGAAGAAGATAGACTAGACTCTGCTTTAGAATCGATCAAAAAAGAAATAGAACAAATAATTGAAAGACAAAGAAATTTACACAATAAAAGTCAAGAAAGAACACTAACCGACGTACAACGCAATACGATTATATTTTTAATAACAACTTTATTCGAAAGAAAAGGCTTCATCAATGAAGGTAAAAAGATAGCGCTAGAATATATCGAAGGTATAATAAGCAAACCTAGGGTTAGACTAATTAGACAAGCTGGGATAACAATACGGGGAAGTCTTATCGTGTCTGGTGATAATTTAGATTTTATTTCTCCGAGTCTTTTAGCGCCGTTACCAGCTGGAGTCACCGGTTCGGTCACCATCCCACCGGGGTGGTACGACGTCGATTGGTTCGATTTCATTTTAAATTCTATACCCGGGGTAAGTTTTAGAATATTTAGAGAATCTAAAAATGTGACGTTGGTGGTAACCGACGTCAATCTCAAATTGCGCTTAAACAGAGAAGTCTCTCGATTACTTAATTTACCCAAAGGAAGACTGATACCCAAAGTGGTGTATACGGGGTCTTACGACGTTAATCCGTTTAAATTTCTGTTTATTCGCTGCCCGCAATTAAGTACGAGTGAAAACTTTTTTAATGGTCGTCCTTCTGACATCTTAAAAATCGTACCCGTGGCTACGCGAGAACCCCAGCCTGATAGAGTCGAAGATTTCAAAAAACTTAAAAACGGTATGATCGACAAACTGACATTTTCAATCACAGGTGAAAGGGGAAAGATCATCAACAACAAGGGTGTGAGTATAATGATAGAGTTGGAGATCTTTTAATTTTAAAATCTTTTTATATTAAAAACATGAGTAATAATGTATTATACCCCGATATTTCTGGAGATGTACTACGATTAAATAGTAACAAAGAAACAATTTCTGGAGATGTACTCCAATTACGTAGTAACGAAGAAACAAAAGTGTTCAGACTTAAAAAGATTGAAGAGATTCGATCTTTAATCTTGAAAGAGAGAGACCACCGTGAGCGCACTTATAAAAAAATAAAGAGAATGATCGACACTATTCATTACGTAGAGATAGGATTAGAAGGATTGGGGGCTATAGCGGGGGCTGTCAGTATTCCCGCTCTCTTGGGTGTTATATCAGCCCCCGTTGGATTGGTGCTAGAAGGAACGTTTATAGGCGCTTTTGGTGTAGATATTCTGCTTAGAATCACGTCTAAGCGATTATCCACCAAGCTGAAAAAGCACGACCAGATTAAAATATTAGCAGACTCCAAACTTAACACGATTGAAGAATACGTCTCTCAAGCCATCAACGACGGAGATATATCGCACGAAGAGTTCTTACTGATTACGAGAGAGCTCGCAAAATTTAACGAGCTTAAGCAAAAAATTAGAACAAAGACCAGCACAAAGCTTCAAAAAATTAAAAACGATACAGACTTTGAAAAAGAAGTTAAAAAACGGGTAGACGAACGGCTGGCAAAAGAAAAAAAATCTCTTATCGAAAAACTTACAAGTTCAAATTCTCGGTAAATAAACATTACGAAAGCGATCCGCCGAGTTATACCTCTATTTCACCTCTTAGGGTTATACCCTCGGCCCCGCCTTTATTGTAGTGGTCATCGTATCTTTTTAGTGCTTTATTAAATTGATTTTGAGTCACTTTAAATAAATCTTTAACTCGTTCTTTGTTCCATCCAACGACGTGATGATAACACGCCGCTATTAACGACCGTTTTACGCATCCGTTTCCCCTCAATGTTTTGTAATTAACGAGCTCGTTATATTTATTGATTGTTTCTTGGACATCTTCTGAGTCTTGCTCTGGACAAACAGAAAATATAAGTTTCTCCACAGTTTTTCTTTTGTTTCTTTTTAAAGTTGACCAATTGATACGATCTTCTTGCGCATTTTCTGCCGAAAAATCAAAGTAACGTGAGACTATTTCACCGCACGTTTCACAAACTAAAAAACCATTCTCGATGATTATATGGTGATCGCACTGATCTGTTTTATTAGATAGCTCGAGGTTTTCACTCTGAAAAAAAGTCATGGATATATCTAATAAAAACCGATATTATTTTTTAATAATTTTTCAAGTACTCGTCGGTCTGAACATATTACTCTCCATTTTTAAATAAAAACAGCTTCTCTACCTTTTCACAGATAGAGAAGCTAATTTTTTTTACCCGAGTTTCAAGGTCGCGTGGTGGTGACTCACATTTTTCAAGGTCGCGTTGTTTACGCCAAATTCCTATCATGCCTCAACACGTTTCAAGGTCACGTGGTGGTGACTCACACATTTTTCAAAGTCACGTGGTGGTGACATCACCTCATTTTAGCGACGACAGATTAATTTTTTTAACTCCAGAGCGACAGGCCCTGACTTGACAAACATTTTTTTTTTTTTTGCTCCCAAACCTGACGTCAGATTTCTAAAACATTTGCCGCGGGAGATTCCCTATATTTTTCCTCCAACTATTTTTAATATCGAGAGCGGCGTGTCCAGACACGCCGCAGATTTTCCATTTTGGTCCCATACCCCCACCTCCCCTACTACTTAAGGGAATAAATGTGTTTAAATCGGGAGGTATGATAACACTCTATTATCAGTTTATCACCCATTCAGACTCCCACCGGTCTTAAACAGAGGGTTTAATACCGACCGAACACATATTTGTTGCAAGACATTTTAAATGCATGTACATTGTACTTTATCCTTCTAATCACCTGAAATTTTATTAAGATTATTCCGAGTTCAGAATTATATTCTGACATTTTACATTGTGGAAAACCAATTTAATTATTTTGCTAATGATTTATAAGTCTTTTACCATTCTTGTCATGAATCGTGTCAGTTAGTAATTTTTAATAATTTATGTAATCTTTTACTTTACAGTGTTAAAACTGTATTTGTATTTTTTGTTTTACAATTTGCACCTCAGCATGCCAAATATTTTTAGAAAATTTATAATCTGCATGCTTAACTTAATTGAAAATTTTGTACATGTAATAAAAAATAATTATTTCCACAAGACTTGTCATGCAATCTGAAATTCCTTTGCCTCTATTTTCAAAAAAATCCCCAATTGTGTTAGTGTTGCAGGCTCTCTCGATCTCCAAATCACACAAACCTTTGCTGAATAAGGCCAAGGTTTGTCTTCAAAAGAGTCGAAAATGGGTAAAGAGCTTGTATTGCATCACAAAACATATGGAGGTACTGTTTCATTTTATTTGTTCTGTTTAATTTTATTTATTAACATGTTTTCTGCCAGAAAATTTCTGGTAATGAAACCAAGGATTCCCAGCTCCTGTAGCTCGCAAGTCTGAAGAGAACCGCGTGTGTAGACATGGTAGAGAGAAGACAACGTCGAATCCGTTTCAGTGGTGGGAGGAAAACCCCAGACACAATATTTCTGCATGGGAAAAGTAACGGAATCGGATAGACTGAAAACCAGATCCACCTTTTCAGTGACTTTCTCAGCAGTCAGATGTCGAGCTAGACGGTAGCATTTTTATTTGGATCAAGTTTTGAAGTACTACAGCTTTCTGGTGTTGGTGCCGGTGTATGTTCGGTCGTACCCCCCGCCCTCCTGTTTGCAGGCCAGGGTACGGGTCCGGGTACCCGGGGGTACGAGCTGTTTGTCGTCGGTTGGTGGCGCGAAAGCTATGTACTTTGGTAATGACCGTTTTAGCCGATTTTCGGCTAACTTTGACAGATTTTTTGTAAAAAAAAACGAGTTTGACAGAAAATTTGACAGAATTGATTTCTTGGCAGATTTCTGGCAGAATTCTGCAAAAATGGTTATTTGACAGAAAAACATAGCAAATTGAAAAAAAGGTAGATTTGTTAAAAAAAAAGCTTCAATCTTTTAATAGCACAGGTTGCCTTGTCTATGTGCTGACGTTCACTGGGAATTGGATTTTGTCGTGACGCAACTCGTTTTGACTGAAACTTACACAATTTCATAACACCGGTATTTTATATAACTGTATAACGTAATTTGACTACATATTGTAATTTTAACCCTTATTAAGGCAATGCTACAAAATGTACATCTGCATGTGATTTTAAGTGTTTATAGTGTATTTCGAGTAACTCATGGGAATTTGGCAGATTTTTGATAGATCTGACAGATTTTTGAAGTGCATTGAGCAGAATTTGGCCATGACCTTACGGTACGGTCGCCTTCCAGATCCAACGCGCTCGCACGGCGACCGGGCCTTGCAAGTTGCATGCTCTGGCAGACCTATAGACACAAGATTGAACTTTGAATTGATAATTGATCAGACATAAGGTAAATATAGATTTCAGCATGGCTGACTATGAATATGATAAGACAGGACTTGCTACAAATGAAACCAGTGGAATTTGGACCAAATTCAGCCTAGTTCTGGGCATAGGCACTGTCGGCCTTCTGTTTTTCAGACGGTATTTCCACGGTGCGAAATGTCAGAGCCTAGCCCAACTGACTGGCAAAACTGTCATTGTAACGGGGGCCAATACGGGGATTGGGAAAGCCACAGCGCTGGACCTGGCCCGTCGACACGCCCGGGTCATCCTGGCTTGCAGGGACGTTCAGAAGGCCAAGCAAGCTGCAGACGACATTCAGCGCTCCACTCACTCCCAGCAGCTCGTGGTCAAGCATCTGGACCTGGCCTCCTTGAAATCCATCAACAAGTTTTGCGATGACATCCTCAAGACCGAGCCGCAACTGGACATTCTCATCAACAATGCCGGGGTCTCCTGGCTGCCAAAGCTGACCAGGACAGAGGAAGGGTTGGAGACGCAAATGGGAGTGAATCACTTTGGACACTTCCTCCTGACCAATCGGCTTCTCGGTCTCCTCAAGAAGTCCTCTCCTGGTGCCCGCATCGCCATTGTGTCCTCTTCACTCCATAAGAAGGGGAAGATTGACTTTGCCAATCTCAACGCGGAGAGGGGCTACAACCAGTTCCAGGCCTACTACGACAGCAAACTGGCCAATGTGCTGTTTGGGCAAGAGCTTCACCGTCGTTTGGAGTCAGAGAAAGCAGGCGTGTCTGTCTACACCCTTCATCCTGGGGTCATCAACACTGAACTGAATAGGCACACCATGCATCCACTTCTATTGAAGTTCTTCCTCCGTCCACTGTTCTGGCTCTTCATGAAGACCCCGACCCAGGGAGCTCAGACAACCATCTATTGTGCTGTTGCTGGCGAGCTGGAAGGGTTGAGCGGCCGTTACTATGGCAACTGTAAGGAGGAGCCATTTCCTGCGGTGGCATCGCGAGCTGACGAAAGCGTTGCTAAGAAACTGTGGGAAGTTAGTGAAAGGCTTACAGGCCTTAAAGAGGACTAAAGATGAGATACAATACAACACTGCATGATCGTGAACTTTTGTAGATGTTACGCCCTAACTATTGCATCGGTCCCAACTATAGTTGGAACTGTCCCAACTATAGTGCGGCAGTTGGGTCGGCCCAACTATAGTTAAGAGTTGGGACGCTCGCTGGCAGCGCTGCACCAAGGGTGTTCCGGGCCGCTGGCACCATCACCATGTAATTCGCCATGCATGCCGCAGGGCCGGCCAGCCACATACATGACTTGGTACTGCCTAGTTGGATGAGTAGCCCAGCTGTGTTTTAATGCCTAGTTGGATGAGTAGCCCAGCTGTGTTTTAATGTCAAGCAACATATTTTCTATTGTAAAACGAATTATATTCGAACCGGCCAATCGATCCCGTTAGCTCGGTGGTCGAGTGGTAAGACATCTGCACTAGAAAGCAGGAGGTCGTGGGTTCGAGTCCCACCCGAGTGATTTTTTCCAACTTTCACTCGGGAGGTAACACACTGAGTATACAGTGTTTAAACGTCGGTGAAGGGCAAAACCTAATTTGATTTATATCACCCCGACGCAAAATTCCATATTATAATAGTTTATGCGGTACCCACTGCTATGTACATCAGATTCGAACCGGCCAATCGATCCCGTTAGCTCGGTGGTCGAGTGGTAAGACATCTGCACTAGAAAGCAGGAGGTCGTGGGTTCGAGTCCCACCCGAGTGATTTTTTCCAACTTTCACTCGGGAGGTAACACACTGAGTATACAGTGTTTAAATGTCGGTGAAGGGCAAAACCTAATTTGATTAACATATTTTCTGCAAAATTCAAAGATTGGCTTGGCCCAACTATAGATGGGCCCACCCAGAAATGTTTATTATAAATTTACAGAAGACAAATAGAAATGAAGGCAGCAGCAAAAATCAAAACAGGTTGATTGAATTAATACATACGTGTACAAAGCATTCACATCCAATTGTGGCTTAGATAATTTTAACAGAGAAAAAATCTGACATTGGGAGACCCCTTCGGTTTATTGGGGGGGGTTGCAAATCTCATTAATATTCGATCCCCATCCCGGACGCGTGACAGGGTGCTTAATTACTACTGAGTTTAAACATGTTTAAGTTGTTCTGGTGGGAGTTCACTGTCCTCCATCATTTTCCGTGGAGTATAATAAAGTCCGGTATTGTCCAGCAGAAAACACTTAACGCCTGCACATATCTATCGGCATTCGCTAGACTCCTACAATTTAGTGGTACACTTGTTGTGCCGGGCAGCGCTGCACGCAGCTGGCCTTGACTCCCAACTATAGTTGGGCCAGCCCAACTGTACGTAGAACTACAGTTGGGACCATCCCAACTACAGTTGGGACCGTCCCAACTATAGTTGGGATTGTTAGTTAGGACCGATACCATAGTTGGGGCGTAACATAGACATTAACATAAGTAATAATAGAATGCTTGAAATGTCTCTTTAAGTCCCAAGAGTAACTTAGTCTGATTGAGTATTTTCTAATGTTACTTCATGTCAGTTTTGGTTTTGTTTGAGTTATTTCAGTTTATGCAGATGCTTCAGTGTTACAGTTCCTTTTAAAGGAAAAAAAAGAAAATTTTGGTTTTCTTGCTGTAGCCATTTATTGCTTTTATCTGAGTGTGTGTATATATGAGTGTGCCAAAAAAAGTTCAACATTCAGAAATATAATTTAATAAAACTGTTTAAAATGGTTTTCTTCTATGAAATTATATATTACATTCATAAATACCTAAGACAGTTTACACATTCCTATTGGTCGAGAGCCCGTCACGTGGCCGGTATTAAACGGATGATAAAGACATGGATAGACATGGAAAAGTGTTTAAGACCAGTCTTAAACACTTTTCCAGTGTCACATAAAATGTGGACTCCTAAAAATCCAGTGCCTCTTACCGTTTTATTGGTTGAACGATCACAGTCCTCACGTAGGCATGCGCAACACTACCAGCGAGTCAGAATTTTATAGTTCTAAATTCAAAACGCAACGTCCCAGGTGCGTTCTGCGCGACATCGCGTCCATGTCGCGCAGAACATGCTACGCGCGCGTCAATCTCCATAAAAGGGTTGTTTACATCTTACTCGCCAGCTGAAAATTCCATTATTTTGCTAGAGGGATGTTTCAAAAAGCATGAAGTGAACTTGCTGAACAAAATCAGGATTTTTGAATGAATCGTTTGATCTTTTTTTACCGAAAAGGTATTTATGAATGGGAATAAATGTGTGCTCGGTCGGTATTTATCACTCTGTTTAATACCACTTAGAGTCTGGGTGCTGATAATTACCCTCGCCTCCGGCTCGGGTAATTATCAGCACCCAGACTCTAAGTGGTATTAAACAGAGTGATAAAAACCTCCGGAGCACACATTTATTCCCTTATTAAAGCCAGACTTATTCTCAATCCGCTCCTTTTTTACCCCATTTCATTTGGGTCCCTATATCCACTGAGAAATACAATCAATTAAGTGAAAGTTTACTTGGGCCACTCTCACCTGGACATGCTGAATCTGTGTTGAGCATTGAATAGGCATTGAAGTTGGTGACATCACAGGCAAGAGTGGCCCGAGTAAAAGTTACACCCTTTCACCTAATTGGTTCATGGAGCTATTTCTGGATCCAGAGACCCAAATAGAATGGGGTAAAAAGAAATGGATTGAGAAATAGTCAGGCTTTAATAAGGGAATAACAGTGTGAGGAGCCGGTCTTCACTGCGTGATAATGACCGGGTGTGGGGGTGACCGCTGTTAATGGACCGAGACGAAGTCGAGGTCCATTAACAGCGGTCACCCCCACACCCGGACATTATCACGCAGTGAAGACCGGATCCTCACACTGTTATTCCCATTAATAAATACCTTTATAACGAAGTAAACAGTTAAAATGCTCCAATTTTGTGACTTTTTTCCGGCGATATTTCCAGACTTGTTTGTGTTCATGTTCATGGGCCATATTTTAGCTTAACAGCTATAACGACGTAAACTCAACAGAAACTGCTGCCGTAGCGAAACAAATTACAACAATGTTTTCATATCTTTACCTGATGGAGGAAGCTGAAATCTCGTTTACACATTCCTTGTGTCCGGAATTACAAAGATGCTTGGTTTAGGAAAGGTAAATATGTCGGTGGGTGAAGTGTTTCAAAGAAAATAAATCGGATCTACGCTTTCGTCGTAAACATCCTCATTATATACTGCACTGCTGTACGATGTCGTTTCAAAACTTCCTTACGCGCGCGCACGCACGCATCCCTAGCAACTGTGTTGCGTACGCGCGCGTCAGTCTCACGCGATGGGGGTTGAGCGCATGTGTAGTGCTCAATTGTTAAAAGCTACCGTAGGACTGTTACTATATTTTGACCAATCATTGGCTTGCATGGGGCTGAACGGGGCTCGATCAATGCTGGTTCAGGGGCCATTTATTCGCTTGATCTTTGAGGCCGGTCCATTATCACCGTTAATGACCGGCCACGTGATCGAGTCTCGACCAATCAGAAACCATCAACTCTCCAAGGTATTTATTAATGTGATATATAATGTCATTGAAGAGAAAACATTAAACGGTTTTAATTGTTTGTTTTCTGAATGTTGCACGTTTTTGGGCACACCCTGTATTCGTCTTTATTGAATTATTAAATGACAGCCAGTCTATGGGTAAACCTTACACTGTTAAAATGAGCTACGTTTGGAGGTTCGTAGTTTGTGCAGAAAACCCCATCTGTAATGCGAGTACAGTAACAGTGCCATCAGACGTTAGAAAAAAGCATAATGCAGGGTCGTCAGTAGAAAACGTTTTTGTGTTGCATGACATTTTAAATGCATGTTTATTTGTACTTAATCCCTGTAATCACCTGAAATTTTATTAAGATTATTCCAAGTTCAGAACTATATTCTGACATTTTACATTATGGAAAACCAATGTAATTATCTTGCCAATGATTTATTACAATTCTATTCATGAAGCATTGTTTATGCAGTTTAGTCATTTTTAATAATTTATGTTATCTTTTACTCTACAGTGTTGAAACTGTATTTGTATTTTTGTTTTAGTTTTGCACCTCAGCATGCCAAATATTTTTAGAAAATTTATAATCTGCATGCTTAACTTAATTGAAAATGTTATACATGTAATAAAAAAATAATGATTTCCACAAGACTTGTCATGCAATCTGAAATTTCTTTGCCTCTATTTTCAAGAAAATGCTCATTTGTGTTAGTTTTGTTGGCTCTCTCATCTCCAAATCGCACAAACCTTTGCTGAATAAGGCCAAGGTTTGTCTTCAAAAGGGTCGAAAATGAGTAATGAGCTTGTATTGCATCAGAAAAGATATGGAGGAACTGTCTTATTTTATTTATTCTATTGAATTTTATATATTAACATGTATTTCTGGTAATGAAACCAATGATTCCCAGCTCCTGTAGCTCGCAAGTCTGAAGAAACATGTGTTGAGAGAAGACAATGAGAATATTTCAGTTTTAGTGGTGGGAGGCAAACCCCAGACACAATATTCTGGGAAAAGTAACGGAATCGGATAGACTGAAAACCAGATCCACTTTTTCAATGACTTTTCTCAACAGTCGGATGTCGAGCTGGTACTTGTGGTAGCATTTTTATTTGGATCTAGAACTATGGCTGCTACGCGGAGCAGCCATAGTTCTAGCATGGACTGAGAAATAAAACATTTCTCCATGGTTCTAGGGGTAGATAAAGTTTGGAAGCAGACGACGTGCGCCTGCAAGCACTGCGTGTTAATGTTAGTTTGTCGTCGGCTGGTGGCGCTATAGCGCCTTACCTGCCAAACAAACGCACGTACGCACGGCGCGCGACCGGGCCTGCCCTTGTCCACGAAAGCGAGCGGTAGGGTGAGTAATTTTGCACTTAAAAAATGTAGAAATGTTGAATAGAACAGTCGTTCATAAACTGCAGAGAAGTGACAATCTTTATAAAATGTTGTAGTCGGTATTGCATTGGTGCATTCTTAATAACACGAAGCCGCCACCAAGGAAGATTTTGCTTTCCTTTCAGTTTCACGAGACGCCATTTTGTATTTTAAAACGAGGCTTGAGTCTCAAGTTAGTGCACCAAGATGACTTACTGCTGTGTACCGGGTTGCACACACTGCACGCGTAGTGTCCGTAAACAGTTTTCCTTTCATCAACTCCCCACAACAAGCCATGGCGTGCGAATGGAATGGATCTACAGAATAAGACACAATGCATGCAAGAACGGTGCTACTGCTAATTTCAAGGTAGGCCTATTTCTGTTGTTTTGTACGAAAACGATGTTTTTATGTAATTTTTTAATGATATATTTTTATTTAAATCATTATTTGTGAATATAAGCACTTGCACGGTAATAATGCGTCACTGTACAATGTAATAACAATGTGGATTGGCATTATTTTTCTATCCCATGAAAGTTCTGCAGTAGTGTAACTCTGTAACTTGGCAAAAAAGGCATAACTTAGAAATGAGCACTTTCACAATAATATTGGTGTCATTTTCTCATGATGGGACCTGACGTCCATTGAAAGTGTGAATAGTAAAAGTGGGATATTGGATAACCTGCAAAGTAGAGGATTAAGGCGGATTTAAGAAATTTGCTAGCTAGCAAACAAAAATTGCCAAAGGGGTAACATTTAGTTAACTTGGGTAAACTACAAAAGAAAACTGCTAACGATATCTTCCTGTTGTCGTAATGGTTTCATAATTATTTGTTGATAACAAATTTCAGGTTGGAAAGAATACAAGTGTATGCTCAGCCCATTTCAAGCCAGAGGACTTTTCAAGAACACTTAATGGACGTTGGAAGCTCAGACCAGGGGCTGTACCATGTATTTTCCCAGAGAGTGCACCAAAGAGGCGAAGGGTTGGCCGGAAGAAGAAAACTTTAAGTGAGGCTCTAACAACCAGGTAGGTTAACACTTAAAGGGACACTAGGTCCTGAAATCCCCGAAAATTTCATGTTTTGGATTGTTTACTTTGCCTATTTCAAACACCTGGTCGAAAGGAAACCAACCTACTGCTTACTGTTCCCGAGAAAAGACGAAAAAACACAACAGGGTACAAATACGTTTTTCGTGTCGTTCTCAGTGTACGATATACACGTTGTGTGTCTCGGGAACAGTGGTGAGTGGTGACCAAACACCAATGCAAAAAAAAGTGATTTCTTCAACGTCCTCAAAAGGCGAACACTTTTACGAATGAAATCACAACTAGCAAAAGTGGACCCCGAAATTCGTTCTCGCTCGCATAATACAGGAATAACACAAAAACGCCCAGTTTTGAAAGGATAGTTGTGTGGATGTTTATATCCTACTTTTAAATGTTATTTCCGATTAACATCATCTCGTTCAAAGTGCGTTTTGTAGCCCAATTGGGCTGTTGCAGGACCCAGTGTCCCTTTAAACTGCCAGATTCTTCAAAATCCACCAGCAGGTTTTGCAGGATTTTGTAGAATTAAGGGAAGGTTGAGTTTATCATTCTTTTGTTTTGCAGGTGGTTGGATGTATTTTTTTAACCCATTAGTCCCTGTGCCATATCAAACTACCCTGCCTGTTACCCCCTGTCAACCCAAACTGCCCTGCCTGTTACTCCTTGTACCACCCCAAACTTCTCTGCCTGTTACTCCCTGCACCAACCCAAACTGAAAAGCCTGTTCCAGTTTGGAGCACATAGGAAAATGCACTGTCACTGATGGAGAGTTGCAGAAAGAACACTTTGGTTTTGATACATTCTCTAAATTGTTTGTTCTGCATTTGTCCACAGCTGTGATGCCAACCAAACCAGCCAGGCAATCGGCAACAAAACTGGCAAACCAAAACTCAACACGACCAGCCAACTGAAAGGCAACAAACCCAGCAAATCAAAAGGCAACAAAACCAGTGATGCAAATCGAAACAAAACCCACAAATCGGATAGTAACACAAAACCCGATAAATTGGTAAGCAACAAAATTGGCAAATCAGAAGCCGGCAAAAGTGGCAGAGTTGTAACGAGTCACTGATTTTTGTGACTCGAGTCGAGTCGAGTCATTTTAAAGAAGTGACTCGAGTCGAGTCGAGTCATTAGGTCAACAAGGTCGAGTCGAGTCGAGTCGAGTCACAGAGTGTGGTCGAGTCGAGTCGAGTCGAGTCAAGTATTTAGCTCGAGTCAATTCGAGTCACAAATATTTGAACACTATATAATAAATTACAATAAAAGCAACAAACACAAGAGAGAAATACAAGGCACCAGTCTATTACGAAAATCCAAAGACATAAAGTATGCTGTATGGTACCCAACCAACAGTTTCCATTGCTAGCTCACGTCACAGATAAGAAGATGTGAAACTTCGGACTTATAACTGGTTTGGCTTCGGGTCTAGATTTTGTTGTTCGCTGATCGCTGACAACGTCAAAACCTAATTGCATTATACAAAACTGTTTCTGATTATTTAAAGGTGGGCCCGTCCGTATCCATTTGTTTTGTGAAATCGGGACATAAATTTAGCCAGCGTTCCACCAAGAACTTCAAAATCGCCCGAAACCAATGATGAAACCACGGATTGAGAAATGCGTTTTAAGTCTGGTTCCGGGTTTAGCATTACATGCTATAGAACCACAAGGTGGGAGTCCGCGACACGGTGTATGTTTGTTGTATCATTATGGAGGAAGGAAAACAGACGACCGCTGTATATGAACGTACATTATTCGCGAACATTAACGTGACGTGAACAAAAACTGGCAACGCGAACGGCGCGGCGTAAGTCATTGCAAATATTTTTCTCAAATAAGTTTTGCTTTTATTTTTTGGGACTCGAGTCTTATTAGCCTTCCTCGAGTCGAGTCGAGTCATTCTGATGAGGGACTCGAGTCGAGTCGAGTCATTTGCTCGCAGTGACTCGAGTCGAGTCGAGTCATTTACCCGTCGGGACTCGAGTCGAGTCGAGTCGCCAAAAAAAGTGACTCGAGTCGGACTCGAGTCGAGTCATTGACTCGAGTCATTACAACTCTGAAAAGTGGCATTCAGTCATTGCACCATGACCACACCTACCCTGATCAACAGAATCTGGAAAAGAAACAGGCTATGCTCAATGAGAGGTCGAACTGTTACAGTGATTCGAACGGAAACAAAACCAACAAATCGGAATGCAACAAAACCAACAAATTGGACAGCAACAAAATTGGCAAATCAGAAGCTAGCAAAAGTGGCATTCAGTTCTTTCACCATGACCACACCTACCCTGATCAACAGAATCTGGAAAAGAAACAGGCTATGCCCGATGAGAGGTTGAACCGTTTGGAGAGCATCTTAGAGAGGCAAGAGATTGAGAGATTCGGCATCCAGCGCATCACCTCCGACCCAGCAATGCTGCACTTCTACACAGGCTTCGCTGACTACAAAACCTTCAAGGCCATTTATGAGAGCATACTACCCTCCGCGGAAAACATGATGGGTTGGTTGCAGGACATAAGGAGTGAGGCAAGTCAAGGGGATTCCCTTCCCTTGGTGGACCAGTTTCTCATGTTCCTGTGCCGAGTCAGAGCGGACCTGTCCGAGCGAGAACTTGCCCTGAGGTTTGACCTATCCGAGGAATCCGTGAACAGTGTGGTCGCATCGTGGGCCAGTTTGCTCTACTTTGCTTTTAGCTCTCTAGTCATCTGGCCCCCGCGGGACCAAATCCAGAAGAACTTGCCAGAATTTTTCAAAGCCACGTACTCTAAAGCAAGGGTCGTACTGGAATGCAGCGAGGTGAGGGTGGAGACCCTGAGATCAAAGGCTTCACCCCTGGAGTCGACGCAAGCTAGCTGTTCAAGTCACACCACATTAAAAGGTCTGGTTGGTTTGACACCAACGGGCTCCCATTCATTCATCAGTCGACTCTACGCCGAGGGAGTATCGGACCAAGATATCACCACCAAATCAGGAATCATTGATCTTCTAGAAAAAGGAGATCAAGTTCTAATGACACACGAAGGCTTTCCCATCGAAAAGCTCTTACAAGACAAGGGCTGCACTCTCGCGGTCATCCCTCCTTTCCTGCGCGACAGAACACGGTGTGATGCGCGCAGCAACATCGCGCCAACGTACCAGATCGCGAGGTTGAGAATACACATCGAGCGTGTGTTCCGACGTCTGAAGGAGTTCCACATATTTGACGGGGTGGTACCAAGTGGCCTCGCTGGTGCTGTGAATCAGATCTGGACAGCATGCTGTATCCTCGCCAACTTCCAAGGAAAAGTACTTTGAAACTGTAGCTGCAAACAGAGCACACTGATTCATGACGCCCGCCCCATGTTTTGACCAATCACAGCCGTGGTTAATGTTGGACATGCATTGAGAAAAAGTCTGACACTCATGCCACACTGGAACCTACAGTTGTGCCATTGGAGAGGCACATGTGCGCAATGGGTGGGGCTTAATACTCGATTGGTTTATTTAGCAAGGGAACATTAAAAATGTGTGATTTTAATTTTATTTTAACAAACTAATAATGGAACAACTTTAAATTCTTTTTTGTAGAAAACCAACATTGAAACATGAAAAAATACAGGCTATGCAAGTAAAACAGTTCAAAATAGTTCTGTTTTAGGGCTGTGCATAGGAACCGGGTACCGGAGTACCGACCGTTGATGTCAGGAACCGGTTCCAGATTATGGGATCGGGTAGCCATAACCAACTTAACAAATTACTTATTAACTTCTTAGACGGTAAAAAAGAAAGACTTTGAGCGTCATTTGTGGGGAATTTTCAAAAATTAAAACAAATGGGAAAACAAAGCATATTTCACGTTTATGACGCTCACGAAAGTTGCAGTTTACCCCGTAAAGGTATAAGCTTACTGTACACATTTGTATCTTGCTGTATTGACGTACTGGTGTGATTTAGAATGGCTAATCACTGGAAGTCTTTTCATGCATTTGGTGTGCACAGGGGAGACAGTCAGTCAGTGAGATTGGGGCAAAGAGAACACAAGGATTGCCGAAAGGTTTTTTTTCCCCTCAATTTTTCGGTATTTGTTGATATTTTAAATCTACATGTACTACAATTTTCTAATGAAACAGTGTAAAAATCGTGAATTCAAAGTGTTTTTAAGGAAATACAATTGGCATATTTATTCTCATGACTACAAAACCATCAAAACTTTAATGGCCTTTTTCTCATGATCTTACTTTTCTGACATGTTGATAAAAGCGAACTGTAAACAGCCATAACTTGTCAACAAAATATCTGATTGAAGTGCATCAAACAGTATTGTAAGGAGGATTATATTCCTAATACCCGCAAACATATTGATGAATGTTCTCAACCATCCAGGTAGTTGAATATTACACTGAAATAATATATTCTAGTAAACTGGACTTAATATTTAAACTTGCGATTTGAATACCTACAGTACAAACCCTCACTTCGACCTCTGCCCAGTTCTGTCTCATTTTGCCTGAATGCCTCACATTTCGCACATTTTTTTTTTTTTTTTGCTTGGAATTTACTTAAGGCCTTTTTTTGTACTGAACGAGAATCAATCTTCTCCCCCCCCCACCCCCAAACTGGCCATGTAAGTTATGTTTTTGGAGCTCTTGAAAGGTTTTCCATCCTCGAAGATGGCTGTCTAGGTAGCTTGATACAATGTGCCTTACTCAAAGTCAACATTTTATTTTTTTCTGGTTAAGAGTAAGATGACAGTACTGATGTGTCTTTGTACAGTGGCAAAATATGAATGGCCATCTTTGATGGAGTGAGTTGTGAAGATATGATCATTGATTAATATAGACGATTTCATGGATACTGCCATCTTTGGGCTCACGTGATAATCTTTATGGGCATTTCATTTAAAATATGTCCCATCATGCTCAGTAAACAGGGGCATAATGGGATGTATTTCTATTGTTATGCTCCCTAAGATTACCGCGTGACAATTCGGTATCCATAATATACACATATTGAATGCTTCGAGTGGTGTAGTAAAACTAGCCTCCCGAGGTGATCCATGGACATTCTGTTTTCCCGAGACGAAGCCGAGGGAAAATAGAATGCTCCATGGATCACCGAGGGAGGCTAGTGTTACTTCACCACGAGATAAAGCATTCAATATTTGTTTTATAACACTTCACCCACAGATTCTGCTTGGTTTTAATATTTTAAATTATTTAAATCTGAACACAGTTGAAATAAACTTCAATTTCAATACAAAATTGGTGGAAAATGTATTTCTCTCTTCCAAACTACCCCTTCACGAAATGTTTGAACCCAACTCTGCGGCGCGCTCTCTTTGGAACAAGACACGCAACACACACCAGCATTCATTTGCACACAAATACTGCGCCGTGGATATAGTACTTTGGTTGCTAATGGCATAGAACTTTGGTTGCTACGGGTATAGTACTTTTGGCCGTGCACAGGAAGATAGCAAAAATAGAAAGTATCATGTGACTCGCTCTCGGCCAATCAAGACACAGAATCTGTGGGTGAGGTTTATAAAACAGTCTATAACTTTTGATGTTGCAGACAAGTGACACAGTGATGGATATATGATCATTCCTTTGATACGGTACAATAAAAGATTTGGATTTCCATAATCAATTCATGTGTGATTGTTTTACTTTCTTTTGAAGAGGACACTGTTTTTTTTCCCATTACTTGTATTACAATGTTTGGCATAAACACATTGCTTAACCCTACACTGCCCGATCCATCAGAATCAACCAGGATTTTTGTAAGATTCTGTGGGATTGAGGGAGGCAGAGCCAAAGTAACAGTACAGAGAATGTGCCATCTAACTATAATTCCGGAAATCTCTGTCTGTCTGTCTGTGTGTCTGTCTGTATTTCGATTATCTCCAGAACCGGGTGCCGTATGAAGTTGAAAATCGGCGGGTGTTTTGCTCGGGACACAATGTGCAGTGCCAAGTTTGAAGTGGTGTTGATGAGCAGTTCTCAAAAAAAGTAGGGAGTGTGTGCCCTCAGCCCTGGCCCTCCCCCAAACTGGCCACAGAGTCTCTGTATACTTGAGGTGGCCCCCACTAATGGCAGAAGCATTATACATGCTATTGATCAGGGTAATTAACTGGTCCATCTTTTTTTTGTACAATAGCTTGCACAATATGCTTCCACCATTACTGGGGGCCACTGGAAGTTCACAATGACTGTGCCTGGATTGGTCTGTACTAGTGGGAGAAAAAGTTCCCTGTTGATGTCATCTAGAGTTTGACCCCAATATGCTCCACCGGAATCAGAATGTCAAACAGGATGAACTGATAAAGGAAAGATACTGTCATCACACAAAATGATTATCAGTGTAAATACACATAATCAGCCCTCGGAATATTTCTATTCATACTTGGTGATGTTATGTAACTCCTGCAGCTAAACTGGTCATTTGTCATATAGACAAGTTTAGTAACCCACACAGTTTTCATTCACTCGTTCGAATACTCGAGGGTAAGTTTGTATCAAACAAAAACATTAAAATTGGAGAGTAGACTAAAACAATTTGCAAACAGGTTTGGTATTTCATATGGACCATTCTGGGCATGCTGTTACTTCTATTACGAAGGCCCCCTTCAATGGCAGAATCATTGTGTGAGCTATTGTTAAGCGGATAATCTGTCCTGGTAGTTGCTTTTGTAAAATAGTACAGTGTGCACAATGGATTCTCCATTAAAGGGGCCCTTGTATGTGTACAAGTGTTCAAGTGCCTTGATTCGTCTGTAGAAGTATGTAAGGTGCTTGTTTGATTGAAATTTCCACGTTTTATTTAGTGCCATATGCCTATATAGCCTGATTTTGTTGAGTTATGCATTTAATTTTTGTGTGTGTATTTTTTCTTTTTGTCAAGTGTGCTTTTGGAAGACTCAGGGAGGCAGTGCCAGAATGACTGTTCAGCTGGAAGACATTGCATGGTGGACTTTGTGTGCAGTGGTCCTCACCATCGCTTTCATTTTATGGAAGAGGTATGCCGAAGGCGGGGTTTGTTATTCCAAGAACCGCTTGGAGGGGAAGACGGTGATCGTCACCGGCTCCAACACGGGAATGGGTAAAGAGATTGCCGCTGACATGGCTAGCAGGGGGGCCCGAGTCATTATGGCCTGCCGTAGCATAGAGAGAGGGAACCGGGCAGCTGAGGACATCCGCAGACGTGTTCAAGACGGGACGCTGATCGTCAGCCAACTAGACCTGGGATCCTTGAAGTCTGTGCGGATGTTCTGCAAGACCTTCCTGGCAACGGAGTCCCAGCTAGACATCTTGATCAACAACGCTGGGGTGTTCTTCTGTCCCTACATGCAGACGGAAGACGGGTACGAATACCACTTTGGCGTCAACCACCTGGGTCACTTCCTCCTGACCAATCAGCTCTTGCCGCTCCTGAAGAAGTCCCCCAAGAGCCGCGTGGTCAACGTGTCCTCCTTCACCTATGCCTTCGCCAGCTTGGACTTCGACAACCTCAACTACAAGCATTCATACAGTCGCATGCAGGCCTACATGCGCAGCAAGCTTGCCAACGTCTTGTTCACCAAGGAATTGGCGCAGCGTGCCAAGGACTCCGGAGTCGACGTTTACTGCGTTAATCCGGGAGGGGTCCACACAGACATCACCAGATATCTCCTACCTCAATGGTCGCTTCCGGTTCTGGATCCCATCATATGGTTGGTGATTAAATCTCCTCGTGCCGGTGCCCAGACCGCAATTAATTGTGCCGTCTCAGATGAGGTGAAGGGTCTCAGCGGTCGCTACTTCAGCGACTGTAAGGAAAAGGCTGTCGGGAAAGAAGGTATGGATGAAGGAATTGCCAAAAAATTGTGGGAAGTAAGTGAAAAGATGACAGGGTTGTGAAAACATTGATGTACCACATCAGTATTAAGGCCAGTTTTTAAGGTCAAGTCACACTGGGAAATTTCATAGGTAACTTGGATGCAACCAAATGCACTAAAAAAAAATAGAGGAAACCGAGAGTAGAGCTTAGTACTTTTTCCAACAGTTTATCCACAGTCCTCAGGACATGACACAAACTTCAAATTTACCTCTTGTTTTCATCATGGAGATTTCTGGGAACAGGTTTGCTGCAAATTTGTTCTTTACATTTCTAAGTGTATGTCTCATTTGTAGGTTACAGCCATTATCTGTTCCATGGTAATAACTCGCGTTACATTTGGAGTGGGTCGACTGTCAACTCTGGGCTGTTACTCTATAAAGTCAAAGCATTGAGAGTAGATTTTTCTCTCAAAATTAAGTGACAAAACTATAAAAACAAAGGCCAACAAATTAAACTTCTGTTGGTTTGGCCATAAGATTTTAGTCCGTAAGTCATGTTGCAAGAAAGGGACGTAGCAAAAATTTAAATAACCTGTATTTGAAAATTTCCTACTGTGTACTGATGGGAAAATCTCTTTAGTGCCCTTACATAATTAAGGTGCAAATCACATGTTACCATTTCAATTAGTAAAAAATAATCAGTCAAAAAATCTAGATTTCAGTAACTCACGTTAACTCACGTTAAAGTTTGTCCGCCCATTTTTGGTACATAAAACATATAAGAAACTAAAAATCAAACCCCAAAAAATCTGTTTTGCATCAAATATAAACCTTTCTCTCTGCCTTAAAAATAAAACTCACAATAACACTTGCATTTTGTATGAAAGAACAAGGTACCAAAATGACAACCTAAAATCCATACTTTTTGCCCAAAAAACTAGAATTTTTGACCCCCCAAAATATTTAACCATATTCCATCTCACTGCCACTTCACTCAAATTAAAGGGCTTGTCAACCCTTTAATTTGGTACCTCGTTGGAGGTTGTGAGGCTTGCAGTTTTTAAGATTTCGTAAATTTTCCATTTTTCATCCATGTCCATATTCTTATGGAATTGCCCATATTTTCATATAATTTATTTTGAAAAAAGTGTCAGTAAAATGTAACATCATTACCAAAGAGTTTATTGTAACTTATTTGACAACCACAATTCCTGGTACTTTGTATAGGCCAGGCGTGGATTATTTGCCAACGGCTGAATGAATACTTCATTACATTGTCTTATTGCCCAAAAATGCAAAATTTTATTGAGAAAATTTGTCTGGAAAATACTTGTGTGTGTGTTTTTTCCTTCTTTTTTTTTTTTTGGCTATTGTATTTTGTGCAATCAGGTATTTTTTGATCGAGTATCATCTGGATATTGTCTAAATAGTTGGGATTGATAGGCTAATTATAAATTGTACTTATGAACAATACCGAGTATTATCTTTGAATAGAACTATGTACTTACTTAATTTTGCTATTTTTTATTATTGATGTCTTGCGAAGGTGATGTTGTGTGTAGATGTAAGATTTGATGTTGAAATGTAATTTTTTGTAATTAGGGAGTAGAAAGGTGTTGTAAAATGTTTTCTAAATGAGTTGTTATTTTCAAGTGTGTGTTAACTTTTTTTCAAAGCCAAAGTTTACTTAGATTCATTACATTATAGATACAAACTTACAAAACAGGGTACCAGAATGTGTGTTTAGATATTTAAAAAGAAAATTACCAGGGTTTGAGTTGTATGATACTTTTTTAATGTTCCTGTGTTCCTTCAAAAAGAGTGTTTTTAATACGTTTTACAGGGTACTTATTTAGAATTGTGAAATTTATAGGGACGTCACTGTGACTGATTTTTGTTCAGTCGTGTCAATTTGTGTCCGATTCCCATTTTTCACTGTAAGAAAAAGTGTTTATTTTTTAATTAAAATTAAACTATTAAGGCATTAACCCTAACCCTCCAGGGTATGTTTGCTAGAACCCTGCCAAACGTAGCAACATGCAGCACTTGACTAAGTGACAAGCCTGCCAAATGTAGCAAGATCCATCAGGGGAAAAGTCTCAAGGCCACACTGCCTCAGAGTCTGTGGTCACTGCACGCAGCAGGATACAACCGTGGCATTGTTCAATGGGACTTAGCTCTCATGGTTTCAGAGCTGGCCATTCATGCACTGGTGTTGGTAGCTGAATGCATCAAAGTGCACCAGTTCTTTTCCACCTGATGCACTGTGCTGCGTCTGGCAGGGTTAGGGTTAATCATTTATTTAGAAACCATATGATATGGTTGTATCATAACTGCCAGGGCATGGTCAGATATTTCTAAAAAATGAAATTAGTGATTTAAGCACATTGTGACATGTTTATATTGTTACTTTTTTTTCTTTTTTTTTCTGATTTGTGATTATTAGGAGGGGACCTAATGACCGATATCAGCTTGAAGGGCTAACCTCATAAATTATAGTTTAAAATTAATTAAACTATGAAGTCATTAATGATTTCAAGCTACAGTCCATCATTTGCAGCTATCCAAACAGTAACTGACGTAATTATTGTTGAAAAACAATAATTGGTTGAAAGATAGTAAGGGGACTAAACTCCCTGTGAAATTATTCTTTCAGGCATGCGGTCATTTTGAAGAAATCAACGACGAAATAAAGACGCATTGTTTGAAATCTCTGTCAGTAGTTCGTTTCTTTTTATTCGGCGAAGCGCGCGCAAGCATTGACACGATTGCTATAATTCTTCGGATCAGTGCCCGACATCGCGTAGCTGCAATCGGCTAAGTGAGAACGTGTCCCGGACACTGAATTGAGGCCAAATTCAAAACATGATTCTGCAACATATGATTTGAAATCAAGATCCTTGAATGTTGTTTTTCTCGAAATATACAGCTGAAGCTGAGCTAAAACTTCACCAGGTTAGTTGTTCAGCAACCTTCTTTAGATTTTGAGCACGTTTGTTGCTTCAAACGAACAAAATGCACAAATTACAAATGATGGACTGTACCTTTAATATGTCTATATGCATAAATGAAAGAAACCATGTGATATGGTTTTATCATAGCTGCCAGGGCATTGTCATATATTTTTTTGTGATGTAATGCAGACTAAATGAGCACCAGATAAAAATTGAGAACTTTAAACTTACTTGTTGGATGTGTGGTGTGAAGCCCAACTAGTGATCGTTTATATGGGTCTATAGGTTCACGTTTTCCGTTGCATGTTATACTACGAAACAGTGGATTTTGGTAGATTTGGTTATTTTTAAAGGAAAAGAAAAAACAAATCCACCCGAACAAACAAACCCAGGGATTGATAAACTACCAACCAAAATTTTACCTTACTTGTCAGTCTGGATTTTCAGGGTGTTATATTTTATTAACAATTTCGACCAGATTTCATAAAATGAGTACGAAGGATATTTAAAAAAAAAAAAAATTGTGTTGCTTTGTTTAAATGCAGTGCTAAATACTATTGTCTCGTCATTTTGATATAAAATATATAATATATTTCCGAGTGATTAACTTAAAAGTTTGTACATTGTGGAGCTTTTTGGTGTAATAATATATTTGACGAGTAAAGTAATAAAAAGTACTAAAAATCAAAATCAGTCGTATGTTGGCCTGTAACATTTCCTTGAACCCCTGCAGTTTATGAAAACCAAATTGTCTGCGTTTTCCCCGACATGTCCTTGAGCAATTTTCAAAATTTCACGAGAAATAGTTTCGCTTTAACAAGGTTACTGGGAAGTCAAGAGGTGGTGGACGTTGCACAGCCAATTGTTATTGTCTAGAGAGGTGTGTAATATTCACACTGCATAAAACAATAAAAAGCTACCATAGCACATGGGCATAAAGTTACCATTCTCTGTGCCAAAACTGTTCTCTTCTGGATCACTGTCACATTTCCGGAGTTTTCCCAGATGTCTGGTGGTTTTCCCAGATTCCCCAAGTTTTCGATAACTGGAAAAATGGAAACTCATTTTCACTGTCCGTCTCCTGTGGTGGTCATTTTGAGCTGTTATAGAGTCAAGAGTCACAATTTTGAATTGACATGTATCACTGTGTCAATAGTATTTTCAGTCATAATACAAATATCTTGTTTGGTTGAATTTTTGCATCATGAATATGTAAATTTTTAAATTCTGCAGAAAATATTCCCTTAATTTAAGGAACTCCAAAATAAGCACACCAACGTCAACAACATTTGTTAATGGTCCAATTTTATTACAGCCCCACGGGCTGTTGTTTCAGTACGTTTTACAAATGATGTGTTCTTAATAAAAAAAAAATAAGTTAATGTTGAAATATCTACACCACCAATTCCCTTCTAAATAACCCACGAACCAACATATACCCTCAGTAGTGACTTAACTAAGCAAATGGTTAGGAAAGTTATACATGTGTATATACACACCCAAATTCATGGAAAACTGAATTTTGTTAGTTACATCAAAAAAAATCTTAGTCTTACCGGTATGTCAACTTTCAGAAACTACATGTACTATTCAACTTTAGTACTTCGTGTGCAGTTTTCTAAATTAAACTACAAAAATAGACACTACACTTTACATGTATGAATATAAATACATTTTTAATACATTTATTTTTCAGTCTGTGAATGAGACAAGTAGCCCTTTTCGAATATGTACTTACTTTTAACTTTTGGAATGAAATGTACAATATTTTGAAATATTTCAATAAAAAATAGTTGAGGCAAAGTTTCTGCTTA
Source organism: Patiria pectinifera (assembly GCA_029964075.1). Lineage (NCBI taxonomy): Eukaryota > Metazoa > Echinodermata > Asteroidea > Valvatida > Asterinidae > Patiria > Patiria pectinifera. The sequence continues at coordinate 40,919,111 of CM057142.1, read as the reverse complement.
CAGGACAAAGCTGACTTGTGGAGGTTCACTACAGAAAAAAGGCACAGAAATGTTATCAATGAGCAAAACGAGAAGTTTCATGAAATGTTATATGAATACACTTTATACTTCAGAAATATACGAGGAAGACGTGTTATTTTCAGTTTTGTATCCATAGATAGTGCTTACATTTATGCATAATTAAATCTTAATAGTAAATCTGAAAATGTGGTTAAGTAACAACTTGTAAATACAATCATTTGTTAATTTTGCTTAAACTCACAAAAAATATTTATACTAATTGAATACATCAGTGATTTAAATTCATTTTTCTCATCTCAGTAGGCCTATGCAGGGTCTCTTATCCAGAAATATCCATTTTTATTATCCGAGTATGTTTAGAAACAAAAACTGACCATTTTCAAAACTGCACTTACATTGTATATCACCATCAGTCCATTTTTTCCCCCCTGTAAACATCTGAATAAAGTGTGCCGATTTTCCTTTTTTTTTTCCATTTTGACAAATTTGAATGTAAAAAAAAGAGTTACCTTATCACACAAGTGTCTGAATGTTCACAAAAATTACATGCAAGAAATTATATTTAGTGCTTTTTGGGTGACAACGGCAGGGGGTTAAAAACGGCATATCCCACATCACAGCAGTCAACAATTGTTTTGTTATATCGTGCCAATAACTCAAAAAGATAAATGGTTGTAACTTACTGTGTGAGAAATAAATTAAATCACTGCGATGTAACCTTTGATAACTGAAGGTTTTGAGGTCCCACATTGAACGCAGTGTGATATCACCCGCACTGTGTGACGTGCATTTTTATTGTCCAGACACGTGGCCATCCTAGACCAATGAAATTACAGTATCCAAGCACACAATATAGCAATTATACTTGTCAACTTGTTGCCATGTATGTACTTGGGATCCTTTTGCAAAAACATAATATGTACACATCTCTGGAATGATAATCATATCTATCAAAATATTGGGAATTTTCTGGTGTACCCTGTACATGCAGGTTCCTATCTATCTAATACCTTGTTTGTTCTAATGTACTTTAAGCATAAATCTCTGACAACGTACAACTTACTTCAAAATACCGTGGAATTCTTGTTAGTTAAAATCTACACTGTAACAACTAACCCTGTATTGTATTGCTTTGTTGCAAAGAAAGTTCAAAATTGGATTGCCATACGAAGAATAAGATGCCACAAGTGTTGAAAACATTGCAGCACATTTCAATAGAATACATGCATTTGTCAAAATATGAGCCAGGAAACACTTAAGAATATTTGCACCCAGAACGTTCATCACAGCAGTACTGTAAACGTAATTAACTGATATATATTTAGACAGAAGCATTAAAGTTTTTTCATCGTCCAATACAGATATCAGTGAACTAAATAATTTGTTTTTAACTTTATCTGAGTGCTACTGACAGAAATAACACAGTATACCATTTATAGATGGGCCCTCTCATGTTGAAAAACTGATTACTATATATTACCTCTACCTCATACATATTCATAAATGACAGCGGAATTCTTACTGGTCCATTCACCATCACATGTCAGCCACTAGGTTTGCTATTTACCAAGCGCGCAAGCAAACATTCATGCACAGGGTTAGTATGCATCCATAGTCGACTATCGCATGTGTTGCAGGAACCTCGGGAACTAGTTTGTCAACTTCCAACACCTCAGGGAGTTAATATCCACCCTCGAACCATGGTATATTTTTATCCTAGTATAACCATATGGTGAAAGCATTCAGCACAATCAGCAGCATGTTCAAATGTACCCAGAAAAGCCTCAGTTGGCAAAAAGCAAACAATGCAAAGGTTTCTAGAACTTGATGTTTTGTCGGTGAAATAGTGAGCACATTTCCTTCATATAGGAGACAACTATGTTTTGCTACCAAGGGGCATTTGCGGCAGCCATACTTGGACCCAAATGTTTCATATTTGGAATTCTTTGACAACTTCACCCATAAATTAATAGAAAAAAATGTCTACACTTAAAATCATGTATCCGAGTCAAAATTCCCCCTTTGAAGAAAAAGAAAATGGAAAAAAAATATCAAAATACAGTGATGAAGCTAACACTTTTACAATTTTTTAGTTGTTAGAAGAAAAGGCAGAAATAAACTTATTGAAAAAATTCATTTACAGCTGTTATTCTCCATTCCCAAGAGTACAAATACCCAAGTGTACTCATGAACGCACATATTTCTTGAATACATCTCGAAAATGGCAGCCATTTTAGAGGTTCTTTTTGGTTCTTTTGATTTAGCAATGAAACAGGAAGTCGACTCATGCCAGAGAAGAACAAAGCATGCCCTCCAAGATGGCTGTCATGCAAAGGCTCTATAATTAATTATTAGTGAATCTTAAGTTTCTTAGTAAATCTGAACAGACTACCCTTTGTTCCTGATAAATGATAGTTTTAGTAGGTGTTACTGGGGAATGTTATGAATAGTTTGGTTTTTTAAACTTTTATTTTAATTATAATAATAGTTTTGAGTACTCAGTATTAAGAATATCAGTAAAATTAATACAGTTCGTACACTGCAAAAGGCCTTCAATGGAAAAATCAAAACAAATCGAACTTGAGCCATCTCAATGTCAAATCTTTCTAAATACAGGGATGCATTCCATGTTTGCTAACGTTGCGCAAGTGGGACCGACCATTTGCCACCAACATTGGCCGACATTATAGCTACAAAGGCGACGGTCTTTCTGAGTCGTTAGCTATGTTTTCCAAAGTGACCAACATGCACAATGAACATAATGTTTCTTGCGGGTTGGAAGTTTTCCGGTTTCTACATCCCGAGTAAGTTCATAAATACTGGCAACATTTCTCTTCTCGTTACAATTAATCTTTCGGAGATTTTAAAAGTTTCTATTCAAACAGTGACACCACTTGTAGGATTGGCGTTCAAGGTGCTGTCATTTCGACAACAGTTTTTTCAAAGATATTATCGCTCTGTTTAAGGTTAGCACATTTGCAGGGCCTACGGTAGCTAACGACCAAACGCATACCTTATCTGCGAAAGTTGGTCCATGAGAAATGTACGAAATGACAACTGTGATGTAGTCGAGACCAGATACAAGACCAGTTGTAGAGCAAGCACAAGACCAGACACAAGTAACAGGGCATGAACAATGACACAGGAATGCCTTTGTTGCAGTTCATTTGAATAGCTTGTGACTTGAATTGAGACTGGAGGACTTGTGATGGTCTTGTGTTGGTCTTGTGATGGTCATGTGATGGTCTTGTGTTGGTCTTGTGGGGTCTCGACTACAACACTGAATGACAATTCAACCTTGCAAGTGACTTCACAGAATGCTAACCCTAACTTCATAGACAATTTTCTAAGAACCTTCCGGAATCCTTCATACCATGTAAATTCATACTGGCTGGGATATACAATTAAACCTGCAAAATCCTCCAAACTCCCGCAAAATAATCCTGATGAATTCTGATTCTGAGAGTGTTAGGGTAAATGTAAAATGAACAGCTACATTGTCTTCTGGGCTGAATTTCATGGAGCTTATAAAAATCACTTAGCATTTTTTTTGTGCTAAGCAGATAACTGCCGAGAACCAGTCACAAGCAATGTACATTGAATGGCATTTTGGCTGGTGATCCATTTCTGCTAAGCAGACATTTTCTGTGCTTAGCAAATTTTTACGCTTAGCATCTGCATGAAATTGAACCCAGATTTTCTATGCAATTGTCCAATGTTTGCAGGTTGCGTCTACTTGTTGGACAATATGTGCCATCGGCAGACCTGGTGACCCTTGGAATCACGCATCTCCTTCCAATGGCCCGTCTCCTCGTCGCTACTGTTGCTAAGGCCCATGGAGAACCAGCCAATGGTCTCTTTGCGCTTCATCCCCCGCTTGTTGAAGACGGTGAACATGAGGGTCACGTCGGCCAGCTGGAACTGGGCCACCTGTGGATGGAACAGGAGAATAACGTCACAAAATGAGAAAAATGTACTTCATTGCACTAGCGCCCCCTCAACATAAAAATGAAACCGAGTTGTGAAATTGAGGGACTGCATACTCCATGAAGAAGTACCCCTTAAACAATGACAAAGAATGATTAGGCCGGTTCACACTTAGCGTAAACGTGAATGTGAAATGCCTTTTTTGGGACATCGTGTCACGTTTTTGCACTGTGTATTGGCAAGAGCTGAACATGTTTCAAGTTTGGCAAATTTCAAAGTTTCGTGATGCCATATTTGCTTCACACTTGTGCTCACGTGAAGTATGAATCGGCGTTTAGACAGTTATTTGTCTGCAGCAACAATCAGAAGCTACAGGGTGAGTCAAAAAAAGCAAATCCCAAAATGACAGGACCAATTTTTGAATGAAGTTTTGCCTGTAGCACTTTCAATATCTATGATATGAAAGCACAATCAATGAGCTTTCTTTTAGTACAAGTGTCATTTAAATCACTCATGTACTTTTCAAGTTACAAAAAAGTAAGTGTTCTTTCAGCAAAATGAAAACAATTCTCATAGGGATGTATGTGAATTGTTTTGTTTTGCTGAAAGAACACTTACTTTTTTGTGATCCGTGGACAGAACTTTAAAACGGTGTTTGCGTTCAAAATTCTGTAACTTGAAAAGTACATGAGTGATTTGAATGATTCTTGTACTAAAAGCTTTATCCTGTAGGACATGTTTGCCTGATAAACACACACAATCTGTAGGCACACAATTCATAAAATATTTTCAGTTTAATATGTTTTTACCTGGAAGATGAATGTTTCTTTGAAGGTTGGGTTGGGTTGGCCGCGTCGAACTGACGTCTTGCTTTTAGTCATCTCAAAACCACTGGAAGACATCAGTGAGATGCGCACATACGAATCTGTCAAGAAAAAAACCATGTTTTTTTTATTGCTTCAAATTGCTTCAAATAACCATACAATCAAATGAGATAATTGAATTTTTAAATCACCAGTCTTAGGAAATTTGGCAATTTCTCATTTTTCCTCTTCCTGTATTAGGGCCGATTCAAAATTGACGCAAACATGAATCTGTGATGTCAAGGCAATTGCACAATAAAAATTTGCAAAAGTTGAACACATTTCAACTCAGGCCAATTTCACAACGAGGGTTTTGTGACATCGAAGTCATTTCACATTAAAGTTCGCATGAAGTATCAACTAGCCTTTAATCCATCTCAATCTACAGCTCCAGAACCATTTGGTAAAGGGGCCACAAAATAATTTTTGATCTGGAGGCTTAAAAAGGCATTTTTGGGGGGTAGGTGGGGCAAGAGACCTTCCGGAACGCTTGTGACTGGATGTAAAAAGGAATTTCTGAAACTACCAGCTAAGTGGTCTAGCAGACATTTTCATGACAGTTGAACCCTGATATGACCCCCAAAAAATAGCTTCAGTGTCTAATATAATATATTCCATAATTTTTTTCCCAGTGTTTTATCCGATTTATTCAGCATTGTCAAACTAATTCCATGTTTTACCTTCCCCATAGCCAAAAAACTACCCATGTCATTTACATACATACAAACTGCCACCCAAGATTTTGGGTTTTTTTTGGGGGGGGGGGGCTCAATTATTTTTGTTGAAATGTTTTAGAAGTTTAACTTTTTTCAAAAAAAAATTCCCAAAATTTTTGGCTGCAGAAAAAAATTGGGTTTTTTTTGGGGGGGGGGGGGGGGAACTATTTTGACGGTGGTGGCACCACTTACACCCCTATTATACTACTCAAAAATAGGCCACATACATATCACCAAGGTCAAATCGTGAGACTAAAAAAACCAAATTACAAAATAAAATTACCAAAAAAAAAAATTACAACCTCTTGGGGGGGGGGGCTCAAGCTCCCCGAGGGGGCCCCCCCCCCATCTCCCCTGGGTGCGCCACTGAACTGCATAAGGTTATGCATCAGTACACAACTGAAACCAATGTAAATTTGTGGCCAGTATTTTTTTTATCGGGCTGAATTGTGCCTCTGTTGATGTTAGTGGAACTGGAACAGGTCACAACAGACGTCTGACAATAGCCAGACGAAAAATCCAGAAATTCTGACCATGACATTTGACATGTTAGCTTAACAATGAAACATTGTGTTTATATCGTCTAGAAACGTTCCCATGTACAAGTACGTTAAAAAAAGCCTATAACTTAAAAGAACCCACAAATGAGGCCCATTTCAGGGGGCTGCCTAGTACACGAATTTGCTAGGCACAAAAACACACTATGAAATGTGCTTTAAGCCCAAGCTGACCGGAGGGGGGAGGGGCTGGCTTGTTGCGCAAAACACTTTCACCTAGACCTATTGAAATAGATTTTTCGACCTGAAGAGACACTATGAAAAGCATTTTTGGCAGCATGCTGCAGCACTGGGCAATGAATACAATGAAGCCCAGACAAGTTTCAATAGCAGTTCAATACAAGTGGGGAGCAATAGCATTTCATCAGATCACTTAGCACCCTTTGTTAAAAACAGGACTTACTGCAAATTGTAATTCCCTGAGGCATGCTGCTTGCTACGCATAATGCCCAACACAGAGAGGATCTAAAGTTGATTCAATTCAACTTGATACAACTCGGGTTAGGTTTGGTACTTAGCAGTGGTACTTTGCCTTGCCTTGCCTTGCACCTTGGTGACTCTGGTTCAAAACCCAGCCAGACTGACATGTGCGATAACTTGCCAGTCCTTGCCTGGGTCCAATTTCATGAAAGTGCTGCTTTAGGCGATTCACATGCCAAGTAAAAGTTGGCTGAGAAGCAGTAATAATGTGCATTATTTAACTCCCTAGCGTCGTTTACTAAGGACTGGACCAAGTTGGGTTGGTTAGGGTTAAAGACAACTTGGCTAGTTATTTGTTTCTGCTTAGCAAAATACTTTCTGTGCTTAGCCACTTTCTGTGCATAGCAGATCCATGAAAACTGGTCCTTGATTTTTTGAGTTGCTTCTGAAATATCATTGCAAACTTTTCCTCCCAGCTAAACAACTGAGCATTTTTCACTGTCTTCTCTTTTTTTTCTTGAGGTTTCTTCAAGCTTCCGAGCTACAGTGACTGTAAGAATCACTTGGTTTCATCTACCAGAAAGAATTGTGTAAACTAAGGATGGGAAGGTATGTTAAATTTAGTAAATGCGTTAGATAGGCTGTTGTTGGTCACTCTGTCGCGTGGTCGATAGGATTGGCAAAGATTATGTCATGGCTCTGTGGAATATTGAAAAATCAAAGACATATTGTACTATGTGAAATGTTTAAGGCAGACACAACAGTGTCATTTCAAGTTCCTGGTTGTGAGCAAGTACATGAACCATGAACAAATGCTGTGTAAAAATGAAAAGATCTAGAGACATTGTTAAATCGGTGTACAACAAAACTGAGGGAGAGATCACAGACATATGAAGTCCTTTTTCAAATGTTGGTAACAGATTTCAATTTTCTCTTTATTTTTTTAATGACTCACCAGGAGCGCGTCCAGCAGCTTGCTGCTTGAAGTGACTCCCCTTGATGAGCTCCACGGCCAGTCGTCCTGTGGTAGCGTTGTAGGTCAGACCCACCAGGAGCTCTGGTAGACCACCGTGGGAGAGAGACTGGAGGGAGGAGTTACTGTCTCCACTGGCGGAGAGGTCCGAGGAGCTGGAGTAGGGGGAGGCATTGCCTCCACCGAGCTATCAGGGAGGGAAGGATGGAGAGCAACATGATTCTTCTTATTTTAAGGCTTTGTGCTTTTAGAGTGATTACTTAGGACTAACATGTACGAATTCCATGCAGTGACAGTGGATAGTGCCGTGTGATTACTTATAAAAGACCCAAACACATATGGCATTGTTAATTTTCTTCTCAATGTGCATAACTCCTAAGCATCTTTGCGTGAGCACTTGGCACAAAGTGGTAACAGCATTCAAGCGTCTTTCTGCACTTGTGCAAGGAGTTAACAGACATCAAAGATGTCCCCAAAACTAAAACTCCACGTCAACAGGTCAAACTGAGTTTCCACTGCAATTCAAAGCCTTTGCAGCATACAAGTACAAACAACCACAAAACCAAAAGGGCGGAAATCATGATCATAGTTTTCATCCAATGTGCCTAAGCATACAATCACATACATACATAATAACTGATTGTGTGTCACATCACTAGCGATCCAAGCAATAAAAAGAAAAAATTCACTCAAAAATGGTAACTTACTAAGTGCCTGAATCAGTTGTTAGATTAGTAGAGAAACATTTAACAAGAGTAGGACCACACATGAACAATCTATAGTGTTGGCTTTAATTGATGGAATCCCAATTGGTTGATACCTTTGATACAATTTAAGCTGATAGAAATAGGCCACAACTTACAGCTTCACTTCTGGAGACCAGCTTGACCATGACGGTCTGCGGGGCCGATGTGCTCAGCGAGGCAAACTTGACCAGCCCTTCCCCGACAAGCCTCTCCTTCCGCATGCGCTCGGCAGCGTACAACCGGAGCCGGATCGCCGTGTTGACCAGCTCGTGGGGCCGGATGCGGGTGAAGCGGAACAGTTCCTTGAAGACGGGCTCCTCTGTCTCGCGGATCCGGGTCTTGGTGCGCTGCTTCTTGGGGTAGAGGAGGATGCGGAGCCGCCAGGCCGAGGCCCCGCCTTTGTCCTTAGTAGGGAGGTTCAGGCCGCGCATGATGGTGACATTCATGCGACTGCTGTCCCCGCTGTAATCAAAGACGACTTCAAGTTGGCCGATGGTGGGGGCACTATCTTGGTTGGCAAGTAGATCCTGCAAAACCCAAAGCAATGTTAATTTATTTGTTCATTTTTGTCCTTCGTTCAGACTTACATGTATACCAGCGAGAAAATAATAGCTGTAGGTACTGCTGGTAATGGTAGTAGACTTTACAATGTAACAACTGACCCACATGGTTTTTAAAGGTTCGTTGCTCTTTTGTAGTAGTTAATTGATAGGATTTGTTTTTAACTCCCCTCCTCTGATGTTTTTGTAAGAATAAATATCTGACAAGGGTTCATCAGCAGCTGCCAGATATTCCCCATCCCCACCCCGGGGATCCCCAACCCCAACCTAGGGATCTCCATCCCCAAACCCCGGGGATCTCCCATCACCTCCCCTGGGATCTCCTATCCCGAAACCCTTGGGATCACCACCCCACCCCTAGGATCTCCCATCACCACCCCTGGGATCTCCCATCCCCAAACCCTTGGGATCACCACCCCACCCCGGGGATCTCCCATCCCAAACCCTGGGATCTCCCATCTCCAAACCCTTGGGATCACCACCCCACCCCGGGGATCTCCCATCCCCAAACCCCTGGGATCTCCCATCACCACCCAAGGGACCCCCCCCCCCAGGGATTAATACCCCACTCCAGGGATCCATAGCCCACCCCAGCTATCCACGCCCATAGTTGCCTGACCCCACTTCCCATGACGAACCTCTGGCAAGGGCTCCTTAGCCGCTACAAGAAACAAGTCATCTCCGTCATCATCAATTCTGGTGTCTTCTGGATCATCCCGGTATTCCAGGGATCCTAACCCTATTCCAGAGATCCTACCCCTACCCCAGGGATCCTACCCCTACCCCTACCCCAGGGGTCCACACCCCTAGTTGCGTGACCCATCCCCAACTGACTAACCTCTGGCAAGGGCTCCTCAGCCGCTACAAGATATGACTCATCTCCGTCATCATCAACCCTGGTGTCTTCTGGATCATCCCGGTACTCCAGAGATCCCACGCTACCTTGGGCCCCTCCCTGCTCGGCAAGTGAAATGTCATCAGCTCGGACACCTTAAGGAAAAAAAATTAAATACATAATTGAAATTTGAGCAACGGGATATTTTTTAGAAATCAAGCTAAAAAAAACAAAACAAGGCGAGGCTTGCTTAGTCCAGCTGGACCCGACCGTCTCAATGTAGGACTTAATATACATACTCAGCATGACTGACTCGGGGAGTCAGTCAGTCAGTCAGTGACTCAATCATACAGAAGAATGTAGGCCGGCCCTTTCGATTCAAGGAAAAGTGACCAACTCAACAAAATGAGTATTGACTTGCATGAAGAGCTAAGTGTGCTCTTTCTAATGTTAAGACTCATTTTGTGGAGTATGGTAACTAATAAACCAGTTTGGTATTCAAACTGTGCGTGTTCACATCATGGTTTGATGATTTTGGGGATAAACACAGTCAGAGATATATCCACATGTCAATGGGGCAATAGTAACCGGACCTGGAATTTTCAATTTTGTACAACATGAAAAATATTTGTCTAAGTTTGATATATGTGAATGCACATATGCATTTGAATTTTGAGTTGGCGTTAAATGGCAACACTGGGTAAGTTCGGTTAGTACAGTAGTAGTTCTGTCTTCTAACAACAGAAAGAACTTCTATAACTAACAACATGTACTTGGAATTAACACACAACACAGAATGAAAAATTGGTGAAAAAATTAATCCCTACTTTCATCATGCAAATGGTCCTCCAATTTCATTTCAGATTTCCCTTACCTTATTTAAATGTATATATTAAGAGAATCACCCCATACTTTTAATACATGGTACCGGTATGTGGGGTAGGGTCCTTAAGTTATTGACCATTTAAGAAACAAGTAAAGAAATAACTACAACAAATGCTACGAGCTCTTCAACTCAAGTCCCCCCAAAAAGGTGCTTATAGACTTGATTCAATAATGGGACTGGAAACAAACTATCGTGCTCAACAACAAATGTATCATTCAAAATACAGGTACATGTACCATGTACACGGACATACCGGTACATGTATAGTACAAAACAGTTCATGTGAACACTGGATTGATAGTATTATGCTGAAAAAAACCTCCAGTATTGAATATCAATCATCCATATCCATTCCAGTAGTTTTTTATCACAACACACACACACACTGCATCAATAACATAACAATTTGAAAGAAAAAAATGGTTACTAATACTGAAAAGTAAACATTAAATTAAAATGTAAATGCCAACAACGAATTATCAAGTTATGTAGATTAACGCCACAAAAATAAATGTAAACAAGAATAAAGATAATCCTGAAGAACAAATTTCAACCAACTTCTGTACATGTTGAATTTCTGTACATGTTGAAGTTACATGTACTTAACTTCAATTCAAACTTTGATAAACATCTATTCAAGATGATTCAATCAGAGTGATAAAAATATCCATTAAATCCTTAATAGTTACCCAAAAGTTTAGCATGGTAGCTGTTTGAAGTACACATACAACCCTAATAAGCCAGCAGTGATAACACCATTACACTGTGTTCATACATGTACTTTAAACTTTTAAAGCACCTTTCTTGCCAAACCAACCACAGCATTGTTGATTTTGACTCACCTAGCTTCTAATGTTTGCAGACCCCATTAGAAACTCCCTAGCAATGTCAATAGTTTAGGAAAGGATTACAGAACAGAACTAGGGACAGGTGTTAACAGACTTAACAGGCACTAAAAAGTAATAAATTGTTTCAGATGACTTCTGGCAAATTAGTAGATAAAACCCATTTTAGCACCTGTGCTACATTGTATTACATTGTATTTGTGATTGTAATGTTAATGTATTTCTAATGAGTCTTACTGTGTGTTTTAATCAATGTTTCTGATCTACATGTATCGTAAATTTTGAATAAGCCTTTTAATGTACTAATATTATGAGTTTTTTTATACAATTAATTTTGTAAAGCGCATTGAGATTTTTCTTTTGAAGTAATGCGCTATAGGAATGCATTATTATTATTATTTATTCACTGATGAAATGATAAACAATACAGCCCATTTTAGAAGAAAGCAAAAATGTTGTCAATATCTAACTCTACAGACCTCTCATAGAAAACCATATTTGTAGGAAAATTACAACTGCGTACAACACCATCAGGTACATGTATGTGTGCGCGCAGTGTGCAAAATGTTCTAAACATGCGTGCATGTTGCTAGAAATTTCTTTGAAATACGGCACAGCCGATGCACGTCATGCAAATTTGACACCCAAAATGCCGATGCACTTGACAATCTGCAGGCAGTGACAGCATTTGAGAGAGTTCTATTAAAATGTCAGTTTTTGTTGTGTTTTTTTTTCAGATGTGTGAAACGTTTTAGCACACGTACATGTATCTCCTAATAGTTAGTCACTTTCATGATGTTTATGGACAAACTTTTCCTAACTTAATCACTCGTCTGTGCAAAGTTTCAAATTGCATTTTTAAGTGGAATCCAATAAAGTTTTGTTGAATGGAGAAATACAAATTTAGTCCTGTGAAAGTAATAATTTTTGAATTTCACGTCTACCAAGCTATGAGCATAATTTGTACAGCTATAGTCAACGCCTACCTGAATTACCCTTGAATTCACAATTCAAAACTACATGTATACATGCATATGTACATGTAATAACACAAACTTTTGAGGAAAAAAATTGTTGATACCGTTACATGAAGGAAAAGCCATTAATCAATGGATTGACAACACTTCAGCACAAGGTCAGACACATGCCAAACATTTATGATGTTGTCAAACTGGTATCCATGATGTCTTGATAAATTTAGTACACAAGCTGTACTGTGTTGTCACGTGGGTACCTTGCGCGCCGTCTACCGTCGTCGTATGCACCACGTCCTGTTCAGCCTCTTGCAGGGAACCGTTCTCGTACAGTCCAGAGTCTGTATTGGAGCCTTTGAACGACCCTTTGATTGACCCATCCTTCTCATGGTCACCCTCGATTGAGATCCCCTCGTTGTTATAGGCCTTCCGATATTCATCCTCATCGTCCGTGTCTCTGTCTGGCGGCGAGCGACCCGCATGCCGTTTCGCCAATGTCTGGGCGGGGTCCGCAACCCCAAAGGGTGGGCAGAGGGACAGAAACTTCCAACACATGGTGGTATGTCCCGCTGCAAACGATCAACTTATTCGTGCGCCCATAAAAGAAAAGTTTTTAGGAATCACTGCATGATTTGTGCATGCCACAGAACTTCTATTGATCCGTAGTCATACAAGGTTCCAGTGCAGAATGCGACTGATTGCAGAACACCCACAAGTACAGAACGCTGTGTGTAAGGTTAATCATTTACATGACAAACAGAAAAGCCGAAGGGAGCCTATGGGCTAGGTTATATCCACACAAGCCTGTGCTTTGATAATACGCATACCACACAGCACCTCAATAGGCATGCCAGGGACACTGGCTATTCTTCTTTCCAGTTTCGGGCAAAGCGAACAAAGTGTGAAACCGAAAGTTGGAGGGGGGGGGGGCTTAAAGGGAATATACATCATTTGCTTTTGCCGTAATTTTCGGGAATGGATGGAATTGGGGGGTTGGAAATATATAGCAAATATAGTTACACTGACTTTTTTGAGGTTTTGGGTTCGAAATTGCTATAAAAACCAAGAAAACCAATCATTTTTCTGTAGTCTGGTTCCCTGACTCCATATAAGAAGAAACAAAGCAGTTTACATACATTGGGGAATTGTAAGGTCAGGGAACCAGTCTAGCTGGCTTGTACCCGTTCATAGGTGTTAATCGATTGCAAACAAGTGCGATGGTCAATTGGGGCCAGTATTTGAAAAAAAAACCCAGTTTTTTCCAACGCTGGTCGGCTGACCAGCGTTGGAAATTGATACAAAAATACCACTTTTCTTGAAAATGACAGTATACCAGGTGCCATGATTTTACAGGATGCTTTACACTGTCATTCACTAACAGTCCAGCAAGGTATTTCAAAATGATTTGGTAGTTTTATTTTTTGATGTTTGCAAATGTTGTATATTCCCTTTAAGGAAAAGTCAGCATGAATGGCTATTAAACTGTGGTTTACTGAGTGCATGATGGAATCCGCTACTGGTTTACTTAATTCAACAGCATAGTCAGACCTGCGCACTGTGGAGGGTTTGAGGCGTTAGCAAGACAGAGTCAGCCTTTCTCTGGATGCCCACCAAGCGTTACATATGCCTGACCCAATCTATTGTTGAGAAACAAATTGCTAGTCCAAAAGTGCAAAATTCCATAACTGCCTCAAAGTCAACGGTCATGCTCAAGCAAGTCTCATCAGGACATTTTGGCTTGGGGCCAAAGAAGTCTTTCTTTGTTAACAATGAGTCGTCAAATAACTTGAACAAGTGCTCGATAAGTCTCCATTAGCTAAAATTATCTTCTGAATGAAAGTTGGGGTGTGGCCAGCAACTTGAGATCAAGTTTTTTAGTGAATTTTTAAATGCAATCGAGTACTTTCATGGTAGCACCATGCTTGAGATTTGGGCCAATCAGAATACAGGGATGGTAGGACCACCATAACACAAAACAACCAATGAAAACTTGGAAGTTTTAAGGCCACTGCCTGTCATTGTGCATGTGGTCTTCCATCTTGAGTCCAATTTGTGCGGAGGAACTGTGGTCTTTACAAATTACTTAGCAGAAGAAAGAAAAAGTCATTCAAAATTTGAACAAGTGTTCAATCTTAGTAAGATTTACATGTTCTGGAAATTACTGGGATTGTGCTTACTATACATGCGTTGTGTTTACTACAATAACCAACTTTTGGTCATGCACATGTACATATATGTATGTTTGGCTCTAACTTGTAGCGCAAAATTCTGCAACTGGTTTGAAGTAAAGTCAGGCTGTAGAGCACGATATCTGCTGCTCAAGTTGTTTACTCTAGAAGTCAACACCCAAGTTGGTTGCCACACAAGGATTATTCTAAGTTTCCAAGAAGTGTGTGCTGCCACACCCTTGTATTGATAATTAGATGACCGGAAGAGCTCGACACTTATGCGGATTCCAAAGTCATGAATCTGGACGATGACATGTTCACTGCAGCGGTGCAGCCCATCCCAGAATGCTTTGGATTCTTTGCCAGACCTTTCAAAGACTGTCCATGGGTCCTTGCAGGCTCATAGAAGTGTGGAAGGGACAAGAAACCAGTCTACCACCTGCCTTCAAACATTTGTTAGACTTGGGGTTTCAAAGAGCGTCGACATGAGGACTGTTTACAGCAGTCTTACCCATGTAGTAAGCAACATCACAATGACAAGCATATAAGTCGGTAGAATTGGCTTTGTCGTGACAAAGGTCAAATGGAGAATTATGCATATTGCCTATGGTGTTCAGATTACAATGGTTTAAGGATTAGTTTATCTAAATCTTAATACCGGTAGCTACCGGTACTTGTACTGTACATGGATTTTTAGAACTTTTTGTGATCTGTTATAACAATGCCTTCCAGATAAAACATTTCTCACATTAACCCAACCCCTCCCTAGATCCTAGAAGGTCCATAAGGTGGTTTGGGAGGATTTTGCAAGATGTTGAAAGTCATAGCCGGGGACAAATGCACATTGAAAGTTTCCGTATAAAACGTGTGCTACTGACTTTCTACACAGTGGATGATTTTGGAGAATTCAGCAAGGTTCCTAACAAAAACATGTTGGGAGTTACAGGCCTGCCAACTCTCACGCATTGAGCGTGTGACTCGTGCATTTCAGATTATTCTCACGCTCTCACGCGCACTCGGATTTTTCACGCTAAAAATAAATAGACAAAACTTGAAAATGATGTTTAAGTAATGATCTTTTGCTCAAACAAAAATTGGTTAAAGTGGTCAAATCGCACCACAAAGCGTCTGGAATATAAAATATCAACAGTGCCAGAGACCTTTCTAATTCTACACCTCATTTTCATAGAAATTGACCTTTTCATAAAAAGGTAGATTTCCATACATTTCCGTATGGTTTGATGGCAATTTTGCTTTGTAAATTTACATTTAATGTACTGGTACATGTACATGTACATGCTAGCAAAATTCTTTCACGTTTGTAATTACAAATATGTATGTTTGTATTATTAAATACAAACATCTCAGGTCTGCATTGTGACTTTGGGCATGATCCCTGGCTGCATGGCATACAGGTTTATGGTCTGACTAGCGCCCCTTGAACAAAGACGAATTGGGGAACCACCAACATAGGGCTGGATAGCTCAGTTGGTTGAGTACCAAAAGGTCGCAGATTCAAGCCCTCTATAGTCAATTTCGTTGTTCAAATATTAAAAAAAGAAAAAAATCGTATTATTAAACGACTAATCACACATATTTTAGTTAGAAATGGTACATGTACCATTTACAATTTCTATTCCGTGTCAACATCATTATCTTACAACCAAATTTGAACAGAAAATTACACATTGGCAGAGTGAATGTCAAATTAATACCAAACAAACATCACTGCAATTTAAACAAAAATATTTCCTGATATGAGTACCATCCTACACACGCATCACTAAAGTAAAATAGTAAAGTCTGTCATGAGCCGATATGGCCCATCAGGTCGGCGTTTATCTCCAGTTTCCTTGGCATGAAGGGACTGAGAATGTTTGCATTTCCCCTGGAATGGATGCCAGTCCATCACAGGTTACTCCCCAGCTGGTACCGGTACCAATTTATAATCCGGAGTGGAGAGAGGCAAGTAGGGGTGAAGTAGCTTGCCCAAGGACACAACATTTGGCCAGTGGCTAGATTTGAGCCCCTGACACCCTGATCATGAATCACGAACCCTAACCACTTGGCAACACTTCTATGACTGACCACACCCTTGGTTTTGAGAAAACACTGAAACAACAGAAAATTTTTTCAGACATTTGGAGACAAAAAAAGATGACATTCTCTAATATTGTGGTTGAAGTTGTTACAATGTATTTAAATATATTCAAGACTTACCATGGGTGGTAGGACTTTCTCTAGTGTAATAATATTCATCTTCAATAGGTTCATAGGAATATTGTTGTGGTACTCTTTGGTGGGTCAGTTTACCCATTGCGCCGTACTCGGGATCTCCAGTTCTACGTTGTCTCACCGCACTTGAAGCAGGGCCGGTGTGGGTGTGGTATCTAGCAACGCCCGATCTGGGATCAACTGGGCGTTGCCTTGGAGGTTTGGGGGAAGGAGGCCGCTTGTAGAGGTATTCGGAGATCGAGTCAGCCCGCGTTAGAATGATATCTGGGGTGCTTGAGGAGCTGGAGTAAGCATCGTCGGGCCTACGTGAGAACTCGGTTTGGAAGCGTTCCCCGGCCGACGGGATGATACACCAGTCCTTGAGAAGAGGGGTCGGGTCGCCGTAAGACAGCTCGGAGCTTGTCTCGCTGAAAGCCAGGTCGGAGCAGCTACACCAGGTCACGTAGCGTCGGAAGAGATCAGCCAGTGACATGATCCTTGCAAGCCCACAATGCCGTCATCATACACACACTCCAAAGTCAACTCAGTGATTTCATCATGTCTTTCTTCCAAAAATGCAGTTTCGAAAACCCAAATGCACAATAGTTTAGGATTCCAATATGAAATCAAGAAACAACACACATAGTTTTGTCGTGCATGTACTTTTGGCTTCTGCATAAAATGAAATTCTGTCGGAGCAACATATGGATATCTACACATTCGTACTTGTACAAGTTAGTTCTGTTATACATCACACTGTTAACCAGTTTGAAGACGGCCTTTTCCAACAAACAAGTTGCATATGAACCTATGTGTAAATCATTAACAGTCTGCTGCAGAACGCAGTGTACCATGTATTTTACGACACAGAGCATAAATTACCTATGGTGTTGTAAAGCACAGTACCTAGTACCAGCACATGATGCCAGCAAACCTGATTCCCAAGAGGACAAGCAACTCATAAATATTCATAGTTTGGTGCCTAGGCATTTCAAAAAAAGTATTGTAACATATGGGAACGAAATATATTGATTGATCAGTCACAGACAGCAAAAGCAAATGTCCACTTCCCCTGCCATGCATTTGTACATGTATGTACAGGCTTGCAAAAACAAGAGTCAGATCACAGTCCTGTAAATAGTGAGACTAGTCAACGTATTTCGGGTAAAAGATTGGCATTGCATAAAATGTATTCAAATCACTGTGAATTTCACTGCGATCCTTCACAAACATGTATAGTGCAACACATGTTTGAAGAATGTTTAAAGAAGAAACCTGGGTAAATGGAATGATTTTTGAGGCCCAACAGGACTCAACATTCCTTTGCACAATGCTACTATACACAAAAACTGCACATTTTCAAGGTACATGTACATGTTTACAGTTGTGTGAATGTTCATATTCTACTTTTTAACAATCTTTCCAATTCCAACTATTATCATTACGTGGTTAATGCCCAAAATGGGTGTTTCTCTCAAAATGGCTCCTTTAACATTCATGATACTATTACTATGATTACTTGATAAAACTACATTGAGAGTGCTCTAGGAATTTCAAAAATACAACCCGGTCCCCTCGGCATAAAGTATGATTTACCAAACAAACCAGATCTATTTTTTACTAAACTTCATCTTCAAATCACTCTAGACATGATGAATCCACTGAAAACCAACTGTTCATAAAAGACATCGGTTGTTCCAGGTTCCTTCCTCCATGGTTGTTCCAATCAGTGAATTATATTTGAAATAGTATAATATGTTATTATAATTATTATAATATTCCAATAAACTCAATGGGGTTCCAACAGGAGAAAAGCTGAGAGAGGTTGGGTTAGATTACGTTCTGACATGCTCGGCTGACAAATGGGGACATTCTCTTTCATTAATGTACAAATCTGAGTTCGTACCAAGGGTCTAATTTCCCACAATGAAGGCCACATTACACGCATGAATGGTGAGAAACCCGTAAATCAATATATGGAAAGAATGTACAGCACTTTTGCAGTTGTGTTCAAAGTCTATGTGAGCTTGGGAACATTTTTAAAAAAAATTTCTCCAAATTCATTTTTTAAGCATTTACATGTACAGAGATGCCAAGATCACGCAAAACATAGGCGTGGGACAGTGCAAGCGGCAAAGGCCAAAATTTAAATTGGCATCCGGAAATTGGTCACAAAATCGGCCAAGTGTTTCTTAACTTGGCGCACTTGAACAAATCTCGGAAAATCCAAAGTTAAGATAAATTTAAGAATTTTTAAAGTTGACAAATAGTGAAAAAAAATCATCATTATCTCCACTCCTGTAACAAACTACTGGTACAAGTTTGTCAGCAAATTATTGTGTTATTTTGGGGCGCATTTAAAAAGAGTTCATTGTGCACCTCAAAAAAAAGAGGAAAAATCAGGGAAGGATGCCAAAATAAAATTTCTGGGATAGCTTTGTAACGTCAACATAAACTCAAGATTTATGAAAGGAAATATTTAGAGCTTGATGAAATTTCATTTACATGTGAAATCTGAGGACTTTTTGCTCTACAGCAAGGCTCTAGAGGCCAAACATCAAAAGTGCACCGCGTTTGGGGCCGCGCCTCGTTAGGGGCCAGGCCGCATTAGGGGCCACCCAATGTAAGAGGGGACATCAACTATATCTGCAGGAATTATTGGTAACATATTCTTTTAGCACCTGATGCATGCGTACTGTACGTTTACAGCTGCAAGTTTACTGCAGGACTGCAGCACTGAACATACTGTAATCTCGTCACCAGGCCCCTGGCTGGCCCTGTGGACTCTTCGTGCAGAACTGAAGTTGCCAAAACACTTACACAAAACAGGTTTCTGTATTCTGGTCCCGAAAACAACCCCAAAAATATGGTTTTTAGCGATGGGTGTGTGATTATGATTTTCCGGTGTGTGAGGATGTGAATTGACTCTGAGGCATGTGACACTTGTCTGTATGTACAACTGAAGACTGATCGTAATTCAGGTCATAAATGGTGAAAACAGTGGCGTCAGGTTACAGCATCCAACTCTTACACCACATTTGTATCTGGGGAGTCAGGTTGGCGTAGCGGTACTTTCCTCGCCTTCCACCACTGTGACCCGGGTTCAAATCCTGCCTGGGCCAACATGTGGATTGGGTTTTTAGTCCCTACCTGACTCCATGGTTTTCCCCAGAATATTCTTCTGGGCTTTTCCTCCCACCTCTAAAACTGTAACTTCTTCTCATTGTCTTCTCTCCACAGGTTTCTTCATCTTGCGAGCTACAGTGTCCAGGGCGCTTTTAAGAAATCCTTGCTTTCATTACCAGAAATGATTGATAATAATCTGATGGTAGCACACAAGCCCAACTAAGGAGAGGTCTATGGTCATGTGTCTTCCACAAAAATTTGTGCTTAATTGGTTTTCTGTATATTTTTTATACTCCAAAATGTACAGTATATCCGTTGAGCCAAAAGAAAAGGAATGTAGTTCAAAAATTTTGCACATATGCAAATGATTCAATACCAGGGTGAGTGCAGGTAGTGGTGGGCGCGTACTGCATGCTCCGACACCCTGGGGATGAGGTTGGATTGATACAGTACTACAAGGGTGTTGGACTGGTTGTTGCATGTGCCAGTCTATTTTCTCAAAGTTTTGGGACTCTCATACACAGTATGGGAGTCCCAAATTTTCAGACTAACTTTATGAGTAAGTACATTTAGACCTATATGACACCCATTGGGAGTTTTAACCAAAATGTGATGTCTCCCTTCTTATTGCCATTAAAAAAAAACACATGACAACCTGTCTTACCAGTTGCAGTGCCGACAGTTAGATCGCCCACTGTTTTAAATGCGTATGCGAGAACGTTCCCTTTTTCATTCTGTGTTTCAGGTTTATCCGAGTGCGTGGATCCTTTGCTGCTACGATTGCTTTGGGTAGAAATCTTCCTCTCGGCATCACTTTTGTCCTGTTGGCCATTGTCGCATTTCTCCGTCGCGCTAATAACAAGGACGTCTGGAATATCGGACCAGCGCTGAGGCTTGCTATTTTGGCCGTTTTGGCCATTTTTCACTGACTTTTCGAGTTCCGAGACCGTCGTGAGACCAGAGGACATCAGTGGGGTGTTCTCATTCGGCGTGCTGGTGATGCGTTCGTCGTCAAGATCATCGACAGAACGTCGGCAGCAGCAACACAAGCTGCTTTTCTTCCCCATGGCTGTTCGGTCAATGAGAATTTCTGATTTTGCCGAAGAATATATTCCCAGGGAAGCTAATTCAAATCATGTGATGGCAGCAACTCAGCTTGTAAATGATTTATCTGGCGACCGCATTTCTTATAATCAGTAAGGCAGAAGTTTGAAGTCACATGCCATATAGTTGGGAGTCACATGCCATAGTTTGGAGCATTGGAGTCACATGCCAAATTTTTGCAGACTTTTTGTGTAAGCATGTATTTAATCTTTCACCCTGTACAGCTGGAGTTAATGTACTCAACAGCTTACATTTAGTTCACATCACCAACTGTTCCTCGTGCACACTTTGGTTGGTTGAGTGTACACGCCTACAATGTACTTCACTATAGTATAATCACACTGTCACACCTTGAAGACTTGTCTCATCACTTATTCAGATTCATAACCTTGCCATTACT
Source organism: Patiria pectinifera (assembly GCA_029964075.1). Taxonomy (NCBI): domain Eukaryota; kingdom Metazoa; phylum Echinodermata; class Asteroidea; order Valvatida; family Asterinidae; genus Patiria; species Patiria pectinifera. The sequence continues at coordinate 40,897,776 of CM057142.1, read as the reverse complement.
GGTACTAGAATATCCCCTCAGTCCAGTTTCTTGCATTGCAGGCATGGAAAGAAACAACACAAAACACAGTCATTGTGTCTGGGTGCTTTGATTCACAGTTATATGTACCGGTATACATCATGCAGCAATCAGCATGCACATGCAGTACTGGCACAACACCAGTAATGCTGCATAAGCTAGCACACAGCCAGTGGCCTGCATGCATCAATGACATAACACAACAGCTACCCTACCCCCTGTTGGTCACATGGTCACAGAAAGTCTGAGGAGGTTGGGAGGTATAACAAGTAGTCACCAATACTATCGCTTTATGAGTTTATGTCAATACACCATGCCTCACATTTTGGGGGTCAGATTTTACGCTTGCTAAGCTCTTGTCAAAACAAATAATTGCCCATTAATAATATACACGTACGCACAATGAAGGACTATCATATAAATGCCCATTAATAATAGATACACACTGAAGGGCTATCATCAGGTGTTTCTCACCCTGCAGTTCACAAGGTCAACAGAATTACCGCAACAATATTTGCTTGGGAACTGTTTTTTGTGCTGTTGCAATAATCTGCAGAGTACCAGTCACAGGCAATACAATATTTTGCCTGGTAACCCTTTTCTTAAACAAGTGCGAATGCACGATAAGCTCTGGCGCCATCTTGCATGAAAGTCTTGCATGAATCATACAACTACTTATTTGGTCATGATAATTTTTTTGTCAAGTGAAATAAGAATTTCCCATTTTGTTTTAAGTCACAATGCAAAATAATAGTGACCTTCATAGTTCTGTATCCCTCACCCCTATGGGTGCACCCCTGCATTAAAATTGCCATAGACGATAGTGCTCAATGCCCATACTTCAAAATTCTTTAAAAAAATACAAAAATGTACTCAGAACTCTCACAGGTATTTAAGCTGCACAGAAAAATGATGATCAACACGTCATCTGTCATTTTCTATTCATTTTTTGGTGGGTTGACTATTGACTTTTTGACTTGAGGAATTCCTACCCAAAGAAGAAAACCCCTATTTTTCCCAAAGTAGAAAAGCAGCCATCTTCAAAAATGATCCCTCCACAACATGGCAAAATACAATGTAGTACCACTTTCATGCCTAATTGCATCCAAAATACTCAGAATTGGCAGCCCCAAGTCCGGGCCAGAACATTGCCATATCTCTTCAATTCCCCAATTGTATGGCTCTCAGAACTCTCTAATATAGAATATTTTGAGGGTATGACTTTTATTCATGAGCTTGGCCGATGGGTTTAGGCCTATTACCAGTGTGCACCCTTTAATAGGCCCGAAAGTTTGCAATGCTCCCCAAAACCACTTTAAGGGCAAAGAGAAAGTATTGATTATTCATATTCCATCCAAAAAAAATTGAAAGAAAAAAATTATCTGAGGTTGATATTAGGCCCCAAAACAGTGCCTTTTTTTGTGCCAGCTAGCTGTAAAGTGCCCGCAACGACAATAAATTGAGTTTCAGCTACTTTGAAGCTCAAATTGCCCCCCCCCCTTTTTTCCAACTCGCAATTGCCTACGGTTCCCTTACGATTTGGGAGAATCTGTTACAGAACAGACCTTGTTGATACCTTTAAAATACTTTTGCCTCCTCCCCATAGGTTCCACCCGCTGAAAGCCACTGCCAAGGCATAGCGCATACATGTGCGCATGCGCGGCTATCTTTGTAAGTCCCAAAAAACATACAAAAGATGGTGGTCACATGACCGGAGTAGTTCACTATGCTCAATGAAGATGTCGCGATGACATCAAAAGCTATGTCGCTGCAATATTTTTGATTCCAAAAAGGTATATGAATATTTCTTAACAAATATGGTGTAGTACAATGTAATACAAGTGCTAAAGGTTTAGTCATGCATCACAAATCAAATCATGCAATATTTTCTACTACTATAATAATAATCAACTGAAAATTTATAATAATAAAAAAAAAAAAATTTTTTACAATGCACGGCTGACACGGTATTTGTGGAATTATGATCAACAGTATGAACCACTGGTGTTCTCTCTCACAAAACACATAAACTGATGCCTAAATCTCTGTAATTGGTTCAGTAGTTATTTTCAGCCCTACCGGTTATTCATCTTAACTTCTTCAGGTTTTTTTTTTAACAGGCATAGGCTACAGGCATCACCAAAAACCACAACAGGAGTTCTGCCAGTTGATCTAAGAATAAATTGACTTCAACTTTCCTGCTCATTATAACTCCCTTCCCCCCCCCCCCCACCCACCCTCGGAATGCCAGAATTATGGTTAAATGCCAGCCAATTGTGTTTAAATCATGTCTTAATAAAGGGCCCAAATAATAGAAATTTTAATTGAATCCTTCATAATCATGTCTTTTATAAATTTGCTATCATTTTCAGTATTTGCATTGCAAGTTCTGAGGCTGGCCCAGGCTTTCTAAATGCTTGTGCTCAACTTCCATCTTCATGAGCAATGGGGCTAGAAGATGTGTTTTTTGATGCCATCAATTCAAATGTTGTGCGATTTTTTTTTTTAACATTGATGAGCAAACTTTAGTCAATGATCCAACTTTACCCATGAACTGTTACAATGATATAGAACATTTTTAAAACTGCCTAAGTGCTAAAGCTAAAAACAGTGGTGGGGGGGGGGGGGGGTGCACTTAAAATATTTAACCCCAAGCTGGTGTTCTATTATAGTTATCAACTTATTAAACAGGTATCATGTAATATGTCCGTTTGAAATTCATTTCAATTTCAATTCATCCTCCATTTCTGTTGTTGATTCAGATTTGCTCAAGGCACTTTCTACATGGCCTTTTTATCCAATGCTCCCAACATTCTTCAAATACCGGCACATCAAGTTATTGCAATAATTTGATTATTTCCAGTTTATCAATTTACTTCTCTCGGCTTTCTTCTTCATGGGCAGGAGGGGAGGGGCGTGGCAAGGCTGGGACGTGGGGTCATGGTTGGGTGTGGCTGGGGCGTAGTCCAGTCAGAAGTGGGGGTGTGACAACAAATTTGCTGAAAGACCACTCCATGCCGGAAGGTTGCTAGGAATGTTTATCCAGTCACCCGACCACTTCAAGATTAAAGGACAGGGGGTAGGAGGGGTTGGACACCATCTGAATAATGGGGGGGGGGGGGAAGCGATGTTCATAGCCAACGATATTCGGACAAAAAGTGACATTATTCATGGTGCCACTGCCATATTTGCGCATGGACACACAATTTTTCCCAACAAGTACCCCCTTCCCCCTCTACCAGGTAGTGACACACATCCCCCCCCCCTCCCTCACCATTACAAAAAATAACACATGTACATGTACTCAAGAGCTATAAACTACAGTAATTTTGTTTAGAATTTGGGTGAAAACTGTCCCACAATGCAGTGCATGCAACAGGAACTGTTCACTTCATACTTGTGGTGTGGCGTGACATTGTCAACATTCATTCTGTTATGTTTCTTGTCAAACAAAAAAAGGGATGTACCGGTATGTAAGCCAATCTCTTTGAAAAATGCAGTTCTGGTATAAAACCGAATCTAGACAACTTGGATGCTTTATAGTGACGTCACTTCACCTGATCATACCTTCAGACATACAGGTCCCGCTGTCGCGATCCGTACTACCATCCAAATCTTTGGTGCTGTCGCCTTTTCTCAACAGAAAATCTGGCAACCCTAGAAACGAGGAAATCCCCTTGTTGTCATGCTCGCCCTCCTTTTCATCAGGGGCACTGTCTTCAGTCTGATTGGTTGTTTCTGCCTCCGCTGGGGGTTCGTCTGCTTTCAAAGCATCCTCCTCATCTCCAAAGACCGAGTTCAGTTTCTCCTCGGCCCATTGTCGGAAGCGATCAAACGCCATGACTGAGGTGCTCAACACTCTCAGTTGTCTCTGGTAAGCAGACGGTCCTGGGTTCGATTCCCACTTGGGCAAGTTTGTGAATCGTCTTCCCTCGATCTCTCAGATAGATCTGTGTTTACAGTTCACCGTAGTGCTCAAGAAGTTAAGTTGCCAAAAGATAAAACTCAATATCATGTCTCACAAAGGTACCTCACTCTATCAATTCATCTAAAATCCAAAATTCATTAAGGATCACAAGTTTCTTAAACAATTTGGAGCTCCTTGATGCAAAACGTAGCTAAACGTCCGATGTACAATCACAACACTAGTGCCTAGGGTTAATGAGCCAGGATTTTGAACGTGACCGTACGAGCGAAACGTGTTGACCAAGCCCGAGGTAACGACCTTCATTAGTCGGGATCTATTGTTCGCTAATCTGTCACAGCTGTTGTTCTCGTGAACTCAACAATAACGAAAAAATGTAGAACCAATATTGTATTTACTGGAGCGAAGGACTGCATCACCCCATATGTTGCTATGGCAACACCACTGGCATCACAACCAGTCGAGTCACGCAACCCCAACAGAGGAGAAACTTATGGACCGAATTAGTTTGTCAAACAGGAAACAGATAAATCTGGGACCATTAATAGATACTGTCACAGAAGCATCCGGTACTGAAAATGAAGACACGTAAAAGGCAGCCATTTTTGTCGTGTTCCCTGAATGTATTTCATAAATTGTTAACTGTTGAATGGGATAGCCCCAGACTATTTATGGAGCCTTATTTTACTTTCAATTTTTTTAATCTAGCTTGAAACATAAGTGAATGTTTAATTACAAATTTTAAATTATTCATTGAAGCAGACTTGAATTATTTAGTAATGTGCTTACTTTCATTTTTCTTCGCAAGTTCCAAAAATGAAGATTTTTCCTCACTTTCAATTCAACATGGCCGACTTGTGAATAAGGCCCATATTGTAGTAATGGTGGAAAACTTGCCCATTTCCATTGTGTATTTACCCTACAGTTATGCTTGTAGCCATTCAATTTACAAAAGTCCTATTGAAAAAAAAATTAAGGAAAGCAGAAGAGCTGAAAAAGGCACAAAATTGCTCCGATGCAGTAACCAACATGATCAAGAACGTGAGGACAAATTCAATTTTCCACAGAAACGAGTTTCACTTGCAAGGGCGGATCCAGAGCACAATTTTTTGGGGGGGAGGGGACGAAAATTTGGTCCCCCAAAAAGTGGGTCCAAAAAATGACGTGGGGTTCGGGGCAAATTTTGGATTCTAGATGCTCTGTGGTGCGATCTGAGGCAATTTCTGACCACTTTAACCAATTTCTTTTTGAGGAAAAGATGGAGGTGTACGCAGTGACTGCCTTTATTGCAACGTCACTTTAAAAAAAAAACTTAGGTTCGTTTTTTTTTGGGGGGGGGGGCATGGCCCCCGTTGCCCCCCCCCCTCCCGATCCGCCCTTGTTCACTTGTTACATTTACGTTCCCCTTCAAACCTTTAACATTTTGTACATAAATTAATTCTACCTGTACATGATTATGAAGTGTGCGAGTAGTTTTGTGACTGAATAATGAATTGATCAATTATTATAAGTTAATTAGAGCATTAGTCAACTCAAACCACTGTGTTAATTGACCACTACCCATCAGACAAAATTTAGGGTTATTCTGCGTCAATCAAGCGGGTCATCAATTGACAGAATCAACTTGGGATGTGACTTAGAAATTATGCCAGTTCACAATGTGAACTCATAAAAACTTTTTCTCCTAACTCAATTTGGTTGAGATACATGTATAATCTTCCTAAAGATGCACTGTCCATGTTACAGTATATTCATGTTATAAACATGAGGTAGAGTCCAAAATCAAAAGTGGATTTTGTTTTTTACAATTTGCATCAAATAAAAGAAACTTTTATCAAAAACGGAGGCGTCACCGCCCAACTTTCTGAAATGTAGGTGATTTGGTACAGAATAGACCAGTTATTATGTGTAATATGTAACCATGTAAATCTGATCAAGGAAAAAGTGTAGGGAAAAAAGGTACAGACTTTGTATTCCATGAAATTATCGACATGATTACACTGTAAGTACATGTAACCATCAAAAGAACACTTTCTTTTTTTTTTAAACAGGGGAAATGGAAAAAAGAAAAAAAAATTCCAAACTTCTGTGATACCGGTATAACATGTACATTTACATGTACCGATACATGTACCGGTACATGTATCAGCCAAGAAAGTGTGGCAAACTTCATTCAAAGAATATTATTATTATTATTATGGGGGGAGGGTCTGTTACGGAAGCGTTAAGAACTTAATTGTCAGTAGGAAGGGAATACCACTGTATTGGAAAATGGTCATACCAGAGTCTGGTTCCTCGCGGTCATACCATATAATATCTGTTTGGGGCTGGGGGCTCAGACTAACACGGTGTAGAACGGAAACGTGCTGTCTTTTTTGACCTGAAATAAAGTGCAATTTATTAAATTGCAAAAATCACTTAACATTACCTTGACATGTGGAGTTGCTTATTTAGGAACTTTTAAAGTTTACAAATTTTGGGTTGCATACTAAAAAAATTCACATGTGATGTGAATGTATTTTGCAATTTAAGAGGAAAAAACAATTATAGAATACAGATACCAAATGTCAAATTGGTTGTCTAGCAATTTAATTGCTTCAAGTTCTTTGTAATCATGAGAAACAACTTTTCAGTTAAATTAATTCCATATTTTCTTAATTTCACATTCATTTCTTACATTTCACTCCCATTTAGTTTCCCAAATAACAATAACATGAAGTATTTTCATCATTCTCACTGTATTTGTTTGGGTTCTAAACAAGAAGGTTCACACGTGAACATATCACAAAGTTCACAATATGTTGCTTACATGTATGATGTTTCAATTTGTAATATCATATTCTTTAGGGTAAACTTGAGATTCCCCCTTGATTTCAAAAGACTGAACTGGACGTTTCAAACGACCTACCATTACTAGTCGGTGCCTCAAGCCATGTTGGTATCTTATACGTATAATACTGGTCTAAACTTGTGTCTAACTCATCCTCAGCTTCGCTGCAGTTTTCAACAGGTTCCGTTCTCCCTTCAGACAACTTAAAGATGATTAATTCTTCCCTCTCTGTGCCATCATCAACTTCTTCGTCCTCCGATAGCTCTAGCGCAGGATTATCGATGCCCTCTTTCAGGTTATTATTATTGGACGGTGTTTTTACATCTTGTTCGTTTGACGACATGGACTGGAACACTTCCGTGATCCATTCTGTTACGGAGTCCAACATGGCGTTTGGTGCGGTGATGGGGACTCAAAACATTTGACATATCAACATGTCAACATATCAACATGTGTAGAGACTTTCAATACTTGCACGCAGTTACCAAAACTCATGCTCCACATGCACTGCTGAATACTTTTCAGGGAAGCAAAGCATCTGGACTTACTGCATGCCCACATGATAATACAATGTAATAACAATGGAAAAACCACAATGGTGGGCATGCATGTAGAACACCAGACACAAACTATTGAGGGCAGAATGCATTATTCCAGTCCACAACTGAAGTGACGGCTGGTTCTTGAATAATTCATGAGGTACAACTTTCATTCATTGAAGTACCAGACCAGTACAAAGAAACTAGTCAGAAGGTCGATGAACGCATATTGTGTATTTGAGATAGGTTAGAAAAGAATGGTAATACCAGTAACTTTAGTCGTTTTAGTTGATTGGATGTTACATAGACATTAATGCAGTTTTTTTTTAATTGGATAAGAGGGTTGTTAGATTTGCCACACGAATTATTAAAAATGCCACCATTTATAAGTTGAGTAACAATTCTGGTTAGATATGATTTTCCTGTACATGTAGGCTTACATGTAAAAAACAAATATGCATTGAAGGAGTTGATATGTGCAGGGAACAACATGAAAACTATGTGACATGGCTTCGGTGTTATTGTTGGCAAACGACCGGCATGAAGGTACATATAAAGTTAATATACTCTGTTGTACATGTAGGTCTCTATCACTCATTAGTAAAAAAAAATGTCTAAAAGTTTCATCACATTTATGTAATCTAGTGGAATGTCACACGAAAGGCTGAACACACTTTTCTATTGAGTTCGCTGTGGAATGTAAAACTATTCAAAGTTGTATAGATTAACGTAATGCCTAAAATTGACATGACAGTATTTTCTATATATATAATTTCCGTTTTAAAGTTGAACAAAGAAACTAGCCGAATTGAGCAGGCTTTGAACCTGCGACCTCTGGATTACCATTCTGGTGCTCTACCAACTGAGCTATCCAGCCCTACCGGTATGTTGGCCGTTCCCCACTTTGTCCCAAAAATGAAAAATATTTTCTGATGTTCCATGCATCTCTATAGAACAGGCACTGTTATATTTTTCATTTCAAAAGCCACTTTCGATATGTCCATAGAGAAATTCTGGGTTTTTTTTCACTTTCCACGGACAATTCTGGTCCAGGATACCCGTCTAAGTAAAAAAAAACCCACCAACACACATGCTATAAACGTCCAAAACCACACCCTGAAAACACCTGACCAAGGTGGATTATGCAACGATTGAAAGTAATCACACAGCAGCTCTATATAAGATTCACTCAAGAGGAAGTAATGATGCTCATTTAGATGCAAAGCTAGATTGGTCAGCTTTTCTTCAGATTTCTTTGACTTTTTTTTATGGTTTTGGGTCCAACCATCCCAAGCAATTGAATTCAGCTTTCACAGGACCCAATGTATTGGGCCTTACTGCTTAGAAATCTGTATCTAAAACCGTGCATTACAAAACATGAATAGAACCTCATGTAGAGAGTACAGAACGTTACAAAAGGCAAACGAGGCAGAAAGCCATCCTGGATCCAGATCATCAGAATGACAAATAGACCATAGAGCAATAGACCACGTTAAGACTATCCACTGGGCTGCAATGAAGGTCCTGTACCAACCCAAACTGCCCTGCCTATTACTCCCCATGTCCCTGTAATGCCCAAAATTGCCTGAGCATTTGTAGATTCATCAGTGAATAAATACAATGTAATACACTGTTATACAATGTAGTACAGGTGCTAATGGGTTGAGACAAAGTAGTCTGATCCAATCTAATCAAGTGGGGGTTAAGGCCTTCCGAGTATTCATGAATGAAATGAAGAAGCAATTGGATACTTCGTGAGAGAAATAGATCACATACACGTAGGACAGGGCATAGCTTATTTACACAATATGTGATGTGAATCTAAGTTGTTAAGAAGTTTTACATTTACAAAAGGGAATTCTTTGCTAAATTTTCATGGAGAGCTTGCTACCTCAAGCTGAAGTTGGCCAGGCGGCGAAGCCCCATCCCACAAAGTGGGCGAGGTGAAGCCTCATAATCCCAAATCAGCTAAGGGGCTGTGGCTTCAATTTTGGTGTGTCAAACTTATTAACCAGTTTGCGCCGGGATTATTTTGACATCGACTGGACTCAGGCACAGGATTGTTTTTCACAAACCTTGATGCAAGAGGGGTTCAAGCTGTCATCTGTGGGTAGCACACCCTGATATTTCCGGTCTCGCTTGCTGCGAGCAGGTCACCGACAGATATTTCCGGCCTCACTCGTTGCGTGTACATGTATATCCATCATCCGTTCCGAATACCGCAAAACCTTGCATGTATACACGTCATGCGACGTGAACTGGTTAAGAGCCTAGAGGTGATTCTACAAGAAGTGGTTCACAAATGAGAGGGGTTGCAGCGTGTGTGTCCTTGGGCAAGGTACTTTATCATAAGTTGCTTCACTCCAGCTAGATCATAGATGGAAATAGGAACCAGTGTGCACAGAGATGGTTCTTGTTTCTCCAATTAGTATTTTGCATTACAAAAGCACCTTCTACCGGTAGCTGTATGTTCGCTTGGGAATTGACAAGCTGGGTCAGCCAAGCCTTTAATACAGGACTAACAAGCAAGGGTAATAATGATGTGGTTTGAGGTAGGTCCAGCTTTGAAGAAAGTTAGACAACTCGGACATAAAATTTAAATGGCAACCTGCGAAAATCTATGGTTGAACAAAGAAAACTGATATTTTTACAAACTTTTGTGCATCAACATATTTCAAAACAACAGGTGTGTGCATCAATCAAATCAATTTAGAGTGCAGTGCTGACAAACACTTCAAACGTCTGTGCTACAAAATCGACAGCAATCCCATGGTGCTTTGCTGCACTCTTTATTGGTACAATTTTAGGATTCTTACATGTAGTTATCATCTACATGGCCAGTTTTGTTTCATCAAATTTTAGAGGTACAACTCAGAAACAATCTGGGGCAAAGAAAGGGATTACTTTTCAGAGACGAGCCAAATAGATATCCTAGATATTTTTTCCCAAATCTTTATAACACTCAAGCTTTTTTTTTCAACATTCAATCAACTCAGCTCCAGCATTGTTTCTTCATTTGGCTGTAGTAACAAGTGTGCAATTCATCGTCATACAAATTCTCATGTTTGATACCTGCTGTTTATCTGTTCATTTCAAGAGCTACCCCAAGTCAAGATAGACCAACTATACCCAGGCCATGTGATTAACATCCACAAGGTCTCCCAAAAAAGAAAAATAGGTTTGAGTAAGCATACCGGTAATCTAGGTGCAAATTTATATAAACTTTTCAGTGGGATGTAATTGGCTAAAAGACTGACCACATATTTTAACAAACAAGCATTGTCCTACTTCTTTAAACACATACATGTAATTGTGGAGAACATGTGCAACATTTATAAACACTGCAAACGTGTAGTTCTCAAAGTTGTCCTACCATACGAGCACATGCTTTCACTGTCATAACAGTCTACAATAGTTTCCACCAGGATAGTCTTGTCTTTTTTTTTGAAAAAGAATGAGGGGGAAAGGAATCAAGTTAAAAATAAAAAGTACTGAAATAAATAACCTTTTTGGTTCAGTTTTTAAGCACTTCTAAAATACCTTTGCAATGACCGAGATTGGAATTTATGCAAACCCAAAAATGATACTACATTATGTTATCATGGAATATTAATAGTAACTCTGAAAAACATCGTTTTCATAATTTCGAACATTCTGTGGAACAAACCGAAAAGAAACAGTCTGAGTTTTTCAAATAAAGGAGTACTAATAAAAATATTTGAAAACAAATGTTTGATGCATTATGAAACTCAGAAAAAAAAACTTTCTCGAACAATAAATAAATACTTTTCAATTTCGTTTGTCTTTTAGCAAACTTTTAAGTGTTGATATTTTACACTTATTGATAGATAAAGTGAACTCTTGGACGTCGTTCGTCTTCAGTCTTGAGTATGGGGACATTTCTAGACTTTCCTTTCCCTGCGTCCAAGAGCAAAATGAAAATTATGAGCAACTACATGAATTTTTTTTCTTAGATTTTAACCACTTTTATCGTGGTTCACTATGTGTTTGGGTTACATCTTATGAACCCGTATACCAAATACACTTCATCAACTGGCCTAAATGTACAGTAACCATGGTAACTTACAATGGAACGATAGCAGTAAGGTAATCGTTTAATTTCAACATCAACACATGCATTGTTAAACCTTCACTTCCTTAAAAATAAACAAAATTCTCCAAACCATCAGATTAATTTGTTCCATTTAAAACTTGGTGCAATACAGTAGCTTGCTTGCTATCAACTTTACAGTGTATACCGTACGGAGAAAAATAGTTATAAATGCAGTACGCAATTCATGAAGCTTTATTTGGAACACAAACGTTCCCTTACTGACAACAGTGGTGAAATGTACAATGTACCCGTACTTTAAAGAGATGTAGGCCTTGAGAAATTTACATATTTACAGTTCAGCAGACCGTGCTAATTTCCAATGTGTCCACATGACTGCACTTTTTTTTCTCTGAACACAAAGTTGATTTCGCTTTAATGGTTTGTGTTTTCCCACTAATTATTAAAAAAATGTGTGATATAAAACAAGGAAACATACATACATGCACATCTTAATAAAGACTTGTAACATAATGAACACTGGCTATTTGGAACAATACTGCTTTTTGTGGAGGGAAAAGGGGGTGGGGGAGTTAATGGGAATCTATGGGAGGCACAAGCGACCACCTTGCTTCTGGGGGCAAGCGAAGCACATGGAATATTTACCTTAGTTTTTACCAGTTTCTGTCTACGTACATAATATGGCCTCTATACAGTCTATAAATTGCAAGCATGGAAAGCCAAGTGGTATCTTCTTATGGCAAAAGAATTCAAAAGATTTCCCCCAAAGTACGATGTACCGTAGTTTGGGGTAGTACCTAACTTCATCAAAACCGAACACATCACATAGCACACAACGCTCTCAACTTCATGTATGCACATTTTCTCACCAATAAACATGTATCGCTCTCATGAAATGCTTTACAAGACAAAGCATCATCATTCTTACATCTCATCAAATGATTAAAGTAGTGCTGCAGCCGAACCACCGAACCGAACTAAAAATAGCCGAACTTGGCCTTCCGAACCGAACCTAACCAAACCGAACCAAACCGAACCCAAAGGTTGTTTCGGAAAAGTTCGGCAAGTATTTATTGATAGCGCCAGGAATGCTAAAGCTTGTAATGAAAGGGCAACATTACCACGCACGCATGATTGAATGTACCGTGTTGAAAAGTCACCGCATTCATCTTCATTATTTGCGATGTGTTAGCCAGGCATACAATAGGATATCCCCCGGGCCGATAAATCGTATGCACCTGCAATTCTCTCAATGAAAAGCGTGCTCTTGCTTTGGCCGCGCAGCGCGGCCGGGATATCCCTGCTCTGCCGCGTTCCATGACGTAGTTCGTTTGGACCAAACCATTTGCGGTGAAGGGAGTGCTTTCCTCGGCAAAATTTACCAGCATTTTCAGTTTTTTTCACCGTGTCAAAATTTAAAAAAAAACTTTTTATATATTTTTAATTTTTTGTCATCATAGTTGCTGGGCCGGATAGGGCTACGATAGGTAACACGGTAGCAATTTACGATGTTCATTTCTCAACGTCATCAAGTCAAATTATCAGGGTATTTTCTTTACACAACAAAACTAAGATTCATCCTTCAAGTTGTGTTGTACAGCATGTAGAAATTGCGGTGCCTATTTCTGTCAGACGTGCACGGTACACACGTGTTTGTTCGAATGAGGGAGCGGCCTATATGCTTTTCATTGTAGCCCAATATATTGTACCATGGACATGTACATTATGTATGCACTTCCGAAGCCGAACCGAACCGAAGTTCGGAGAAAAAAAATCAAACCGCAACCGAACCGAACCGAACCGAACCGAACTTTGAGGATCAGTTGCAGCACTAGATTAAAGTATGCATTATCGATTCAATTCTAAATTTTGTTATTTGGAGTTCCACATCTAAAATGCCAGGAAATGCCTCAAATGACATCACCCTCTCAAGTGGGGTCACAAGTAACTCACAAGTCATCTCACAAGTCCAGTAATAAGTAACAGGGGATGAACAGTAACAAAAGAATGCTGCATCACACTTCATTTGAATCGCTTGTGACTTGACTTGAGACTGGAGGACTTTTGATTGACATTTGCATGACTTGTGAGAACTTGTGATGGACTTGACTTCAACGGTGCTTCTCAATAAAATAGTATCAGAGCCGATTTACACAAGCATGACAGTAACAAATTGTGGAAACGAAAAGTAACATTATGAAAACTTTGAGGTTGGCGACATCATGGTCAAGCTCCTTAATACCACAAATACCCATGCATTGATTGGTCACTAGCAGTTTTAAGCTGAGCAGTCTGTTGCTCTACCTTGCAGTACCGGCATGTACGCATGTAAATATCAGGCCAAGTAAAAATAATAAACCAGTTTGTTGACCCTACCTGCTTCCTTATTTCCTCGCCGCTTTTTTTTGTTTTTGTAAATCAATTATTTGCAATATATTTCAGGTTTTTTTTAATGTTCTTTCACCCAAATTGTTGCTGTGTATGCAAGTTTAGAATGTGTTTTCAGGCGTTCATCTCATTTGGACACAAAAGAATCACCAAGAGTCAAGAAAATGGAAGAATACATCTTGAAAAATCTGCCATCTTGTAAAAAAAGGGGGGAAATAGGGCCTCCTCCTCTCTTTTTCAAAAAGCCCGGACAACAAACCATTTTCTTTTTAACTTGGACTAAACTGTGCCATTGAAACCGCTGACCTTTAAGTGAGTAATTGAAAGCAGCATATTTTAACGTGTTTTTTTTTCAAAAGCGGAATCCTGTTAAAACGCACAGTGTAAACTGGACTTACTGGGGGGAAAAAGACAAAGCTATTACGGAAACTCACCTCTGTTGTTGGAGACGACCGATGTCTTCTTTAAGACTCCTGATGGGCCTTTCTTCATTCCGTTCCCCTTGGAGGTGCTGACGAAGTGTTCATAGCGAAGCAGCATCTCATTGTCACTGTCTGACGAAGAGTCGTCGTCCTCATAGCCGTAACTCTCACCTGAGACAAACAAGAATCCACAACCAAATAGATTCTTGGTCAAACTGCATCCCAAAATTACCGATCGACACAAAATTGTCGACTCAAGCTAACAAAGTATGGAGTTGAAAGTCGACAGAGATACTAATTGAGTAATTGGCCTTTTTTACACATCTTGCGAGATGGAAATTAATAGTAGGAACAGTTAACATTTACCCGCAAAATATCTAAAAAATATCAAGATGTCAAAGTGAGTAATACACTCAGATAGTTGGCCCTAACAGCTGTTCTTTACTATTCCTAACGACGCAGAACCCAACAAGATCCAAGTAGTAAACAGTGCAAAATTTACCTGACAGGTTTGAAAACAAAACTGATCCCACTTTTACGGCTGTTGGATCTCGTTTTAAACGACAGATTCTGAGATTACAATTCTTTCTAGACAGCGCGAACTCCTGGAACATTTTTTTTGGGGGGGGGAAGGGGGGGGTGATCTTGTTGGAGTGGGTAGTTTTAATAATTTCAACAGCTGGAAACTGTTGGATCATGCGTAATATTCGCGAAAATTGCTCAAAATAGAACCAGATGAGAAAACTCAGGTGGAACTTAAAAAGAACCTTTTCAAAAAATAATTTGAGGACATGATTTCTGGAAAATACAGGAACAACTCAAACTTCTATTAAAGTGACATTTCAAATACAATTGATGTTTCAAATTTACTTTAAAAAACAAACTTGGAAAAAGGTTTGGCAATAGCTTGGCAAGCTCTGCTCCATTACAAAAATCCTGGAAAACGTTTGTTTAAAATAGGACAAAGTTTGGGTGGGACTAGATATAGATTTGGGGGGGGGGTGCATTAAAATGTCACGGACACCACAAACCAACACTCAGTTGCGCATGAGTGCCTGGCACACGCGCGTATTTTACAAAAGCGGGTTATTTTCGTTTTCACGAACTAACTACTACATGTGTGCACTCCGTACATTTTATTTTCACGAACTAACACTGATCGTTAAATTAAATTTTTGTGTAAGCCCACAAGTATACGGATGGATTGAATACGTGTCAAAACTTTCAAGGCTTTTTTCTCTGAATTGTATTTCTGCAACATGCTTGAGTTTCAGCTCAAGAAAACCAAAATCATTCTTTTTTCGCGTCGGTGCCTGATGTGCGTGCGCACACACCCTGGTGTTACATTGTAGTTAGTGAAACTGAAATTGTGGATTACATGATTTTCACGAACTAACACTACTAAAGTGTGACTGTCAGTTTGTGAAAATGAAGACGAAATGTCCAACTTACCCAGCTGAGCTTTCTTCTCCTTCTTCTTGGATGCCTTCTTCTCCTCAAAGCAGTCGCAGCCTCCGCAGCTGGCAAAGCAGGCCATCTTGTTGAGGTACATGCAGAAGAGAAGCAGGACCAACAACAAGCCTCCGATGACGGAGATGAAGATGATGGCCGCCAATGGAACTTTGGGGTAGGGGTGTGAATCAAAAAATATAAGGATTAGACGACTGGGTTGGCAATACAAAGTTAGAATAAGTTGGTTTGGTTTCTTTGGTCAAAGGACGTAATGTGAGCTAGGTCGAGTAACTTGGAAAGATTATCAAGGTGCACGGCAAACTTTTAATCTGGAATCCAATTTTTTAAATAAAACTTTATAAGAATTGTCTTCTATTTGTTTTTGAAAGTAGTAATGACTCATAGCAAAATTTGCTTGGAAAAAACGGTCACTGAAGAATGATTCTTTGAAACTTTACAGAAGAAATTTTGGAATTTGGAGTAAAATTTTCAAAATTGGATTCTTTTTGGAATTTACTCTGAAATGCTAATGTCGGGTGTACAAAGTTCACATGATTGAAATTTGACCAGGCTTGAGCCACAAAGAGCCACTGCAAAGGTCTGGTGTGGTTTTTGTTTTAAGATTAGTCAACTGGCATGATAATTAGTAGGAAATTAGAGATGGGTTGTTAGAGTTGCACTACAACTAGATGAGGGTTACAGACCTGTACAAGCAGTCCACAGAACTACATGTATATACCCCCTACCGGTACTTGCATTGCTGAAATTCTGTTGGACTTTTAACTGAATGGCATATGGGTAATTGCTTTAGCCCAAAACTACGGAACAGGATGAATAATCTGATGTTTGTATTTTAAGGGAGTCTGCATTTTTACATGGAGTTGGACTCTTGTTTTGATTCTTTTCCATTATATAGAAACAAACTTGATAAAACTGAAATGAAATGCATAACAATACGAAAAGGGATTTTTTTCCTGAATCGATAGTCTTGGTTGAAAAAAAAGACACAAAATAAGTGACAAAAGTTACGACACATAATGCAAATAATGGGTGCATATTAGGAGCACAAAGATTAGTGGAAAAGAACAAACAAGCAAAACTATATCCAGTTCATATTTTGGTACAAACTTGGTACAAAAATAGTGCAACATTTTGTTTAAAGGGGAAAGCATGACAGCTTCAAGCACTTAACCTTTCATGAACAATTTTTTTTTTTGGTGGGGAAACAACTTTAAAATTGGGAACTCTGACATGGTAGCATTGATGCATACTCCATTCATTATTTTTCTATCTTTTTTTCACCCCTTCTTTTCTTACTTTGCAATAACCTCAAAACTCAATCCTTTCTCTTTTTTACACGTTCATGTCTTTGTACGTGGACAAATGCTAAAAATGTGTTTATAATCTGTTCAAGGCAGGACAAGAAAATGGAAAGGGGGATCCATTGTATGCCAGTGTAGGTTGTATACATTTCAATGCACCCTTTTGATGATCGTAGAGAATGGGCATACAACTGCAGATAATATTCAAGGTTACCGAATTATGAAAATGGATATTGAGTTTTGGCTGCTTGTTCTTGTAAGTTTGTAAGGGTTAGAGCCAGTTTATACTCGGCGCGAAAGCAAATGTGAACGCGAATTTGTGACGTCAAGTTTTGTGCTGCGAATTTGTAGAAGTTAAAAACATTCCAACCACAGTGAACTTCGTAGCGAATGTTTCATGACGTCAAAATCGCTTCACGTTTGCATTTCGCGTGAAGTATGAACTGGTCTTAATTAGTTGCACACCAGAAGAACACTACCACATGCTGCACAGATTACTTACTGGTGTAGGCTACATGGGTTGAAAAATATTCCCAGGCAAGACAAAAGCAAATTATAGACAACAAAAGGCAATTAATTGATTGGAAGGTTGGTAGCAGGTGGAAAGGTATTATAACATAACATACAAGCACGTGTAGATATGCATAGCTTTCACATGCAATACAATATTGTGAGTGGAAATACACATATTTTGTTCAGTGAAATACATTAGTTAAATAATTAAAACTGTACAACTATAGATACTGTACAACAGGAGAAACAAAATCTACACATGGATAAAAAAAATCACGAATAAACTCAACAATGACATCACACTACAACAAGAATCAATGAAAACATTACGAAATATGCAATAAAAAAATGATGGGGCAATAGAAAATATTTTTATACAAAGTTATGGACAATTTCATGTTAATGTCAGTTGTAAACCTAAAGCTCGTATTTTTTTTCTTGTATTTCATGCCAAACGGGAAACAATTATCATAGGATGGAATTATTCAGAAATAAATGTATTGAAAGAAATGAATACCGATGAAAAAGACGTGTGTTGTTTTTGTAATCCTTAAAGGGAATATACATCATTTGCTTTTGCTGTAATTTTCAGAAATGGATGGAATTGGGGGGTTGGAAATATAAAGCAAATATAGTTACACTGACTTTTTGGAGGTTTTGGGTTCGAAAATGCTATAAAAACCAAGAAAAACGATCATTTTCCTGTAGTCTGATTCCCTGACTCCATATAAGAAGAAACAGAGCAGTTTACATACATTGGGGAATTGTAAGGTCAGGGAACCAGTCTAGCTGGCTCGTACCCGTTCATAGGTTTGTAATCGATTGCAGACAAGTGCAATGGTCAATTGGGGCCAGTATTTGAAAAAAAAGCCAGTTGTTTCCAACGCTGATCGGCCGATCAGCGTTGGAAATTGATACAAAAATACCACTTTTCTTTGAAATGACAGTATACCAGGTGCCATAATTTTACAGGATGCTTTAGACTGTCATTTACCAACATCCTATTAAGGTATTTCGCAAAAACTTGGTAGTTTTATTTTTCGATGTTTGCAAATGTTGTATCTTCCCTTTAAAGTAAATGTATCGCATCCTTGGATAATGTCAACATGTTAACTGTGTACCACCTGTCCTGCCTACTTTAATAAAACATGATTGATCCTCTAACCCGGCCAACATATTAGCAGATCAGTCATGCATTCAAGCGTAACATATTTCCACTGGCAAGGGCTGCATGGATGAGTGTACAAGTAAATGTACAGTACCTAATTATAAAATTTTCTTTCAACACAAAATGGGTGGTGTGGGTTGAAGTTTCTAATTAAAATAATCATGTAGCTCATCTACTGTGGACTCGTAAACAGGAAATGATATTGTTTACTCGAGAGGAAAATTATGATAAAAAATAAAAAATGGAGTGAAATTATGGACTCTTTCATTACACTTTTGTCTGGAGATCGCCACAAATTAGTGATTCACATTGTTTGTCAGCCATATTTCAATGGTCTGGGTCACAAACAATACACATTATATTTACAGAGAAAATGTTGGAAAGAATTTGTCAAATCTGGCAATGCGGCGATATTTGCCTTGCCTTTTTCAAGCAATGAATGAAGTCATCAAATTTCTGAGGAACACCGTCAACATAAGGAGCATAAAATGCATTTTTTAAAAATGATTTTTAAAAAGAATCCCGGACAGCAAGTCACACACTAGTTTCCGAGGTGCACACACGGCGATCCTAGCGTGCACATTCGAGGTAACATTTTGAACAGAAGGAGATGTGACTGGAATTACAAGTGCTCAAAACGGCTTGACTTTTAAGATCAAAATTTTGTACCCCAAAATTCAGCTACATGTTAGTACAGCTGTGTGAAGTTTTTTTGTATTCTCCTTTTTAACGATCCTTACTATTAATATCATTTGGCGGTCAATGCATTTGTCGAGCCCATGAGGGTGCAATCTCTCGAAAGTGCTCTGTCACAGCAGACACAAGATGTTCATGTTTGTAATCAACAGTCAGATCAAATACAGAATTTCAAAATAATACAATTTCCTTTCACAATTTTTTTCAATTTTCAAATATCATTTTGCTATTCTTGGTCTATCGTTTTGGAACAACAGTGCAGGAAAAAAAAAATTAGCATTTAATTTAGAGCCGTTTAGGTGATAGATAAATCTTTTTGAGGTCAGCAGTGAATAATGGAAGTTAAGATTTTATATTTTTATAGTAACAGGCTTTAATGGAAACACATTTAACGAATTTGAGATTAAAGCCCTATTAAATCCACAAATTAATTTTCACGAAGTTTGCACGAAATATTGATCATAAACCAGATGTTCCTGTCAATAAGGCTGATCATAATAGCCATAAATTTTGGGGTACTTAAAATGAAAAAAAAATGTTTTTTAAGTACATGTCTACATGTCAAATTATTTTTAAGAGTAATTATAATTTCTGTTGAGCTGCAAATTAAAGCTTTTTGTATGCTGTTGAAAAAAAGGAAAATTCAGATTTTTTTTTCTGTAAACGTGGAACAAGAACAACACGTGCAGGTACAAAAATGTACATTCACTGGTACAACTTATGGGTTCAAAACTTATAGTCACAGGGTAGATGAACCACACATTGAAAACATGCGTGTTACGATTGACAAAATGGGACAGTGAACATATACATGTGTGTAAAAATACATAAAACACATAAAAAGTAATTAAAAAAAAGTGACGGTGTTGTTGTCACATTTGTGAAAATTGTTTCTAAGTGCCATGCTGCATATGTACACTAGCGTTAGACAACACGGCTTCTGTGTATACATGTACATGTACAACCATGCAGTGTATTCACCATAGTCGATTTCCCGGACAAAGATGGCATCCCTGTTTATGCAAGAACGGAGAAAGATAACGTGAGAATAAAGAGTGCGGAAAAAAAATCAGCAGATAAAAAAACAGGATAAATAGAATGCAGGAAAATTTCTGTGTACATTTGATGAAAAAAAGTCAGCAATGAAGCAGGAAAGAATGCATTGCAGAATATGTACACTAAATCGACCAAAAGGTATTTTTAAGAGGGATATAAATAATAATGTGTCATAGCTGTTCAGATATTTTTGCTCCCTTATTGCACATTTTCGGAAAATATTGAATTCTGATGAGTACCTTAATGTTGGTAGTTTGTAAAACTTTTTTTTTCAAAAAAAAAAAATTAAAAAGGAAAGACGGATTTGTTCCAGTAGCAATTTTACATGTATTTTCAGATGAATGGGGAAAAAAGATATTTGAATTTACAATAGTTGACTGTTCAAGTTGACTTTAGTAGACTTGGCAAATATTATTTATTATTAATATTATTTATTATTATTATTACCAAACAAATTGCCAAAAAAAAAAAACCTACCTACCCTATTTTTGAATGCCATGTAATCAGAATCAGAATTTTTGGCCTGAATAAAAGTTCTTCATTATTAAAACAAAACTTTAAGTCATTTCTTTCTTTTTTTATTGAGAACTGTTGTGGTCCAATGGCGGTGTCTAATTTATTTGTGATGGTACAAAAGTTCCACCACGGGGCTTGTGTTCTTGGGCAAGACACTTTACCACAATTGCCACTCTCCACCCAGGAGCATAAATGGATACCTGTGAACCTGAGGGTAGAGATCTGATTGTGCTGGTCCTTAGCAGCTGCAGAGAATTGGCCACGTGGCCTGACGAACAGGGGTAATAATTGTGATGCGCCCAAAGCGCTATAGCACAACGTGATATTTTCAATGGCATTCTACGCTGCCTTGTTCATTCATCACCAGTTTACAAGCATTACATTGTTCACAGTACGTTTTCATGACAATGCATTGCTTTTACAAAAAAAAACTGTAGAAAATATTTTGTGTGTGAAAAATCTGGCTGATTTATCAAGTTTAAAAGGCTGACTCTTTTCAGGCAGAAATAGAGAGAGCAATCATGCGTATAACTTTGAAGGAAAGAAGAATGCAAGCTGAAGTTTTGCAAAGCAAAAAAAAAAAGATTGTTGATGGCTTTGCTAAAACAAAACTCACGAGACATTTTGAAGAGATGGGGACAGGGTTTGCTGAGCTGGTTAGGAAAAAAGTTTTTGCAGGTTTTTTTTCACTCCGTGTTGGGCGTACGTTCCTACTAGTTGCTTCAGAAAGCTAATGGATGCACAACGAATGAAATTGAAATTGTAAGCCTTGTGTACATAAAAATATTCTGGATATTTATGATTATAAAATAACTCCATAAACTGCATTTGGATAACACGGGAAGCTAAATTTCCCAGCCTCAATTTGCTTATTTATCCATGAAACAATTTACATGAAGACTAACACAATGACTAGGACGGGCACTTGGCAATGCTTCTGAGGAGACAAAACAATTAATGGTGTACATGTATATTGTGGAAAGAAAACCTGAGATAATACATGAAATGTGCATGAAGTTTCTGAAAGGCAAGAAAGTATATCTCAATTTGAAAGAAATCACTACAGCTGTTTTAAATGTACTGATAATTTTTAAATGCTGCATTTACAGTATACATCGCAAAGCTGGGGGGAAAAAGGCTGTTAGAGTTCAAACAAAAGAAATACAATATAGGCAAAATGTTGTCAGAAAGATAAGCTTAATGCCTAAGAAAATAGAACAAGTATTATATTTGTTAAATTATAGTTGTTGGTTGAATTATATAGTCTTCATTTCGCCAACTGTAGTCTTGCCTTCGTTCCAATATAGCAATAAAGGAGGAAATAACAAAACTGCAGATGGCACTGAAAGTCCAACACTGATCTTCTGATTGTTGAAAACTGTACCAAAATTCCGACAATCTTGTCGGAATTTTGGCTTTCAACAAATATCTGCGAATCCATGGACAATTTCTCACACACAGCCTGATTGATGAAAAGTCACTGTTAATGCTTAATGGAACTTGAGCATCAGGGAGACATCTCACGTCTTATATTTGGTTAGCCCTTCACCAAAGCGTAAAACTCACATTAATGTTAATACCCATTTGACCCAATTAACAAAGGTCGCAGGCTTTCAAACTATTATGTGCATTTAAATCGATGGAAAGGAATCGCGAAGTGCTGCATGCTATGCTGGCGGAGTAAGCACTAATTTCCCACATCAGACCAATGCTTTCACAATATTTACATGTGGAAGACAGAAGCATACAGTATATCCCCAAAAAAGTGTCTGTCTAAATAGTTTTAAAATAACAACAAAACCACAAAGAACATGTTAAATTTGTTTAATTTTGCAGACTCTCCTGTGTCTGAGTATCTGCACAATTAAAAATTTCCAAAATTTACTTCGTTGTTTTTTGGTTATTACAAAAAAATTTAGACAGACACTTTTTGGGGGACATACTGTAGAATGCTTTTTTAAGGCCAATTTCGTGGATCTGCTAAGCACAGAAATTCACTTAGTGCCAAAAAAAAATTGAATACTTGATAAGCAAAATAGGTTGTGCCATTACATTACACACTGCTTGTGAATAGCTCTCAACAAATTCTTGATAAGCACATAAATTTACTCAGCGACTTTTTTATGCTTAACAGCTCCACGAAACTGGGCCAAAGATGTCTTCCACCCCATCAGAGACTGAGAGCAAGTTTGATCAGAGATCTATGGTAATGGTCAACTACATGTACATGTAAGACCTTTTCACACTATCATCTCCCCTACCCATGTTGAAATCAACAAAGGTCCACTATAAGGGAACCGGGTCCCATCGCAAGGCATACCGTTCACACTTGCAACAGGTGTACATGGGTTGACCATGGAGGAAGACTGTTTATTTTGGATTTTCTACCCGGATAGAACCTCTCAACCATGGTGGTCCTGACCAGGGTTGGATTTTAACTGTGTAGAGGGCTGGACCCGTGTGGAAGCCCTGTTGGATTCTTGCTAGTGTGAATGGAATTCCTGAAGTCTTTGGTTGGACCTGGGTCCAACACAGAGATTAAAGACTGTGTGAAAGGGCCTATAGTGTTTGATTGGTGAAACCTCTCAGCTGACGGCAACGCTCCCAGCTGGACTGTGGTCAAATGTTGTCACAAAACCTCACAGTCATCGCTTCCCATTACTGACTGGAAATAACATGAAGAAATTTAAAAGCTTTTCTACATGTACAATCATTGACTAGACTTGTCCAATCATTGTCAACTACTGTGTTCGATGAATGTTAAATCAAACTATGCTCCCATCACACCAGAGATTTCTGGCGCAACCACAAATTTACTGAATGACTTGGCTACGACTAGCAGCAGCACACACCTCTATGAGAAGTGGCTTAAGCTGCTTCCATAGGCATGTGTGTAATTGCAAGCCGCAGCCAAGTCATCTGACCAAGGCCAACTGGCTAATCAAAATGTTTAGTCTTACGGCTCAAACTTGCTCTCAGATGACCTCATTGTTAGAAACAGACTATTCTTTAGTATTACCGCCACCTAAGATCTGGTAGTGAGTAGAACCGTCTTCCAAGATGAATCCCAAGATTAGGCGACCAGATAAAGCCAAATTCGCAGAGCTTGCAAGGCACAGAAACAAACTATTGCTTAGGGCCTCTCTTTTTTATTTCTATGGTCCTCATATCTTTTTGCCTCTTAAGATGGCTAAATTGAATGATGCCAAATGCTTATTTCTTGGGGTTTTTTTTGTTTGTTTTATTGCAAAGGCTTTACCATGAGTTGCTGTAACCATGGATGAAGCTGTGTTTAATAGCTCCATGATGTCACCGATCAAAGTAAAATCATCTTTAGCAACTTAAAATGTACATTATATTTACACCATGCAGCTCACTAGCGTTTTTTGCTGTAGTGGCAACCTTGACATAAGTAAAGGTAAACTCTAGTTTTGGTTTCTTGGTAATAAAATAGGTTTTTCTTGGTCTGTGTTTTTTGTGAGTGGTTTTTTTTTGGGGGGGGGGGGGGGTAGGAGCCCACATTAGGGTTGGTTGCAAATGAGAACCAAAGAAAATGGATGCCCTTGCTATAAAGCAAGTGCGTTTCTGCTTTGAAGCTCTGTGAAAATGGCCCTGACTGCAAGGCAGAGGTAACTTAATGGGAAGGTTGACAAAAAAAAACACAACATTCTTACTGCCGCTTACGGCCTCAGCAGCTTCCATTTCGAATGACAGTACAAACGAACTCAACCTATTATGTGAAAAACGCTTTTGTCTATTGCTGGTGTGTCCGTCCTATAGTAACAGCTGTTTTCCTGTATAGAAATGAAACGATGAAACAGATTGGTTTTACACAATGAATGACACCTGTAACTATTTGCATACATCCAAACTGAATAATACACAAGATTCGTGAATGTCAACTTCATTATAAATGTGACATGCGTACATATACTGGTAGGCCCTATATATCAGGATCTATGTAAATTGAAATACGGCTGAAAATGCTCAACATACATAAACATGTACCGGTAAAAACTCAATATGAATACATACATACTTCACAAGCCCACTTCATTGTACTAAGTACATTATAGTACTAGTCTGAAATAATGCAATTTGAATATCATTAGAGCAAATGAATTGCATAAGATATACATGTATGCGATAAACAGGGTGTACATGTACATGTACGTTTTAGAAGTCGCACATATTGTATAGTATGCAGAATACATGTATGCAGGTACTACACATGTACATGTACATTGTTTACTACACACTCAGTTGTGCATTACACTGTATGGTGATGAACTGTTCAATTGGGCTATACCTTCCCTACACAAAATCAATAAGACTATTGACAACCTGGACATATACACAGGCAAATGCAGTGGGGTTAGGTCTCATTTTCAACTACAGTAGGTAAAGATTTTTGTTCCCATTCAAAAAATCAATAACCATTGAAGTTTGTCAAGTTTTCTACCAGTAACAAAAAAAACTGCTACCAGTACAGAGCTTCAGGATAAAATCAACTAGGGCTACATGTAAACAAGTTTCACAGGACGAAAACTATTTTAGCACATGTAGACCTGTGCAGTTTGAATTCAATATTTATTTGAATGGTCAAAGTCAAGACAGTCACAGACTGCACTAGAATGAAGCTTTAAATCGCTGGATTCTGTCAAGCAGGAATTCACATCTTTAGGCATATTTGAAGTGGGTAACGGGTGAACACTAAAAAATGTTTTATACATTTCTAGAAGGACAATTGGGTGACAAGTTTTGACAAATGCTGGGCATTTAAAAATAAAGCGGGGTATATTTCTCAATCAATACAAAGTCTCAGCAAATAGGGTGCTCATAAGCACACTTGTTTAACCACCTTCAACGATTCTTTTCTTTGAGTGATACTGTTTCGGGCAGAACTTTGTTACAAGTCTTTTCTTCACTTTGAACAAGGTTTTTCTCATTAAATCAGTCGGTACGTTTCCAGGTAATTAACAGGCTGTGTGCCTTGAAATATAAGTTTACTGAGGCCTATTCACGACGCTGTGTTACTGCTGTGCCAAACTCAATTACACATGTACGTTAAGAGCCATTTGGCTTGGCGAATTCAGTTCAGCATGGCACCATCCTTTGGCTCAACAGGGTTGCTGCCCTATCGTCATTCCGAATGGCAGTGGCACGGCCCTTTTCTAAACACCGTGCAACTGCCGTGCCGAACTTAATTCAATTCAAACTTGGGGCAAACATTTTAGGAAAGCACATGCTCTCACAATGCTCACAATACCTGCATCACAGGGAGTGACATTGGGGCAAATAGTTTGATCACGCTATCGGTCGATCACGCTGCCATCAATCGAACACACTTTATTTCCAATTCACGGTGGATTGTTTTGAAAAACGGAAGTAAAAATCGCATAGTAGTCTGGTTTCCTGACCTAATAATCTATATCATCAGAATTGTCGTGTCAGGAAGCCAGACTAGGTGCACTGTGGTAGTACCAGCAATATTGTCAACCAGTGTAAATGAGTGTTGACAGTGGAGCCCAATATACGGTGGTAATCCAGTATTTGAGTCCCATATGGGGCTAGAAAAGGCATGAATCTCGGAACAAACATTTCTGGAAAAAATGTTTCAACCTGACGCCACTTTTTTCTTCGTATATCATCCCAATGAAGGCCAGTCATTCTAAAAATGATGGTAAGACATGAATCTGGGACTAAGATACATTTCCAATTTTGTTAGGAAATACTTAGAAAGTTTTCTTGACCCTCTGTAAACTTTGTACACAATCGCTGAAGTGGCATCAGGTTGCAACATTCGGAAAACATGTTGCAATCGTGAAGCCACTTCAGTGGTTGTGTACAAAGTCTAAAGTATTTCCTAACAAAATCGGAAATGTTTGTCAGTCCCAGATTCATGTCTTATTATTTTGCAATGACTGCCTTTCATTGAGATGATTATGAAAAAAAAATTGGCGTCAAGTTGCAAAAAAAAATTCTCAACATTCTTTCCAATACTTTGAAAATGCACTTGACTCTCCGCATAGGCTTATTAAACCTGGAGAAAAAAATTCCATATTATACGTAGCCTACGCCACTAGTTTTTTCCTGCAATGATTCATCAACCATCAGAGAGGGATAACATGTCCTAAAAAGTGAAATTTAGCAGGGTGTCAAGTGGCGTACGTATATTCATGGAGGAATTATGGAATTCTTGGAAAGATTCCCATATCTGGCCATCCCTTGTCACCCTGTGCACAAACCCAATGGGACTGGTCTGAATTTTTTTAAGTGTGTTCTCAGTAAAAATTCAAGATTTGTCCCTGCTAATTTTGACTTTTTAAGACATAATTATCACTTTCTGATGGCTGATACTTGATACTGGTCATTTAAGGGAAAACTTACTGATGGCCAGATATGGGAATCTTTCCGAATTCTTTCCCGTCTGGAACTCTGGATACTACACTCTCTCCTCAACATTAAATATCCCACCCCCATCTGGGGCTGATAGAAACTCCGCCCATTTGTGCTTGTCTATATTGCCTTGTTTCGATCCCCTTCCCGGCCCCTTCATAGTGATCAGACATCAAATTTACGAAGTCGAAAGGTGTCTCCCAACTCTAAACATTTTCACAAAATTTTATCGTAAACAACAATGGTTTACACCTACCGTGCTGACCAGGAGCTCCCATGACAAAAGCAGACTAGGACTTGAAAAACTGAAAAGCTGACAAGTGTTGGTTTTAGAGTTTTTGCCCGTACTGCAAAAATATCCACCTACGTTCGTCTTCCACGCTCCCGGTATCCCGAGCCCAGGGCTAGCCCGTACGTACGTACTCCCACGTACGCCTGTGTATGCAATATGCATTGTATCGTATAATGTGTGCACCCAACCAACAAACCTTGTTTTCGTTGCTTTCTATGGCGGGCAAAAAGTACAACACTTTCAGAACATTAATAATGTAGCTCAAACCCGCTTTTAAAACCAACCATCTTCAAGAGCTCAGTTTAAATTATACTGCACATGTATTTCATTTATTGTACTAATGTAAATTATGAGCGACTGAGCATAAGCCTGCTTGGTTGGTTGGGGGTGGGGGAGGTTGATGTACAGGCCTGGGGAATCTTATTGGATTAATTTAGTAAA
The DNA here is from genome assembly GCA_029964075.1 of Patiria pectinifera. NCBI lineage: Eukaryota > Metazoa > Echinodermata > Asteroidea > Valvatida > Asterinidae > Patiria > Patiria pectinifera. The sequence goes on along the minus strand of CM057142.1, from coordinate 40,869,727 downwards.
TCTGCCCCCCACCCATAAAAACACACTGTAGGGAACCTTGTGGTTGACCCTAATGTTTCCTTGGAAAATTTTGGGATGAGTGGTAGTAGGCACATTTCATAACCTGTGACTGAGGGGGGGGGGGGGTAATTGTTTACTACCCAGCCTTAAAGGGAATATACAACATTTGCTTTTGCTGTAATTTTCAGAAATGGATGCAAAACGGGGTTAGTATTTTATAGCCGAAATATTGTACGTTACACCGACTTAATTGTTTGAAGTTTTGTGTGCGTAGATGCTGGAAAAACCAAGAAAAACAATCCTGTTCCTGTAGTCTGGTTCCCTGATCCCACTTAAGATGAAACGGAGCAATTTATAGACTTTGGGGAATTGTAAGGTCAGAGAATCAGTCTAGCTGGCTTGTACCTGTTCATATGTGTAATTGACTGCAAACAAAATGCGGACTTACTAAAAAAAAAGTTTTTTTCCAATGCTGGTCGGCTGACCAGCTTTGAGATTTTCTTGAAAATACAGCACACCTGGTGCCATGATTTTACAGGATGCCTTAGACTGTCATTCACAACCAGTCCAGTAAGGTATTTCATAATAATTTGGTACCGGTAGTTTTGTTTTCTGATGTTTGCAATTGTATATTCCCGCAGCATCCAGCAGTTCATGCACCCTTAGTCGTTCGAATGGTGTAAAACAAATATCTTAATTTCAAGAATTCATCGGCAAGCCCCCAAACTAAACCTCAGCCGTTTCTCAACTTTTGCGAACAATTGTATTTTGGGCTGAAATTTACATTTTAAAAAAATGTTTTCCTCCTTGTAATTACGTAAAGAAGAAGTCATTGTATTCCATTTTATGCACAAATTCAACCTATTTTAAATAAGATGAATCAGTTCGCAGTATGCCGATGCAAAATTCTACAGGTCCTTTGTTCAAATACCACCCTCACTAAGTCAGTTAATTCTTTTAAATTGTTTAAGAAATTAACGCCACTTTTTTGCAATTACCCATTTCATAAAGTCCCAAAATAAAACATTTAGACAAGGCTCTCCATCGATTCGCTCAGTTTATTCGTAGACTGGTCCCGCACACTGCGGTCAAAGGCTTTAGGGTGTAACACGGGTGCAATAAGGTACCAATCCAGATACTAATACACGAAATAAGCCAAAATGTTTCACCATCCCAACATGGCCAACGTGAACGCCCTTTTTTAATGCAATTATTGACTAAAAGTAAACTTAAAAGTTTGTTGGTCATAAGAAAATTGTTGATCATTTTCCTAGGACACAGTTCAAGTTGGCCATCATAGCAGGCCTTTATTTTGTTGCATGGATCATGGATTGACGATGCATGACTGAACATTCCTCCATGCGCGCGCGTGGAGTCTCACATGTCTCAACCATCAATTCTCTAGTACAGACGAGTTGAATGATACGATGTGCACAGAGATGTATGACTGTAGAACTTGGAAAACTTAACTTGATCATTTGGGATTAATAGAATCTGCAGTCAGCTATTCTGATTCTGATTCCAATGAAAGAATGGCGGGCTTTCAGCAAGCTGCGTTCCCCCTGATCAAACTGGCTTCACTAGCCATCAAGCAAATCAGCAAACCACTGGCTAAAAGAATTCAGATGGTGGCGAAAACGAGACCACTTGTGCGCAAATACATCTGCATCCCACCGGCACAGTGTAAGTTCTATGAAAATGAAATGAATAGCAGTCAAGTGCATAGAGGGCTTGCAAAGGGCGCCCTCACTGTGGACAGCTCTTTATTCATCTGTGATACGCATACCCCTAGAACTATGGGTATTACTTGTATACATATTACAAGTAATACCCATAGTAATACCCATAGGGGTATGATACGCATAAGTAGACAATTTATACTTTCATTGTTATTGAATTAAACCTGTTGTCCTGGCCACAGTGAGGGCGCTCTAATGCAAGCTCTCTATTAGATGTCAAGGTGCGTTAGCAAGTTATATATTTGCTCTCAAAATTGATTGGGAATATTTCTCCGAAAGAAGATGCCAAAAAAGGAGGTTTTTGAGATTCGAGCACATATGGAGACAGAAATTTCGTGAGATAGAGAGAACATTGTGATAACGCGTTACTCGCACAATTAATAGGATTTTTTTCTTTTCCTTGTACGGTTTTAACCTCAACCAATTGTCTCTTTAAAAAATTTGACCTTTTTTTTTTCTTTGGAAATGTTGAGAATTTTCCAGTGGTAGGTGAATTTCCTGTAAACACCTGATTTATCAGATGAAATAAACTTGTATATTGGGGATAATTAATTGATAACTAATTTAAATGGGCCTAAACCTTTCAAGAAATGTTGACAAATTCTAACTTTGTTTCATATCTTATATTCCTGTTTTATCTTTTAAGTCAAAGTAAATTTTATATAACATTTATCAACAGTATATCACTGGATGGAAGTCAACCTCAAGATGCGAATATTAGGCCTCGGCAAAGCTACCAAAGTTGAACCTCTAACTGAAGAGGCGGCTGTCGAACAAGGAGCCGAAATCATCGGCGAGACGTTTCTGTTTGCAGTTGCCGTGGGGACGATAGCATTTGAATATTACCGGCAGCAGAGGAAAGACCAGAAACACGAAGGGGAGCAGACGTCGGCGATTACTGACTTACAACAGAGGGTGGAGGAGCTTGGAATCACCATCGAAGAGCAAGATGCTAAGATACGGGAACTCAACAGACAAGTGGTTGGTTTGATACCAACAAAGTAAAACTGAATCGTTACATTTGTGAAATACGACTGGTCAGTGTTTATAGCTTCTTACGAAGCAGTTGTGTAGTCACAGAGGATGGGATGGATGCTGTCCTCAAACAAATGGAAGTCGACTCACCAAGATGTCTGGAGAGAACCGATGCATCATTGTTGGGGACATTGACTTCATTTCAGCCCAGCAAGCTTAGGAATTTTCAGAGTTGTAGACAGGTCGTTGTAAGTTGTCACAAGCCATCACAAGTCAATCACAAGTTATATCTTAAGTCACAAGCTTTTGACATGAAATGAGACAAGGGCATTGCCCTGTTACTTGTGATTTGACTTGTGATGGACTTGACTACAAATCTGGTCACCCAACTCCATGATATTTCTACATGTGTATCCCGATAGGCTAAAATTGGAATTGCCTTCTGCAATTACACCACACAGTGCTAAAAAGCTGCGGGTTGCCTTGGGTGCCAAAATTTGAAAATGGTCATTATTGAACCTGCAACCTCCAGATTACCGTTCCAGTGCTCTACCAACTGAGCTGTCCAGCCCTATGTTGGCAGTTCCCCCAATTTGTCAACGTCTTTGTTCAAGGGGTGCGAGTTAGACGCAAAAATGGTAAAAGACCAATCAGGTGGCCACAATTCGAAGACATTTATGTACTGGGGTGGTACAAGTACATGCACAACGCTTACCCCCAGGTTGTTGATAAAGGAATGCCTCTGTCAAAGTTCATATATAATATGGGTTTCTTGTCACTTTGTCTGTGATGTTACGTTATTAACTTGTGACGAAATTACAAAAATTCAACTCTGATGTTGTGGTCTCCACCAAATGTAAGATGCTTAAGTTTGTCTTCCTTCATTTGAGTTGCATAAGGGAAAAGGATTTTAGAGTTTTGAATGTCGGTGTAGGGTTAGTCTTAATGTCAGCGTCTCTCCATGTATTTCCCAGCACAGTTATCAATAGCTCATTTCTTGGTACTTTCATGCACATTTTTTTTTCTACTGATGATGTTCATTTAATATAAAAAATAGAACCGTAATGAGGCAATGTTCTGAAATGTTGGTTATGATCCTTTACATAGAACAAATATTTCCTTTAATACTGCCACTCGCCGGAAAAAAGGTGTTTTTTGTTTGCCCAACACCGAGTTACACACACGTACATGTAGTTCTGCTGATGATGTTAAAGACTAAAATATCCCCCACCCCCATCCCTCCCTTCGCCCTACTCAAAAAAAAAATGGTGAGCATATAACGATAGAAAGAATTGACAAAATGGTAATTTTATAGTTATAATATATTTATTAAATCATCTTTTGAGATTAAAAAAAAATCATTATAAATAAAATTGTCAAAAATTCCTTAAAATTATGAACACAGGGATTTTTCTCACATCACCTAAGGGATGTATTGATGTATGTGAAGAAACCAACCAGACAATATAAACTAGTATCTGTCTGCGTAAAAAATACGTAACTTCAATCCCACAAATTGTAATCCACAAATAACGTATGTTGAAAAGTAAAAAAGGCTTTTTCTAACAGAAATTATATTTTATCAACAATGTCCCTGTTTAACTTTAAATGAAACTAATTTTGAAGGTACCTTTTTTTACCACGATACTTGCAGATACAGGTATGGTGCCAACTGACTTTTTTGCCATCTGTGGCATGTTCTATCAAATTCAGTGAGCTGGTTTTAAAAGTAAAAGAATTAAAGAAATGTTTGACATCCATACAAATTTTTGTGACTCCATGTCCATCCTAAGTAGGATATATTTGTAATCATACGGATAGACAGACCAAATCACATTTTCATAGTCGGATGTCTCCAAATGTATACTAATTTCTGCATTTTTGACCAAACAATAGGACTGTCCGTTTTCGAATAAGTTAGTATTCAATTATTTGAATATTCGTAACTTGCCGATCAAGTTTTACACGCGCCAGCTGCAGCTGCCTTCCGCGCTGGCCAAAAGTTGCATCCAAAACGCGCCCTTTAAAAAGTGCATGCGGTGATGACTATTATGGAGCGCTGGAGTGCTTTGCAATTGCAGTAGTAGGTACTGTATAACTGTCCAGCGACTTTACCCAGCTAAAAAAAAGGACCATTTTTATTATCATCTGACAATAAAAATGCAACTTTATACGATTGAAATGACTCCACAGTCAAGTGCGCAGGTGCATAGTTTTCTCTTTTCGAATATTCAAACTGGCAAAAACTATTCGAATATTCGAATGATGATTGAATATTCAGTATATTCGTGACAGCCTCACCAAACAATCGGTAGAAATTGGTAAAAAATATGCAACACACAAAAAGTTGTACCTACCATAGCTATTGATACTGTTTGTTTCAGTCTTGTGATTTTCTATCTTCAATAAATACATTGCTTTCACTGCTGCCTGCTATTTTTATATTTCAGTTGGTGTTGGAGAGAACTGCATAGCTTTTCCTGTAGTAGTAATTTTTCATTTTACGTCTTAAAACAATTATGAAACACTGGATTTATTAATTTATGTGAAAAATGAGAGAATCCCTGGAATGATTTTTTTTTGATATAAAATAAAACCTGCTCTACGTTTCACTCCACTGTACAAATTCTTAATGTCAGTCGTATCGGTTTTTTTTTAACATTTTTACACTAGATATTTACACTATATGCATAAAAATACCCATAACGATACAAGGTGGTTGTGGATATCTCCTGACAACGAAATGTCAGGGTTTTTTAAATTAAAACATGGTTAAAAAAATATCAAAAGCTACCAAGTTTATTTTAAAAGTTGTCTTTTTTAGGCCAAATTTTGTTGCAAATCTTGAGTTACTTGCAATGAACATCTTTTATTGGAATTGAAAATGATTTCATGAAATGAATCAAGTTTTTCATTTCTATTACTCATACTTTGAAAATCCCCCCCCCCAAAAAAATCTGAAAATCATTTGCATCCACCAACCCCAAAAACCCTGAATGGCTGTATAGCAAATAGATTAGAGTCAAAATGATACTATTTGGGTATATTACTCATCAGTTTTTGTAGGGCACTGAGACGAGCATCTATCTCCGACATCTCTGATGAACGGTTGTACATACCCATGGACTGATCTGGGGGGAAAAAGGGAATTGGCAGTTTTGAAAAACAAATTTTGTAATTTTCGAATTGGGAATATTTTTTTTGTTATGTGATGGTCTTGAAAGATTGCAAAGGAACAAACAAAATATGCAGCGATGCACATAGTAATTGAAAGGGAATGCTTTTGCTGTAATTTTCAGAAATGAACTATTTGAGGGTTTAGTATAATAGATCAAATATTGTTACACTGACATTTTTGAAGTTTTGTGTTCAAAAAGGTTGATAAAACCAAGAAAAACAAAAATGTTCAAGTAGTCTGGTTCCCTGACTCCACAAAAGATAAAATGGATCAATGTATAGATGATGGAAAATTGTAAAGCAAGGGAACCAGTCTAGCTGGCCTGCACCCGTTCATGAACATGTAATCAATAGCAAACAAAATTTGGACTGAAAAATGGTAAATTTGGAGCAGCAGTTGAAAAATAGTTAGGTTTTTCCAACGCTGCTCGGCCGACAACCGTTGGAAATGTATACAAAAATACCATTTTCTTGAAAATGACTTCACACCAGGTGCCATAATTGTACAAGATGCTTGAGACTGTCATTTACCAACATCCTAGTAAGGTAATTTGTAAAAACTTGGTAGTTTTATTTTTCGATGTTTGCAAATGTTGTATATTCCCTTTAAGGTGTTCCCCCAGTCTGGGCGAACTGTGTAAATGGGACAAGAATGAATAGTGTTGCGATACTTGTGCGATAACAAACTTGTGCGAGTGCACAATTAGCTCTGGCCGTGTTGGACTCAAGCGAGGCTGACTTTGCAAGAAGTCTTGCATGAATTCGATCAAAATAATCTCTGCCAGAGCTTTTAAATGCGATGCCGAAAAATGTGATGGAACACCATACTTTTGGTCAATTTTCGGGACACAGACATGAAGTGACATGAAGAAGCTTCGGTTTTTACAAAAATGTTTTAAAATGTTTTTAAGAGACTTGTCACCAACATTAAGTCTTTCCGATAAAAGAGGGTGAAGTTACAGTCAGACATTTTCCAAATGTTTATCAGTCTGTCCTGACAAAAAATGGATGTGCTCAAAGTTAAAGTGTGTTATTAGTTAGTGGAGGAATTTGTAGACTAATGCTTGTGCTAAACAATGTTGTTTGAGCAGTGTTTTGTCTAGTTTGACCTGTGAACTGTTTGTTGTGGATGTCCTAAAAATATCATTTACAAAGGGGAACTGATACTCAACACAACTCTGCACACTTTAAATAGTTTGCTACGGTTGGGGATTTTTTTAATTTGAGAGGAGACAAGGTTGGAGCCTGGTGTGAAAACTTAAGTCCAGTGTTGTAGTCGAGTCCATCACACGTCCTCACAAGGCTATGACAAGTCATCCTGTCCTCGGTCATCTCAAGTTGTTTAAATGAATCGTGACAAAGGCACTCCTGTTATAGCTATTGCTCAGCCCCTGCTACTTGTGACTGGACTTGTGATGGACTTGACTACGACACTGCTAGAGTCAGCATTCCTACATACCTCTGACACCATAGTCCTGGAGATCTTTCTGCCTGACCTTGACTTGGTTAGCCACACGATGCGCCCTGTCAGGATTGAGGTATGGGTCTGGTGTACTCATCATCGTGGTCTCAAGTCAAGGAAACTTGTTACAACTATCAAGAAGTGTGTGTGAGTGACACAAATTTATAAGTGACTACAAATTATGAACAGACCTGAAGCATAATGACGCCATGCTTTGTTTACATGTGCACTTTCCTATGGGAGCTTGGTGACTCTCATCCCCACCTGGCTCCCATAAGGAAAGCACACATGTAAACAAAGCGTGATGTCATTCCGCGGTCAATCCGTATATGTTTTGGGTTCTTTAAAAAGTCAAATTTTGTGTATTTTTAAACGACCTTAAATACCCCTAGATTGAGAGAGTTGTGATGAACCCCCACCCAAGGATCACTCCATCCAAGTTACAGTAAAATCCATCCAATACTTGAAGTATATTTGAACAATGACCTCTAATGACCCCTACATGATCTTTGACCTCAGTAATCCAATGAAGAATTGTGTCTTCCCACCCAAGAGTCACTGCATGCAAGTTTCATCAACATCCATGAAAGCATGTAGAGAGTTACATGTGTACAATTTTTTTCAAAAACTGAACTGAAACTTTAACATACATATGGGGATATGGTCATACGTACGTTCCAGCGGATGGGCCTTCTGGCGTGCTTGCATTGTTGTCCTTTTATCCCTTTTCTAAAGATTTCAATGGTGGGGTACCGTTTTTCGAAAGATTCCACTTGTGGGGTACCGATCCCTTTGTACGAGTACCCCACAAATACCTCTGGTGTGTATGAGGATATGGTGATACGGTCACAGAATTTAGGACTGGTAAGTTTCCCCTAAAACTTTGTTGCGGTGACACAAAAAAAAGGATATCTTTTTGGTTTGCCTGTTGACCCCGCTCTCCTGAAACCCTGTAAAAGTGAAACAAAACAACAGATAACATTGAAAGAGACATAATGATTTGCAATAGCATATCAACAGTAATTCGCTGCCGAAGTTGTCACGCCACACAGAGGTCAGCTCAGTGCAATCATGGTTCACCTGCACTACAGTAGCCCAACGTGAAAACAGTATTTTGTTATAGCAGTTGTTAACTCAAGATTTATAATTGGCTTGAATCTCCTCTGGGAAATGAAAAGAAGCACAACTGTGGTGACAATCTTCTGCTCAACACTTTACCCGTTTCAGGTGCTCATTTGTGAAAAGTTCTATAAAAATGGGACGTAAAATTGCTGTTTGTGATCGTGTGTGTTAAACCTTCTCAAACTTTGTTGTTACGGAATGCGCCTGTACCGTTGTTGTATAGAAAGTGAGCGAAAAGTTGATATGAATTAACAGACCTTTTCCACACTTAATGAATCAAATTGAATCTTAAAAGTCTTTAAAAGGCCACAAGATAAATTCATTAAAAACTGCAATATCATCATTTGTTGCAGGAGTAAACAATAAATTCAATTCTCAGATGAAACTCAAACACTTTTTTGCAAAGTTAATTACCGCATTGGGGCTGTTCCATGCAGTTGATACCGTCCTTCGCTGTTTTCTGACATTGTTGAGCACTCTACAGAATAAAGGCATAGAATACTTGAATGAACAAGAAAAGAAACAAGATGCAAAGGTGAACAAATCTTTTTGGATCTTGTTTAGCGAAGAACAAACGTTCTTTTTCTTTTTTTCACTGGATTTTATTAATTCAGGAGGCTTTGCAATTTTTTTAATTTGGATACTGCCAACTTCAACATGGTAGATTGAAAAAAAGTTTAAAAAGTACTTCTTCATAATAAAAATGCTGAGGCATAAATTTCTAAATAATAATAAATCCTAAGGTTTTCCTTCAGTCACTTAACTGTATTTCTCTTAAACGTCAAGTGAGCAAAGAGTTTGTGGGTTTGAGAGCCACCTACATCCAGCTCTCCGATGGCACTGACTACAGTGTTTATAAAACTATCCTTTGTATCAAAAAAACCAATTTTAATTTTAAATCTGTTTTTTTTTTAACACTAATTCTATCAAAGGGGTAATTTAAACCCGCCTTAACTGTACCTTGTCCTTTTCTGGGAGGAGTCTGAGAATGCGTCAATGTCACTCAGGCCGCTGGTCGATACACGGCTGCCTCGACTACCAACGGATGAATTACTCCTTGATCGTGGACGTTGGTAAGCTTGGAAGAGACAAGATAAAATCAAAATAGGATCATAATTACTAATCTGCCTTCAACTGACAATATGTTATTCCCACTGTATACTCAGGGTTTCTTAAAGTCTGTGAGAAAAATGACACATTCGGGTCCCTTCTATTCAACCCACTGAGGAGGCACTTGTGCGCAGAGGTCATTTTCTCTCGACTCAAGGAATTGGTATAACATCTTACCCCAATTTCATGGAGATCCTTAGCGCAAAATTTGCTAAGCACGAAAAGGATTTGCTTAGCAAACACCGGTTACCAGCTTAAATGTCATGTAATGTATGCTGCATGTGACTGGTTCCCAACTGATTTTTGTTCTCAACACTTGAATTTGCAAAGTAATATTTTTTCACAAAATTGGTTCCTGATTGAAGGGTTTGGAATTATACTGTCTTAAGGCAATTTTGCGCAAATTTCAGTGCGAAGCAAATTCCTTAGGGTAACGGGGAACGTCAAAATGACCGATCAATTGTCATGAATTTCACTTCGCTTTCGAGAAGTATTAACTGGCCTTTACCTGGATAAGATGGTGATGGTCTTGTTCTCGTCCTTCCTCGTTCCTGGGATCGGGACGGCTGTGAACCACTGGACAAGGTTCGACTTCGACGCCTCTCCCTATTAGAAAGAATTCCAGTTACTACAAGCCACAAAACCAGCCAATAGGGCCACTACAGAAAACAAATTTATGAATAACTGCCAAGCAAAAATTACAATGAGCATCAGATTGTCAAGAATGATAAGGTACGCATACCTCCTTGCTTTGGCCTGCTCTTGTTGGCGTTTCTTCTCCTGGTTGTAAGCCGTGGGATCGAACCTTGGAACTCTTGCTCCTACATCATCAAAAGGTGAAATAAGTACCAAACTGGTTAATGCATTGAGTCTTTCCTTGACTTTCATGTCTAGTCACCCTGTTCCTGATTGTGCCTTCCATTTCTACAAACGACCATTGAACGAAATAAGGCAAGGGCAAAGTATGGACACTATGTATAACTAAGGGAATAAATATGTGCTTGGCCGGTGGCCGGTTGTAAACATGTCCGTTTAAGACCAGCATTGGGAATGGATGCCAATGATGGCCCGAGCGAAAGGCGAGGGCCATTATCAGCGACCAGGCCCCACGCCGGGCTTAAACGGACTTGTTTAACACAGGCCAAGCACATATTTATTCCCATTCATAAATACCTTTTCGGTCAAAAAGTCAAAACAAGTCAAAATTTGTATTTTAAATAAAAATTAAAATTTCCAACAGTTGTTCAACAATTTTACTAGTAGTTGTAAAAAAAATATCCTTATATGGAGACTGGCACGTGCGTGGCGTGTATTGTGCTATGTGGCGCAGAAACGTGGCGGTGCCAGTGTAGTGTGAATTTAGGACCCTCGAAATACAGACTCATTAGTAGTATTGCGCATGCCTTAGTGAAGATTGTGCATGTTCACCAATAAAAGGGTAACAGGGACCAGACTTCATATAACTCCAAATTTCATGTGAGACCGGAAAAGTGTTTTAGACCAGCCAGTCGGTATTTTATCAACTATTTAAGACCAACAGAGTATTCTAATCATTCTTGCATGGAGTAAATAAACATCTACCCCCCCCCCCAAAAGGATAATTTTTAAAAGAGAAATCCAGATTACCTGCAGGCGATGGAGACCCACTCCCCATGGATGACACCTAACTTAGTCACATGCCAAACAACAACCTCTACTTTTCCCACATGGAGTCAAAAAATCTTAAATCTCCCCTTCACCCTCTAACCCCCTCCCCCCCCCCAAAAAAAAATCCAAAGAGAAGTTCCTTTTACCTGCAGGCGATGGGGACCTACTCCCCATGGACGACACCGATGCCGGTCTTCTCCTCTCCCTAGATGCTGACCTCTCCCTGCTACTCAGCCTGGCCCTCTCCCTGCTGGCATCACGGCCAGCCAGCCTTGCTCTCTCATGGGTACCCAGGGATCGTCTGGAGGCTGTGCCTTGGGAGGAGGGGAGGGGGATGGTGGGAGACCTGCTCACTCGTCTTGAGGAGCTGTAACAAGACAGCGAGAAAGGATGTTCATTTTTCTGGAGGGTTTTGATATTTTTAATTAGTTTCTTGATTCATACATTTTGTACCCAAGAAAAACAACAATACTGACAACTGACAACTACTGCAGAGCATGATTTCAGTGGTCACATTTTCTACTTTCCCTTTGCAAGTGTAAGTGACATCACAAATTGCTTTTCTATTTTGTGAATGTCTGTCAACAGTGTGTAGGCAAATCCATCACAAAGCAGTCAAATCACAGTAAAAAAAAAAGTAAGTCTGTCACAAGCCAATGTGGCCCATCATGACAGCATTTATCTCTGGTTACCTTGGCATGAGATGACTGAGAATACTTTTATTCCCCCTGGGGGCATTAGCCGGGGAGTAACCTGTGATGGACCTGTCCATCACAGGTTACTCCCCAGCTAATGCCAGTACCCATTTATACTCCTGGGTGGGGAAAGGCAAGTTGGGGTGAAGTGGCTTGCCCAAGGACAGCAACAGCATATGACCAGCAGCTGACTCTCTGATCACGAGTCTAGAACCCTAACCACTAGGCCACCTTCCCCAAGTCAAATCATAAATCCATCGTAATTATGGTCATAAGAAACAGGGGATAAACAATGGCAAAGGAATGACTTGGTCACAGTTCATTTAAATAGCCTCGTGACTTGAGACTCAATGCCTGTGATTATCTAAAACTCCTTCCATTAGCTCTTACCTTTTCAAGACAGCTAGCTCATTGACCAGACTCTTGACTCGTACCCTCAGGTTTCTCTCGCTGGCTCTTAGCTCTTCAACCTAAGAAACGAAGAGAGGTATACGTTCATCAGGCGCAAGCGCTAGACTCTATTTTTATTTTGGGTTTGCCTTTGCCCCTCTTTTTCACAAAAAGATTCCCTGAATTAGTGTTCGGGGTTCCCACACAAATCTTAAAATGAAATTTCATGACTTTTCCAGGACAAATTAGGGCTTTCTATGACCAATTCCTAGAAGCTTATACACATGTACAATACACTGGCCACTCATCACACTGAGGCAAGGGACGCCACTCCCTTTCAGCCTTCCAGTTCGACACAAGACCACTGAGCACCACAAAAGCACCACAATGGAGCACTGAACATACAACAAGTAGAGAGCATACATGCATGCAGAGGAAGTATAGTAAACTGGAATGGAAACTGTAAGACTGCCACAGCAAAATATTAAACACCATGTATGGGTTGTGCAGAATTCCATGATTTTCCATTATTTTTTTCTCTGAATATCAATCTTCCATGACTCCTTGTAACAACAAAATTTCACGACTATCCATGATAACTTTAAATCACAGGTTTTTCCAGGACTGCGGGAACCATGATTGTTGGGCCACGGACAATACCAAATTAGAACAGAAATAAATTTTTATCGACATGTAGCCAGATTTTTTAAATTTCACTTTCAAAAGTGGAAAACGTTTGAAGCAGAAAAATAGCAAAGGCTTATCTCACTACCTCTTCTATCAAGTTCTTATACTCTTGATTCCTCTTGCTAGCAGATCTCTGGAACTTCCTCCTCTCGTTCATGAGTTCCTCCTCAAGATTCCTGATGACTGTCTTCAAGACGCGGACCTCCTTGGCAGCGCTGCCCTTGGTCGTGTTCTTGACCTCTCGGCGGTAGTGCAGAAACTCGTCGTCCAGGTTCTGCTTTTCTTTCAGGAGTTCTTCGTAACTTGAGAGGAAGAAGACGTTTGAATGTCTTACATCAGACTATTACATGCACCAACCACGATAAATAAGAATCGCTTCTGTGATCTACATCGATATACATGTACAGTGTTGTTGTGAAAGTACTTGTGAGGGGTCACAGGTCACCATAAGCCCATCACAAGTCCATCACAAGTCCATCACAAGTCAATCACAAGTCAGTCACAAGACATCATAAGCCCATCACAATCACAAGTCAATCACCAGACTATCACCAGACAATCTCAAGTCAATTACAAGTCAATCACAAGTCATCCAGTCCCAACTTAACTCACAAGCTATTCAACTAAACAGTGACAAACGCATTCCTTTGTCCCCAGTCTCTTGTGAACTGATTTGTGATTTACTTGTGACTGGATTTGCGAATTGTCTTGCGATTTCCTTATGATGTACTACCATCTTTTAACTGCAACACTGGAGATTACCAACATCTGCTACACCATGAAAAATTAATGCAGTTTTATAATTATCTGTTATTTGGTTTTCTTTTTAAATTGTTACTGTTTTAATGCCTACTCCTTCAGCTAGGAAGTTTTTTAAATCCACCAAAATCTAAGACAGTCCTGAATCATCAAAATACTACAAAACCAGACTTTGAATTTTTGGATTTATGGAATTAAGGGTTAATAACTCTGAAAAAATGCAACAATTTACTCACTCCTTTTTCAATCTCTGTAGCTCATTACTCCTGTAATCAGAATGTACCTAGGTTGCAAAACAAAGAGAAAATAACAAATATCAACTTTTACTTTTTGAACATATATTTTCTTCATGACTTACAATAAATCAAAATGTTCTATTTTTTAATCATTATCTGCAGTCAGTGTTGTAGTCGAGGCCACAACCTCCAAGGCCGAGGCCAAGGCCGAGGCCACAACCTTCGAGGCCAAGGCCGAGGCCGAGGCCACAACCGCGAGGCCAAGGCCAAGGCCGAGGCCGCCACCTCCGAGGCCAAGGCCGAGGCCGAGGCCAGCTATCAAAACACGTAATAAAATATAATCAATAAAACCAGTCTAAGATTATGTTGGAGTTTTAACATCTTTTTAGTTGAATTCACTGAGTTTTGGAGTGCCTGGCTTTACAGCTTGCAATGGGTTTCCTCTTGTAGGGAGTCCGGCGAATTTTATCTTTTAAAGAAAGAAATCTCAAGTTTTGTATCACTGAAAGCAAATTACACAACAAAATCAATGGCGTTTGAATCAGGCTCATAGGTGTTTGCCTTTTGGAGATACAACAATTTAAATGGCCAAATTTTGAGTTTCTATTCTGTAAGATTTACATTATTTACTTTTAGCATGTTTTATAAATCTTATTTTCAAAACCTATCAAAATGCTTAATATCATAGGAATCCCCATTAAATAAACAACAACTTGATTTTTCAATCAGGTTTTTACCACACATAACCAAAAAGTTACCCCCCCCGACCTTTGCACTGTCCAGGCGCGCGCCGAGCAAACACCGCGATGCGACCAGACAATGCCAGACGGCCCGCCGTTACGCACGGGCAAAGCATAGTTCCAATCCCGCTCCACACAACGGTATAAGTGTCCACGCATTATCACTATTAATACCGCGGTACCAGACAAAGTCTGGCAATGGCCAATCCCGCTCCAAACAACACGGCAACACGGACCATGCGTGCATGATATCACTCAGTTCATCAAAATGACCATGAATTCTCGGATCATCCGATTTGAATCCAATGGCTTCGAAGAATTTTAAGATCATAGCAAGAGGTAGGGAGTCCAGATGTTTTGGCCGTATATCTGTAACCACGCAAAATTAGTCAATTTCAAACCGTGCTTATACACGTAATAAGTATCAACATGGCTCTAAAAATATTTTTTTTTTTTTAAGTATCCTGGTACCACGAGGAATACTGACTCCTATTATTAAAACATTCATGCAGAACTTTGCATTCATTTGGATGGAAAAACGAATTCTGAAATCGCACTTTCCATATCGACCATTTGCGCCAAACATTAACGTGTGAGCCGGAACTTTCATTTAAATCACCGTGTAAAAATAAAATCTACTTGATAAATCGTAACTGTTTTTATCATATCTTTATGAAAAAAAAATGGTACGGACTAGTACACTCGATCGTACCCAGAAAGTTCAGACTTTTACTGAAACAGTGGCCTATAAAAAGAAATGATTAAGCTTGCTGCACCATGCCGCAAATCATTTTTAAAGGTCGGGGTACAGAGGCGAAACGAGACAATTTTGTACAACACTGCAACCAGACTAGTTTACTACCACATGTTATTGTACGCAGATGGGATTGGTGCCAGACTTATGTAGTCTGGCACGCGGTAACAGTTATTTATAACGCTTGCACGCACGTGGAAAGCTGAAGCGCAGGCTAGGCGGAGATGCTACCTACGCGAGTACGTTCAATGCAACCATTTCCAGTTCATTCGTGCCTACATTGTATATGCGTTCGTTTCACGGAACCCACTGCAGCAGAATCTCGAGGGTTTGATACGGTAAAAAATTAAAATTAATTAGAATAGAAAACACATCAAAATGGGCGGCCTCGAGCCGGCCTCGACAGATTCGCCGAGGCCAGAATGCTCCGAGGCCGAGGCCAAGGCCGAGGCCTTGCACCTCCGAGGCCAAGGCCGAGGCCAAGGCCATGAAAATCGGCCTCGAGGCCGGCCTCGAGGCCGAGGCCGGCCTCGAGACCTCCAACACTGTCTGCAGTTGATGAAAAATAAACCCGAAATATCCAGACTTTTTTGGCTTAGAAGCTTTAGCTATGCAGCATTAGAAGGGTTAACATAAACAAAATTGTGGGTTGTTTTTTTTTTCGGGGGGGGGGGGGGGTTGGGGTGTTTTTTTTAAGAGGTTGTCGGTTGTTAGTTATGGTACTATTGAAGGCCTTGTTTATATTTTAAGTGAATATGAAGCAAATTTTATATCATGAAGCATTCATGGTGAAACTCACCATGCCAGTTTTTGTCATGGAATCATAAATTTGCATTCACATTCACTTTTGCACTGAGAACCAACCAGCCTTCAGCCTTCCATTTCACTTCGTGTCCACAATTTATCACCATGTGTAACATAATGTTATTTTATATACAATAGTTTGATTGGAAGTCTATTTTATTGCTGAAATTACCAGAGTTGTAATGACTCAAGTCAATGACTCGACTCAAGTCCAACTCGAGTCACATTTTTGGGCGACCCGAATTGACTTGAGTCCCAACGGGTAACCGACTCGACTCGAGTTACTGCGAGCAAATGACTCGACTCGACCTTCTTGAACTAGTGACTCGACCTTCTTGATCTATTGACTCGACTCGACTTGAGTCACTTCCTTAAAATGACTCGACTCGATTCGAGTCACTAACTTCAGTGAATCGTTACAACTCTGGAAATTATTATCAAACCTGTGACTGTAACCTCCTGACTTCTCTCTTTAGTTCTCGGACTGTTTCTTGTAGAGCAACAGGATCAGGCTTTCCTTGGTAAGGTAACGGCAAGGGGTAGTGGATCCTGCAATCAGAAAAATAACAGATCAGTTGATTTGCTCATATCGGTTGATTTGCTATGATATCCCATGACAGTGTTTCCCTGCAGATGCACACTTTACAACCAGTGGTGGTCCTTGTGCCAAGCTCACGTTTACATTTAGAGTTAAGGACTGTGAACTTCATGCAGGAACAGTAGACTGGTTCCCAAGCATAAGGTGTGCAGTATGCAGAACAAATTTCCATCCGAATGTGCGCAAACCAAAAAATGGCATTCCTTCGTTGATTTCTTCAAAATGACAGCATGCCAGAAAGAATAATTTCACAGTCCACTTGTGATCTTTCAACCAAGTATGTTTTTCAACAACAATAAGGTCAGTCACTTTTTGGACAGCTGCAAATGATGGACTATAGCTTTAATAGGCTACTATGGAACTAGATTTATCTGTGGACTACTCCTATGTAAATGTATTATTTATTTCTTTTAATCGTTTTTACTTTTGACAGACTTTGCATACTATTTATTTTGTTCTCACCTATCAAATTCCACCGTGTATGTGACAATGAGGTACCTCTTGGCACTCAGGGCAACTTTCTGAGCCCCGGGGATGCTACTCCGCACGCCACCTGCCTTCCTGCTCCTCAGCGTCTCCAGGTCAGCGTAGGTCAACAGGTCAAGGGTCACCGATTCGCTGGTCTGTAAATCAGAATCATTAAGACACTGGTTCAATTGGGACAGATGGAAGTCTGGTTGGTGCTGTGGTACTTTCCTAACCTGCAACCTTTGTGACCACGGTTCGAATCCCGCCTGAGCCACTATGTGGATTCGGTATTCAGTCACTACCTGATTCCAAGGGTTCCCTGGAATATCACTCTTGTGTTTTGTTCCCCACGTATAATACTAAATATCTCTTTAATGGCTTCGCTCGTCTGGCATTCTTCAAGTTTTTAAAGTTTCAGTACACTTTATGGAACGTTTGGTTTCATTAGCAAAACGTTTCAAATAAAATACACATATAAAGAGATAATTTGACCAGCATTCTACTTTAATTGCATGGGCTGTAATGCTGTGAGGAATGCCGTGGCCTCATGGTTTGAAGCATCAAACTCAAGACCAGTGCATGGGTAATTCTTGGGCGAGAAACTTGTCACTAATTGCTTCTCCCCATCCAGGAGTAATTTGAGTAGCAGTGAGGGCCGAGATGGTTAAGTTGATTGATTTTAGCTACTGAGTGTTCAGTTACATGTATGTTACCACAGTTTTGTACTGAACAAATGCTTTACTGTTGTTGGATTCTGTTGGAAGTAGATGGACATCTAAAGTTAAAAAGGTGATTGGTTGGGTTTACTTTTGTTGTTGAACCCACAGTTCGTATTTACTCGTACCTTGTTGATGGCAGACTCCAACATGCTGGTGAAAATGGAAAACTGCTTGAAGTTTCCTGTCTTGTGCGTCAGGTCCTCAATATCTGCAACCAATGCCGACAATAAAAAGTATCTTCAAGTTTGTATTAAAAAAAAAAGGTAATTTTATGAGGCAATCAAACCAAGTGGGAAAATGCTGAAGTCCAGTTCAAAAGATGACTCTGTTAAAGGTAATGTACATTTGCAAACGTAAAAAAAAAAAAAAGAACCAAACCCAAATTATGATAAAAGACCTCACTTGACTGTAAGTGAATAATAGTCTCAAGCATTGTGTTAAATCATGGCACCCGATGTGAGGTCATTTTCAAGAAAAGTGGAATTTTTGTATCAATTTCCAACGATGGTCAGCCGACAATCATTGGAAAAAAATGACTTTTCTCAAAATTGTCCTTAATTTCGCAAATTTAGTTAGTCCACGTTTTGTTTGCAATCGGTTACACATCCATAAATGGGTGCAAGCCAGCTAGTCTGGTTTCCTGACTTGACAACTCCCCGACATTTATAAATTGTTCGGTTTCGTTTGACTTAGGGCCAGGGAACCAGACTACAAGAACAACATTTTTGTCTTGGTTTTTTCATCATCTATGAACACAAAACTTGCAACAGTTCAGTGTAACAAGCTATACATAAAATACTAACCCCCAAATCCATCCATTTCTGAAAATAACAGCAAAAGCAAATGTTGTATACTACCTTTAATCAGTGACCCTGCCCAATCATCCTTTAATACTCACAGGCCGCGTCAAATGTCCCCCGCCACTGGTCAGCGGTCAGTCTGTCCTCAACCTCAACGGTCAGTGTGTCATTGTCCTCGTCCAGCCACATGCTGACCACGTAGTCCATGCCACGGAAGGTGTAAGGTCCGGCCATGGTGGCTGCATCTCCTTCCCCTTTACCCATGACTGGATTACTCGGTGAGTTGGTCTTCTGTTGTTGGGAGATTTAATGTAGGGAAAGAAATAGGTTATGTCTCAACCATAATGTAAAGACACACCTTCGTGGATCCCTAGTGATACCTTCAACGCGGTTAGTAAGGACAGTAGTAAGGTATTAACCAAAGTAAAGTTGTAAAAGCGGCGATCATGTATTTACGGCCCCGGTTTCCTATAGGGAACAAAATCCACTTTGAATTTCTTTGACTTACCAAACTAACAGTTAGATGGCGACATTAAGAACATGCAGGTATAGATAGCCGGCAGCTTTTTGAATTTTTTAGGGAAATTTTGGGTTAAACTAGCTTGAGGCTCATCGGGAATTTGACATTTAACGCTGGAGACAAAACTATGTTGCACATAGCAGATCGAAAATGGCGGAGGCCGTGAAATTTGGCCTAAATTTATCATTTTTTTTCATCATTTGAGCTGGGCTTTCTCAAGCAAGGTTAAACTTAAAATGACAAAACGTAACACAAAAATAAAGATGACAATCACCGCGATGTATCACCATGACCGTGAACTCGCAAGGTACGCTGAATCGCACGGCACCAACCGTAAACCACGTAAACCGTGTATGGAAATCGTAAGATTTAGAATGTCGAATTCTTGATGAGCATTTGGAGCTGCAGAGTTACTCATGCTTAGTTATTCCCCCCAAACATTGCCAAAAATACTTTTCAAACTATATTTGGGGAGATTCAAAAACGTTAGAGGGTGCTGTTTATTATAAATGACAAATTTTGATAATTATTGGCGATCGTCTAGTGTAGGGCCCAGTTCCTATAAGGGAACAAAATCCATTTTAAAATTATTGGACCTACCAAACTAGTTGCGACATTCTCAAAACCCTGCCCTCTATCTATGATAAATAGAGGGCAGGGTTTTGATTTTTTGTGTGAAATTTGGGGGTAAAATGATGATGACAGCGCGGCGACAACACGCGACCCGAAAATAAAGATGGCGAGTCACCGCGCGATGTACCATGAGCACGCGAAGCGCGCTGAATTGCAAGGCACAAACCGCGCAGGAAAATCGTGATTTCTACCCCAAGAAACTGTTCAAATTGTAAAACAGGTGTCATTAGAATTGAGAAAAGTCTGCTTTTGATTGTAAAGGTGATTTTTGAGCAATAACAAACATGTTTGACTCTAATTTGATTTTAAAAAACAGGGGCCCTACACTTTACGATTGCCAAATTATTTTGCTTTTTTTACCTAGCTTGAAAGTTGAGACTTTTTGAGTAACTCCAGCTCCAACAACATCATGATCAACACATTGCTCAACAAGAATTCGACATTTAGAACTGATTCAACAAAGACGACATTAAGAATTCTAAATGTCGAATTCTTGATGAGCATTGGAGCTGGCGTTACTCAAGCTATCTTTAAGGCTCATTTTTAGTGTTCCAGCTTCAACTCTTCGAGTTCGAGTTACCTTTCACTCTCAGTCTCAGCGCATGCTCAGTCTCACACTATCATGTCTCGGACTCACTGCACTCAGTGACTCACTCACTCAGTCACCGCTCCACCATGTCCACTTACCTGAACAAAGGTATTGTTAGATTACTACTCCAATCGAACTGAGCATCTATATTAAATTGATAGCGAGATCAAGTATATGTATACTTTCATTAAAAACAATTGTAGGCATCCAGCTCCAATGGAAAAACTTGATAAACTTCCGATCTTCATCAACCACACAAAGTGACAAACTACCATTCGTAACGGCCGCCATTGATTAAAGTCGAACAAAAGGTGGCGCCCTTCACACCTTGCCTTTTTGCTGCCGAGAGCTAGCCAAGTCTGAGCTCGAGCCGCGCTTGCTTCATTTTCACGCACGTCTTTTATACCCAGAAGTATGACCTTTTTGGCTATCCTTTTTTTTTTTCTCACCGTCATCTTGGGGTAAAACCTCAGGAATTCAGTACAGAAACCTCCATTTCCACAATTAGGCAATCTTGGTTCTAGGGGACGGGGGAGGGGGTGGCATTAAAACAAACTGTCGGAAAAGCTAAGTTCACTCAAAAATGTATATTTTTTTTAATATGACCTGAAGCAGAGCCGTATCTTCCCTGCTATGAGCGATCTTCCAGACCGCAGCTATTGGATACTGACATTTACCAAACTAGCCCCAAAACACATCCCTGGAACCTCTCATCAATGATTTAGATGAGAAACATCTCAGGGGGAAAAAAAACGAACAGTATCGCGCGATACAAACGTATATGCACGGGTGCCCCCGGGTAATAAACTTTTAATTAACGAAAAGGATGCCGCTACATTTCATCCCCTTCCAATTACCGGGCGAGATGCTTGCTGATCGTGCCGCTCGAGCACCCTCCACGGGCGTTCAACCGCGTCGCGGCGATATTCCCTCCATAAGCCAATACCGATGATTAACTACATATTGCTGGCCACTGGCTCCAGGCCCAAAGCAGAGTCGTAAAAAAAACTACCCCCCCCCTCCCCGGTCCCATCCCGCGTTTGTATTCTGATGATGATGTATAGACGCCGCTAGATATCCAAGAAGATGATTTCCAATCTTGGTTGCCCCTGGTGAATGATGTAAGGATGGATGGATAACATTCGTAGCGATGACTGACTACTTACAGGGTTGAGCCAGGCATTGGGGAGGGGGGGGGGATGCCATGTTATAGGCCTACAGGCTATACGCATGACGTCAATCTATACTCTAAAATTAATGAGAAATTTACTAGTTACATTGGGTCGTTAAAGTCTTGCCTCTGGAATCAATCACGACGCGAAGATTGCCCTTTTCAATCTTGTGCAGTATGAGCTTACATGTAGCCAGAATGAGCTTACACTGCAGCCAAAATAATTATAATACATTGTACATTAATGCAGGGGAAAAGGTGGATTGAAACATCGGACCCAGTTTTAGTGAGCTGCTAATTTACAAGATTGGGAAATTTCCATTGGAGATAGTCACATTGTAGCCGATGAGCCATTTTTTAAACTTGGGTGTTTTTTTTGCTTCCAATATTTTTTAGGTGCTCAGCAATTCTTGATCTTGTCATTGACCCATACATTTTGGCTTTGGACGTGTAGACATGCACACAATTTAAAGACAAGATCATCCCCGTAGCGTGTCACAGAGCGAACACAATTCTATTCAATAATGATTCTGATTGGCTAAAAGTTCGGAGAGCCTTGGACACTTCAATGGAAATGAAATATGCGCTTTCGCCATTCATGAAAGCGCACACAAACAAGCAGATCTGATACACCGTGCCCTCTACATGTACACAATATATGGAACAAAAGATTGTATACGTCTTCCACAGGGCAATTTCTATAGATGAATACATCTCCACAAGGTTTTCACGAAATAAACATATGGATTTTACTCAAAAACTAGGAATTTCAAAGGTAAGTTGATCCGTCGCAAATGAAAGAGTCTTAAAAAAGGGATATTAAGTCCGAATTTCAGCCAAGGAAATTAATTCTGGTTAAAATAAGAGCATTTTGAAAAGTACACTTTCAAACTCGAAAAATTTACTATACGAGAACAAAGAAATGTCTCCTCAAGAATACAAATTTCAGTATGTGGGCACCAGACTAATGCACTTGTTGGGAAGATGCAAAAGACATAATACATGAATAAGCAATCCTCGTAAAGCACACTGAGCTGCTCCTATAGACCTGTGTAAGTCACAGTCAGTTTAGTGAGATAAGTATCAATCCACAGAGTGTGCCAAAAAAAGTAAACATTCAGAAAACAAATAAAACTGTTGAATGTTTTTGTCATCAATTAAGTTATATATTACACTAAAGCCTGTCTACTTCTCGATTCACTCCTTTTTACCCCGTTCCATTTAGGTCCCTAGATCCAGAAATACAATCAATTAAGTGAAATGTTTTAAATTTTACTAGGGCCACTCTCACTTGGACATGCTGAATCTGGGTTAAGCATTGAATAGGCATTGAAAAGGCATTGAAGTTGGTGACATCACAGGTGAGAGTGTTTTCTGAATGTTGCACTATTTTTTGGCACACTACAGGGTGAGTAAAAAAAACACGAAACCCAAATGTCGGGACTATTGTTTTATTGAAGTTCTGCATGTAGCACTTTCAACATCTAGGATATGAAAGCCCAATTCATACGCTTTCCTTTAGTACAAGAATCATTCAAATCACTTATGTACTTTTCAAGTTACGGAATTTTAAACACAACCACCGTTTTAAGGTTCTGTCCACGGATCACAACAAAGTTCTGTGTTCTTTCAGCAAAACGAAAACAAATCACATAGGGATGTGTGTGAATTCTTTTCGTTTTGGTGAAAAAACGCACACCGTTTTTGTGATCCGTGGCCAGAAGCTTAAAACGGTGGTTGTGTTTAAAATTCTGTAACTTGAAAAGTAAGTGATTTAAAAGATTCTTGTACTAAAAAAAGCTTATGAATTGGGCTTTCATATCCTAGATTTTGAAAATGCTACATGCAGAACTTCCCTAAAACAATGATCCCAACATTTGGGTTTCGTTTTTTTTTTTTTTTACTCACCCTGTATGTAATTCACAAATGAGAGTAAGGCAGTGAGTCAGTCAGCGAGATGAGGTAAGCGTACAAAGAGGACAGTAGGCCGGCCCTCTGTGACCAGAACAAAAAACATGTTGAAAACTGAAAGGCATCCCTCCCATCTCAATCCTTGTTTTTGGAAGACTCCCCCTCTCTCGTCATCTTTCTCCATTCCATCCTCACTCCCTGGGGAGGTCAACCTCGCATCATTGCGACGGAATCAGTCACTGACCGAAGAAGCAGCTGACCATTAATAATGAACGTGTTTACTGTAAAGAGGCCTACTCGATTCTCGCATTTTTTTTGTAGACAAAAAAAGTCGACATTTCTTACTTTGAAAAATCTTATATGCCGAGGTTTTGCTCGGTGAAGATGCTCTTTTCAACGAAGACTTAGCATTCACTCGTGCTTCAGAAATAGCCAAAGGGGCTGCAAGGAATTCGCAAGGGATTTTTTCCATCACCTTTTTATTCAGTCCATTTTCATTTGGAAAGTTGGGTTTGGGGAGTGCATATTGTACAATCTACATGTATTACGTTCTAGTTTGATTCCCCAAATGATTTTTATTTTCGTATTAGAACACTGGGAACATACTATTCTCGCTAAACATTATTCCTTAAAATGACAAGAATTCAGTTTATACAATAATTGAATTATTTCCATTTTCTTTATTGGCAAATTCAATCTTGTCGATTTCAGACATTTTTTTAGTTTGACAGTTTCTTCATTTTTGCTTTACACTCTAAAAACAACTTAGTCAAAATATTGACTGGTTTTCCTAGTTATTGAAAATTGAATAGGAATTTAGTTAAACATGTAAAGTTTCATACAATGACTAGAAAAAGCAGTTGGATTTTACTCCAATGTTATGCACAACTTTTTCTCCTATAGTCAACAATACTGACTGGAAAAATCTAGTCAGATTGACTGATTTTCAGACACTGAATAGCTAGTCAAATGTAACTGGTTTCTAGTCAAATCTGACTAATATGTTTTTTTTGGAAGAGTGTAGATAACTTCGAAGTCTGCCTATACCAATGGTCGAAACATTCACGATATTGAATTCACTTTCATATTCAATCAATTTTTCATATGGAATTCAATTGATAACCAGTGGAGCCATGGGCGTCGCGAGGGGGGGCACTTGCCCCCAACCCCTCAAAAAGGAAGAAAAAGAAAAAAAGGAAAAAAAAGAAAAAGAGGCGCGAAGACAGTGGTGTAAAGTGGTGTAAGTGGTGTAAATTTAATGAGTTGGGGGGGGGGGGCAAAATGTCCCTGCCCCCCTCTAAAACTGATAAATCGAGAATGTGTTGAGAAATACAAGCATTTTTTGGCAAACAAATTGTTTGCCCCCCTCTAGAAAAAATCCTGGCGACGCCCATGAGTGGAGCTTACCCCCACACACACACACACACTGCAAACGCAATACCCGCAGCGGCAAAAAGTACAAAGTTTAATTCTCTCCGGAGTAACGGTTTTAAACAATTTTTTCATAAGCCATCAAGATGATAAATTGTAGCATTACTAGACGGGAGCCGACGGGGCAAAAAAATTAAAGTACGGTGAATAATACTAAGTATGAAGTGTCTCTAAATGTCAGCCGAGAGATAATTAAAATGTTGAAGTATTATCGGCAAATAGAAGCTGATTTGTGACTGTCATAATGCCGACCCATTTGGCGGGTTTAAATTTTTATTTAAATTAATTTTACTGTGCTCGGCCAGAAAAAAAAGAGGTCGTTAAAGATGGGAGCACTCAGCATGAACATTTCCTGCCATTACATCAATGGGAGAAGCCGTCGTAAAACTGTCACATTGTTGTGATGGAAATTTTTTAATAAATCCATTTCATAACCTATTTGGACAATTTCATTTTCGAGTAGTTGATCTTGAGTTACAAAAGTTTTGACAATTAGAGAAATGCGTATTTTAGAGAAATGCGTATTATGTTTTACGTACTGTTTTGTTCAAAATGACTCTTTGCGATGTAGTGTCGATGATATGCAAGTATAATTTGGAACGACGGTTCACTGCTGCAGTGTGTTTATTTATGTATACGTGTATTTTTTAATTTATTATTGTGTAGTTTTCATGGGTTAGGAAGTTCAGAAAGCACACAGGATCCAGAGATGAATAATCGTTTTGCATTCGACGGTAATTTCCAGTGCAATAGGAAGTTTCCAGTACAAATCGGCAGCTATAGATGTTTGAGGACAGCCATGTTCGTTCCTTTGACTATAGACCAATCACGGTACGCTGTGAATTCCATCACGAAGGCCCCCTCAAATGGGAAAGGCACTGTTCTAGCTATATCAGATAATCCACCATGAAACAGTTGTTTTGTACAATAGCTGGCACAATGCTGTCGCCATTTTAGGGGGCCTCGTGGGTGTACAGTATAATCACGTGCCCGGATTTGTCTATATAGGGGGTAAGAGGAGGTGTGTTGTGTAGGTACAGCGAAGTAATATCCCCCCTCCCCGCTGCCCCAGGTCAGATGTCGGGATTTGGTAACATTTTTAATGCCCAGGGTGGGGATTTTGGTCACTCAAATTACATTGTTACCATTGGCGTACTACATAAAGGCAAACACTAGTGCGCCCCACGTATGTCGGGGCATGATCGGGGATTGTCACTTAAATTTTGCCCGAGGGGTGGGAATTTTGTCACTTCAAAAGTGACAATCCCCACGTCTTGGGTGGGGCAGCCCGGGGGAGGGGTGGGGAAACAATTGATAGGCGCAAAGTTTTTGTTCACAATTTGAAAAGAAAACCCCTAAACTGAACAGTGTCTTCCTGGAATGAAAGAAAAATCCATCGCATGGACCCTTGAAATTAACGATAGGTGGTGTCCACGGGCGGAAATGGGACCGAGGATCTAGATAGCTGATATCAAGACCGACCGTCAAAGATAACGAAAGGAGCAAGGAGCGAGTGAGCTGATGCGCTCATCACTAGCACTCACTCACTCAGATGACTGGACATCCCACTTTGGAGACATGCATCCGCTGGATACCATCCGCTGTTCCTCGGCGCGAGGCCGGGGGGGGGGGGATGTAAAGAGAAAGTGAGATGCTAAGAACGGGGGCTCAAGTGAGGAGGGCTTCACTTCAGCCGGCCTACCCAACCCCACCCCACCCCAACAACCGATCCGCTACCGGTGGCAGTATGCTTCCGCGACGTCCGTACGTTGGAGGCAGGCCTGGAGTAAATTAGATCAATATCTTTCATATGTATCTTTCATACATTGTAAATTTGGAAATTATATAATGGAGCCTATACCTAAGTTGATTGCTTTGTCTCCATTTTCGAAGCAGGAACACCACTTTTTCAAACCGACCGCACTCTGATTGGCTTTCGAGACGCTTTTGGCAGAGAAGACATCGACCCTTTTCAATAACAGACCTTTCTTTTGTTTGTAAACATTGGCGCCATTTTAAATGGGCTGCCGCAAGCGCATAAATTGAAGCTGTGGTTGGCAAGCATATGTTAAAAAAAAGTCACCGCATAAAACGCTCTCAATACATAGTAAAAAAGGCATGTTTAGGAATTATGTTGAAGCTTGTTGACAATGTTGTATTGCCAACAATCAAATAGTATTTTGGTTATCTGTAATAAATCTTCTTCAATTTGCAGTGTTGGACCTTCCATAGTTTTGGAACCCGTGGTTGCAAATGTGCAGTTTGCCAACCATGCGTAGAAAGGTCTATTGTTGAAGCTAAATAAATGTGCGCATGTTCAATGGACCGGTGTATTTGCTGCCACCAAGCGTCTCAAAAGTCCCCATGACTAAAAGGTTCTTTCATTGAGGAAGAATGTTACTGCTAGACCTCAGGCGTGTTAGGTTGATAAAAACTTTAGAAATAATTTGTACAACTGACACGTTATTAGCTTAGTTATAGTCAATGACGTGTACCACGTACCCTTTAATGATATAGCGCCCCCAATCGCAGTAAAAGAACACCTAATCTCCTATCTATTGTTTTGCACGAACGTTTCCATGGTGATTGTGCATGCACATAAACCCTGTCAGTAGAAGGTCTTCAACGCCCACTGTGAGACCCAAAACAAAACAAAAACAATAAGTGAATAAATAACTTACAAGAAAAATCACATAATCGATATAAGTAAATAAACTACGAGAACTATGGATTTCTCAAGGTGAACGTGGGCAACTCAACCACCTGCACTTGTGTGCGGAAATTGATCTTTCAAATCATTACAATCCTGTTTGGAAGAATGTATAAAATTTGCATATTTTGTTGTAATTTTATGAAATGGACCGATTTAAGTGCTAGTAATTTATAGCAGATATCGTTCCTGGCCATAGACCTGTTCAAATTGTGTCCATTGGTGCTGGAAACAAACACGGCACATCAGTCGTGCGTAGAACCCCTAGGTGACAGGTTCATGGGTGTAGTGTTTAAAAATGCCGTTTTCACAGCGACGGTTCGATCCGAACCGCCGTAACTATCTGATACAAAAGTCCACTTTTCTTGAAATTGACATCATACCAGGTCCAGGATTTCACAAGATGTTTGATACTACCATTTACTTTTTAGCAGGTAGGCTATTTCATAATATTTTGGCAGTTTCGCTTTTGAATGTTTCCAAATGGTATATGCATACCCTTTGCGAAACCATATACCCGAAAAAAACCCCCATAAAAGCCGTGGTGCCCAGCTTTTAAAATAACTGCTAGTATGCCACCGTAATTAACGAGCAAAAATTAATCATCGTCTTCCCTTCAGTCGCATTTACAATTACACTATTCAGGACATGTCTTTCAGGTCGGTCGACGCACTTCCATCCAAGGCCAGGCGTCATCATTTTGGCTCCTTGCCAAGGCGTGAAATTGCCAATTCATAAAACACTGCATTTTCGTTGCTCAACTGCGCGATGCATCAGCGTGGATGCCAAAAAAAAAAATGCATCTTCGCCATTACAGGAGGGGGGGGGGAGGGGAGTAAGGCTATAGGCGCATACCATAGTAAATAGCGCACTATAGCTGTTCATGGTTTTGTATCGCTTGGGTAGGCATTAATAAACATTTTCGTGCACTCAGTGAAATACAAAGAGCATATTCTGAAGTTGGGCCCACTTGCAACACACACGAATTAGGTATAATCATTGGAAATCTGACACATACAACAGCCGCCAGGTGTCCCCAAGTTGCCAAACGGCTTCATTTCAGAGAAAGCAGAACGAACCGATTGAGCGCAATTTATTAAATTTAAAGACAAAGGGTAGGCTCATTATTGATCACTCCACTGAATCAAAGTCGATATAATTGTGAACTGTCCTACTTGCGACAAGCAAAAAGGTCACGTTCGCCACCTGTTTTTGGTGACATGACGTCATGTTAAAACGACTAATAAATGTTGGTATAAAACAGATTAGAGAGTATATTTTGAATAATGTGTTAAGCAAAAAGCAGTGCAAAACCAATAAACCTCATGACAATAACCATGTCTTTCGCTAAGCAAATCTATGGCGGGCAAATTTAACACTCAGTCCCAAAATAGAGATACCTCGGATTTTTATTAATAGAGATAGGCCTATCTCTATTTCTAGGCGTGCAAATCTATTGCGTGCAAATTTAACATTCTATTCCGAAATAGAGATATCCTATTAGAAATGGAGATACTTGAAATATAGTAACAAGAAGTACAGCTATACTTGTATCTCTTTTTATAAACGTGCAACAGGCTATTTACATGGAGATATCTTCTATTTGGAGATATCTCTGTTTCTAAAATAGAAACATCTCTATACCAGCGACAAAGATATCTCTCTTTCGCGATTAACAGTTAACTTTGCACGTCTAGATACGAAATGTCTCTTAAGCCTGGTTATACTCGGCGCGAAAGCAAACGCGAACGCGAATTTGTGACATCATGGCAAGAATTTGCGCTGCGAATGCGTAATCTCGTAAAAGGTGAACATATTTCAACTCGGGCGAATTTCGCAGCGAATTTGTCATGACGTCAAATTCGCTTCGCATTCGCATTCGCATGAAGTATGAACCGGGATCTACTATTAAAATAATATATATTTCTGGATTAAATGTTAAATCTGCACGCTATACTAAGCTGTTTCCTGGTTAGCAACATTCCGTGCTTACATAATTATAAGCATCAGGGAAATACGAATTGTTCCCAGGTGTTTACTACTCACATTAACTGGTCATATTTTGAAAATGGATGATTATGTAACACGTTGAGTATTTGCCCAGGTCCTCAACATAACCGATCATTTTCGGCAGGCTTCTCCACACTTTTTTTCCATTCCGACCTTGCGAAATCGCCACTCACTGCTTTGATAAGCGTAATGGACTTACTATATGAAATTGAATACACGCCACTAAAACAAATACATATTCTTCTTTCTGAACCACTGCATCATATCATATGAGAATTTCGCAGATAACAGCAGTAGGATAAACAGTATGTGGTAGAAACAAAATGGTTCAATGTCAGTCATTTTGAAATTATAACTGACACCAAATATAAACGATTTTAGAAGAAAGAGAGAATGACAATGTTTCAGATTATTTTTCTGAGGTTAATAATGTTTGAAACTATTCCTTTTTAGGACCTGAAGTTCAGAAATATTTTGATATTATTTGGTAGAGGTAGAAAGTTGTGTTGGAATTTTGCAGGGAAAAAGAAGAAGAAACTAATCGAAAATCAGTACAAATGGAATGATTGACGCTATTACAACAAAGTATCAGCAAATGCAGTCTGTTAAGAAATGTAAATGGTTTCTGGAAAAAATGGAGGTTGTGGATGACTTATATCCGACCCTTTATCACTGTATTAAAAGGTAATTCATAAATACCTAAGACGGTTTATCCATTCCTATTTATCGAGAGCCGATCACGTGGCCGGTTTTAAACAGACCAGCTGGAGTGTTCTGAAACACTTTTTCCAGTGTCGCATGAAATTTTGACTCCTATGAAATCCACTGCCTTTTACTGTTTTATTGGTTAAACGTTCACAATCCTCACGTAGGCATGCGCAATACAACCAGTGAACCAGTATTTCATAGTCCTAAATTCACAACGCACCGGCACAGCTGCGTACTGCGCAATGTAACGTTCTGCGCCACATTGCGCAGTACGCGCGACGCGCAGGCTAATCTCCACATAAAAGGAGTTGTTTACGACTCACTTGCGAGCTGGACACTCCAATATATAGCTATAGGTGTTTTGAAAAACATGAAGTAAAATGTTGAACAAAATCGTTGGAAATTTATAAAATTTGACTTGTTTTGACTTTTGGACCGAATGTTTAGATTTTTTGACCGAAAAGGTATTATTAATGGGAGTGTGCTTGGCCGGTATTAAACGCTGTTTAAGACCGGTTGGAGTCTGCATGCTGATAAATTCGGCGCGGGTAATTACCAGATTCCAACCGGTCTTAAACAGAGTGTTAAAAACCTTCCAAGCACACATTTATTTCCATATTTAAGGCTTTGTTAATTTAAGGCATTGCTTTGCACCTTTGAAAAAAAAATGAATTCCACTGAAAGATTTTCCCAGGATATAACAAGGAATAAATAAAGGGCACGTGAGCTGTACAATCGGAAAAAAAGGCGTTGATAGAGTCAAATTCTATTAACATATTTTGATGCATCCGATTGTGACGCGAATTCCGCAAAATGAGAATTGACGTTGAATAATCACAACAAATGTTCAAACTAAATTGTTCTGAGCAAGCTCGTACATCAATTTGCTCGAACAATAACATATAACCCCTAAACGACGTGCATGGTTCGCTTCTGAAATCAATTTTGAAGAAAAATTTCCATGTAGGCTTATTTTGTCCATTTTTTTTTCAATAAAAAAGGCGGCATGCCGGCTGATTGTCCAAAGATTTGGGATATATATAACGGATTCTACTCAGCCCCAAGCACAATTGAACTTTTGGCCAAAATGGCAGATAACTTTTCTACATTGTTCGTAATGATATAAAGGGAATTTTCCCCAAATAATTTTTATGAAGGAACAAAACATGAGAAATCTTCAGGCACAATGGGCGCATGAAAGAGCCCGGGCTGTGACCATGAAAACGATGGGGGAACAAAATCAAAACGCTTCACTGAAGGACGGTGTTTATCAGGTAAATTATCGCACGCTGGCGTTCGCCCAAGTAGCAAAAAACCAATTACGGTTTTGAGCGCTAATCTCGAATACATTCCACATCGGCGCATACCATTACTTCGCGCGGAGCATGAAATCCATCCATCTCGGCTTAAATCTTTCCAGGGATGCTGTCAGATGACAAAAAAGGGATCCATTAAGAAGATTTTAATCTTCTAGGCAATGGCCCTGAACGCAACTTTAAACCGGTATAAAGCTGACAACCCGAAGCAAATAGTAATTTGATATTTTACGAAGACGCCACATTGTCAACGTGGTATCACACTTCAACGCTTGGTAACACGCCGCCACCTCAACCGTACGAAATTTGAAGGTAGATTGTTTCAGCTGCTATTTAGATAAACGATACAGAAAGATTTAAGATGTCTGCGCTTGATTTTGATATCGTTAGCTGAAGGCGACACAAAAATAATACATCAAAATCGATATCCTTCTGCGTTCATTATGTTAGGGTGCATGGAGACAGAGGCGGTAATTTATGTGTGTTTATTCTTCGATCGTTCTGTGATGGAATGTGCATTAAGCAACCCACGGGTTGGCTGATTTTGTTTGACAGAAGAATGGAAGATATGCCGTTTTGATGGATTATTTATGCATTCAATATTCAGTACTGATGTGAAATGGTGTCCACCGATTCGAGCTCGAATGTTGTTTGGCGGCGTTGCTATAGAATTCACCTAATTTAGGCACGGAACCATTTTTATTGAGTAGTGAACCGAAAACAAAATTCTTAGCAAATTTGATCCCAAACAAAAGTCGTCGGGGAAAACAGACACACAGGCAATAAATACATGACATTTTTGGGCCGGAAACTGCTCATTTCGTAAGCGAATTATTTCGATGCTAAGCAGCCCAACGAAATTGGGTGCTTACCTGCCATATCAATGGCATACTCAATATTGTAAAGGTATAGACACCACCAACAAAACATTTTTTTGCCGGTTTTAGGAACAATGCAATACATCTGAAGCAGGTTATTAAAAAAGTAACATATAAAAATTTCAGCTCAGTAGATATAGTTTGTTTTTAAGAAACTGTGAAAATGCATCTCTATTTTTCTCGACGCGAAGCATCTTATAGGTTGCCGTTGAATCATCGCGAGGAAAATAAATGGTTATTCCTGTTCTCGAAAATGAGAGTGGTGCAATGATTTCACAGGACGCTTGGTCCTAATATTTACTTACAATCAAATAGAATATTTCAGTTTGACAGTTTTATTTTTGAATGTTTGCTTAGGGTGTCCATTACGTTTATGATAAATGTATTCCAATACATGTTGAGACATTATCCATGCAACTAGTCTAATACAGGGCGAGTCAAAAAAGCGAAACCCAAATGTCGGGACTATTGTTGTAGTGAAGTTCTGCATGTAGCACTTTCAAAATATAGGATATGCAAGCCCAATTCATAAGCTTTCTTTAAGAATAAGTCAAATCACTTATGTACTTTTCAATGTACGGAAGTTTAAACACAAGCACCGTTTTAAAATTCTGTCCACGGATCACACAAAAAGTGTCCGGTTTTTTTCAGAAAAACGAAAACAATTCTCACACATCCATATGTGACTTGTCTTCGTTTTGCTAAAAGAATACTTACCTTCTTGTGATCCGTGGACAGAACTTTAAAACAGTGAAAGTGTTTAAAATTCTGCAACTTGAAAAGTACACGAGTGATTTGAATGATTCTTGTTCTAAAAAAGCCTACGAATTGGGCTTTTGTATTCTAGATTTTGAAAGGGCTACATGCAGAACTTCACTAAAACAATGGTCCAGACATTTGGGTTTCGCTTTTTTGACTCACCCTAAATGTCAGTGCCCGAGGGCAAAACGGCAATGGAACGCTCATGATTATCCCGATGTGGCCTGTTTACGGTATCGGCCTACTGTACTGGCCCGTTTATGTTAAACTCTCGGGGTTTTTTTTATTCGCGAAGCGATCGTCAAGAGAAACATGATAGCATGAATAATACGTGACCCTTAACAATGAAAAGAAAAACCTTGGATAACTTTTACTCAACAAAATCATTTGTAATTTCCCAGCTGAAATAGATCTCAGGAGTCTCGCGATGAGCGTGAAACATGATTCGCGTAGTTTCGTCAGGCAATTTTTTTCCCCACGAGACCGACAAGTTACAGCAATGCAAAATGAAAATGACGAGAGACAATTTGAAATTAGAGTAAAAACAAGCTTAGACAGACTAGTGGGAGTAAACGATCATAACGATGCTGATGTTTAAAATGTTTATTCAGTTGAATAAAGAAATAAATGTTGAAGCGAAATTCATATTCGTAATATTAAGAAAGCCATGCGTACAAGCGTTCTATACCAACAGAAGTATCCAATTTTGAGTATTTAATAGTTGCTTGTCAGAATCCCCGATTCCCGCTCATGCTGAATGCTGATGGTTTGTTTTAGGCTACATTAACCTCCAATCGATTTTTTCTCCTGCAAGCGTTTCTATAGCCGCCAACAGCCATTAGGCCTATACACAGCTATACGTTTCGTTGTTCTAAAAGCCGCGGTAACACATTATAGAAATTTCATGAAGTTCCATAATAATTTTATAAAGATATCTTTCCATGCACACGCCCAAGCTTTCATAGTGTGCTTCAAACAGTTTAAAACCATAGGCCTACTAAAAATTGTCTTAGTAAGGAAATTTCATAACAAAAGTCATGCATAAAAAGAGAAAATTTATTCATATTTCTACATGCGTCCCTTTTTGGACCAAATACTGATCTTAGAAACACAGTGCTGTTACACGTTGTCGTAGTATTTGTAATCCATTGCGGCGTACTAATAACATAGGTACATTGGAAGAAGATGGAAGCTTAGCCTACAAAAGGCTTGAGACATGATGACGTCACGGTTTGTTTACATGTGCGATTTTCTATGGAAGTTCATGGCTCTTGGCCCCACCTGGCTTCCATATGAAAGCACACACGTAAACAAAGCATGACGTCATTGTGTCACTACCGTTATCAGTGATACATACATTTTCTTTTTAAATAAAAAAGGAGATATCTATAGGGCTCGTGAGTCGTTTCATAAGTGATTTTGCTAATTGCTTCTTTTCTGTGATTTCTTTGTAGGCAGAATTTGGTCATCTAGTTTAAAAGAAGAAGAAAAATCAACTGGAGGCAGTTAAGGCAACACTTGTATTTGAAGATCGCCAGTCCATGTTTGATAATAATCAACCGTCGCCATCTCAGTAATTCAATTGAATTTTGTATTGTGATTATTTTGTCAAATTTGGACAAGGCGACAAATTGATTACAACAAATAGGCCGAATCGAGGGGAAAAAAATTGGAATCTGTGAACTTCAAACAGATTCAAACAAGGTACACTCTGTTATGCACTAAATTGCCTTTTCGTTATTTTTGTTAAAAAAAATCGCTGACAGACAATAATTGATCATTTTAAACAAAGTATGTGCTCAAATATTTTTTTCAATCGTGTGATGGAAGAGATAAGGAAGATGTCTTGAAATGATTTTTATAAAAAAATCAGAGAAAGCAAACGTGCGTAATTATGAAATCAAATCTCTATTTGAATAATAATGTTTGAAGCAGGGCATGCAGCGCCCGCCTGACCAAAATACTCACAATCTTGTTGTGTCAACTTTAAAAAAATACTGACGGTTTACAAATGTCTATATAGAGGGTAAAAAACCCAAACGTGGTATATTATCAATCAGTGTTTGAAATTAATAACGATTTTCTTCCTGTCGGGTAAACAGTGGGAGTGCGCGGTTGTCTAGACAACGGATGCTCACATAATAACGTGTTGGGTTGTAACCAGGCAACAGAACACCAGGCCAAGCGGGTGACACAGTTGGACGAGCGGTTCCTCACGCACCTCAGCCCCACAACTCCGGCCGGCCAAGCGCTCAAAAACCACTCGTGCTCGTTCAAGGAGTGATTAAACCGAAGTTCAAAAACGATTACGATTTTCCCCCTCTTTTCCAGCTTGGAGTTTCGCACGAGAGCGCATACACAAGTGTACGCGTCATCTCGTGTCTCGTGTCCAAACACGAACACCTGGTGCATGGGGGTGTGTGTACAAACGAAAATGGCATATGTTGATTTTTTTTTCGCCGCTATAAATTCTCGTTGTGTGCTAGGCAGGAGTGCCATAGGTCGCGACTATAGGAGTGTAATAATATGATGATATTACACCGCTATCTTTATCAGATTTGTTTTGCCATAGATAACAGATTTGTTGACTTGACCCAAGACAGTTTCAATACTAAAATATCAACTCTAAATAGTAATAGCGTTGTAAATAATACACTTTGATACTGTAGACTGAAAAATATTGACCAGCAATTCGAATGTAGGTAAAATCCATTGGAATAAATTAGTATAAATTTCAACCAACCATGTTAAACAAAGACTATCGGTAGAATTTACACGACAGCAGATAAAAATTCTCCGCGTTAAAAAACTAAATACTTTTGGTTCTGTTCATCTTTATAAACTTGGTCCTCGGTACAAAAATTCCACTTATTTATCTTGTCTATATACCCACTTCCTTTAGACTGGTGAAGTCTATATTAGTGGGTTGGGCAGCTTTCCGCCTGGTCCGTATTGCAACGAAACTTTAGTCATTTTGAAGTTTTTCTTGTCGAATGGCCCAGTGGCAGTAAGCCACCCGCTAGAGCTATTCCGGAGATACTTCTTGGCCGGCGTGGTGATTTGGGCTTGCTTATTGCGCTCTGCTAGCTGAATACCGCGTATCTTCCCGTTCTGGGTGCGAAATCTGTCGCACCTCTCTGCCGCCTTTGGCGCTCTATCCACGGGCGAAAGGTCTTTGGTTGTCCGTTCACACTCCTTGCTCGGAGTTTTTGAGTCATCTCCCGGGGCTTTGAGGTTACTGGCGCTTGGTAAAGGGGTACTGAACGGTGATTTCTCGTAGATTGCATCCTGGCGTACATCCAACTTGATTTTATCAAAGCTGGGATCGTCATCCATCTGAAGCAACTTGATCTCGACTTCTTCATACTCATCTTCGACTTTCTCCACAGATGGGCCCTCTTTTTCCTCAACATAGGCATCATCATCTCTGCAAACGTCCGCCGGGAAGGCTACTAAGTACGGCTTCTTAGAAAATCCCTTGGGTTCTCCGGGGAATACTAGGTATCGAGTCTCTAAGAACGGGGAAGACGGGGGAGAGACGAACAGGTTGGTGAAATTGGGCGCCGATTTCATGGTGTTCTTGGGAACCTCTGGAGGCTCTTCTTTAGGTGTTGGGGTTTCTTCACCTTTGTGCACTGCATTGATTGGGGGAAGCTTGATAGGGGGACTAGTAGGGGTGATACTGGATTTGTCTGTGGATGTAGGCGTGTCTGGAGGTTCGTGGCTACCGTCTGATGAAGGAGTTCTGTCCGTGGATTTTTCACGAGCTCCTTGGTTCGAATGCAGAGTCCTGAAGACGGAACTCCCCTTGATATCCGGGAGACGGTCGCTGTTCTCGCTGTCCGTACTCTGAGAATCTCTGGCTCGCTGGTGCTTCTCCGTTTTGCTGATTTCGGCATCCAGGAATATATCCCCGAGATAATCCGAGAGGCGACCGAAAAGCTTGGCGATGCACGAGTCGTGGAAGTTGGGCACGTACAGGACTGAGGTTTGGAAGCAGTTTCGGATGGCGTCGGATAAAGTACATACGGATTCCTCCAAGGGTTGTCTGAAGACGTTTTCCGAGTCTGAGTGGAACCCGCTGGATTGAGACTCGCTCTTACCTTGAGTCTCCTGCCAGGTTTCGGAAGACTTACTCCGGACGTGCTGCTGCCGTGACAAACGAGGCGACGAAACGACATCAGATGTAGTCCTGACTATCTCCAACTGATCAAACTCCGAAGGCAAAGCATGGGGAAGATTATAACCTGCCTCTCGTACTGCCACAATAGGTATATCGTAAGTTATGGCTATGCCCAACTGGTGCAGACAAAACCAACTGGTAAGTGACCCATCGTTGAGCAGGAACAAGAAGGCATCCGCGGTGCTGACAGCATTCAGAACCTCAGCCAAGTCGGTCTGACTGGCCGGTAGCTCAGGGCTTGTCCGCACGTAGCAGTAACCCGACAAAGCCGCTACTATGCGATCCTTGGTGGATTTATCAGATGGGAGGGAATCGGTGGAGGAGGGTATATCACAAACATACACATAACGGGTGTTACTGTCTGATTGTGGTCGGTTGGATCTGGTTCGATGATGAGGCACGTGATGGTTCTTACCTCTGTTCTTTTTCCGTGTCCTACCCTCCTCCTTTCGGCTCTCCGTTTTATTGGTCGACGTTGCTGCCCTTTTGTCCAGAAACACAGGTTGAAGGAAATCCCACAGCGGGTCCAGCCCCTCTGTCTGTATGAGGTTGGGGTAGAGATCCAGTAATTTCACCACCGTGTCAATGTCACCGCGATGCCGTTCAACCCAGTCCTGCGCCCCGGTGAACGTCGGTCGCGGTCCGCTCGGATGAGGTTTTACACGGAGTTTGTTGTTGTTGTTGTTGGTCGAGTCGGTGTTCCCGTCAGTATTCGGCGAGTTGGTCTTGGCGGGCCGGCGACGCAATATTGCCGAAGGGAGCTTGCGTTCCCGCCTGTCATTCCACATCACCAAATCATGCAACTACGGTGGTAAACCGCGAAACATTCCGTTGGGGGAAATAAACACAACATGTCCTTCGTACTTCAGTCCACATTCATGACGCTGTAAGTGGCAATACTCCTATTCCCAATCGGTTTCAATCTTATCAGTATTTTATCACAATCGTATTATGTATTCTGCCGTGTATACGAATCGTCCGCGATGATAAGATACACACAGTAAGTAGTAGTGGTGTTTGTGAAACAGCTTCCACAGCGACTGAATTCCAAATGACGATAGTCCCAGTTGCACCGTGCGTATCGAGGCAACTGTAATACGATTCAGCATGATATCATGATACAGTAACACTGTAGCCACTGCTGTTATGGGAAGTGCGACGTGTTGGCGCCCAACTGCGGTTGCTAGACAACACAGCCAGCCATTGGTCGAAGCAACGCACGTACCCAATGAGTTTTCCCGCGTACCAATACTCAAGGCGTGCGTTCAGTCATCAACAGCCGCCATCCGTACCACGGTGTAAACTCACACTGGCTGCCCCAACACAATTTGTTCCCATCGTCATCTTTAATGGCT
This sequence comes from Patiria pectinifera, assembly GCA_029964075.1. NCBI lineage: Eukaryota > Metazoa > Echinodermata > Asteroidea > Valvatida > Asterinidae > Patiria > Patiria pectinifera. The sequence continues at coordinate 40,830,671 of CM057142.1, read as the reverse complement.
CACCATAAAACGGTTTCAACGGGCTTTCCTATAGAACTATACCACGTTCACTATTAAGAACGATCGACCTTCGATGGCTTAATTAACGATACGTGTGTTTTAAACGCGGACTAATGAACACACTCCTGTATACGCGTTCGTCGATATCGGTGTACTAGCGGTAATTAAAATTGTGAGGCACAGCCTATCGTACGTCCCTTTCCTCTACACACCTGCACCGGAAACCAACCACAACCATCACCGTCTCCTCCGCAAATCACTCAATATTCACGGGACACGAAGCCCCCTTAAAGTTTCCTGAATTAGTAACACAGGCCTGCTCTCACAATACACTTTTAATGATTAAAAATCCAGCTCTGTGCGTTTTTGAGCCTCGACGATTTGCTTTGTCCGACGATTTCTTTTCCTTTAGACGGGATATGATATTGACCACAATTGTTTACATGGTAGTAATTACAATATCGTGTATGAACAGAGCGTATAATGTACCCTTCTGCATCGGCAAGGTCACTCAAGGATAATTAGTTAATTTGGAGAGAGAAACAATTTGCAGGACTCGGCGATATCCTTGCCTGGTCTATTTCATCGGACACGGAGCAACCTTGAGACAGCAAAATGAAAATGATTTTGAAATTTCTAGGTCCATCATTCGTTGTTTTTATGGCTCTCTACCTACGTGACTCGTACTACTATAGTACGCCAAAGTGTGAATCTAAAAAATAGGGGTCTTGGTCTATATGTCCTGTACACCAAAGTGTGAATTTAAATGTCAATGACGTGTGACGGAAAAAAGTAAAGGTGATTAAAAACATACAGAAAAGAAACTTAGTTAAAACACTGGCACGTGATCTACTATTACTAACTGAGACGTGGAATACTTTCTTCATTGATCTTTCCTTGAAATGTTCTGAGTACGAAAGAAAAGTAAAAAGGCCATTTCCCTAATTGTTGTGATTTTCTGTACGTATGTCAAAAACCAATGTAGCACTTGTTCCTCTTTATGAGGTAGGAGACACGACGACGACATTTTTGTTTTTTGTATACACGCTTTGCGCATGCCCACGGCAATGATAAAATAATTACGCAATGCCTTTAGTTTTTGTATTTCCAGTGCGGGAATAAACCGCCTGATGAGTCTGTGCACAGACCATTTGGGAATTTCTTTTCAACTACACTTATTTTGTCGTCTTTTTAGCGAAAGTAGGTCGGCCATAAAGATTATCGTCATCAAATCAGGTTTCTGTGCGTCTGCAGGTTCGGCGGCAAAGAACGACCATAAATCATAATTAACGTCTTAATACGGAATGGACACAAAGGGCGGGAATTTATGACCATCGTTATGTCGCGGTTTGTAACATTGGGCAGGGTCGTTTCAAAGGGCAAGGATGCGGACGTCTAAGAATGATACGTTGATCATTATAGGCGCAGTGTAAACAGTATGGTACCGGTAGTTACAAATACCAAGCATTGTCTGTATAATGTTGATACTGTATAGTGCAGAAATCCATATAGGCCTACGTATGGTATTCCAAAAAAGAAGATGTTTGAAACTTGAGGAAGCCATATCCGGTTCGTGAGTGTGACGTCATCTCAATTCAACCATGCGTACTTCACACGGTGGTAAAGCTAGCACGAATGGAACCGGAAGTTAACGCAACTCGAGCGTTTATCCAATGGGCGCTAGTGGTGCGCGCGGTGTATGACGTTTTTACTAACGAACCGGATAATATTTAGATCAAAATGTGTTTATTCATTTCGATACAGAATACCAATTGGACCTACGAACGGTCTTTGTATTAGCTGTAACACCGTTGTAGTATATTTCCAGACTATATCACAGCGGGAGATATAAGTTCAAGTACGGCCCGGATGTCTGGCGAGCGCAGTGTGACAATCAATACGTATGTTTGTGTTTCCTTCTGGGTACAGTTAATGTCGCGAAGGAGAAGGTTCCTGACTCCGTGAAGCCATATTCATGGGGGGGGGGGGAACAGGAGTTGCGACGGGGATGCAGTACAGGTGATATATACAGCACTCAAACGCACGTAGCACGCTTAGGCTCAATGCTCCATTGGTCAATGACGATGCAGAAATGCACGCACGCGTTTTGAAGAACGTGGACGTTGTTATTGTATACCGCCTTTCATCTCAAAATACCGTAATGTTTATAACCTCGTAATTTCCAATGTATTAATGAGCTCCAATTTTTTTTTTGGTGAAATGCAAAATCAAAATCATATTATAACACATCGCTTCTTTGTGACTAATGCCTCTTCAACTGCCCCCCCCCCCAAAGGAAAAATCTATAGGCCTAGGTGATAAGTTGAGTTTGAAATTTTATACAAAATATTTTTTGTTAGATTAGGAGCGTCAGTGAATATCAACCCACATCAATTTGTTGCTGTTCTTCCTTTGAGGCTTTTGCTCATCCCCACCTGACTTATACCTAATGACTTATATCTAATCTTATACCTAATCAGTTAGGAAATACAACTCTCCGAGGTATTTTAACATTTTCATTCAAGTGAACGGTGAATGTTCTCAATTTTTGAGGGTTATTATTTTGTAACTCCTTTGCGATTTTTCTCCCAAAAAGGACCGGGAAATCGTGTTTATAGTGGGGGGGCCAATGTACTTCCATTGGCATGTCATGTTAATTTATGGCAACCATTATAAATGTAATCTTATGAGTCCTGAGAACAAGAAAATTGATGTTGCCATTTTTTCCATTGACCTTTAGTGACCTTGACCTTTGAGGCAAGTGAGTACATATTGTATTTGGTTGAGAGTTTCTCCATTATAATTAATGTTATTATTAATGTATTTATGGGTTTTGCTGAAAAAACATGGGAAAATGTCACTTTTGCCCGACCATCTCACGCAGATTCCGCCCATGACCTAAAATTATGAAACTCGGTACATGCATAGAACAACTTAACATGAACAAACCCAAGAAATTTCATGACTATGGGTTAAAGGGAATTAATTATTCATAAGCACGTATGGTAATTCAAATGTATACACTACGTATATGGGGAAATTCAGTTTTGACGGACGCGGCAACCTGTGGTTCGAATTTTATGTTTTGGTATCAAAGTCAGGACAGCTCAGGCCGCGAAATTAATAACTTTTCAAGAGTATCGCGAAATATTATGACCAACCCTTTAATGCCTGGTATTTAAATATGAAATACATGTGTATTGTGATGTGTCCTCTGCAGTACCGCACTCACACAGGGTGTTTGTCGGTTGAGGAAAATCCCCACTTCTTCATGGTGCTTTCTCCAGAGCGGAGGTGATTTAAGCACCTCCAAGTCTTCCATCCTAATGCCACTGCCACAATCCACAAAACAGCCAAAGCCACGCATAATTATCGGGGATTTAATAGCCACAGCAGCATCATTGGCTATCATTCCAGCACAGACGTCGACGCTTTTGAATCGCTGGCCGAAGCAAGTCAACTGAGCCTTATTCACAATGAGAAACTGTCGAAGGGCTGGAGATAAAGTTTCAACCCTGCTCTAGCCCTTGTGAGCCACAACATCGCCTCACTTACCAACAAGATGGTCCTTGACCCCATTCCAAAGACCCGACATCGCCCTATTGGAATCAAAGTGACTGCTGCTGTCTCTTCGCAACAATTCCATTCCACCGCTGTTTCAACTTAGTAAGGCCAACTGTGAAGGCTTCACCAATGAGCTCAAACACTATCTAGCACACCGGTTTGTTGATGTGGTGGTGCAAGAACATCCCTACGAGCTGCCGCACTTATTACACCCCAGGCTTAGCATAAATAGAAACGCATATGTATGAAAACGACTCTCTTGCTGTCGATACCATCTCATCTGGGGAGGAATTAATAACAGCCATATCAGAACAGAATATGGCCAAGAAGGCATAAATAGCCCACAACAACTGCTACTTAAATGGTAAAGTGCCACGTTCTCCTAATAACCGCCATCGACCTAATTGGCTTCATCAAATCCTTCTCTGCTAATGGAAATCAACCAAACTGGATAACATTTTCACCAAAGAACTGAAACATCTTGGACAAACGTCTCAAAATTGTTACTCCAGCTCATCAACACCTTCACTCTTTTACAAGCAATAGGAAACCAGAGGCATCAAAACTCTTCAGAACCTCTGTCTTCTGTCTACAACTTTACATGTAGTTCTGTACATACACAATACCGGTAGAATATTGAGTTCTTGAAAATAAACCAGTTTTCCATATAGCCGAGCTCATAGTCATTACCAGTGTGTCTTGTAGTAGTCTTCGTAGTCTCTTCGTTCATCCTGCTCTTAGCCACAGCTACCCTATCCTAACATATAGTATAGTCAAACAAACCAAAGGCTATAATCACCTCCGCTCTGGAATGGCTCGCACCAAAAGAAGTGGGGATTTTCTCTCAACCAACAACCCTGTGTGTGTGTGCGGTACTGCAGAGGGACACTTTCATTTTATATTTAGATGCTAGGAACTAAAGGGTCATTTTGGAAATTATTTATTTCACGGCCTGAGCTGTCCTGACTTTTTAGCCTCGAAACCCTTTAACCCATAGTCATGAAATTTCTTGGGCTTGTTCATATGTTGTTGTCTATGCATGTAGTACGTTCTTTCTTCAGCAAAACCCATAAATACATTAATAATAACATTTATTATAATGGAGAAACTCTCAACCAATTACAATAAAGGCAAATTTTAGGTGAAAATGACCCATGAACTTTGACCTCAGGTCAAGGTCACTAAAGGTCAATGGAAAAAATGGCAACATCAATTTTATTTATAATGGTTGCCATAAATTAACATGAAATTTCTTATCCTGAACACCTCTAAACTGTTACTTAATACGAACATTTTGCCTGTTGTTTTTGTGTCCAAAATAAGCTGATTCATTCTTGGAAGTTTCAAAGGTAGCAAAAGTTGAACTCTTTGCCCATTTCGTCTTTTCATCCAATCTGCTTGTGCATATTGACGCAAGACCAGTGGATCACTTTGTGAACTACAAAACATGCCATAAAGGCCCAGCCTTATTCATTTTTCTGTGTACGGATGTTTTTCAGGGGAGGTTGTCTTGGAATATTTCTGGATACTTGCGCCAGCGTCATGCTTAACCCTTGGCTTTTTAATCCAAACACGGTGTAATACGTGCTGACGGGAAAGTCACAGCCATTACTGGAACAGGTTATTTTCAAAATGTATAGGCCTACTCTCTCGAAGTCGAAATACACTCCGCAAACAATCCTTTCCCCGCTTGGCTTTTGTTGTTGATTTCATACAACGTGGTTGACGCATTGTTGGATAATAAATGTGTTTCTCGCCGGGTTTTGCATGTGCATCCGTCTAGGTTTACACAAAATATTCCCAATCGTGACTTTGATGCTAAGTCATGTTGACTTGGCTGAGGCTGTTGCATGAGTAAGAATGTAATTTGCGTCATACCTAGATTATCGAACAAGATAAAAACGGGGGTAAACAGCAGTAGTGTTATATTAATACAGCATTAGAACAGGACGACATACGTCGAGGTCGTTCAGTTCGACCGTAAAGAACCCGGGAATCTAGACCATGATATCGTTTTACATCTCTATTTACGTGATGCGCAGGGGACATTTGGGGAAATATCGGCGAAGTTTGTGCAAAACAACATTATTATGTCATTCGAGTTTGGCGTCACTGGCTTGTTGTGTGTTATTCTGATGTGACGTCAAATAATTATATAGTCATAGTTTTATAAATAAATTAATTCAATTTGGGGGGTAATCGTACCTACTTGCAGCAGAAGCTGAACTGTGAAGGACTCAGCTACAACGTGGTTGAGCCGAAGGCAGGTAAAGGCGCCTTAGGCGGGTAAAGGCGCCTTAGGCAGGTAGAGGCGCCTTAGGCAGCCGCCATACACCTGCATGTCTTATCAATTAAGGAGCACAGCCAGATCGAACGTGTTGAAAACCAGAGGAAAACCCGGAGAAAAACCCTCGTGGCACAGGAGAGAACCAACGACCAACTCTGCTCACATAATGACCCGAGTCGGGAATTGAACCCAGGCCACAGCGGTGAGAGGCGAGCGTTTTTCCGCACTGCGTCGACCACGCAACCAATCAGCAAGTTCTGGTTTATGAGTGTAAACTGGACAAGTTCAGATAACCGTAAGTTTTACGTCATGACGAAAAAGTGCAGAAACCGCCCGTATTTATTGAGTCTAGGTAAACGAATACTTCAGTTGTAATTTCTAGTTCGGAGAATTTTTTTTTTAGAAGGGGGTCAAAGAACAATACATACATGGGGGGGGGGTGCATACCTATGTTCCCCAATACCGATGTTCCCCGAAATCCTTACCATATAACCCTAACCCTTGCCCTCACCCTGGAGGGAACATCGGGTAGACCCCCATTGGGGTAAGTGGGCCCAAAAGGGTTGACCTATAGAAACGAAGGGGGGGGGTAAACCCAGTAAAGCTGGTCCCAGAGCGCACCCGTTCCATTTCAATTGATTCAGCATTGCCATTCACTCCAATCGGTTGGATTTAGAAAAGTCATCGGCTTTCACAGGGTAATCCTATACGAAAGCACCGCCCGGCTCACAATTAACAATTATCCAGTCAGTCAATCAGTAAGGGAGTCAGTCGGAGAGTCGGGGAACGGGGAGTCGGCCGGGGAGTCAGTCAGTCAGTCAGTCAGTTTATTTACAAAATCTCAAATCTGTACTTTAGACATTTTACTCTAAGTAACAATTCTGTATTTTTACGATGACGAGAGAGGAACTCCAAAAACTCTCCACAAGATCAGATCACTTCCAATGCAGTTTACAAAAAAAACACCAATATTTTGTCGTGAAGATTAAGAACCCATTCACAAGGGAAATGAAAAATGATTATTCATGATTCCGGACCATGGTCGAGTCGGCTCCTCTCGCACAAGTCATGAGTTGTACGATAAATAAGCTCAGGAGGTGAGGGCCTCATATCTGGCTGCCTAGCGACGCAGGCTTTAGCACCCATCAATTCCCATCAGGCCTTGCGGTCGTCACGTGTGTGGAAATGGACACTCCACCAGCGCCGCTTGAACGCCGACCATACAAGAAGCATCCTGATGCTCTTTTCTTCTGCTCTGCAATTCGGAGGTATACTTTTCTGGAGTGTGTGTATTTTATCAGGCGGGTTAATGCTTAAACCAACATGAAATGCCGCATCAATCACTGGGCCAGGTTCCTGCCGTGTTTTTACCGTCAACTCGAAGCCTATACACAGGAAATTTCATTACTTGCACGGTGCTGTATTGGTTATAGTCTACATATCACACGCTTCGATAATCCATTATGGTACCTTGGCCTTAACTGCTTGGCAGCTTTTTTTGATCGTTTCAAATTAAATCACGAATTGTTTAGTTATATCGAATTACAGATCCGTTCGGGGTTGGTTTAACAGGGGTGACGAGAAATAAAGTGTGTGGACACGACTGATTAGCCTTCCACAGCCCAACGCCAATTAAGACCACTATGTGGTAACTAAAACAACTCTTCTGCGGCGCTGATGTGCCTGGAAAAGTGCAAACTTTTCCGATTTATCCCCAAATCCGCAGCGTACACCATAAAAGAATCAGTACTTCTGAAGTAACTTTATGAAGGTTGGCCGTTTATCGTCAGTGTTGTAGTACTCGTACTCGGTACTTGTACTCGAGTACTACTCGAGTACTTTTTTGGAGTACTCGTACTCGTACTCGTACTCGAATGTCAAAGTACTCGTTCTCGAAATGACGGTACTCGTACTCGGGCAGCAAAGTACTCGTACTCGACATGTCGAAATTGTACTCGATCATTAAAGTACTCGTACTCGAATAGCAGTACTCGGGGGGAAAATGTTATAGCTTCACTTACCATGGCCTTATTTTATCGATTCTTTCAGTTGGAAATTGTTGATTGGCTTGTTGAGAAATCGAGATTTCCTGATTTTCCTCTGTGCAAGTCCGGACAAACACATTTAACAGCTGGCCGTGAGTGGGTCTGTATATATCGGTCTGACTGGGCCTGGGCCAATTACGCACACTAAACCAATTGCCTTATGGCCGTATTCGGAAATGCGAGTTCTCGTACTCGTACGAGTTCTCGTACAAGTACAAGTACTCGTACTCGTTCTCGTACTCGGAAATACAAGTACTCGTACTCGGAGATCCTTTCTTGTACTCGGAGGTACAAGTACTCGTACTCGCACTCGTACTCGGCAACCTAAGTACTCGGCAGTACTCGGTACTCGAAAAAAAGTACTCGACTACAACACTGTTTATCGTTCAGAAGTTTCTTGGGAGGGCATGTGAGAGTTGGAGGTGAGTGTTGTTAATGGTGCACCCATGATATGTCTTATGGGTGCACCCAAGTAAAAAGGCCAAAAATCCGTCCGCCGAGCTCATGAATAAAAGTTATACACCCAGATTCTTCTATATCAGATAGTTCTGAGAGCCATGGAATTGGGAAATTGAAGAGATGTGGCAAAACTTGGACTTGGGGCTTCCAATTCAGAGCATTTTTGGATGCAATCGGGCTCGACGGTGGCGCTATTTAGCCATGTTGTGGGGATCCTTTTTCAAGATGGCTACTTTTCCACTTAGGGAAACATCACTCGTTTTAGGGGTCATCTTCTTTGGGTGAGATTTTCTCGAGAAGTCAACCCACCAAAAAAATGAAAAGAAAATGAAAAATGACATGTTGATCATCCTTTTTCTGTGCGGCCTGAATACCTGTGAGAGTTCTGAGTATATTAATTTTGAAGCATGGGCGTTTATCACTGTTGTCTATGGGAATTTATTTGATTAGGTGCACCCGTCCCTTATGGGGGCTAACTAGTTAAAAAAAAAAACTGGGGTGGGGTATAGGACCTTCTGAGACTCTTGGGGGCGTTGCATGACTGCGTTTCAAGAAATCTCTCCAGTCTGTTTCTTTTGTGTAGTAATTTACGCTAAATTCATATCATGAGATTGGTTTAGGGCCTCTCCTTTTGTTTTCTCCCTCTTATAAGTTTTATTCCTTTTCGTGGGTCTATTTCATCCGAAATACCTATCCTGATAGAATCATATCAACATTTATTTCTATTTAACCATATTCAAAAAAGGAAAGTAGACTGAGACGCATATAAGGATTCCGCACTGATCCAAGAAATAAAATATGAGATAATAGGAACGTCAGTGGGCTAATTGTCAATGACTAACAAACAGATTAATAAAATTCAAGTGGGCAGAATGAATTTTGAAAAGTAAGCCATAGGCCTACACATGATATAAATCGAAAAATAAACACTTGCAAATGGGAACTTCAATTATTAAAACACGTAGTAAACTGTACTGGATTAAAAAAAATACACACTGGAAGAGGAAACAATTTGGTGTTTGAATGGGGGCAAATGTTCCGAAACGTGACCTTCCATGCATCTTCCTTTGATAGCATCTATCTAGATCCCTCAAAGACTACCCAACAAAAGCAATTAGACTTCGAAGGTAAGGCAAACTATTTGAGCCGGAACGCACGATTTGGCCCCTGTGTACATAACGTATTATGGTACGGGATATAATGGTCGTTTCGTGAAAGTATTTGCATGTGCGTGGTCAGAAACGTCTGCGAAGGCACGCGCGCAAATTTCACACCAAACATTGGTCTCGTGTGAAATTCTACACATGTAGCTTGTGACGCAGTCGTGTGTAACAAGAGTCCAATTTGAAGGGGACCTCATTTATATTAAGGGGTCACTCGGTCGATACAAACAAAAACATATTTCCCTTTTTGCATTTCCAAATACTGAGCGTGGGGAAGGGGGGGGGGAGGGGACACAGGCTTTGCACAGCAAAGGTCTATGATATGCGAGCAGATTCGGCGATGATGCAAAACAAGACTGCGTCTTGACCTCAAGATTCTGACCATTCAGCGTGCGCCTTCTATCGGGTCTTCCATAGCCCGTTGTTGTATAACAAAAACATGTCAGCCAAATTGACCAATCGACAGCTTAGTCCACATGTCTGATCGAATTGATGTCACAATTTCTGAAGTCGCATTATTTTGCATTGCTCACGTTATATCAGACCTTGGTTACGGAGATGACTCCGTTGGACAACGGGTGATACTCAGACTAGACATGTAGCGGCTTGGGAACAAAAGTGAAACCTAACAAAAGGGGGCTATCCCCCCCCCCCCCAATATTTTGTAAAGACTGCCCTTTTCTATTCAATGCCCTTTTTCACCAGCGCTTACCCCCCCCCCCCAATATTTTGTAGAGAGTGCCCTTTTTTAGCAAGTGCCCTTTTTTCTGAACAAGTGCCCATTTTAAAAAGAAGTCGCGACTTTTTTTGTCTCATCGGCCGTTCCGGTGCCTTTTTTTTGGCTGTGTATATAGACGCTCCTATCAGTTGACCTAAAACAAACTACAGTCTCCTCTCAAGATCTATTAAAAACGGTCTTGGTGGCCCCCAAAATAGCCAGTTTGTGGCTTCAAAGGCAGCGGGTCCTGTGCCAATGGGGAAACACCAACGCAAGGGTGTTCCCTCGTTCCTTTAATTTTTATTCCATTCTAACATATTTGATAGTATACGTACCAGTTTAAAGTGGTTCAATATTTCTGTCGCAAACCAGTGTACAGTAGTATGGAGTATGACATGAACGTTACACCGTGTAGTTCCCAAGACAAAAAGCAAAACGTGGCAGCGCTGTCAAACGTTAATTAGACAAAAAGGAGATTTAAGTTGCCAAAAGCTACAATTGGTGAAATTAAAGCGCGTAAGCAATGATTCCATGGATCTGAGTGGCTATTACTGCAAACATGGCAAAAGATTTCCGTAATCCAAATTATCGCCAGGTAGAGGGAAATATCCAAAGCCATACTTCAGTTTTTCATTCCCATTCCTTGCATTTTTAATTATTACATTCCATCGCCTATGCACCAACTTCATTTGATCGGTTTTAGAGTATTGCTCATACAAATATCCTTAAACCTCATTCCCCAAACACTAGTTTTGGGGTTAAAATACAAAAAATTTCCATTTCAGCAAAACAAGAAAAGTTACATACAATGGTTTGCAAAATACTGTTAGTGTTTGTGTTTGTTTATCAATAAAATAAAATTGTTCTTGCTCAGAAGCTCCATATAATACAAAAGATGTTGGGTCTCGTTTAAATTTTACCTCCACACGGAGCTCGACATATATTTCACCAGAGCCGGCCGGGGATGACTGCAACATTATTGATACCAGACCAAATTACCAAGGGACGCGCTGCCTGTAAGCCACGGCATGCGCTGAGTGCCATAATCAGCGGGGACGGTAATCTAATTCCGGGAAATGTCCATTGATTAGTGACGCCATTTTGCTGACAACTCTCTATAATTACAGCTGGAAAAGACAGTTGGTACGACATCGAGTCTTTGCTGGTGTGTAACATATCGTATTCCCCGCTCGCAAAGTTATTGACGAGGTTTCGCACGCGAATCTCACCCCTACAATCTAATAACAGTGACGAAATTATTTTGTTCACGTGTCGGAATTTTCTTTTATGGCCAAAACAACATTTTCAAAATAACCATTTTGATTCCTAACGAGCGAACTCGCATTTTTTTCTCGCAAGCTCTCTAAAATAATTATGCACAAAATGTGATTTAATATTCCGTTGGAGAAGCTCGAATTTAAGTAAAATTTGATGTAACATTAAATTTTACTCAAACCATTTCGACATAAAATCCAAATAAAAGAGCATACCACAGAATAGGGAGAAAAATGCAAATTAAGTTTCCGGCAGTTACCTGAGGATTATGCATAGGGACACACACATTACTAAACTCAACGCACTCTACGATCCCTTGAAGAAATATAGCATTTCATTGAAATTTACACTTTCAATTTGTCATGGTTGACCTCAAAATATTCGACCTCAAGAAGCCATCATATCAACATCATTTCTCCAGAGGCTTCCGGTTCAGAATGAATTTTTCCGAGAGGACAAGAAAGATGAGGCCATTCTCAGTCGTTCGACCGTGCAAGGAGGCAGAATAATTCAGGGGTCCCGGTGAAAATGAAGGCTATACCTGGAGGTAGGGTAAGGGTTAGAATTGTTTTGGGGTTGGTAAATGCCGTTATAATGGAGGTATAGTAATGGTTACTGTTAGGGTTTGGAGTTTAGGGGCTAGGGTAAGGATTGGGGTATGGGATGGGGTTAAGCTTTAGGTACAAGTTAGGATTAGAGTTGGGGATGGTACATGAACACGGTTATGATTAGGGGTATAGGTAGGAGAAGGGGTATGTATACTAGGTTAGGGGTAGGGTAAAGTTTGGGGTGAAGGTTCAGGTAAGGGTTGGGATTAGGGTTATATAGGGTTAGCGGTGGGGGTACGGGTAGATTTGCCGACAGAATTGGGGTTGAGGTGAGAGTTACGATTAGATACTTGAGGCATTGGATTTGTTTAAAAATAGGATATGAACAAATGACGAGAATAGTTTAACGTTTGGGTTCCGGGGTTCAGGTTAGGGCTAGCCAGTTACTATTAAGTAATGTGCTGTTTACATGCAAATTGATGGTTTTGTTTTTTTTTTATATAAATGCTGTGCTACAGATTCGCAAATAATGATAGCCTCGATGGACTGTATTGACATATAATTCTGAGAAAGTTGAGCGGTTGATTCGTGACTCAATGCTTCCGTCAAATTATCGATTGAATTGGATGATCCTTGGGATCGTCGTCCAACTGCGAGGATACAAAGGTCTTTAAACATCTGCTCTGGCTAACAAAGGCAGGAGCACTTTCTGATGGGTGTGGCCCTATAACCCCCCCCCCCGGAAAAAAAAACCCGAGCCGTATACTACCACCCCTCAAGTATTCGGGGAGTAATCTCCAAACATTATGAAGAATTTCGAAAATTGGGAAATACATGGGTATTTGTCCACAAAATTTAATTATCTGAATGCCAAAAAGTATCATTGCTCACCCAACCCCTTACCAAACATAGTTTCGAGACGCGCCTGGTCTAATTGAATCACGAGCGAATCTATTTAGCCACTAAGTGCTCAACCACGAAGCCAAACAGTATACACCAATCACAGAGGAGTGCTAATTAAATATTTGTTTAGATGCTCTCTGAAAATTAAAAACTCCCAAATGCTGGGCAGAGTTATCACAAAATCCACGAGCAATGGCCGTGTATAGTTGGTCGTTGTTGAGCTAACCGTACACCCCACCCTCATGTCGAATATCGCCATACCCGGTGCGTGACGGACAGGGACGCGGACGGGATGTCACACACCAACACAAGGAAGGTGCAAATTAAATATGAGCTTCCAGATAAATTTCCTTGACAGCGGAGAATTTGTCAACAGGCGTTTTGACGTCACAGCCTGGTCGACCGTTGCCTAGCGACGGGATGCGTGAGCAGGCTGGATGTGTGTGGATGAATTATGAGCAATTTTCTCAGTGAGTTGATGGACTTTTTTTCGTCTTAACACTGGATAATAAAGTAAAACTCTGCCGACAGGCATGAGACCGACCAGCTACAAAACAATCGCAATATCAACAATATCCGTGAATGCGCGGAATTTGCCCAAAGCGTTCCAAGATTTCGACATATTTCGTTCCGTTATCAATTATTGGCAAGATGGTTCAAAACATTTGCCCTAGGCTAGCCTACGATAAACAGAAATAAAAGATAACCGTTGTCAGCGTACAAAGGCAACAAGGTTGGAATTTGTGGGAGAAAATGGTGCCGAAAATGAACAGTTTGTGAAAGTTTTGCAAATCAGCGCAGATTTCTGAAAATGCATTTGTATACCCCCCCCACCAAGTATTTTAGGTAAAATGTGCCAAACGTGCCAAAAAATGTGTTGAAAAATTGCATATTGTTAGACTGCACTACTATAAAGGGGTTAAGGGAAGAAAGGGAGGGGTGGGGATTGTGGTTCTCGAATTGGGGACGGTAAAGGGATTTTCGTCTCAGAAATAAACATTTCTCTTCAAAAGTGTTTTATTTAGGTGCACATTGCTATCAATTTGATTTCGCGCAGCCGCTTAGCACGAAATTTAGAAACGTGTTGCTTTTTTACCGTTAGATTACCATCGAATGCGTCATGTGTTACTGAATATTGGTCGTGACTGGTAAACTGACTAGTGAACCGAGAGGTTTACCACTTAACCAAACATGGGCCATCCTTACTTATGTGAATTTCTAAAACTAACTATTGTTCTTATTACTACGGGGAATGGGTACTTTATGGAGATATTCCCATAGGGTTGTGCACAAAATTGTTCCAACTTTAATGACCCCTAACCCAAATTTCTCTTATCCTACCCCCACGATTTTTTGTATATTTGTTTTGGACCATGAGCAGTCGATCTAGCCTATTTGCGCATTTTGTCTCTAAATGGGAGCTGTGACATTTGGGAGACATTGAAATGTCTCCCTAATGTTCGGTGTCACCCTAACATATAACTTATAACGAAAACAAGCCCCCGATTGTTAGGGATGACAAGTCTAAAATCCTGTAAAAAAATCGGCTGCTAATGTGCTGACATTTTGACCAGCGCTGGAAAAACTGGCTATTTTCAAAAAACTCTCATATTTCTATTATATTTAGTTATTCCATTTTTTTTGCAAAATTACTCGCCTGTGAACGGGTACAAGCCAGCTAAATTGACTCTGACCGTACAATACCCCAAAGTCTATAAATTGCTCCATTCATCTTAAGTGGGGTCAGGGAACCAGACTAACAGAATATAATTTTTTTTTTCTTTTTTCCAGCAGCATCAAACAAAAAAACGTGAAACAAGTCAGTTTAACAATATTTGCTAAAACATATAAATCCTCCAAATGCACTTATTTCTGAAAATTGCAGCAAAAGCCAATGTTGTACATTCCCTTTAAGGGTACATTAACATGAATTAATTAAGCAGCATTCAGAAAGACCATTAAACATAAAACGCTGTGAGAAAACAAAAACACAAGCCCTCTCGAAATTTCCACTGACTGAGCACTGCTCTCTTTAAGATGAATATGGAATACATGCATAAAAAATTTATTGGAAAATATTATGTTATTTTCTGACAAGCACGATCAATAAAATATCAGTTCATGACTGTGAATAAATAATGACACTTTGAAGGTAAACATTTTTTTTTGTAATAAAGCTGGTTTATTGAACAAAATAAAATGTCTGCCATACTCCACATAGGCCTATATTTCCAACATCGAAAGAATTAATCTGTTACGTGGTTATATTTTCTTTTTAACAACGAAATAATAAACATGGTTGCTTGTAAGTGTCAGAACAGTTGTTTAAAAATGACGATTACACTTTTTTGGGGAGCTCTCATGGATGACCGATATTCTAGTCATATTTCTTAGAAAATAATAAGAAGCAAGTGTTTTTGCCAAGTAAACGATTAATCATTGTCAATCAACAAAAAGGGAAATTATGATAAAAAATATGAAAAGAAGAAGATAGATTAGCAAATGTTATTTCGGATGGCAAAAAGTAAATGGCAGTCGACAAATTCTAAGGATATAAAAATGACTAATCAAAAAATGGTAATTGGCTTTTTGGGCTTTTTTTGTTCTTTGATTGAAATAGGAGCTTAATTTGTTTGCATTTTGTGTGATCCAGAAAAATACACTTTGATTAAGGAATAGGTGGTAAAATAATGTTTTATAAAAATCGAATGGTGCTTCTGCCAACCATTTTTATGCAATTCAGAAAATGTCCACAAACTTAACTTTGCTACATATCCAAGCTTTCGAAATTTTATTTTTTTCATGGACAAAACCTTTCAGAAGGGTCGTAAAAACAAGAAGGCAATTTATGGTACACTGGAACAGGGCATGATTAGTTTCCTCGGTTGATGTAAGCACTTTCGTCTCCCTTGCACTCCCTGAATGGATAAATACTGGAATTCAAAACCTGATCAAAGAAATGGTGTAAACGCTTTCGTGTCAAATTTCTAAACATCCTGTTCTCACATCAGAATGGTTTGCCTACGACATTAATCAAATCAGGATATAGTGGGTGGATCAAAAAAAAAACACGAAACCGAGATATGATTGCAAATTGGAACAGAAGTAGGGCACATGTGAATCAAAGGGAGATATCTTCTATTGGGGTTGAATCTCCTCTTTAAAATGACACCCTGATCATGTCATTACATTCACGGTTGACTGAGCAGTGACCAATTTTATGAAAGGGTCTATTTAGAGAATTGCGCCACTTTTCAATTGTGGTTTTTGTTGTGTCAATTGTCACAGAGTGAAAGGCTATGGTTGCCAATCAAGGCAGGTGGGGGAAAAGATTTCACCATGAAAAGTGGCGCAATTCTCTAAATAGACCCTTTCATAAAATTGGTCACTGCTCAGTCAACCGTGAATGTAAGGGCATGATCAGGGTGTCATTTTAAAGAGGAGATTCAACCCTAACAGAGGATATCTCCCTCTGATTCACATGTGCCCTACTTTTGTTCCAATTAGCAATAATATCTCGATTTCGGGTTTTTTTTTAATCCACCCTGTAGAATGAAATATAAAATTGTAGTGGCTTTATACAGAAGAACAATCAGCTGAAGAAGAGATGTCATGATTACATTTGTTAACTCGGGATGCTGTTAACGCGTAAAACATTGGTAAACAATGAAATTAAATACAAAGAGTTTTTGAACAGAATGTACAAAAATAATTTAAGTTATGATACAGTGGTTTTTATATACTGACGTTCGATGACTGCTTACGTCTGCTCTTGTAATGACACAAAGCAATGAGAAACAACTGTCAACCATTTGTAAATGTTTGTGTACAGTTTGTTACCTTTTTTTTCAAAAAAAATCATAGTTTTTAAAATTTTGAGTTTGCTCACAGACACGGCAATGAACTGAGAGATTCTATCTTCAACAGGATTGATCTTTTGAAATGTTCTCCATTTCTTAAGAGGATCTAGATTTTGCTTTGTTTTATAAAAAAAAATCTGTTCATCTTTGAAGTGCAACAGTGATTACACAACGCTCATTTGGGACAATTTTTAACATGCACATGCCTCATGCAGATAATATGCCAAATGGTCAAAATTGACAACTAAAAAATATGTTTATTGTCAAAAGGTATGAAAAACCACCTTTCTGTGGAATCGCTCTTGCTTATTTTTGGTTGTTTAGCTCTGGTTACATTGAAACAACACAAATTAGTATCACATAATTGATGAACTGACAAATATTGATGTTGTGCAGCAGGACAATCTATTCTAGGACTTTAGACGAATCCGGACATGTGATCACTGTACACTCGCGTGGCCCCCTTCAATGGAGAAACCAGTGTGCATGCTATTGTACAAAGCAAATGGCCCATGATGGATTGTCTGAACAATAGCTAGCACAATGCTTTCGCCATTGAAGGGGGCCGACGTGACGGAATTGATTGCGTGCCGGGATTGGTCTATATCATACAACAAGGCTGTGGTTACGAAATTGACCTAACGAGGCGGTGGTTACGAAATTGACCTAACGAGGCGGTGGTTATGAAATTGACATTTACAAAATCAACAGTGTCTTGTGTCTTGCAGATGTTTTCTTTCTTCTATTTTTGTTGTTGATGACCTCCTGTCTCCAATGATGAGGGGCTAATGAAGGTAGGATTATGGCCTTGCTGGGGGGCCTACTGTTTCCTGTCTTTAGGCAAATAAGCTCAGCCTCAGACTTAAAAAATAGATCTTCCGGTCCAAATGCGGAGGATGGAGATGGCCCTCACGGCGATGCCAATGACACTATCGAAAGCAGAAAAAAAACACCTGTTTTTTGCGTGTTTGCTATCTTTGCATTATATTATAGCGCCCCTTGAACAAAGACGTTGACAAATTGGGGAACCGCCAACATCGGGGTGATCTACATCACCCTGACGCAACAAAAATCCATCTTATAACATAGGGATGGATAGCTCAGTTGGTAGAGCACCGGAACAGCAATCCGGAGGTTGCAGGTTCAAACCCCGCTCTAGTCAATTTATTTTATTCAACTTGGAAGAATTATACTGGTGATGTGAATACATGATGGTTTTATCGTTGGGGTCATCATTGGGGTCAGTCGCTGCATGTCAGGTTGGTGCAAGTACTACTTTCCTCGCCTTCCACCTCTATGACCCAGGTTCAAATCCCACCCAGTTCAACATACAGATTGGGCTTTCAGTTCCTGCCTGATTCCATGGGTTTCCCCAGAATAGCTTTCTGGGAAATTTGTTTCTTCTTTTTTTCTCCCCAGATAAGTTCCTTTAAGCTTACAGCTACCAGTAGTAGCGCAATTTTGAAGACTCCTTGGTGTCATTACCATAAAATGAAGCCAAATGGCAGCATCGAGCTGTATGCTCCCCAGGGAGCTGAGATTGTCTTTGGAATGTTTAATTAGCCCAACGAGCAGGGTAATAATGATGTAGCTCCTTGAGCACCAATACTGGTGGATATGTGCGCTTTATAAAAAACACATTATTATTCATTATTAAATAAATAAACAACTTCAAGAGAATATCAGGATTTTCATCTGACAAACTTCAAATTCAAATGCAATTTAGCTCCTCTCATTAAAACACAGCTACTGTCCCCAATTGATAAAAAACACCAAAATAAAACAACAAACACATGTATTTAAATCAGAAATCTTGACTACTGAGATGAATACATAACCCTCTCTAACTGCGTAGCGATGGCCTAACGAGTGATCAACTGAATTGGAGCATTCACTAAATACTTTTTTGCATGGGCGAACTCTCTGTACATGGGCCAGGATTGACGTGAAACCCTTGGGCAATAAAAACGGATTTAGTTGCTCTAATGGATGGCACTTTGGTCACATTAGGCGTGTTACGCTGTGCTCAGGCCGGCATGTGGTCACGCACATCAGGCACTAATGAACGAGTAAAAACCTGGCTTTTCCGGCCAGCTTTTTAGAAAAAGCGCTTGGTTATAAGTAGACACATCAGCACGGTAAAGGCTGAAAATTTCTCAAATCTTTTTCTTGTTTTTTAGCACTCTCGTTTTTTTCATTCTTTCTTTTCTGTTTTGTGCAGAGGTGCCTAAAACAATAATTGAGCCAGATTAATTACCTCAACCTAAAACAATTTTACAATTTTTTTTAAAATTTGAGCTCTGCTCCCATTAGGAAATATATTCTCTAATATTCTTGTTACTCTTCCTTCCTGTATGTCATTCTTAAAGGAACATAGGATCATTTGCATTTATTGCAAAAGTAACCTACCAAATTATAACAAAAAAGCTTACTTGGATTAAAGATTGTTCTCGTACTAAATATCCCGTAAAATTATTTCTTCTGGCTTGCTGTCATTTAGAAGAAATCAAAAGATGTAGGTGATTTCCAATGATCATTCAACTGACTGATTTTTGGAAATAAGAGTGCTTTGGAGGAAATCGTGTTTCGCGATCAAACATTTGTGCATACATTTCACTGTTTTCTCAAAACTGTAATATCCACTGAGCTGAAACTTCAACAGGCTAAGTTTTGAACATTCTTTTTTTTTTGAGTCTGATTTTTGTCATTATTGGAAATGAACAAAATGCATGAAAAGCAAATGATCCTATACAAAGTGAGTCAGAATAATCTGGACCCAAGTTCACCATTTTCTTTATGGCAAATAGAGGAAAGACGGGCTGTGGTGGGAGCGGCGCCAGTGATCCCAACTGTGTATAATTTGAGGAGGAGACCACGGGCAAATGCCTATGTCTAACGAATAAATGAATGAGAGCATATTGAGTAAAAACTGAGTGTTTCATATGAATGGTTATTACCATGTCTTCCACAGGAATTGTGAATTTTTCAAATTAGTGGCTGTTATAAGGAGTTATGCCCTTTTCATAGAAGTGGCTCATTTTCCAGTCTGCACACGGAATTGGTTTTGCCTTTCTTAAATGTGTCAATAACTTGAAGTGAGTCAGTCACCATGACTAGGTTTTTATTTGTTATTACACTGCTTCACATCAGTACGCGATTTCAATAAATTTGTTGAACCATGGAACCGTGGTCAGAGTGTTTTGTAGCGTGTGTTCTTTGCTAGCGCTTTTTTCAAAATGGTACAATACACGAAACCTTCACCAAATATGTCCAAAATACCAGCCTATAACATATCTCATTGGCACTTGTGATTCATATTTTTAATATTTTCCTTAATTTGGGACTAGATCATTCTGACTCACCCTGTACGCCTTTAGGTAAATGGATGCCGAATGCACATTCAAACATTAGAATCTTATTCTTTAAAACCTCCATACCTTTTACCGTCTTGCCTTTCCTCGGTACATTTTCTCTGTTTCACTGGAAATATGTTTCATAGTCCTGGGTCAGTGTTCGTTCCTCTTCCATGTGCGTCTGCATGCCGAGATGAAAGAGTAGATCTCTTGGTGTGTAGAGGACGGTCTCACACAGCCAGCAGTGGGCAGGCTTGTCAAAGGGAACAGTGGACCTAGATTCATCAGAAAAGGCAATGAACATCATCAGCAAACGTTCAAAAATGAAATCGTCCAAGTATCATGAAATATCCTACTCGATTTAACAAGAGCAAACGTCAGGGTATCTGCACTTTTCAGAAAGTCAAATTTGAGACTTTTCAAACCCCTTTTAACGCTACTCTGAACGAAGTTTTAAGACCAAAAATAAGCGCATAAAGCAGGGAACACAGCTATAGCTAATGAAGTTCCTGGAAGTATTAATCATAACCCCTAGCTTGTACACTTATTGATACTTTTTGAAATACTTTGATGGGCCCACAGGAAATTAGTTTCCGGTAACTCAGACGTCTGTAAAACTAACGTATGTACAGATTGGCAAATTTATCAGCATGGAAAACATTTTTTTTTCGTAGTCTCAGGGTTTTTTTTTCGAGAAGAGGAATTACCATCATTCCTGGGGATGGTTAGGACCAAACCATTGGGCCTTCAACAGAAACCTATGCTTTGTGTCTAAACGTGCTGGAATTATAATCGTTACTTTCAATACTTTTGTTCCCTTTCGATACTTTTGCTTACTAGTCATTAAGGAAAGCCTCAGAAGTTCTGCCCACTTCCGCCTGTTTGCGGTTTCCCTATCACCACGTCTTATTGTATTTTTAATGACAACATAAATAGTTGTATCGAAAACTGTGGTAATTTTGTGACAAGTACAGAGGACTCTCAAAATCAAATACCACAAAAAGTCTAATATTTGCATTTTTCCTAACTACGGCCATGGGCATCGTGAGGGGGGGCAAGGGGGGCACTTGTACCCCCCACCTGGCCTGGAAAAAAAAAAAAAAAAAAAAGGGAAATGAAAAAAAGAAAGAAAAAAAGGAAATAAGAGGTGCAAAGCCATATTGATGTTAATTTGAAGGGGGGGGGGATAGGGCAGTAGGGCAAATGCTCCCCTGCTCACGCTCGGAAAAATGATAAATTGAGAATATAATGAAAAAGTTAAGGAATTTTGGGGGAAAATTAGCTTTGCCCCCCCCCCCGGAAAAAATCCTGGCGACGCCCATGACTATGGCCGATGCCCACATCCGGCTCATTTTTTCCAGAACGCCTCACATGTACACAAGTGTGATACCACAAGGACATTTTGGTCTGTGCTGGACAGCGAAGTTCTCTGCTTAGCAGCAGCTTGAACCTTGACCCCTGACCTCTCACCTGTTGGCCAATGAGTGGAGGTGATCCAGGTGAGCTTTCTGCTCCTGTAGGTTTCTCAAGTCGTCCTCGTCAGCCACCCAGGAGTTCAGCGTGATGCTGTTGTGGAATTCGTACAACTTGGGATACTCCGCCGTGTCCGCATCACGGTCGTAATATATGTGGTCACTGGGATCCACCTGAAGAAAAAGAAAGAAAGAAAGATATAATGTCACGGAACAGCTAAGCATAAAATAGTGCCTTACAGCAATTAACGTGCTTAGCAGAGTCAGCTGGCGGTGGAGGGAGAGATATGAATAGTAGACTAAACAAAGCCAAAACTGTCTTTAAAAAAATGAACAAAGGAACATTACAGTCAAGTTATACTAGGCCCTACTAGTAAGACCAGTACATCTCTATGGCTGTGTTATGTAAAAAAAAGAACGCCATTGTCCCAGGAGTAATGCTGTTGTGGAATTTGTACAACTTAGGATACTCCGCCATGTCCGCATGATGGTCGTAGAAATTGAACAAAGATGATGAAAATAGGCTAGACTCGTTCCAATGTCTATGCCTAAAAAGGACCCGTCAAAATTTTTGGCCAAACGTCATTGGCAGGAAAAACTTAACAATCTCACTCAAATGATAGAGAAAAAAAATCAGGAAGTCTAAACAGAGATGATGGAACTGGATTGGTGATGTTTTAAGGAAGGAACATGACCACCGCTCGACTACCCTTACATGGGTGCCGGATGGAAGGCGTAAAGTAGGTGGAGTGAAAACAACCCAGAGAAGGACAGTTGAAACGGAAAGAAAGCTCGGTGGATGGAGGAAGTGGAATGAAGCTAGGGGATGCGCACACGACAGAGACAAATGGAAGCAGAGCGCCATGGACTCATGTGCCACAGGGCATGAACAGGATAGGTAGATTAGGCAGAGTCTGCCGGGAACCAGTCAAAAGCAATATACTTTGTATGATTATTTTTAAGTAACTGGTTTTGCTCAGCAAATGTTTTTCTATGCGTAGCAAATTTCATGAAAATTGGACCCTTGTATCACCACTGCTCCCATGGGTAGGTAGTTTGCTATTCATAATCACCCTAAAGGAAGAAAAAAAAGAAAAGAAAAAGAGGCGTGAAGTCATATTGGTGTAAATTTAATGGGGTGGGGGGGGGCAAAATGTCCCTGCCCCCTCTAAAACTGATAAATTGAGAATATGTTGAGAAATACAGGAATTTTTTGGGAAAAACATGTTTTGCCCCCCCCCCTCTAGAAAAAATCCTGTCGATGCCCATGACTGCTCCAACAAAACGAATCAGCAAACTGTCTGAAGAAGTGAACAAAGGAATAAAAAATACAAAGAATGGGCTGAAAGGAATGTAAACAAACAAGCAAACAAACAAACAGACGAAGGATCAAAAACCAAAGGAATGACTTTGACCAAAACATAAATCAACTAAAAAATGGACAGACAAACAACTGCACCAAGAAACAAATCATCAGAGGAATGAGTAAACAAAGGAATAAATATAACAACAAAGGAATGCTGCACTAACAAGTGAAAACGAATGATTCAACAAAGAAATGAATGAAAAAAAAAATTAAGGACTGACGAATCAAAGACATAAAAAAGCAAACAAAGATATGGACAAACGAACAAAGAAAAGAACAACCTTATTAACGAACAAAAATATGAACAATCAAAATGAAAAAAAATCTGAGCCACAAATATCAATCATGACAGGTATTTGAATGACAAACAAGAGCTTATTTTTGCTAACCTCGAAAGAATGCTGGCCTCAAACACATTTCCGTAAACTAAATAATATGTCATTTATGTACACCAAAAAAAATATGTTGAAAAATCTGACACATGTGGAACGAAAACATGTAGTGTGTTTATATTCCCATAGAACTACTGGCACTCTTGATGCTTGTTTCATGCTGCTCGTCAAATTTTCCCCACACACGCTTGGCCACTTCATAATCGTAAAGTGTTCTCAAAATGGCACGGATGATTTGAAAGGGGTGGGGGGGGGGGGATGTGGGGGTAGAAACAAAATAAAATATGAGGACAAGAGGAATGTTGAATCAGGCAATCCAAACTGAAATGTACAGGGTGATTCAGATGATCTGGACCCAAATTAAAGAAAATATTCACAATATGTAGCAATTATGAAAACAAGTGCAAATGAGATGTGTTATAGGCTGGTATTTTGGACATATTTGGTGAACGTTTCATCCATTGTACCATTCTGAAGAAAAGCGCTAGCAAAGAACACACGCTAAAATACTCTGACCACGGTTCCATCGTTCAACAAATTGATTGAAATCGCGTACAGATGTGAAGCAGTGTAATAACAAATAAAAATAATGAAAGGTTTGCAGAAACACCATGTGCGAATAATTTCTCAACTAAGAGAATGGTTCTGAAAAGAACCAGAGGTATTAACTCTGAGTTTATACCTCTGGTTCTTTTCAGAACCATTCTCTTAGTTGAGAAATTATTCGCACATGGTGTTTCCGCAAACCTTTCATTATTTAGTATCTCCACCATGCAAAGCCTCAAATCTTACTTAACAAATAAACACCTAGTCATGGTGACTGACTCACTTGAAGTTATTGACACATTTAAAAAAAAAAGGCAAAAACCAATTCCGTGTGCAGACTGGAAAATGAGCCACTTCAATGAAAATGGCATAACTCCTCACCACAGCCATTAATTTGAAAAATTCAAAATTCCTGTGGAATACAAGGTAATAACCATATGAAACACTTAATTTTTTTTTCCTCAGTTCCCTGAATTTTATTTACACATACATGAATTTGTCGCGCGAATTTGTCACACGTATTTATTTACATGCACAAATCAATGAGCGCGTTTACATTTACGTGATGAAGTTGTGCGACTTATCGTGTAAATTTCAAAAATTGCGCAACATGTCGCGTATTTGTTCGTTCACACACGCCCATGTGTGATATTGCCGCGAGAGATAGTCATAGATATGTGTGAATAGGCCTTGTGAACTGTTGAATGGTGCCAGACTATTCATGCGTTCCA
Source organism: Patiria pectinifera (assembly GCA_029964075.1). NCBI lineage: Eukaryota > Metazoa > Echinodermata > Asteroidea > Valvatida > Asterinidae > Patiria > Patiria pectinifera. Next base: position 40,805,989 of record CM057142.1, on the reverse strand, counting down.
ATCCTCGCTTTCAATTTTCAACATCAGTGCATGATTAATCACAAATTTTAAATTATTCATCAGAGCAGACTGGTATTAATTTGTAATTAGCTTGTGAATAAGGCCTATAGATGACATGTGAATCAACTGTTCAATCTGCATTAGCTTCCCTGTTGAAAAAAGCTTCAGTGCATGGCACTGCAAGACTGCACCTCCAACCAACTTACACAAACAATGAAAACAGGGTGAGTAAAAAAAAAAAAAAACCCAAATGTCGGGACTTTTGTTTTAGTGAAGTTCTGCATGTAGCACTTTCAAAATCTAGGATATGAAAGCCCAATTCATAAACTTTGTTGTAGTACAAGAATCATTCAAATCACTCGTGTACTTTTCAAGTTACGGAATTTTAAACACAACCGTCGTTTTAAGGTTCTGTCCACAGATCACAAAAAGTTCAGTGTTCTTTCAGCAAGACGAAAACAAATCACATAGGGATGTGCGTGAATTGTATTCGTTTTGCTGAAAGAACGCACATATTTTTTTGTGATCCGTGGACAGAACTTTAAAATGGTGGTTGTGTTTAAAATTCTTTAACTTGAAAAGTACATGTGTGATGTAAATGATTCTTGTACTTAAAAAAAAGCTTATGAATTGGGCTTTCATATCCTAGATGTTCAAAGTGCTATATGAAGAACTTCAAAACAAAAGTCCCGACATTTGGTGTGTTTTTTTTTACTCACCTTGTATTTTTTGGTTAAAATGCAAGACAATGTCTATTTTAAACTAGGGTGGGGGTGGCACCATTTTTTTTCAAATAGAAATATTTAGGATGAATAATCTGCATTATTTCCTGGGTTGGGTATGGTGAGGTGAAACACAGTTATTTTCATGGCCTTCAATTTTTTGAATTAAGAACTTGGGTGGCAAATGGAAAACATATTCAAATGCACAAGAGAATATTAGTAATTGACAAGCAATTTTTTGGGGGGTAAAGGTACAAATATAATGTTCCTATGTCACAATGTGCATAAAATGGCAAGCTTTTCTAATATAAAGAACATTTTGTGATAATTCATATTGTATATTAATTTTTGAAACAAGGTGATTGTGAGTGTTCTTTTTTGTTGTTACTATTGCCTTTTTAAAAATAAGCAGGAAAAATGGCCTTCAGCCAACATGAAACTAACAATAACAAAGAACGTCATGTTTGATCAAAACAGAAAATCATTTGGACAGCACATTGTCCAATCAGCCTTGGGTTAATCAATCATTTCAGAGTCCGAAAAAAACCACACCTTGTTTAAAAGGACACGAGCCGTGACTAATAATTACAAAATATGAACTACCAGAACATTCCTCACATTTTACGGTTTTCCTGTTTGGTTCTCATTACTCTGTGCTAAATGGAGTTACTATGGCAACAACTCAAATGACGCAAACAGCTAACGAGGGCCTATTCTCAATCCAGGGACCACTGAAACCAGTTAAGTGGATTCCAGGAATGTTTTCGTATCGAAGCTGGAAGACTCTTGAGCATTAGGACTAATTTGGTTTCAGACATGTGAACATGATGCATTAATTTTTCCATTTATTGGACTCTGGAGTTCTGCTGAACGACTGCAACGGTCAGTCAGTCTTTCATAATGTGTGGTACCTCAAAATGGTTTCAATATCAAGTTAAGCTCAGCCACTTTGAACCATTCTGTTAATTTCTTACATGTTCCCAAAAAATGTCAATAATTTTCACACTCGTTTCAAATTACAGATGAAATTGTGAAATTAAAAAAAAAAGTCTGAAAACTGAATGAAAGGTTTGACAGATGCATTTCTTTCTATACCGATTATGTCTGTCTCAGATTCAAAAAGTCTGATTTCAGACAAAAGTCCGAAAAATCTCATGCCTGTAATCAATCCTAAATAAACCTCCACAAACTGATTCGATTAACAATTTTCAAGTCTATTTTTTTCACGACCAAATGAAAATCTTGCACAGAAGTCAACGAATGCTTTGGATTTTGTTCTTTCAGATATAAATGTAACACAAATTCTTTCAATGCAATAATGTCAATTTTAAATCTCTTTGCTTCAACGGAAAAGACAGAAATATTATAAATCATGTTCATAACGTTTCCACACCGACGACATATTTCCAGCTCCCCCCTAAATTGCAGTGCACTAATTCTTTGCATACAAGGAGAAGCACAATGTGCAATATTTGTTTACCTACCACTAATCCATTTGAGCTCACCCATTTTTCAAGGCCATGACATACATTTTAGCAGAAACACTAATGTAGACTTCGACAATTTGTTTCTGCACTCAATTTTCAAAGTCGCTTGTGATTTTATGAAAGTATGAGCGTGAATAAAGGTCATATGGAACAATACAGTGTGCCCTGAATACAGAAAACGTCAACCAGGTTTTTGGGGCTGAGTACTCAGCAACCAATAAATGTATTTGGTAATGTATCAATCCTCAGGCCTTCCTCCGTCTTTTGAAAGAAAGCAACAGCATCGTCACGCCCCAGTGGTCATAAACAGTTTAAAGAGATCCTTCCAAAAATGGCTTTGTTCATGCCTCTCTTGAATGAAAACTGTTGGTGGAAACCTGATGAATGGGGAAGGCTACTTGAATCATGGAGGAATAAGAACATGTTCTTATTCCTCCATGCTTGAATGAAAACCTGATGAATGGGGAAGGCTACTTGAATGAAAACCTGATGAATGGGGAAGGCTACTTGAATGGAAACCTGAATGGAAACCTGAATGGGGAAGGCTACTTGAATGGAAACCTGAATGGAAACCTGAATGGGGAAGGCTACTTGTATGGAAACCTGAATGGGGAAGGCTACTTGAATGGAAACCTGAATGGGGAAGGCTACTTGAATGGAAACCTGAATGGGGAAGGCTACTTGAATGGAAACCTGAATGGAGCAGGCTACTTGAATGGAAACCTGAATGGGGAAGGCTACTTAAGGGAAACCTGAATGGGGAAGGCTACTTGAATGGAAACCTGAACGGGGAAGGCTACTTGTATGGAAATTTGAATGGAAACCTGAATGGAAACCTGAATGGGGAAGGCTACTTGTATGCAGAAGCAGGAACGTCATCACCAAACTGTATAAATCCCTAGTACGGCCACATCTGGACTACTGCATGCAAGCTTTGAATCACCACATGGTTAAAGATAAAGTTGTACTACAGAAGGTCCAAGCCCGAGCTACCAAATTGATCCCAAACCTGCAGCATTTTTCATATGAAGAACGAATAGCCAGACTTAATCTGGAAGACAGAAGGAGACAGGGTGACCTCATGGAAACATTCAGAATTGTAAACCAAATAGATAAAATCAACCCGGACACCACGTTCAAGAACGCCGACTGCAAAGGAACCAGAGAGCACTCTCAGAAATTCGCAAAAACCAGACCAAAGCGCAACATAAGAAAATACTTCTTCAGCTAGCGAGTCGTTGACGACTGGAATAGTCTGCCAGAGAACGCTGTATCTCCACCCAATCTCCTCAGTTTAAATTCCAACTAAGAACACACATGGGCTTATAATGGGGCAAAAATGCCCCCCTTAACCCAGCCACACAAGCTGTCAGAAGAGGACAGAAGTGTGGCACTTCAAGGTAAAATCAAGGTAAATACTTTCTCATGATAAACGATGATACGTGCAACCTCACTATCATCGCAAAGAGGATGGAGTTTTCAAAAGGATATGGTGGGCTCAAGATGGGGCACCTCCTCACTGCAGGGTCATCACCAATATTTCAGATAAAAAACCCTTGAGAAATCTTTCCTACAGAGTCCACAAACTGAATTAATTGCCAAAGTGACTCAAGGTGCAACCTAATAATTAAAGAGAAATCTAAAATTATATTAAATTATGAATTATTCATGAATCATTAGATTTTCTCTTCATCTTTTTTTTTCCAGATACACTAAAAAACCTTGAGATTTCTTTTAAGAGGGCCCACTAACTGATTGAATTGCAAACGTGATTAATTGTAACCTAAAAATATATTATTGGTGCAACCTAAAAATGTATCATCCGTGCTTCCATGAACACAGATGATTTAAGTCCCTCATGCTTACAAATTTTATAAGACAAATTAAATTGAAGGCCTACAATACAATCTGTTACGATGCGCTGGACTCTTATTTTGAGTTTGGCTGATGCTGTGCTCAGTGTATCAGACAAAGAAAAGCCACAAAGGGAATTTCAGTTCAATGTAATTATCACTGCATATTCTGATATATCTCTGCAAGTTATTGCGACCGACTGGCCAGCACATGCAGTTAACTCTTTCGCTACGGAATTAAATTTACCTTTTTCGTCCCAACTGGACGTAATTAAAAGCTGAAAATTCCGCCGAGCGTCGATGTGGGCGCCGCCATCTTTGAATGTTTCTCCGTAAACAAACTGCTCACAATAACAAAAAGCGCACCCCTAGGGTCAGAGGTTATACGATATAAATTATGTAGATATGGCCCACGTCATAGGGATACCCTGTTTATTCATAGCGAAAGAGTTAATTACGCCCTCCGTAAAACAAGACTATGCATATCAACTAACTCTGGTCTCAGAATACACAAATTCTACTCGATTCAAAATGGCTACATGCAAACGGGAAAAGTGTCATCCACGTTTGCAGTTCGCATGGTGACTTTACTTATATGCCTACATATGTACCATGGACCGTTTTACAGACAGATCGGAGGTGAGCAGTGAAGTTAGACTTGTGCTACAAACGGGGATTTCGTGCAGCGCAAAATGTCCCACAAAGCAGCGTAACATGTACCTTCAACTGTACATAACTCGGTCTGTAAAGTGGTCTACAAAAGTGAGTCAGTCATAGAGACAGTCAGCGAGCCACAAGGTACCGGGTTACCAGTCTAATACACAAGTAACAGTCAGTCAGTTAGTCGGGAACAAAGACGACACTATGCTGCAAAATGGGCTATAACTTGACTTTTTGTATGAATCATTCTAAAACATTAGGGTCCAAAGTCTGACATGTTATTCAGTCCTTGTTACCTTGGTACTTTGCCATTCAAGCATCATTTAGAATGATTTCAAACAATTTTTGATTTGTTGAGTAGGTAGTTTGCTGCTCATAATCACTCTTGGAGGACGACTGCATTAAAGAGTGCGTCACAATTATAAAATCAAAGATGTCAGATGTATCAGGGTCGGGAAACAAAATGGACCCGAACTTTATAAAATGACCCTAAACTATCTGAATATTGCAAAACCTTCAAGAGTAATTGATGGATTCAAGGTAGTTATGAGCTCAAATTATAATTAGCCGTCAGGGAGCACTGTAAGCATCCATCAGAATAAATAATAAATGAAAAATGTCTGCCAAATGGATCCATCTTTCATCCAAATGGCGTCAGGTTTTGAAAGGAGACAATGGAACGATAAATTTTTTGAGCAACATGGTGAACAGATGCAGTATGGGGAGACACAATGGAGCCGTTATCTAGATCTTCTCATGAATATTTATGAACCAGCGGAGTAAAAGGCAATAAATGACAACCACTGTTGCAAAATGGAAATGAAAAATGGTGAAAAGGGGGGGGGGACACCAAAACTGTTTGTATTTGTTAATAAACAATTGATGTCTATCCCTTCTTGAAAATACTGAAAAATATTGACTCCATCCTTCAATGCCGATGTCATTTGGGTATTTTTTCTCCGGGGATCTCGCGTAATTATGCAATTTGGAAGTCATATTGTATAACTAGGAATCGATCTGTAACAATGCTGTTGCTTGGTCAGTTATGTTTCCAATAATTTAGTTGGTTATGGGTCATTATATAAAGGGTCCACTTTTTTTTCCTGTCTCTGTCACATCTGACATCTATGTTTTTATAATTCTGATGCACTCCTTAACCATCCTGCTGTTTGAGAAGTCACAGACAGTCAAAAAAAATCAACCCTCTTCCCCTGCCATGCCTTTTACAAAGGCTAGTCACTAATAGTCAGATCATATTTCAAGCAAGCACTGTGGCTAGTCAAATTCAGTACTGCCTGGCATAATTTGGTATTAGACAGAAACCTGAGCCCAATTTCATGGCTCTGCTAACCACGGAATTCCCTGTTTATGATCAAAAATTTTTGCTTACAGTGCTAGCGGAAACATTCTGCGATAACCCTGCAAGAACAGAATCCTTAGTTACAGGATGTACGCATGCGCAGAAGCCAAAATTTCTCGCTACGCAGTGAAACACGCTTACTGTAAGAACATACGGTAAGCACATATTTTTCGCTGACGGTAAGCAGAGCTAAGAAAGTGGGCCCTGGTCCCAATTACATGAAACTGAAAAGCTGAAAATACTAATACATAAAAGTCAGTGCTAAGCAAACTTTAGCAGAGAACCAGTCAATAGCAATGTAAATGAAATGACATTTTAGCTGGTAACCATCTTTGTTAATTGACAAAAAAAAAGGGAAAATATACATATGTATGTAATTACACAAAGATAAACCTCAAGAAGGTTTTCTTTTTTTCTTTTTCTTCGTCTACTTCGTGTGATTCCTCTGAGCAGCTCAACTTGAGCAACACTCTTAACATTTACACTCGCGAACTAAAATGGGCAGTTTTATGGACGAATCCGGACACGTGATCACTGTACACTCAAGAGGCCCCCTTCAATGGAGAAACCATTGTGCAAGCTACTGTACGAAGCAACTGCCCCGTGATGGATTATCTGAACAATAGCTAGCACAATGGGTTTGCCATTGAAGGGGGCCTTCATGATAGAATTGGTAGCGTGCCCTGATTGGTCTTCATGGGGACAGAGGGAGTATGTACCCTAAGGGCCCCAAACCCCTCTTTCTGTTAAAATATTTCAACGTTGTGAACTCACCTGATTCCATAGGTACGCCCTGCCGTAGTGAACCGGTTCGGCTGGTTCCCTTTTCTTCTGCAGCAATCTGTGCACAAAATAAACTGGTTTACTCTGCGTCATTTTAAATGAATGCCAATGAGCTTTTATATTTAAAATCAGATGATTAATTTTTGATAACGATACATGCTAAGCCTATAGTAAAGGTGGTCCTAGATCACACACCATTCTATTCAGTTGACTCAGAATGGCTATTCACTGGAAGTATTTTTATGCATCTAATATGTGGACCGGATTTAGCTCATTCATTGGCGTTATGGGGTAATCATATACGATTGCACTGCCCGGCTCACATGTAATAGTCAGTCAGTCAGTCAGAAATAGGCACAAAGAAGACATTAGGCTGGCCCTCGGGGATCAACAAAAATAGCAAACTCCCTCACAAACTATCCTTAAAGGTACAGTCCATCATTTGTAATTTGTGCATTTTGTTCGTTTGAAGCAACAAACGTACTCACAATCTGAAGAAGGGTGCTGAATAACTAACCTGATGAAGTTTCAGCTCAGCTTCAGCTGTATATTCCAAGAAAAACAGCATTCTAGGATCTCAATTTCAAATCAAAAGTTGCTAAATCATGTTTCGAATTGGGCCTGAATTCAGCATTTGAGACATGTTCCCACTGAGCCGAATGCAGCTACGCGATGTCGTGCAATGATCCGCGTGTGTGTCCTGCCATTGCTTGCGCGCACTTCGCCGAATAACAAAACGAACCACTAATTTGAATTTCCTACGGTGCATCTTTCCTACAACCACGCGCGTGTGTGCGTCCTGCCAATGCTTGCGCGTGCTTTGCCGAATAACAAAACGAACTACTAATTTGAATTTCCTACGGTGCGTCTTAAGAAGCACCGTTGGAAAGGCCTTCTTTTGTTGATTTCTTCAAAATGACAGCATGCCAGAAAGAATAATTTCACAGGGAGTTTAGTCCCCTTACAATCTTTTAACTAAGTATGTTTTTCAACACTAATTACGTCGGTCACTTTTTGGGTAGCTGCAAATGATGGACTTTAGCTTTAATTTTATATCAAAATCGAACACACTAGGTTCCCAATGATATTTATAGATGCAGTTAGGCCTCTGTGTAAGGCCACAATACTGGCACCGAAAGGAGGAAAATTAGAGATCTGAAGCAAGTTGAACGCTGCATGCTGTTAGTTTTCTCTTAAATTGTTGGGAGAAACATCCCTTTAAGTGCAAAACAACATTGAAAAGATAATAGGCCAAATATTTTTTTCACTGCAAGGCAGATTATCATGGTATTTACATGGGGTGCACTTTCCACTTGTGCATTCTTCTGCTAGTATCAAACAAGGCAATTGTGGGTGTTTTTTTTTAAGTCTTGTCAAGGTGTCAATTTCTTACTAAAACCAAATTGCGGAAAAAAGCTTGAGGAGAAGTAGGTCTATTCACTAATAAGTGGAAATTTAAGAGAAAAGTAACGGTTATACAGCTTTTATCTTGCTTCAGATCTCTTATGTCGCACTTTTGGCTGCCAGTATGGTGTCCTTACACCTCTACACACTCTATGCACAAGTACCCACTAACTGATGACAAAGAAATATATGACAAAAGAAATAACAATAACGGGAAATGGGTCAATAGGGAGACTTTCCCATAGACTTGTGCACAAATTTTTTTCCAACTTAAATGTGCCCTAACCCAATTTTCCCTAGTCCCTTTTTCCACAAATTTTGGTATTTTTACCAATTAGACCACAAGCAACAAATATAACCTAATTGGACAACAACATTTTGCCTCTAAAGGGGAGCTATGCCATTAGGGAGACAGTTATGTGTCTCCCTAAAAGCCGGTGTCTCCCTATTATTGAAAAAATAACGATAAGGTGTCTCCCTAATGGCACATTTAATAATATAAATATGACACAACCTGCAGAATTTATATCTGCAGAGCATGAAGTTCATGAGACAGGTCTTACTTGAGTAGCAGTGCTTTGGCCTCCAACTGAATCTTGTCGACCGCTGACGACCCCCAACCTGCAATAGCATTCTGGGAACCGATGGCAAGATTTATGGCAAGACGGATCCCGTTAATCTAAAAAGGGTAAAACAGAGTGACAATTTCTTGTTTGAAAATCAAGTGCAAAGATTTGCCAGTGGAGATGAAGGCAATTATAACATGCCTCTTGCTGGTTCTTTATCCTGGTGGATCACGTAGGGTTCACTAATATAGGCTAGTGCATGAAATTTGTGTCAGTGCGAACTAGACGCGCGACACTGCGGGCGCATAATTTCTGGAGTATATACCATTATCATGTTGCGGCCATCTTGCTTTTTCCCATTCAAATCAATGTAACCAAAGCGAGGCTGGAAGGAAAAATAGTCTGGTTCCTTTTTGCACAAAAAATGTTATCATTCAGTACTGTTACTGAATACGGGGAACATGACTATAATGGTGGCAGCATGATAAAGGTGTATAGTGCCCCATCGGGCACTATACTCACAATTTTTAAACGGTTACCGCGCCCTCTCAAAAACCGAAAACCCAAACTGAAAAACTTAGTCTAGGGAAACTAAAAGCGTTCCTTTAATTGTTGAATTGCTTATAGATGAATTGCGAATGAGTTAATTGTTAAATTAAAACAGTTCAATTTAAAACTCTGAAAACTTTCTTTTCTTATGTTATATTTTGGACATAGGTGTGTTATAAAACACATATGGACTGGCATAATTCAGTCACTAGTGCACGTCTATGCCCCCCTCGGGCCTGTGAGTGACCAGAAGAGGGTCCTATTTCCCTATAGGACCCTCTTCTAGTCACTCACAGTCCCTTGAGGTGCACAGACATGCACTAGTGACCTCATTGCCAGTCTATATATGTATACTATATTTCAAGGTTAACGGAGGAAATGAATTAGGGACTGCCTCACTGCTCGTCCTCCCTGTTATAGCGCCCTCAATTATTCATGCGCAAAGACTATACTGTTTACAGGGGACATGAATTTTCTGGAAAACTGACACTCTTAATGAAAACATTACCTGCTGTTTTCTACAAAACTTACCATGGCAACGTCGGGGCTGGTTATGAGCGTGTCAAAGGTCACCTCAATGTCATGGTCTGGCAACACGGCCCCTTTGGTCTCCGGATCATATCCCAGACCACACAGTGCGCTGGTTAGTCTGGTCTTGTTCTTGTCGGCTCTGGCAAAAAAGTTTCAAAACAATGATGGAAACTCTTTCATTCACAAACCTGATGGAAAAAGTCGCAAGCAAAGTGTAGTGGAAGTGACCAGTGGTATAGTGACATTGCATGCATGCTGCAGATTTTTAAAAGCCGAGGCAAAAATGCATTCTGGCAACCCTATTCTGTCTAGGGGAGTGTGACCTAGTGGCCAGGGTTTGTGACTCGTGATTAGAGGGTCGGGGGTGCGAATCCAGCTGCTGGCTATATGTTGTGTCCTTGGGCAAGCCTTTTGCCTATCTCCACCCAGGAGTATAAATGGGTACTGGCATAAAGCTGGGGAGTAACCTGGGATGGACTGCATCCCATTCAAGACATTTCATGCCACTGAAACCGGAGACAAACTTCGGCCTTCTGGGCCATAATAGGCTTTTTATTCTGTCTAGGGTGCATTGAGTGCACAGTTGACAGGAAATAACTCCACAGTTGTTGCTTCAAATTGAGTTTACTGAATCGGTTTCAATGCTTTGCACCAACCACCGGTCTCTGTGCTAGCCCACAACACTGCCTTCGTCTGATGTTAAAATGCAGGGTTATTCGAAACTTGCTTTCGTCCCCAGCTTTTTCGAAACTTCTGGCTTAAGAATCATCAAGAAGGCTTTAATGGCCTCACCAAATGAAAACCTTCTAAATGCCGGCTGCATATTATAGGATTTGTTATTCATGAAAAGATGGACACACTTTGAGCCCGAGTCTTAGACCTAAAAATGTCTTAATGCCAAAGATGGTAACGATGCAAGGTTTCGAACAAAACATGACCTAGTAAAGCTGATCCCAGACCCATTTTGCCCAAGGTGTCTACGTAGTCGTGTGAGCCAAAGTTCTGGGCCACGGTGAGGTTTACGCAAGTCTAATTCACAAGTGACAGTGAGTCAGTCAATCAGTCAGGCGTAAAGAAGACACTAGGGCCAAGTTTGTGCAGGACCTATTATTGACCATTGGTTAACCATAGTTGGACTAAAGTTAGCCCAAACTCTGTCTAGTCGACGATGGTTGACTACGCTAGTCGACTTTTTGGAACTGGGGCTGGTTACATCACTGGTAACCAAAAGCCGTGCGCATTCATAACGTACAACAGGGAGCCAGGATCCAGAAGTTTTGCAATGACATTTTGACCAGCGTTTGACTAGAGACGTTTGCATGTTGCTATTAGTGCGCAGGCATAAGGTACGTCACAAATCAACCACTAGTCGACTAATGGTCCTTGCCCGAACTTGGCCTAGGCTGACCATCTGGCTCTGCAAAAAAAGAAAGAAAAAAAGCCTACCTGAGTTCCATGACTGGAGCAAACAGCATGCAGACTAAGGCAGGTAGATCCGGTATGTTTGGCATTAAGGTGGTGTCTCTAGCTAGCAGCGTGTTGCCCGCGTGGTTCAGACCCACGTGAGCCGCAACCATCATCTTCTCAAACTTCTCCTCGGGGGCGCTGCTCAGGGCGACTGAGTTGACGCTATCCCTCTCCACTTTAGTTGCTCTGGACATTAAAAGTACGTAGGATCATTTGCTTCTTGTGCATTTTTCTTTCATTTGTTTAGCAACATATTTTCTAAAAAGCTTAAGTAGGATGCATTACAATTAACCTAGTTAAGTCAGCTCAGTGGACCCGATACATTTTGAGAAAAAGAGAAATCCTACGCATGTTTTGGTCTTGTAAAGTAGATTCCATTGCTAGTGCTTCCGATTCAAAATTTGCTGTTTCATCTTTTAAATTGCACCCTCTCGTGTACAATCCCTAAATCAGCATTTGGGACACGATTCTCAATCAGGTGGTTAGTGTAACATTGAGCAGTTTGCAGCGATTTATGCAAATTTTTTTCAGGAAATTTCAGAAGTAAATCCTTATGTTTCTATCACAATTTTTAACATTTTTGCTGAAGGCAACTAGCAACAAAGCTTACTTGAGTCTTCCAACTCGGGTCATACTGCCAAAGCTGAACTCATACGGACTGTTGGGACCTCGCAGAAATGCCTGGAACAAAAGTGGGAAGAAAAGTGACTAACTGAATGAGTCGCCAAGTGGTACAGCTCAGAATAATAAGTGAGTTACATTTCATAACTGCTGTGGACTTTGGTTTATAGCCAATCAAAAATACACAAGAAAATTGAGGGAACTATAAAATTGTGCGGATCTTTTTCTCCTGGGAATATCTGAACACAGGGGTAAGGCAATGAATAAATCCAGGTTGGTTTAGCCGTGACAGTGAAGAAGTCAATTATCTCCAAATGTGCAACTCACAATTCCCAGGGAAACTACTGAATATAGGTCACATATGATCAGCCTGAAACCCAATCCATTAAGGAGGCACTGATGATTAGATTCAGCCAAATTCAATTTTTGTTTGTGTGTGGTTGTAAAGTGAGTCTACCTTCACAGTTTCATGGAAGAAACAATATGTTTCCCCCAAAATTGAATATTTCCAAAGAAGGGAAAGGAATATGATATTTAGAACTTTGGAGCAGGGGTCCTTATGGCACCTACCTTGCCCCTTGGCCTGGCTCTCTGCTCACTGGTTCCCAGTAGTGTCGCCCGAGGAACCTCCACCCAGCCAGAATCGACAAACTTGTAGTCGGCTTCTTCCTGCCTCTGTAGGTTGTTCAGCTGTAAGCGCAATAGATTTTCAGATAATGTTACTAACCAACAATTCAATCACTCCTTCAATTTTCCTTTCGTAGATTTTAATAGCCTGCAAAATAAATCTAAATTGCCCTTAACCCATTACCACTTATTGAATCAAGAAAACCATAAGAGTGCTTGGTTGGTTTGGGACAGTCTAGGGCGTAACAGGAAGGGCGCTTTGGGGCGGTACAGGGACTTATGTGTTAATTCATTAAAATTACCTGTAGGGTTGGCACTAAAAAATTCAAAATACATTCATAACTGTATTATTTTGTAAAGGCAACTCTCAAAATTCCCGGATGGTAAACCATCATTTCATTATCCTCAACAGCAAAGCAGTACATTTTGTGTATCTACCTTGCTAAGTTAGCAATACAAATGACAATGTTAGCCACATCTTTATTTGATGCACATGTTGTTGAGTTACATTACATACATTTCATAACTTGTTGCACAATTTTATGCAAACTGGGGAGGATCACAACTAGTATTCCACAGAATACATGAAAAGGGGGGGGGGGTTATATCTGGTTAAATATTCTTCAATGAATGAGATTGGGCATCTGAAATTCTAAAAATTTAATTTGACCAATCTGTTCATATTTTGAAATGTTTTATGAGAATTTTTTCTAACTTTAGACTTCACTCAGTAACTGACTAAAATGTCCTTTTCAACTAAAAAATAATTTGACAACTTAATTTTAGCATTTTTTACCATAAAGACTTAAGAATTTAATGAAAAACAATTAAACAGATAGTAATATTACACGATTGGCATAAAAACAAACAAATGAAGCTATAATTCTTGTACAAAATGTAACAAAAACAAAGCCAGTGGCATAACACTGTACCTCAGTGTTATCACAAGTCCACGAACTACAACATCCATAGAAATCCTCCTACAATTACTTAATACAAGTTTGACATTCACAAGACCTTTTCCCTCCCCCTCAAGGCAATTGAATACCCTGGAAAATCTATCTGGGTCCCACATTGTAGATGTTTCGGTTCATCTTGTTTATTAGTCCCAAAGCCTTGAAGATGTAAAAAAACACGTTATTTTCTAGGGACCCCACATTTGGAGATTTACACCGTACGTGTGATTAATTCTTGTCAGCGTGAACAGCCCGAGGGAGTGAACAAAGCCAGGGCGACTCGGCCGCGAAGCAGTCGCTAACCTCCAAAGTCACAACCCGCAATTCCCAAGGAAGGACTGAATATAGGTCACGTATGATCGCTCCGAAACCCAATCCATTAAAGGAGGCGCTGACGATAAGATTAAGCCACATCGAAAATCTTTTCTTCTTTTCCGGCTGTAACGCAAGTCTGTCTTCACAGTTTCACGGAAGAAACAACATATTTTTTCCCCTAAAAATAGAATAATTCCCTTTGACTTCAAACATCGAAGGAAGGGAAGGAATCTAATATGTAGAACTCAAGGAAGCTCACTGATTACTTTTGTCCTCCTTGTGACAAAGAAGAGGCTGGGTTTTGTATGATTTGAAAAAATTTGGGAAAAAAGAGTGTAAAGAACTTATTTCTTAAAAAAAAAAATGAATTTGGTGTTTTTTGGAGGCTTAAATATCAAGTCAGGATATCCATGTAAATTTACATGAAATGTTCATCAAAATATTCATTTTATGCCAATTGCAAAGTATACAGTGTTTTAAAAGAATGTACTTCAACTGCCCTAGTATTATCTTGAGCAGAGCATACTGTATTGCATCCCTATATTTAACCTCACTTCTACCTGTAAGTACTTTTTCATTATCCAATTTACTCACCAACGTTCGCCGATTTATCTAATCCTACAAAATTCTGGAAAAATATTTTTGTTGGACTTGTGTGGGTTAAAACACCAACTGAAATATCCAACTTGTCGACTAGCTTGTACCGGCCCCAACATTTGTATCGACTATCCGCCCGAAATAACCATGTACACATAACACATCACTTATCACTAAGTGATGTAACACAAGTACAGATGCAGCGGTCCTTTAGATCATAACAACGCACAGACGAGAATCGTATGCCGTCACATCCACAAACCGCATGACGTGAGACGTCCAAGTCCAATTAGAGTTCAATAAAAAAAACACTCTTACTGCACTTAATCTGGATCCAAGCCACCCACTTACTTACAGCAAAGTCAGGATATTTTCTGCCCTACTTTCTCCAGAGGTCATGAAATTTTGCCAGTGTTTTAAAGAAGCAATGAGTCCATTTGTTTTCTGAATGATGAGAATATCTTCTGTTTTTTCTTGTGCAATAAATACAGAGTAATATGTGATGTCTTGGCCTTGTGAGGCTAGTGTAACTCTTTGTGTTCAGGGGAAGTGATTTAAACAGAATAAGAAAAAGGAAACTATACAAAAGCCATTCTTTTCTGACTGTGAAATCATCAACGAAATAACACATACGCATTTTGCCCGGCCTGATGTGCACAGCCATATACAGAACTCGTTGTGCTTGTGTCTGCAGGAGCACGTAAGCTATGAGTTATTTAAGTGTTGCAGTACTCGTACAAGTTTGTTCTTGAGTACATTTTTTCGTACTTGTACTCGTACTCCTGAGAATGTACAAGTACTCATACTCGTACTTGGAAGAAGAAATTACTTGTGCCCGTACTCATGACAACATACTCGTTTTTGTACTCATGACAATATTCTCCTACTGCAATTTTACATATTTTTAAGATGCAGAAAAATGACCAATTTTCTACTGTTTGGGAGGCTTTTCCGTTTGTCTAATGTCTACTTTGACGGCAAAAAGGCCATTTAAACGACATGTATCCATTGAAATGTGCTCTCACTCATGTGCTCAGTACACATACTCCTACCCAGGGGAAAATTCCTTGTACTAGTACTCACACTCCTAGTCATGGCAAGGTACTCGTACTCACATTCGTGGCAAAACACTCGTACTCAGTACTCGTATACCCATAGAAATTACTCAACTTCAACAGTTATTTTAGTTTACTATGAAGTCAGAAAGGGATGTTTTTGTGAGTGTAGGCAGCCTGTCTCGAGTCTTCACAAATTACTAAAACCACAAAATGACATCGAAATCTTTAATATTTTTTATTTTAATTTTTTTTTTCAGCCACATCCAACAGCGCAAGCGCCAATAACAGGATGGATAAATGGAGAGAAGACAATGAGAAGAAGTTACAGTTTTAGAGGTGGGAGGAAAAGCCCAGAAGAATATTCTGGGGAAAACCCACGGAATCAGGCAGGGACTGAAAACCCAATCCACATATTGGCCCAGGCAACCTGACTCAAAACAGAGGCAAAATAAAAATAATTTTAACAAACCTAAATAGCAACAGTTCACTGTCCACAGAATCAGTGTCCACACATTTAGCGCCCCATTCACTGACGTCTATCGATCCATTCATCAGAAAAACTTGCAAAGCGTCTAGCAAACTAGATCTGCATAAATTACAGTTACCTTGGAGACGTATGGTTCCTCCGCTCGATCTGCTACTTCTTCCCTGATCAACAGTTGATTGATGTGGAGCGAGGGTTCCTGGGAGCAGTCGTACAGATCCACGCGCAGCGTGCCACTCACCACGGAAAACACCTGCACAAGAAAGTGACGCATGTTTCTGTTAAAAGGGGCACTAGGTCCTGAAATCCCCGAAAATGTCATGTTTTGGATTGTTTACTTATCATATTTCAAACATGTGGTTGAAAGGAAACCAACCTAATGTCTTACCGTTCCCGAGAAAAGACGAAAAATTCCCGGTTGTTTACATCAGACACGACAGAGTACGAATACGTTTTTCATGTCGTTCTCACACAGTGTACGATATACAGGTTGTGTGTCTTGGGCACAGCGGTGACCAATCACCAATGCAAAAAATGTGGTTTCTTCAACGTCCGCAAAAGGCGAACACTTTACGAATGAAATCACAACTAGCATCCAAACAGCTCGAATTTATGGGGTCGCAAAAGTGGACCCCGAAATTCGTTCTCGCACGCATAATACAGGAATAACACAAAAACGCCCAGTTTTTAAAGGATAGTTGTGTGGATGTTAATATCCTTGTTTCAAATGTTCTTTCCGAATAACATCATCTCATTCAAAGCGCATTTTGTAGCCCAATTGGGATGTTCCAGGACCTAGTGTCCCTTTAAGGAGTCAGATTAATGACAAAAAAAATTGGTTGTGTAAAATAATTTATATAACAGGATACAACTATATTTCTGAGTTAAAGGTAGGGTAGATCTTATTTGTCATTTGTTGATTTTGTTTGTTTGAAGCAACAAAAGTGCTGAAAATCTAAAGATGGGTGCTTAACAATTAACCTGATGAAGTTTTAGCTCAGTGAATGCTGTATATTCCGAGAAAATGTGTGACAAGAACGACAACTATCCCACTGGGTTGATTTTTTTGAAGACTAACATTTTGTACCTCAAATTCATTCACGTAATTATTATACAGAAACTGTGAGTTTTCAATGTATAGTTGTGTGAACATTTCACAATGAACAGGTTTTAGAGCCAAGAAGGGTGCACTCTGCTCCAAAGTGCCCCTTTAACCCCATACTTCTCTGCATAATATTTACAACTGAACTTTAAACAATCGTATTGTTTGTATTGAATTGCTCGCACAATTTCCTGCTGTTTTTAAATTACAAACGAAATAACAAAACCATTCATTTTTGCATTTTTCCCACACCACATTCTTGCAAAAATTTAATGAAAATATTAACAAGCACATTTTTCTGTAATGCATAATAAATGCATTATTATTTCAAATATTCATTTTATTCATAAAAGGGGAAAAAAAAAAAAGCAAACAGTTGATTTTGTGTTAGCAAGCCCAAAAGCCAGTTACATTGGCTACCTTCCTTTAGGTACGCTTGAAAACAGATTTTGTGACCGGAGCATTGCTTTTTCCGCTTGATGCCGACTTTCCGTCGCGGCGCAAACAGATTGCAGGTCGACCTGAGGCCGCCCTTAGATTACGCCATTCGGGCAGATGAAAGAACAGATCAACAAAGGATTACAACTGTAGGCTTACTGACGGAAACCGAGCAATGCAAATGGAAACATGCCATTAGCAAGGATGCTTCAAGGCTATCAAGACACTGGGAAAGTGGTTGAGAGCAATAATGAATAGAAAAAACTGAGAGAATTTCTTAAGACGTCAGACTTGAAAGTCAAGGATCTTGTCCTAATGGTGTTTCTATTTTTATTGTACATGTATCAATTCAACCCACAAACAAAAGAACTTATCCTTTGTGACATGGTATAAGAAACTTGAAAAGCTAACGCAATTAGATTGCAACGTTCAAAGGCGGCCTTGTTGTTATGGCAACTGTCCCTTGTCAAACCCCTCCATTTCAAAGAAAAGATTATGTGGAAAAGACTAAGGATTGTGGTTTTTTTATAAGCCCAAGGACAGACTGGGGACAGGAAAGCCGTCTCATATTTTGAAAGCTCAGAATAAAGCTGCTTAGGTTACACAGGAAACCAGTGGCATGAGTTTGGAAATGAAGTGCAAGTTTTCATTC
This sequence comes from Patiria pectinifera, assembly GCA_029964075.1. Lineage (NCBI taxonomy): Eukaryota > Metazoa > Echinodermata > Asteroidea > Valvatida > Asterinidae > Patiria > Patiria pectinifera. The sequence continues at coordinate 40,787,757 of CM057142.1, read as the reverse complement.
TTAAAAGTAAATGAAAATACAATGTTTTGGCGCATACTTTTCGATTCAAAATTGTAAAAACGCAGCTCCTGTACATACATATCCATGCTATAGTACTAAAGATGTGACTTTAAATTACCGATGACTTTGAATTAATGGACACCATTTACAACAAAAATATGTATTTTTCTGGCGAGTCAAGGAATACAAATATGAAGCAGGTTATTAAAACTAAACTGTAGAAATTTCAGCTCAGTACATACATGTACATTCGTATCAATGAGAAAGTTGTGAAAATGCTGCTTCAATGTTCTCAAAGCAAAGCAAGGTTTCCGTTGAAAGCCCTCCCAGCCAAAATGTTCGTAAATACATTTTGTACTAGCGCCCTCTTGTGCTTGATCGCCAGATCGTCACTTGGGAAAATTATTCTTATTTACAGGATGCTAATTCCTCTTTTCTTGAAACTGACTGCACACCAGGTGCACTGATTTCACAGGTTTCATCCTATCACGGATCCTCTACACAAGGATAAACGACTCGTCTAAGCTTGTGTACAAAATGCACGGAATGGATTGTCTACATGCGCGATACTGCGCGTCCGGGCATAGAACAACACATAGAACATGTAGAACAATGCGCGCGCGCCATGAATCCCCGACAGGTGCAGGCACAGAATATGAAATCTCGATGAAACTTGTCAGAAATTTGACTGCAGTCGCGCGCAGAGTCTCGCACACGCGCGACGCGCAAAGGCCGTATCACGCATGTAACCAGAAATTTGGCGAAGTCGTTTATCCTTGTGTAGAGGATCTGTGATTCTTTAAAAAACATACGACAATGAAGTAGGAAGTTTCATATTTTGACAGTTTCGGTTTGAATGTTTGCAAATGGTGTCCAATACCTTTGAATTATATTGTGCAACCATTCTACTTAAATGTAAGACCATTCTTAATTTATCTGTTCAATTTTTACATTTAAGTAAACATAGAGTCAAAGTATTCAATGGTACACCGGTTCACTTGCATGCATTTCTAAATTTAAAGTTTGGGAGATTTATATTAAGTCAAACTAAATCCTTATGATCCTTCCGGTTGAATTGATCACATGACGTCCACTGACAGTTTAATTGGTTGAAAACCCCCGAATCAGTTTTTCCACTAATGCATTGGAAGTACTAGCTCGAGGGGCTATTGTTGACGGCTCGTTCCCACCTGCTAAAACCATCTGCCAAAGATGCGTGGCAATATCGGGGAAGAAAGGAATGTTTTTATGGGCGGTAATCCATGCCTAAATCTGCTTCAGGCTTGAAAGGCTCTGGTGTATTGGAGTGAGAGGGTCGGCGAAGCGGAATCTGTGGTGAATCGGGCTGTTTGTTTATTGAAGCGGAGGTGCGTCTTAGCGAATCAATAGCATGTGAAACCAGAAATAGGAAAAAGGCAAGCAACTGGCAAAAAATGTTTATTTACTGTGCACTCTTTGGCACAATGTAACCAGAGCTGTGGTAAAGTGCTGTAAACGTTTTAGTGAAATTCCAGCGCTACGCAAGAAAATGTCATGTCCGCGACAGAGCCAATGAACCATGATTTCTAATTAATAATTCAGAGAAATGATCCAAAACTCATTCAACCAAAACCTTGACATACTGCCTACACATTTATAATTTAAAATGAAACAAGCGCAGCCAGACTATAATGCATATACTACATAGCATACGTGAAAAGGCACACCAATAATGTCAAATTAAAAGGTGTTTTTTTTTGTGCAACTCAATTTATAGGACATTTGAGTATTTTGTTTCAAGACAGGCCAAAATGAACGGATTTTCTAGGGCTGTCCTGAATATACCGAATATCCGAATATTCGATCATCAACAGAGTATTTGAATAGCTTTTTGCCGGTTTGAATATTCAACCCCCCCCCCAAAAAAATATGCATGTTATACAAATATTGAGTGGCTCAGCGTGGAATGGGAGGAATATTATCGCAAGGTAAAATCTGGACTTTTCCATTTCACGAGGCGAAGCCGAGTGAACTGGAAAAGTCCAGATTTTACCGAGCGATAATATTCCTCCCATTTCACAATTTAAAGCCACTCAATATTTGTTTTATATAACTGACATATAGATCCTTGTCATTTGATATATTTGAACTCTTTTTCAATACGAAACTGGAAGAAAATCTATTTCTCTAGTCCAAACCACCCCTTCACGAAAATGTTTGAACCCAACGCTGTACGTAGCGCTGGCTCTTTGGAACAATACGCGCTACGCGCAACGCTGAACGCGCACACCAGCATGCATTTGCACACAAATACCGCGTCATGATCCTAACTGTTGAATAGTATTTCCCATTCCCCATGGGCGGATAGTACTTTTTGAGCCGCGGCATGAATGGGAGCAATAACGAATGTCATGTGATGTGAGTTCCACCAATCAAATGACTAGGATCTGTATGTCAGTTATATAAACACGACTATGATATTGTTTTAATCGTTGCGGCACTTTAGTGTTAGATGCCACCGTTTGTCGAAAGGCTAAAGCTCTTGACAGTTATAAATAAATACTGCACAACATTTCAGTAGCCCATAACATAGATCACTGCACGAAAATTCACCTGGTGCACTTTGCGTGCAACATCTGATGAGTGCGGCACGCAGTTGCAGCTGGCGTATGTAAACGTGATCGGCAAGTTTCGAATATTCGGTCAAACGCAGTTTCAAATAATCGACTACTAAATTAGTCGAAAATGGAAAGCCCTAGGATTTTCAAAATATTACTTGTGTATAACTCAAACACTAGTGTCAAAAAAACATGTCCTACGTTTGATCCTAAATAATTCTCTTGTTTACTAATGGAATAAAACCAAACTTTCAGATCATGTAAACAAGGCATGACAAATTTTATGGAGCGAGTTTCATCAGCTTTGTGCGAGAGGGTGAGATTTAAACGCCATATGAAAAAAATACTCACTTTCAGAATGTCGATACAGCGCTTGAGATGGTGACAGAAGGCACCTGATGTCATTGCACAGCTCCTCGATCGTGTGTTGCACCCAACGATCGAGGAGGTGTGCAATGACATCAGGGGTGATCCTGCATTCCTTCAGAAGCTTTCGGCCACAGCTCGCGCCTTCCACCACCGCCTCCAGCACTGTGTCGATATTGGAGGACGCCAAGTCGAAAGTGGCAGATTCTGAAAGTGACTGTTTTTTTCGTATGGCGTTTAAATCTCACCCTCTCGCACAAAGCTGATGAAACTCGCTCCATAAAATTGTCATGCCTTGTTTACATGATCAAAAGTAGGGCATTTTTTTTTTGACATGTAGTACATAAACGTCTCATGAGTCTGAGCAATTAAGAAAACTACAAACTTGTCATTTGACAGAAATATGACATGTGCATACCTCTCTAAAGAAAGAAAAATGTTTAAACAATGAAAATTAGCTTTGCCAAAGGCAGATTATGAAAGAATGGAGGGCACATTTAACCAAATAAGAGCCAGCACTTATTTGGGAATCTCTTCAATGATCATTTATTTAGGACATATTTTAAAACCATTTCTTGCAGTAATTTAAAGGGTAGATTTTTTTTTAAGGTGGTGTGGGGGTTGGGAATTGGAGGGGGGGCGATATCTGGTATGGTTTAAAAATAATATTAATGTGGTGTTTACTTAGCTGCTTTATACCGAAGTCAAAACGTGCTTCACAATTATTACCCCTGTTCATCAGGCTGCGAGATCATTCTCTGCAGCAGCTCGAGATCAGCGCAATCTTGTCTCTACCCTCACAGGTACCCATTTTTGCTCCTTGGTGCAGAGAGGCAATTGTAGTAAAGTGTCTCGCCCAAGAACACAAGAACCACCCACATACGATCACACAGTCAGACACCGTAAGTAATGGACCGCAGCACACCACGTGGTTTCTACTTCAAGCGTTTGTCTATTTTTTTAAGTTCATTGAGAAGATATGCAGAGGGAAAGCGCTTACCTTCGCCGTCATGATTCTATTACAGGCCAGCTGAGTGAGTCGCTGGGTTGCTACGGGCAACCACTGGTTGTTAGGCAGGTGATAGAATGGCTTGGTCTCACACAGGACGCACTCAAAAGCCTGTTGCGGAAAACCAAATAAGGTAAAATCACTTTGGTTGTCGAGCGGTAAGACGTTTGCACTAGTAAGCAGGAGGTCACGGGTTCCAGTCCAACCTGAGTAAGCTTGTAGATATTTTTCTTGCAAGCCCTCGGACAACACTGAGTGTACATTATTAACAAAATGCCATTTGGTTAAGGGCAAGCGCAGTTCTGAATGTTGCAATCCACAATATGAGAAATCTGATCACTGTTTCTTTCCTTTGATTTTACCTGAAACGGTATTTCTAGTAGACTTCTGGGCATCTTTCGCAATTCCTGCTTATCAACTTCTCCTAGATTCCCGTAGTCCAAATAGAACACCTGAAGAATAAACGATAACAGTTTAAAATTATTTTTCAGTAGGTTCAGATGTTAAAAAATATTGTTACTCACTCACAACTCAGAGCTAACATGGTAATGGAGTATTTACATTTGTTTACATTTTATTATGAAACTGAACAAGTTTACAAAACTAAATTAAATATGGAAATCAAATCTGAAGTTGGTAATATTTTGAAAGAGGTTTCTTCACGACATTTTGAATCAAATTGACAAAGCTACATCCCCTTTTGGGGGGGGGATGGAATGTTCCATTTCATAAAGTGAGCTCTCACTATAAAATGGCAACGGGCAAAATTTCGGATAAAACCAAGACTGACTGACAAAAATAAAAAAAACTGCCTTACAATTTTAAGAGTCCAATAGTTTTACCAGACCAGTGTCAACATTAGAAGCAGTCAACATTAGAAGCAGCATGTGACTGGCTCTCGGCCAATCAAGAAAAAGAATCTGTGGGTAAGGCGTTACAAAACATCACTAGACCTTAACCAGTGGTCCATGGATTCCGCAATCCCTGTTACTGTGAACCTAACCTACCCTGACTCTGTTCCCGTTAGTCTGCACGGCCTCAATGCGTGATCTGTAATACTTCCTGTCATTCTCCTCATCAGTGAATGGGGCCAGGCAGTACACTCCTGCCTTAGGCTGCTCATCAAGCTAGGAAAGGAAATGTACCAAAATAATGTCAACCTATTAACACTTGTACTACATTGTATTACATTGTATCACATTGTATTATACTTCATTTATATATTCCCTGATTATAAATACATCAAATGTTTGGGCAGTTTCAGTCGGTACAGGAAGTGACAGGCAGGGTGGTTTAGGATGGTACAGGGATAACAGGCAAGATGGTTTGGGCCGTACGGGGAGTAACAGGCAGGGTGGTATGGGGTGGTACCAGGAATTACAGTTGGGGTGGTTTAGGGTGGTACAGAGACTAATGATTTTACAACACAGTGCAACAGGGTTAAACTCCAGTGCATAAACGGCCCATTCTGAGTCAATGTGAGCTAGTCCCATTGAACAATTCCACTGTTACACCCTGTTGCAGTTGGTGACCACAGACTCTGAGGCACTTTGGCCTTGAGATTTTTGACCTAATGGACCTAGCTACATTGAGCAGGCTTCTTATTTTGACAAGCATTGCAAGTTTTTGCCGTTGAACAGGCTTTCTAGATAAAATACACTGGAGGATTACTTGATGTTTTTATCTGCAGTACTATATTTTCTTTTGGTAAAATGGGCAGAGTGAATCTTTAGGTACGAAGGAATATCATTTTCTTCTTAAGCTTCTGAACACCAACTGAGCTATCTAGCCCAGTGTCGGCAGTTCCACCATTTGTCAACATCTTTATTCAAAGGGCGCTAGTCAGACCTATATATGCCATGTAGCCAGCGATCAAGCCCAAAGTCACAAAGCTAGCAACAAGGATGAATGATTTATTAACGCTCAAATCTACAAGACGCTCACCAGTACACTCCGCATGCTTGGGCCGTTGGTCTGTCTCATGATGTTATCTAGATGCTTGAAGGTTTCCTGATCGGCATAGTGGGCCCAGAAACGATTGCCGTCCACAACCTAGAAGAGGAAGAGTGAAATTCAGACCTCAGTCAGCACTGTCATTCACTGTATCATTAACTGTATCTTTGACTATTTCACGAAAGTTTAATAGTGCGTAAGCGCACAACAAAATTATGGTGTAATTTGCTCAATCATTTTAGGTGGCGTTAAGTTGTGGCATAGCAACTAAAAATTACCTATTTTACCAGCAAATCGTGATCGTCATGGAGCTTGTTATTGCACAACTTATCAATGTTGATACAAGACACTAAAAGCTTTGTGTTTGAAGTAAAATATTTGCTACTTTATTCGTGACAGAGTTCTTAGAGTTGCAGCACAATTCCGAAAAAAATATTTTCAAAATGGCGGGTGGATCTGATTCAACGATTGTTTCATGAACAAAATCATACACAGTCATTGTAAATGCTGTTATTATCCTCGTCCAAGACGTTTAGATTATTTAAAACGTAGCGCAGGTACGCCAAGTTTTGCGAAATCAATTGTAAGCTTATTGCGCAGCTGCACAGAAACTTTGTAAGCAAGGCATACGTTACGCACCGTTTCCTGAAAGCGGCTGCTGTAGTCTTTAGTCTATGAAATGATATACATTTTCTCCAGGTTTTTAGTTTGTTTTGGGGGTTTTAGGACATAAAACTGGCTCACAAGAGTGTACAATTATTTTGTTTTGCAACAGCCCAAAGACTCGGCAATGTGTTGCCATGAAAATTACAATGCATTTAATCTGGTAACCAGCAGGTCAAGGGAACACATTACCTCTGTGACATAGATATCAACCCAGTTCTTATTGGCCGGCGGCAAGGGAACCTGTCTGGGCGCACTGGTGTCCACCGAAGCAGACAATCTATTAACAAAATTAAAAATAAATACAATTAAGATGAAACGAAAAGCTTTCAAACCCTTGTAATTCCTCCAAAATCCTATGAGAGGTTTTGGAGGATTCTAAGGATTGAGGAAAGTAGACATAGACACTGAGGTATTGTTTAAGACTAGCACCCCCCTCCAACCTTGACTTAGGCTTCGTCTTCCACTCAGCCAAATATTGTCAAGATGACCTTAATCCTAACTGTCCCAACTCCTCCAAAATCCTCTTTGCATAATGGGGGATTTCAAAGGATTGAGGGCCTTTGAAAATTGAAGTGCTGGAGGAGTTTGCAGGATTGAGGACACAACAGGATTTTGCCTCTGGAGGATAATGGAGGATCCAGGTTAGTAGGCCTAACTGAGGCTGGATGATATTGGAGGACTAAGGCTCCAAACATATGAGTTTGGAGGATTCAGGCCGATACTTGCTTTATGCATGCAAGCTTGGGCAGGCATCCAACATATACCACTGTTTATTGAACAGCCTTTCTACTCCAATTATTAAGGGCCTTGGCACTGCCAATCTACAATACAGGATAACAATGGAGGATCTCAATAAGTTACACAGGCTAATGAACTCATGAGAGCATTGAAAATCTGATTATGTGATAACATGCCTGCAAACCCAGGGGAAGATTTCGAAGGATCCAGGCATAGGCATAGCTGCCAACATTTCAAAATCCCAATTAGTAATCAACCTGCGCGGTCATTTTCAACTTCTCGTTTTATCAAAAGCTTTACCAACATCGAGTACAGGTACATGGTTTACATGTACACATACATGTGCATACCCTTCTTGTTGTGAATAATAATGTACTGTAGGCCAAAAGATAATTAAAAAATTTTTATTTTTTTTTTTAAATTAATTTTGTTTTAATGTCTGTATTTGTTGTTGAAGTCAAATAAATAATAACAACAATAACATGTGCGCATATGTTTTTTGAGATGCATGCTATCTATGTGGACTTTCGAGTTCGTATCATGTTTTTACACACAATGATTTAGGGCCACCGTATAAAATAGAACTATCCCGCCAACATACCTTGCAAACGCATGCTGATTTATCTTTTCTGGACGTTGTGACAAACTCAAACTCTATTACCAATTATTCCAACCATACTCTTATTAAATTCCATGATTAAAATCTCGCACTGATGGGTCTCATCCCGGCAATAAGCGACTAAATGTGCTCACGATCGTCACTGAAAAGTACTCACATACAGTACACACACCCACACATCCACGAGATGCACACAAATGACACAACATTGAGAAATATTTTTAGTCTGGTCCTCAAGTACTCCACTGTGCACACTGCATTGATGTCTATCAGGTGCTTGACTGCATTCTTATTAGACTTGTCACCAGTCCATCCATTATCGCGACATTTCGCCAGAAGTTTTCGGTCAAAAACGATACTTTACAAGTTTTTTTTTTTCGTTGGGTAGAAAATGGGAAATTTGTAATGTTTTAGTGGCAAATCGTATTTTCGTAATTTAACAAACAATTCGTAATAATTACGAAAAAATCGTACTAGTTGGCAGCTATGCATAGGCCCCACTGAATTATTTTGAAGGATTCAGGTGCTTAGAGTTTTGAACTCTTTGCCATTGGAGGATAGTGGAGGATTCAGGCTGCTTCTGGGCAAGAGAGCTGAGGGAGTTATGGTTTAATAAAACCACTTTAGAAACCTCGCACAGAATTTTAATGTCATGAAATTTAGCCTGAAAGTGTTGTTCGGTCTTTGGGCACAAAATCGATTGGAGGATTTCCTTATGTGCCACACTTAAACAAATCTTAGAAATTTCGAAGTGAATATGTAAGAATTTCTCTAACGTTGACAAATTATGCTAAACAATTCTCACCTCCACTCGTGTATCCAATACTTGTATTCTTAGTTTTTGGGCATGGTTTAAAAAGGTTCACTGCGTACTTCAAAATAAAATGAAAAAATGCATTGGGAAAAAACACATTCTCTCGTAACTTTGTAAGGGGTCAGTAAGCTAAAGATTCGTAAACACGGATATTTATTTATGACATTTGGGGTAAAACCAACGCTCTGGTGGGGCAGTAGAGGTAAGTAATCAAAGTGTGCCACACAGTTGGGTATTTGTCGAGAGGTTTGCTAGGGGAGGGGAGGGGAAGGCTTAGTCCATTCACCTGTTGGTTCTGAGCTGTCTGGATGACTGCGAGGCGTTGTCCTTGGCATCCTCGACAACTTTGACATCAGCCTCGTCAATCTCGTACATCTGGATGGCCAGAGGGATGCGTAGCAATCTAACCAAATACGAAGATGGAAGTTTTCATGACGTCATAATTATTGTGTTTTGAGCAGCCGTGGAATGAGTAATAAAAAGTAACATACACACATTCAGTACGGGTCTGTAAAGTGCATCGGTCAAGGCCATAGATATGAATCTACTTGTTTGCTGTACATGAGGAAACTAACCAATACAGGGTGGTTCAAAAATTGTTTTTACACTTTTACAGAGGCAGATTTTCCGAAAATTTAAGAAACACATTAAAATTGTTTTAAAATATTCCTAAAAAAAATAAAAATTATTTAATATAAACCGGTTTCAGATTTTTTGTATTGTATCTAGTTTTTACTTCTGCTTAAAACCACTCATACTCATAGACCTTAGTACAGTTTCAGTGAGTATAGCCCAAAAATACTTCCAGAAATGTGGGGAATGTAGTCTCTTGCGCTAGCTGAGTGCATTGTATACATAAAACCATTAGGTTTTAAAATTACTTTGTCAGAAATGTACACATAAGGAATTGATTTGACAGCGGTGTGTTTGCATACCTCATTTTCACCGCCATGTAGACTGCAGTCAGGATGGAACTGGATTCTGAAGTGGCCACGGTGTGAGGGCGCTCAAACTCTATAAAGGCCCTATAAATAAGAAATAGTGTTTCAAGAGGTTATATGTAAATGTATTGTAACGCAAATTAATAGGTATGCAGCAAAGATATGAAGCGATGTCACCTGATTGCGATAGCATAGTAACGTAGCAAGCCCCAAAGTGGGCGTAGTTAAGTTGTATCTGTTGTGCATACTGCAGTCTGCAATTTTGCAGAGATGCTAACAGAAAGTTAGACAGTTACTTTGGCAGACGGCACTAGCAACTGCTTAGCGAGGCACGTGCTTAGTGAGAATGTGGGTTGCGCTGCACAGTGTAATTACCTCAGGGTTGCAGACTCATTTACTGAGCCGCAACGCGGCATTGGAGACGTGCATGTAGCGTAAGAAGACCGCCACGCAAACATCTGGAATTTAGTATATCTCTTATTAGAACTTTTTACCTTTTCTTGAATAAAAGTTCTGAACTTAATTCCTTTTGTCGCTGTCCTCCCTATATTGTCCTATGTCAACCCCACTATAGGTATTCAGTCGCTGGGGTGTAGGTAGAGAAAAACATTGTAATGTGTGTGTTCGAGAACAATTTTTTTAAATGGATATTTTTTTCAGACTTGTGTTTTCCCATTAAATGTTCACAGTAGGAATAGAATGTGTTACAAATAGGAATGGCCGTAATTCCCAATGGGATATCCCGAGCATAATGATTTCCAGTGTTAAAGTCACGTCATTTTCCGTATTAGTTACTGAAACAAAATTTGGTATAAAAGGAAATAAGCCAAAGAAGCTACACAATGCAGGCCAACTACTTTATAATTGGTAGAATATCAGAGAATTTACATGAAAAGGATGTTGGAAATGTTTTTAATAGTATTTAAAAGGTTTTAATAGTTTTAAAAGTATTTAATAGCATTGACCAACCTTGATTCCTCAAAGTAGAGATGCTTCCCTTTGCCGCACTGCTCGAAGAGGTTAGCGATGGCTGCCTTGTACAGGTAGGCATGGGGTGGCAGATTACTGACCTGTGATATGAACAGAAAACATGACTCGACTTCAGAAAGACAAACTTTGTGTAATATATTGTGTGCTTGGATACTGTAATTTCGAGAACAGCCGCGCGTCCAGTCTGTAAAAACGCATTTTCAATGGTAAACCTCATATACAATGCGCGCGTAGAGCTTGCACGCGCATTCGCGACTGAGAACTGCATGCAATGCGCAACCATTAACTGCTCAGTCTCACGTGTCTCATGTCCGGCAGGAAAGCCTGCAGTTATCAGGGGTTATAATAATAATAATAACGGAGTCTTATATAGTGCACGTATCTATCTATCGCGCATTCGCGACTGAGAACTGCATGCAATGTGCAACCATTAACTGCTCAGTCTCACGTGTCTCGTGTCTGGCAGGAAAGCCTGCAGTTATCAGGGGTTATAATAATAATAATAACGGAGTCTTATATAGCGCACGTATCTACCAACAATTAGGTACTCAAGGCGCTGGAAATTATGTCAATTATTAAAGAAAGGTAAATAAAGTTTACGAGAAATATGAGACCCATTATGTAGCACCTTATAATGGTTTACAAGGTGCTGCGGCGCACATTGCAGCCACTGCCAGAAACACCGGGGCAAACCCCTTCTCTTAGCGATAAGTGTTACTGGGTTCTTTAACGTGCATTACACAATACACGGGACCTACGGCTTTACGTCCCATCCGAAGGACGAAGCAATAATGGTAAAGTGCCTTGCTCAAGAGCACAAGCACCATGTTCCCACGGTCAGGATTCGAACCCATGCACCACGGCACACGAGTCGAACACCGTAACCATTGGACCACAGCGCCCCGGTTATACAGCACTGATTACATTGATTTCTTGCATAGAAAGTTACATCCATTTATTGTTTTGATTTATTGGCACGATGTTACAAAATAATTGTTGACTGCTGTGATGTGGGATATGCCGTTTTTAACCCCTCGTGTGCATTCGCCTTGGGTATTATAACACCTCACCCACAGATTCTGTATCTTGATTGGCCGAGAGCGAGATCAATACTCTATTCATGAATATTCGCACGTACGCTTAGTCATTAACAAAACTAGCTGCTGACGTGATGGTGAAAGGCCCAGTAAGAAGTCGGCTCTCACTCATGAATATGTACGAGGTACAGCAAAAAAAACGAAAAAAAAACCAGGCCGCGTTTATCTCCCGTTTCAGCAGCATGAAATGACTAAGTATTTCTACTCCCCCTGGATGGGATGCTAGTCCATCACAGGTTACTCCCCAGCTAATGCCGGCACCCATGTATACTCCAAGGTGGAGAGGCAAGTGGGGTGAAGTGGCTTGCCCAAGGAAAACAGCTGGATCTGAGCCCCTGACCCTCTGATCATGAGTCACGAACCGTAATCAATAGGCCACACTCCCCTATGAGGTATAGTAATAATGTATTACAGTTTTACTGCTGAGGCTGTAGTTAGGCAAGAAGTATGCTTCACCAACCACCCACACCCTCCCTAGTGGGTGTCCCAGGATACTCACCATGACAGTGGTGCAAGGGTCTTTGCCAGATAGCTGCTTCAGAGCGTGGACCTCATCCGGCTGTTCACAGCTGAAGTAGTTGGGGTAGAACGCTCCAGCCAGGACAATCTGGAACGACAAAACAATTATTTTTTTCAAGAAACAAAGGTTTGAAAAACACTTCTCTGCAAAGTAGTTAGTCTTGGGCAAAAACTAAATAGATACTTGCTAAGCATAAACAATATTTGCTTACCAAAAGCAGGTTACCAGCCAAAATGCTATGCAATGTTTATTGCATGTGACCAGTTCCCAGCATATTTTTGCTTAGCACTGAAATCTGCTAAGCAGTAATTTCCGCTTCGCAGGTCTGTAAAATTGGCCTTCATAAGAACAAAAATATTCAGTTTTTTTTGAGTGATTTGGGGAATTACCTTGAGGATCAGCAGATCATCGGTGTGGTCACTCTGGTTCAACTTCTTGTGATTTCCCCTCGGCAGCTGGATGTTGTACTTGGAGAGTCGGTCGCTAAGCTCCTTCACCACTTCAGCAACCTGGGTCAAAGTTTACAAAACTCACTTGCATTCAAGATTGCATTCCCCTTGCTAATTTTTTGAGTTTCATCCAAACAAGCAATACAAAAAGTTAGTGGCTTTTGAATGAAAATTGACCCCCCCCCCCAAAAGAAAGTGCCCACGTTGAATTATTGAATTATCCCTTTACAAAATTTGAGTAACTTCCTGACCATAAATCTGTTTTCGCGGGGTAGGCTGCTTTCCCTCCCCACAATCATTGTTCTAAGTGACAATTTCACCAGACCTACATTTATACATATTCAATATTTTGATGCGAGATGTACATTGCCCATAGTGTGCCTGATGAACAACGCAAAATGGTTATTAATGGGCGACTTTTTCTGAGCCTCATACATATCCCGCAGGGTTCACCCTCAACTTTTTGTCACTAGCCAGCCGGACTAGTGAAACAGACTCTCATCTAGTCCATGGGCATATTCACTAGTCTGCAATAGAATTTTACATTTTTGCACCAGAATATCATAAACAACAATGTTATAATTTTGACTAGCTAGGCCGACTACTTAGGGAATAGTTTGACTAGACCGCCGCTGTTTGTACTCCTATTTGGCGAGCGGACTACCGCTATGGTCGAACCCTGGTATCTCGTACGCGTACCATTTCTCATGGTCCTAAATAACCTGGAGGTTTTGTTAGGGTTGCCTTGCTGTGGTCAACTTGCTGCTATAATATCTAAACAAGTCAGGTGTGTTTACAAACACAAATGCCCCGCAACCGTGACTGTTCCCACGACATAACACCACTCTTTTAACATCATTTTATGTACCTTGGTCACATGGAACGTTCATTGACAGCATTAGTGTCTTCTGTAGGTTTTATATGAATTAATCCCTAATTCCTTTGCTCTCAGAATAAATACAAGATTTCTATTGTTTAAGCCACTGTGACCTTGACCCTTGACCTTTCGACCCCCAATGCAATAGGCCTATTTGGATTACCAAGAATGATCCACAAACCAAATTTGAAGTTCACATGTTAAGTATTTCTCACGTTATCGCGCTGACAAAATTTCTATTGTTTCAGCCACTGTGACCTTGACCCTTGACCTTTCGGCCCCAAATGCAATAGGCCTATTTGGATTACCAAGAACAATACACAAACCAAATTTGAAGTTCATATGTAAAGTATTTCTCAAGTTATAGCGCTGACAAAATTTCTATTGTTTCAGCCACTGTGACCTTGACCCTTGACCTTTCGGCCCCAAATGCAATAGGCTTCTTAGGATTACCAAGAACAATACACAAACCAAATGTGAATTTCATATGTAAAGTATTTCTCAAGTTATCGCGCTGACAAAATTTCTTTTGTTTTAGTCACTGTGACCTTGACCCTTGACCTTTCGGCCCCAAATGCAAAAGGGTTCTTAGGATTACCAAGAACAATACACAAACCAAATTTGAAGTTCATATGTTAAGTATTTCTCAAGTTATCGCGCTGACAAGATTTGTCCGGACACACACACGCACGCACGCACGCACGCACGCACGCACGCACCCACCCACTAACACACCCACCCACGGAAGGACAAGGCGGAAACAGTATGCCCCTTCGGCTTCGCCGCGGGGCATAAAAAGTGACCTTCGATTAGCTGACTATAGAAGTCCGTACTATGCATGCCACAATGTGGTAAACGTAGCGAGAAGTCACTACGTAAAAAAGATCCAATCAATGATCAAATCTCACCTCTCTGATTCGATTGATTTGAATCATGTGCTTTTCTCCCCACTTCCTTTCATTCTGTAAAAAAAAAAAAGAAAAAAGAATTGTTATTGAGGAACGCATGGAATTATCAGCACTTTTTGAGATACTGACAAGACAATGGGGAACTTCTAAAGATGCATGTTGAATGACATACACTTCCTTACTCCAGCGCAGCTTTTAAAAAAAAATTACAGTTCACTAAAATTAACATCGTCCAGCAATCAAGTAGATTTTTTTTTATATCACACACAAAAATGAAGACAAATTAACCAATAAGTCGCTGTACCACCCCAAACCATCCTGGCTGTTACTTCCCTTCAACAAGCCAAGCAGGGTACGGTTTCAAAACTTCATCAAAGAGTGGATACAAAAGCTGTGCAATTTCAAATAATTTTGCATTAATTAGATCGTTGGACTTGATTGAATATTTGCATATTCTCAGTGCACCTCAACTGGCTGCCAATCGGGATTTGCCTGCACCTGCACTTCAGTAAATTGACAAAGAACTTATTAGAATAATATGAAGAACATCATGTATGTATTTCTTCGAGATAGCGAAACAGCTGTTTGACAGATCTGAAAAAAGAAATCCAAGTTTACATTTTTCAATGAAGCTCTCAAATTATGAGGGTAAAGAAGAATTTTGACAAAAGTGTGGATTTTGCCAAACAATAAAACCATCGCCATTTCTTAATTTAGGCTTTATTTTCAGCGCCGTTTTCACAATATACCATAAAGATGCTGTACATTAGGAATGTCTTGAAACAATATTAACATGCCTCCCAAATTCCAAGAAATCTGCATCTGAAAAAGTGTAAAAAATATAATAAAAAACTTGGACCACCCTATATAGCATCAATCCTGCAAAATCTTCCATTTTGCAAAGAGGATTTCAGAGGATTTCAACAGGTTAAAGTTAGAATGAGACTCACCATTCCAGCTCTGAGGAAACCTTTGGTTTGTCTGAGGTGGTCCCATTTGTTGTATGCATTCAGGATAGCAAGGCAATCGCTGAATGAGTTGGCTGTCCAGTCCAACTTAGCACTGAAATAAACACAGGAAAAACAGTTGTACTGCTGTGAACCATCGTTATAAAAGGTTTAAGTTGTGTAATATACAAATACCTTGCCTGGTGCTTGTTTTCCTGTAACATATGATCTGTCCAGTTTCAAGAGGAATGTTAATTGCTTCATTTTCCTGAGCACCTACTCTTCCTTTCATTTCTCTTGTAGCAGAGTACCTTGAGTGGCTTTCAGCTTTGTTCAGGGTGAATACACATTAAAATAAAATGACGCAGTAGTCAAATCAGCCAAAACCTTCAGACCCCTGATGACGAACAGAGCATACTGTTCGAAACGTCGAGTTAATCCAACAGATTCTCTTCGGAACCACACATACTCACACAAGAGATATTTCCACATGGTGTTACCGCAAACCTCTCACTTATTGATCTTTCCACCATGCAAACCTTCAAGTCTCATTTAACCTTCAGACAATGTTGTATTTGTTTTACTACAGCTCATTTATACTTAGCTCCATTTTCAAAATTTGACAGAAATTCAGCGCATATAATTAGTTTGTCATGAAGGTTTAAGATGATACCATCACTATTGAGCAAAACTGGCAATAATTTTGCATAAAGTTCTATTCCCCATTCTATTTTCAACTTTCATCTCAAAAACAAAATTCCTTTTCCAAATTGCAATTTTTCTAGCACAACAAAAGTTAATCACTTTTGAATGCAACATCGACCCCCCCAAAAATTGCTCCACGTTTAGTTACTGAAATATTACAATTTCGACTTATTGGCTGCCAGACAATAAATCTGTTTTCGAGGGGTAGGCTGGTTCCCACCTCACAATCAGTATCAATAATGTACAGACCCGAAGCCAGTCTGCTCACAAAGTGGATATGTTTGTATACAAAACAAAAACTTATCCAGAGGGTTGCAGATGACCAAAAAAAGGAAAAGGTGTTTTTCAGATTTGGAAAAAAAACATACAAATTGAAAATTCACAGAAAAAAAATAATATTTGTTGCCAGAGATATCAGATTTTATATGTGGACAGTTTATGAAGAATACCTCACCCATATGCCTTGAGTGGGTCCTTGTAAGGTCGGGCAAAGAAGCTCTTCAACGAAAGACCAGCACCTGCAAACAATATTCAAACACAAGTATGAGTTCAGTTTGACAATCAGAAAAAGGTGCAGGGAAAATCTGGCCCGGTCCTTGATATGTATTAAAGCCAAGACTTTCAGTGCTAAGCGATTGTGAGACTTTTTTGTTCAATTGTCATGTAAATTACAAATATATCAATTGGTCATTCAAGTTGGAAACAGTAAAGAAGCTTTAAAAAAATAATGATTGTTTTTTCTTCTGATTTGTTCAATTGTGTTATTTTGTGCTGAAGAATGTGCTGAAAATAATTAGTTACAATGTTACCAGCATGCAAAAGAGAAGACACAAAAAATGAGAAAATTAAAAAATGGTTACAAAACTTTAAAGTGTGTTTTTAGTGGAATAGATGAGAAGTAAAAAAAACTGACAAAACCAACTGATCAAAAAGAAAAGTCGCATGCCTGTGTTATTTATAATGATAAAAATCTACAAGGCGAGTAAAAAACAAAGGAACACCCAAATGTCATGACCATTTTTTTTAATGAAGTTCTGCATGTAGCACTTTCACACTCTAGGATATGAACGCCCAATTAATAAGCTTTCTTTCAGTACAAGAATCATTCAAATCACTGATGTATTTTTCAAGTTACAGAATTTTAAAAATCAAATATCCTTTTAAACTTTTGTCCACAAATCACAAAAATAGGTAAGTGTTCCTTCATCAAAACGAAATAATTCTCATACATCCCTGCGTGAATTCTTTCAGACTGTTTCAGACTAATAAAACCAAACCAAAATGTCTTCAGAGCAACTCCAGTCGACCAAAATGGAATTTAGTTTCAGACAGACCAACTTAAACTACTAAATTTTCATTGATTGGGCTCTGGAGTTGTTTTGAAACAAGTGATTTTTTGCACTTACTGGTTCCTGACTTTTTTAATGTTGGACTTGATTCTAAGGAATGCCAATCTTAAACAGACGCAATCGACCAACTTACCAATGATGAGGCACTCCTTGAGGCAATCAAAGACGTGGCCTAGTAACAAGAGTTTTCCAATGCGGATATCCACAGGAAGAGAGGAGAGCACCCGACCAACAAACGTCAGATCTCCGTCGCTGTCACTGTGGGTGATTACGCCACCAGTTTTCGTTGACAAAGCACCAACCTTGAAGATTATGGCATAAAATAGGGTTTCTAAATTTCTTTAAATTTTTTTATTAAAGTGAAGAATCATGAAAAATAGACAACATCACCTCTGACCAGCAGGTAAATAATGTCGGTGGTCCTCCCTTCTCTAGGAATAGCTAGTTGTCAAAACAGGGTGTAAACATTTTTAGTAAGATGAAAAATCTCTACATTGGTGTATTTGGGGACTCGGAGGAGTGAAACCAAATGGGCATTTTACAGCTATATTGACTTGCTTCAAAGAAGAGTGTCATCTATTATCTGATCATGTCTGATGTCATCTGGTTTGAACAACACCTCCAAAAGACCTTTATCATGCTGCCACCATTTCAGTCATGTTCCCTGTATCCAATAACAGCACTGAATGATGATTTTTTTGTGCGAAAAGGAACCAGACTTTTTTTCCTTCCAGTCTCGCTTTGGTTATGTTTATTTGAATGGGAAAAATCAAGATGGCCGTAACATGATAATGGTCTATAGTCAGATGGTATCCAACCCCCGATTGATTTGTCTATGACCGGCTGACTGGAAAATCATACGAAGCTACCTTCCATGACAGACAGTCGGCTTGACCGCCCCCACCCCAGCAAAATCATGCATACACCACTGTAAACGAACAAGTAACAAACAATTGTAATAGAGGGACTGAAAACAAGTCTACCTGCATCCCCCTATAGTGTATGGATTATACAATCGATGAAGACTTTGCGTAAACCAGCAAAATGCGAATTTCCTTTGCACGGAATAATTAGAACAATAATGGGTATTTGGTATTTATACAGCGCTTTTAACCAGTTCGCGCTGGATTACGTGTAAACACGCAAAGGTTTTGCGGTATTCGGAACGGATGACAGATAAACACGTAGGGAGCAAGGCCGGAAATATGTCAGCAACCCGCTCGCAGCATGCTGCCCGAGGGTGACGGTTTCAGCCCGCCTGGCATTGAGGTCGAGTGAAAAGTAATCCCGTACCTTGTTCCGTTCTTGTCAAAATATTCCCGGCTTGCAGCGGTTAACAAAGATCAAAGCGCTACACGTTATTATTACCCCTGTTCATTGGACCCATAGAACATTCCCTCTACCATCTCAGCTCCGTAAATGATACGGAACAGCTTCGTTTGTCCCTACCTCCTTGAGCAGTAGCACCGTCCTTGTGATGTTATCCAGGTTGGGTGGTTCCAGAGCTAGAGCCAAGATGGCTTTAGGTTCACCGAGGTCCAGTTGTTTCACTTGCAGGATTAGCTGCTCCAATGGACAACGCTGAAGAAAAAATATTAGAGCCAAAACTACATAGCTTAATTTCATGTTCTCTCTGTCTTGTAAGAATAGACAAATTGGGAAAGTGGTTACTGATTTGAAAGTGGTTACTGATTTGAAAGTGGTTACTGATTTGGCAACGGAAACAAGACTGCAGTTCGACTGTGAGTGCATTAAAGGCAATTCTCTTTCAGTTTGTTGTTTATTTTAATTTTTTTTAACTGCAGAGTATCTGTCGTATCTTACTAGCTATCTCAGTTTTGAACTTACACAAAGAAATTTACTGGAGCAGGTTTGAACCTGCAAAACTCTGGATTACCATACCAGTGCTCTACCATATGAATAGTCAGGCACCCTCAAGCGTTTCAGTCTCATCGATTTGACATGAAAAATATCACTAAACAACTAAACCTTTCTGAAAAATTGAATTTTTTTAAAAAGGGAATCAACCTCCTACCCTCATTTCTGGGATTCCATAATCTTGGATGCAGTCCTCGTAGAACTCCCTGGGGACGAGTCTGTAGACCTTGCCTGACGACACACGCCCGGCTCGCCCTGCAAAATACAAGGCAGCATGTTTCATCACCATGTATCAAACGGGAAACACTAACGTCACAACAGACTTGAATTGGACAACTTTTTCAGCCTTTCTGCCAGCATTATTCCTAAATCCTCCAAAAGCCACCAGCGTGCAGGAACCCAGTTTTAAACTTTGTAGGGGCATCGAGGCCCATGTTCAGTTAAAGTAGTTCTACTTCATGCATCCTTCAAAACCCTCCAAAGCCACCTGGTGGATTTTGGAGGATCAAGAAGATTTAAGGTTAAATTGGAACCAGCGTTATACGATTCAAAACCCCATTCATTACAGCAGTACAATTTGAATTTCACAGAAATACTGCACAGAATCCTTTTAATGAATTTCAGTGTTATCACATTTAAACACCGCCTGTGGTATGAACAGTCACAGACAGTCAAAAATCAATCCTGTTCCCCTGCATTGTTTTATACACAGGCTAGTCACCAACAGTCAGATCATATTTCAAGCAAGCACTGTGACTAGTCAAAATTCCATCAACAGACAAAAGCAGGTCACTGGCATGTACAGCTGGTTTATCAATCACCAGCAGTCAAAGCATAGCTGTATCACGTTACAGAAACGGTCACAGCCAAGCCAATCCTGCTTTATGTAGGACCGAGGCACTCAAATGTAAAAGACAGTCACTTGATTAATAATTAACTGCTGGGATGGTTTGGTTGAATTCGCCAGCCAGAAAGGGAGGGTTAACCCATAAGCACCTGTAATACATTGTATTACATTGTGCTTATTCACTGAAGAATCCATTAAACCATATGAGTGCTTGGGTGATTTCGGGGGCTACACTGGGTAATAGGCAGGGCAGTTTCGGCGCTTCAGTGACTAAATGGTTAATAAGCAACTTTGATCAGATCTGGGCCCAATTTCATAGCACTGCTTAACAGTAAGCAGAAAAGTTGTGCTTACTTTAGCAGAAAATCATGCTGCTGCTTAAGCACTATTTCATGTTAACGGTTGCGCGCACATGGAGATTTCTATTGTTATGTCACTGATTTAAGCAAAGATTTTTTCTGGGGTTAAGCGTGCTTTTGCTGTGCTTACTGCTTAACGGTCCCTATGAAATAGATAGAGGCTTGGTGAGCACAAAGTCTGTTAAGCAGCGCTATGAAATTGGGCCCTGTTCAATTGAAGATCACCATTTGGAATCTTACCCTTTCTTTGGATGGCGTTTGCTTTGGACGCCCACTGCAGTTTGAGGCTCTGATAGTTTGTCTCCGGATCACACACCATACACTTAGTCAACATGAAGTCAATTACTGTTCAAGAACAAATAAAAGCAAAGAAAACAAACTAAGTGGTTAATATACCACAACAGTAAAAGGCACATTGTCTTTGCAATGAAATAATACCTCTTAACACAGCGCAATAGTTACGTTTTGGAAAAAAAACCCAGCTTTTCCAAAATGAACAATTGTAAAACTAAGAGGGCCTGATGAGTGGATCCCAGCAGCATCGCTTTCAAAGGCAAAAGAAAATTGAAAATCTGAACAATTACATGAGGCTGAGGTCGGACAGAGCACACTGTCCAAAAGTTGAGTTATACACTCAACCAACTGGTTCTTTTCAGAACCACACTTCTTCCAAGAAGAGATTTCTTTGCACATGGTGTTACCCGAAAATTTTCTCTATTTTAGCTCATCGGCCATGCAAAGCTTCAAGTCATATATATTGACAGTGATTGCTGCAAGATTTTACAGGATTGAGGCAGTGGTCACCCCTCCAAGGACCACATTCAAGAAACAACGGATGATTTTGGAGGATTGAGGCTGTATGCAATTTTCACATGGAGGTACATGTAGTTGGAGGACTTTGCAGGATTGAGGTTGCATCCTAGCAAAAATGTCTGGGGATTTAGGGTTAATACTTGATTCAGTGGTGTATCAAGATTGATTGCCTTTTAACCAGTTCAAGCAGGGAATATTTTGACAAGAACGGAATGAGGTGCGGGATTACTTTTCAATGCCAGGCAGGTTGAAGCCATCTCCCTCGGACAACACACTCATATTTCCGGCCTCACTCCCTGCGTGTTTATCTCACATCCGTTCCGTATACCGCAAAACCTTTGTGTGTATACACGTCATCCGGCGCAAACTGGTTAAGGGCACCTTCTGCTTCGAATGTACGTAAATATAAACCTTGTATGATGATGCCACTCTTTAGTGCGTATGATGAAGTAGTTGTTGCTACAAAGCTTTCATTTTTAATTTAGTCATTTAAAGTGCTACCTTACTTTTCCATTTTCTCTCGGTCACTTCTTTTTTGACTCACACTGTACAGTCCTAATGAAGCGACAAGTATGTTGGTATCTTAAAAGATATGTCAGTGAAGAAATACCAAGCAGAGATTGAAATCCTACCGTATTTGATGTCAGGCACTGTGATGGAACTCTCAGCGATGTTAGTCGCTAGGATAATCTTTCTGAATCCATCTTGGGCCCTGGTAAACGCTCTGGCTTGCTCTTGGCCCGTGATGGTGGAGTGCAGCGGTAAGACCCACAGCCTAGGAGAAGTTCAATCAAGAACCATAGGTCAACTAGTGGTTTGATTCATGATGTAACTAACCCCTGCGCACTAGGTCCAATTGTGTGATGTATGACACGAGATCAGCCATGAGATCTTGACGTTGGGCTTAAATTAATTGCAAATTCTTTATCAAATGGCCTAATGGTCACTACCTGTGCCATGTATGGTTGTCATAATCATGCAGACCCAACACTGGGTGTTGGCTCGGCATTTTTCTCACAGTTTTTGCCATATCCACCACAGCTTTAAAGGCTTGCCACTCCATACAATCTGTACGTACTTCAATCGCGACGCTGACTTTCTGGTACAGGGATGTTTCTGTCCACGGGTCACAAAAAAAAGGTGTGCGTTCTTTCAGCAAAACGAAAACAATCCACACACATCCCTATGTGATTTGTTTTCGTTTTGCTGAAAGAACGCAATACCTTCGTGTGATCCGTGGACAGAACTTTAAGACAGTGATTGTGTTTAAAATTCCGTAACTTGAAAAGTATATAAGTGATTTGAATGATTCTTGTACTAAAAGGAACCGTATGAATTGGGCTTTCATATCCTAGATTTTGAAAGGGAAGTCCGAGTGAAGTTAGTCGGAAAGATGGTTTATTAAAGTTCTTGCTCAAATCTGATGTTGAATACAAGTAGAGAACCAAATTTGGGCAAGTTTCTGAAGCTCTTTCAGAGTTCTCTACAAGGTAAAAATTTAGCAGGGTGGCTAAGAAGGTAATAAGTTAATGTGATTGTGGGATGGCACTATGGGGCATCGTACCTGTGGGTGGAGTGGACACTGATTAGCATCTCATCCAGACGATTTATCTCAGCCAATCCTAAACAAAAATCAAACGTAACAATGGATAATTCAATGGAAGGTCCTTAGTAAAGGAAAACAAAGTTTTGATTGTCAGAGTTTGAGATAAAAAGTTGCCTAAGCCTACAAGTATTTTTTTTTTTAGAATTTAATCATAAACTTCTTCATACAGATTTGATTCGTCACACTGAAGATTTATGTTTGCTTCAATTGGTAAATCGGCCTCTCCACAATTCTGTCCATTTTTCGTAAAGATTTTGTACAAAATCATGCGATGGCAAGGGTCGAGATTATCAGCATCACAAAAAATGCTGTAAAGATTTTGTACAAAATAATGCAGATTGTTTTGTGCTCTTGGTAGAGACCAGTGTCGCAACACAAAGTGTGTCGGAATTTGCTCTTCCAAAAACCCTAGAACTGTCATGGAGAAACCAACACGGCTTACCTGGTAGGAATACCAAGACAGTACCCCTGTGTTGAGCTCGCCCACTCTTCTCATGGTCACTGGTGTAAAAAACAAAACAAGTGATTCAAACATTTGTTCAGTTTCTGGTGTGAGAGCAAAACCCCACGTAAGTTTTCTGAGCACAGCCGACAGAATCTCCTTGTCGACTTAAAACTTGGGAGTATAAAACTTGGGATACAGAGATGGAAGGTTGAAGGACCACCGCGCCAACCCGACTTTTCTCCCTTTGGAGACATTCCCTGTGGAGCGAGGTACCTACGATGTGAGTAGCACCCGTTACAGACTTGTGTTCCACAATCACGCCAATTCACATTATTCTGAAAATTTGAATTAACGGTGGAGTTTATCATTTGTGCATTTTTTTGTTTGAAGCGACAAAAGTGCTCACAATCTAAAGAAGGGTGCTTAATAACTAACCTGATGAAGTTTTAGCTCAGTGAATGCTGTATTTTTGAGAAAAGAATATTGTAGGATCTCGATTTCAATTCAAAAGTTGCCGAAGTCATGTTTTGAATTGCGCCCAAATCAGTGTCCGGGACACGCTCTCATACAGCCGATTGCAGCTGTGCGATGTTACTCACCGAACTGACGAATAATAGGAACGATCGCAGAGTCTAGTCAATGGAAATACATAAAGTTTGTGTGTCTGAAAGCAAAATCTGATTGGGTCAACCGGAGTATTAAAATTCCTTATGCTATTTGGTTGAGCCGACTCTGAAACGCTATTTCTGACATGTTGAGGTTCTTACCCTTGCTCGGCTACTTCCAACTCATCAAAGTGAAGGATCAAGGCTCTAGCAAGGTCATAGGCTTCATTGGTTATCTTTGGATCCCCATTGTCACTTTCAATGTACTGCAAAATAACAAATCGCAAGGTTTGGCACCAGTAGTAAATTGGTAGTGCTCCAAATGTTTTGTATAACTTAGTTTATTTGAGCAAAACTTGATAGGAATAAAAAATATAGAAACTAAAACAACCCAAAATAGACCTACAGAGAGCTTTACAATGTAAATAAATTGTTGGAAGTGAAAATGTATATACAAATTAGATTTAAGGTATTGTAAATATTACAAAAGACACTCTTTGTGGATATTGATTAGAGGAAAAGTTTGAAAGGTCAAATGGTTAAAAACAGAAACCCTATTGAACACTCCTTTTGTCCTGAAATCCTGTTATGTTGTTAGCTTAATTTTTCAAGAAATGAAATTGACGACAAAAAGGGAGGTGGAACAGCCAGGCATGCGAATACCTCCGCAAATATACCCCCCCTCCCCAAATATACATCCCCCCCCTTCTCTCTTCGGTTGTAAGATGGCAAAATACCTGACTCTCTTAGCATTAACCAGTTGGCGTCGGATGACGTGTTAACATGATCTGGCTGTTTCTATACACAGGCACGGTTGACGGGTTAAAACGTCAAGCGTGCCACGACTCGCCTACGAATGACGTCTAAACGCCCATTTGTTTTGTACACACACACAGTCCGAGAAGTCTGTTGAGGCAAACTGTGTGTTGTACTTGAAACTTGGCCGCTGTGCACGGCCTGTTGTGGTACAATTTACGCTCCGTGGGCACACCCTGGAGTGTTGACACATACGAGGTTGAAATGACTCTTGCGAATCAGTGTTTGTGGTGTTTGGCTGTATATCAAAAGTTGGCTGCTATATCTTGCCTTTTTCGAAAATCAAAATTTTTCGGCAAAAACAATCTCGGCGTGAACTGGTTAAACGGAATAAAAAGAACTCCACTTAGTCTTACCGGTCCAAGGTGTGCAATTTCCTCAACGTAATGCTCCTGCACGTCATAAACTATGCCCTCAATGTTCACGACTGGTGCGTCTTCCAGCTTCCCCGCGATGGGCATGGCAAAGTAATGCGCAAACATCGAGGTGTCAAAGGTCGCCGACATAAGAACAATCTGTGACAAGCAAATGGTGATGAAATTTATTATTGCAATTTTTATCAACAATCGGAGACCACTTTTTCATCTTCTAGGGTGAAACTTTAATAGTGCATTATATCAAGCATTGAGTATAATATGTGATACAAGTTCTTTGACAACACGAAAGTCAATTTTACCGTAAAGCTGGTGGAATAGTATACAAATTAGGTTGATATTGACTATCAACCCTCAAACCATGTTTTATTTGTATGCTATTCCACCAACTGTACCGTAAAATGGTTGACAGTCAATTTTACCATACAACTGGAGGAATAGTTTACATATAAAACATGGTTTGAGGGCTGATAGTCGATATTAGGTCCCCAAGGTAATGAAAGTTGACAGACTAGTTCCCGAGGAAAAGCCGAGGGTAATAGTCTGTCAACTTCCAATACCGAGGGGAGCTAAAATCGACTATCCACCTGAAACAAACCATGTTTTATTTGTTTTACTATAACTCACAAATATTCACACAAATTTCATGAAGTTACACGTAAGTTTTCTTGGCAAAATATTGTGCCACATCTGCTTTTTTCTTGATACTGTCTTTTCCCAACGTCTTCTAAACACAAACTTTCTATGATAGATGGTCATCTTTAAAAGATTTTCATGTAGTTTTTTTGTTACCTTGACGTGTCTCGAGTTTGACCTTTGTAGCTTGCGGGTCACCAAGAGGGCAAAGTCCATGTTTTGATCTCTCTCATGAACCTGAAAAAAAAGGAAGATACATTTAGTCTTAACCATCACCCTCCTCAATCCTCCAAAATCAACCAGGCAGCTTTGGAGGATTTTGGAGGATAGAGGCTGAATGGTGCAAATGTGCCAGTTGATTTTGGAGGATGCACTGTGTCAAGGTCGTAGGCTGTACCCAGCATCGTTTATGTTCAGCCATAGATATATGGGCCCTGCATTATGCTCCATATCATCCACACTGCTTCTAAATGTCATCAGCACTGCCTCAATCCATTACAGTGATAACTGGAGGATTTTGAAGGATTGAGGCAATGGCCACCCCTCCACTGAACAAATTCAAGAAATAACGGATGATTTTGGAGGATTGAGGCTGAATCCAATTTTTTTACATGGTAGCAATTGGAGGATTTTGCAGGATTGAGGATGGTTCGTAGCCAAAGGGGGCCTAGGCGGTTAGGGTTATGGATAACAGTTCAAATCCTTGCACAATTCGTTTGTGTGGTTCAACTCAGGGCAATGCAAACAGGCAGATTCGGTCACGCTTCACTGATCTCCAGTACTGTTTTTTGTGTGCAGTGATTCTCTGAAAATTGACTTCCCACTAGGAGGGTTAAATAAGACAAAAAGTTGCCTGAACTCTTTGAGCGAGATTTAATTGCTAGCCTTGATAAGACAAATTAAAACAATGCGCTAAGACATTCAGGTAAATAAATTGGCTCATTGTCTCTCGGTGGCACCATCATGAGCAGACATGTTGGCAAATTGTATACAAAGAGTAAAGGTTCTGGTCACTGTGCAACTCAATATCCAAGGTGGGGTAACTAAAAACAAATGCAAGTCATGGCAAGTGAAGTGATTAATTATATGCATGCTGATACTTAAGAACACTATACCTCGTCCAGAATGATGTGGGTGTACTTGTTCATGGTGCGGCCATTGATGAGTTTCTGCAGCAGCACACCGGTGGTGACAAACGTCAGACGTGTGTCATCTGAAGTACAGCGATCCATGCCAACCTAAATGAAAGCAATTAGATGCAACAATCACTGGTCATTGTCTTTTTAAAGAGAATGTACCAGTACAACAGTTGCTTTTGCTGCAAATTTCAGACATAAATGGATTTGGAGGATTAGTATGTTATAGCAAATATTGTTGAACTGACTTGTTTCACGTTTTGGGCTGGTAGATGCTGGAAAAACCAAGAAAATCAATCATGTTCTTGTAGTCTGGTTCCCTGACCCCACTTACGATGAGTCACAGCAATATATAGACATTGGGGAATTGTAAGGTCAGAGAATCAGTCTAGCAGGTTTGAACTCCTTCACAGGTGTGTGATCAATTGCAAAGAAAATGCGGAATAACTAAATTTGAAAAATTATGAGCATTTTTGAAAAAAACAACAGTTTTCTCCAATGCTGGTCGGCCGACAAGCGTTGGAAAAATACAATTTTTCTTGAAAAGTCAGCACACCAGGAGCTATGATTTTACAGGATGCTTTTGCCTGTCATTCCCTAACAATCAAGTAAGGTAATTCGTGATAATGTGATCGTTTCGTTCTTTGATGTTTGCCCATGTTGTATATTCCCTTTAAGGGAAAGCTTGCCTGGTAAGGCCTATTTAAGAAACCGTGCTTTTTCTCCAGCTCTGGTTTTGATGCTGAGCGTCTCTTACATTTTAATGTACAGAATATACAAATAGGGAAAACAAATTTAAAATCTCAAACCTGGTATCCCACGAGACTTCCCAGCTGCCACCGTCGCTCCTCGCAGACGCGTCGTGCGATGCTCATAGCCGCGATACGGCGGGGCTGGGTCACGATGATGTTACAGTGTCTGTCTTGCGTGGCGTAGTAATCTAAGATGTACTGGGGAACCTGGGTTGTCTTGCCGCTCCCGGTAGGGCCCTGGATGATGGCCACTGGAGATGCCTCTATGGTCCTGACAACCTGTTAATAGGATCATTATTTTCCATGCATTTTGTTCATTTCCAATAATTACACCATTCACAACAAAAGAATGTTCCAAACCTAACCTGTTGAAGTTTCAGCTCAGTGGATATTACACTTTTCAAGAAAACAGAGAAAACTCTGCGCAACCTTTTTGATCACGAAACACACTTTCGTCAATAGAACTCTTCATTTATCCAAATATCAGTTAATTGACAGATCGTTGGAAATCACCTACAAATCTTAATTTCTTCTAAATGACAACGAGCCAGACGGAATATCATACCAGTGCTTTAACAAATTAATTATCTAATCTTTAATGTTTCCGACTATTAACCAAAAGTTGCTGTGAAATTATTATCGTTAAAAACATAAAACAGTATCAGTGCTCTTTCAACTAAGCTATCAAAAAGAATCACAAGTCGATC
Organism: Patiria pectinifera; assembly: GCA_029964075.1. Taxonomy (NCBI): domain Eukaryota; kingdom Metazoa; phylum Echinodermata; class Asteroidea; order Valvatida; family Asterinidae; genus Patiria; species Patiria pectinifera. The sequence goes on along the minus strand of CM057142.1, from coordinate 40,759,238 downwards.
ACACTTTGAGGAACTGCGACAATATGCATTTCTGTGTCACAGTTTCTTGTCATTTGTGATTTGACTTGTGATTTGACTTGTTATTTGACTTGTGTTTTGACTAGTGATTTGACTTGTGACCTGACGTGTGATTTGACTTGTGATATGACTTGTGATTTGACTTATGATTTGACTTGTGATTTGACTTGTGATTTGACTTGTGACCTGACATGTGATTTGACTTGCGATTTGACTTGCGATTTGACTTGCGATTTGACTTGCGATTTGACTTGTGATTTGACTTGTGATTTGACTTGCGATTTGACTTGCGATTTGACTTGTGATTTGACTTGTGATTTGACTTGCGATTTGACTTGCGATTTGACTTGCGATTTGACTTGCGATTTGACTTGCGATTTGACTTGCGATTTGACTTGCGATTTGACTTGCGATTTGACTTGCGATTTGACTTGCGATTTGACTTGCGATTTGACTTGCGATTTGACTTGCGATTTGACTTGTGATTTGACTTGCGATTTGACTTGTGACCTGACTTGCAATTTGACTTGTGATTTGACTTGTGATTTGACTTGCGGTTTGACTTGTGATTTGACCTGTGATTTGACTTGTGATTGACTTGTGATCTGATTTGTAGTCTGAATTGTGATTTGACTTGTGATTGACTTGTAATTTGACTTGTGATTTGACTTGTGATCTGATTTGTAGTCTGAATTGTGATTTGACTTGTGATTGACCAATGATTGACCTAGGATTGACTTGTGACTGAGTGGTGATGGCCCTAAATACAACTCTGACACCCTGTCCTCCCCTCTTTGCAATTTTCCTCCACAGAACCAGACTCTTTCTTACCTGCTCATTGTACTCTGTGATAGGAAGGGCAGGATTGTACGTGTGATCAAAGTTGTAGTTGTGGTAGACCTTGGAGGCCAGCTCAGCTGGGACATCATTGGGCATGCTGAAGACATCACTCTCTGTCATGCTCTCCAAATCTAAACGGGACAAGCGAAAAAAATGGATCAGTTTTCCACCTGAAATGTTCCCAGATCTACCTGGATGAAATGGAGGATTTTGTAGGATTGATGTTCATCTGTAGGTCATGAGTTCGATTTCCCACTGGGCGTGATTTTCTTTTTCTTTCTTTCCTCCTTTTTTTTCTCTTAAAAAAGTTTATTTTTAGTCATTTAGATCATTTTTCTTTTGTTAATTTGTGGTTTGGATGAATAAAGTCTGAGAACCTGACTTGCCACTCAATGTACTCCGATATACCCCTACAGTGAATGTGTGGCATGCAAAAAAATATCGCGGACAGGACACAAAGTGCGAAGTGTACACGACTTATTTTATTCTGAACGTGCAGAAAGCCGCAAAGCCATTACGTCTTCGTCTGAGCAGACTCCTGCAACTCTCCTCTTCTTATCTTTGAGGGGGTACTTGTAAATAGAGCCCATAGTTCCCCAGTTCCTACCAAAGTCTGAACTCACCAGACAGGCTTGAGTGTATGCTCCTAGCTGTGATGTCGCCCCCAGCTGCACCAGCCCCGTGCTCTTGCATCCGTTCCTCCTCCCACTGTTTCTGGTACTTTTGGACGTACTCCTGCTGGTGATATGCATCTTGCGGATTTCTACGCATCAAAGAATTTTAACACGAAGTGAACACTGTCAACCTGTAGGCGTAATCCTGACTTTTTGTTTACACATACTTTTTATGACTGAACATCTTGGTTATCAGCTGATTTTTCGATGAGTTTTCCTCTACAAAATTAGGATACCAATTACCAAATCATGTTTCACTCACAATGTAGGCCTAGGGCTAGGCCAACTCGCCTCAACAGTTAGGCCTAGGCCTATACAGGTAAAAAAAAGCACGAAACCCAAATGGCAGGACCAATTTCCAATGAAGTTTTCCCAAAACTTACACTTACACTTAGTTTGATGGGCAATTATCAGGCTTAAGCCTTTACAACCTTTTTCCTTCCAAAACTTATCCAGCTGCATCTTGAACTAATTTGTGGTCTTAGCTTCTATGACGCTTGATGGGAGACTATTGCACTCTGTGATCACTCTGACTGAGAAGAAATATTTCCAAAGTTCAGCTCCTTTTTCAGAGCTGGCTTATACAGCTTGTAACTGTGTCTTCTGCCTCTGTCAGTGTGTGGATTGGTTGAGAAGAGCTTGGACTTCTCCATACCTGCCGATCCTTTCATGATATTGAAGGTCTGTATCAGGTCCCCTCTTGTTTTGTGGCTCTTCATTGTATGGCGATCTCTTTCTTAAGGTATGGACACCAGGCTTGGACAGAATATTCCAGATGGAGACGGATGTAAGTTTTGCAGAGCATTGTGAAGCATTTCTTGTCATAGTGCTTAAAGGTGCGCCAGTGGCGGTTCAAAATTTTGTCTAGCGCCCCCCCCCCAAAAAAATGCCACAAAAAAAAAATAAGAATGTGATGTATATATGCGAACGGTCTCCCCTTAAATAAATAATCCTGAGAAGGGTGCATTTGTACACTTTTAGTTGTACCTGATTGTAGGTTTTTATCAGCGCTCCCATTAAAAATATGGCATGAGCCCCTGAACAGTGAAAGAATACTTACTTTTTTGTGATCTGTGGTCGTGGATGGTGGACAGAACTTTAAAATAGTGTTTGTGTTCAAAATTCCGTATCTTGAAAAGTACTTGTACGAAAAGAAAGCTTATAACTGGGCTTTTATATTTTGGATTTTGAAAGTGCTAGTACAGGCAAAACGTCGTTCAAAATTTGGTCATGCCATCATTTTTTCCGAAGCGGCTATCGTTACGGCAGCCGTTGTTTAGCACCCTCTACGGTACTTTTTTGATACGCACGCAGGTATATAATTATTTGTTTCCCCACGTTTTAGCGAGCAATTCGACAGCTCAGTCGATAGAGGGTAGGATTTTGCACCGCGAGATTGCGGGTTCGCATCTCAGTTTTGCACTCGAATTTTTTTCCTTTTCTAACCTGAGGCTTTGGAGGATTTTTTTTTAAAGGGAAATAACGCCCGAATTTCATAACGTTCAAAATCACTTTTTTCCTTCTAATTTTATATTTTCTTCTCATGTTTTTATAAAAATTGCTACTACCGTAACGATAGCCACTGCATATTTTTTTTTTGGGGGGGGTGTTGTTTTAAGAAAGAAAAGAAAAGCGACAAAAACAGTCTCCATTCCTCAACCCGACTCCATCCCCTGTCCTCTTTCCCCGGCCCACCATTCTTACCGTCTGTAGCTAGGCACTTGTTTAGCATCGGCTTCGTCCGCCAATTCCCGCGGTTGATTTATGCCCCAGCCTCCTGTGCTGCTCTTGGCAAGCGTGTCTGGCATACGGGGATTTTTCACCCCGAGTTTAAAAAAGTCATTGATGTGATCAAAAGTCAAGTCGGTTGTCATCCGGCTCATGTTGGCATCAGTAAGCGGTCCTCAACAGTTACCGAAGACAAAAGAAAGATGTCATGTTGAAAAACGAGATGGATTTAAAACAAGAACTTCGTCATCAGGTTCGCAAAGCCAACTAGTTCTGCAGCTGTGAGATTTAAACGGGTACTCTATCACTCATACACACAAAATGCTTCAATGACGTCTAGGAATCGAACTGGCCCGAATTTCAATTTTGTTTCAAGCCGTTGTTGCCGACTCATATGCGTCTGTTGTTCATATTATTACCACAGAAAGAAGCAGAACGATTCGAACAGAGACTATGCCAAATTAAAATAAAAGTAGCGCCCTCTTGCGTCAGTTGTTCATGAATAGTAAAAAGAGTAGAACGATTTGGATAAGGACTACGCTTACAAAAATACGCGCTTGAAATATTTTTTAAAGGTGGCAAAAATAATATATCAACGCAATGTTGTCAGTGAAGACCGCGCCATGATGTCTTTTCTGTACCCTCTAGACTAGACTTTTCTATGCAAATTGCGTTGACAGTCGTGATCAGTACCATATTCAGTACTTGTTGCCTTTTCGGATTCATGCGACGCAAAAGAAAATAGATTTGGTCCCTGTGGGCCAATGGTACAGTCTCAACTCTTTCGCTACGGCGAGCCGCTGCCAGCGGCACATACACCCGGCCGGGGTGCGCTTTTGGTTATTGTGAGCAGTTTGTTTACGGAGATACATTTGAAGATGGCGGCGCCCACATCGACGCTCGGCGGAATTTTCAGCTTTTAATTACGTCCAGGGGCGGATTGCAATAACCGGTCTTAAAGCTGTCTATGTGCATTAGACGGTCTAAAAGCTCTGGCTGTCAGTCAGTCTATAAGTTAGACCATTGCAATGACACGGTCTAAGTATTAAGACAGTCTTAGCCTGGGTAGGGCTGGCTTAAAATGGTCTATAGTTGGGATTTTTGGAATTCATTGGTGTGTTGAATTATTCTTTCCTAACATGTTTTTTTCAGTTGATGATCAGTGTGTGTTAATCTTTTAAAAAAAGAAAGAAGAGAATACTGCTTGGAGGGAGGATTCTCCAGGATAAAAGGAATCTTCTAGAAAAAAATGTAATGACACTGAATTGTACTGCAAATGCAATATTCTCTCAACATAAAATCTTGGAATTGACAGATTTGATTTCGCATGATTTGAATCACACAAACCTACAAAAAAAATGTGGGCAGTCTCTCCAGTATTTGCTCGTAACTATGGAATGTTTGTTGGTGAATCATTACTCTAAGCGGGCTTTGTAAAGACCAGCTTATTGCAATGGACTAAGTTTGGTGTCTTAACCAAGACCGTCTAAGACAAATAGCAGGCTAAAATCGGACTGGTTTAGCCAGCCGATTTAGACCGCGTTATTGCAATCCGCCCCTGTTGGGACAAAAAAGGTAAATTAAATTCCGTAGCGAAAGAGTCAAAGAAGCAGCCAATCGGCGTCCAGGACAATGCTAGCGAGGATATGCTTACACACAAACGTAATATACTTTGTCCAGGCCTCATGTTAAAATATATAATTAATTTTATTACCTGTACAAATGTTTTTATAAAAACATAAAGAAATACAAACACACGAAACATACGAAACATCCTATAGATCATTCTAGACGTCCAAAAGTTAAGTCTCTTAACATTGATTAAAATGTTGTTAATCTTATAAAAATGGGAGGAAAGTCTTACGGAGAAGATGAAGCACAACCCAGGCCCCTATTTTAGAGAAAAATATTCCCCATACTAAACATCTGTAGAGATCATGGAATTGCCTTGCGATTGCGATTAACACACCCCCTTAAAATTTTATTAGTAGAGTCTTTGTTTTGAAACTGTATAGCTTACAGCTAAGTAGAGGAATGAACACCCCTGTATTTGCAGTGGAACAGTCTAACATCCTTGAGGAACAGGTAGTGAGGCTGTGGAAGATATGCACTGGTCACTTGTGGCAGATTATTCCAAGTGAACAGTTCATATAGTCTACTTCCTTTTCTGCCTTTGCTTACAGGTATGTACCATTCCTTGAACTTGTGTATTGTTATTATTGATGGTAAAATATAATGTAAGACCATTATAATTATCTAGGTTCATTGATATTTGCAGTTATGATGTGCTGAAGTTCTTTTGTTTACACCTTAAACTTACTCAAGAACTTTTCGTTTGTTCCTTTTGTATTTACATTGTAATGTTTCTTTTCTTACATTATGGGCTCTTGAACTACAGTTGTAGTATTTTGAGAATTATTCTTTATGGATTTGTTATTGTGAATTGAACATGGATGGAAGTTGAGAATTCTACTCTTGATTTTACTTTGAAGTTACAAGAACTTATTTTACCTAACTTCACTGTGGCCCAGCAAGTTTAGAATGAATGTACTTATTTTGTGTTACTGATATTTTAGGCATTTTGGTAATTAATATATTTTTAGTAGAGTTTCATTTAATTGTTGCTCCAAAGTTTAGGGATTGGAATGTACACACCATGCATGAGATACCCAGTGTAGGATAGGGCAGCCAGGCCTCGTGGCCCAGTCCCTGGGTGGGACATTCCAGAGACAGATGTTCTGTAGACAGACCGTCTGGGTTTGACCCTGTCTGACCAGAGTAGGATTGACCTCATTAGCCTGGGATAGTGTGTTTTGATAGCCTTGTATGCCCCCTTCCTCTGTTATCTAAATGTGGAGGCAAGTGCCAGGTTAGATTAACTTTACCAGAGCCAGGGCAAGATAAATTATGAACACTGGTGGTATTGTTGGGAAATTGGGAGACAGCGTATAGAGTATCCTGTGTGTGTACACTAGAGTAGCAAAAGTTGCGCATAGCTAATGAGTATTAACTTTGATGTCCAGCTGGTCAAGTTGGCCAGGCTGAAAGTTTGTTGATTGACTTATTGTTCTGATAAAGGATAGCAGTACCATGTACTAGAAGGCCCTAAGGATTGTCTCCATGACAACATAACTTGGCCAGAGAGAATTTATCAGTTGTTTATGTATACATGTATTTAGGAAGGCCTATTTCTGTGGTTGAAGTAGTGAATTAATTGCAACATTTTCAAGTTCCTTATGTATTTAGTGTCTAGTATTGTTTCATATTCTTAGCGTGATTTAGTAATAAAATCACTTGTGGCAGATTATTCCAAGTGAACAGTTCATATAGTCTACTTCCTTTTCTGCCTTTGCTTACAGATTTATTCTGTCAACCACCCGTCTCCCTTACGGGTGTAACATTTTGGAGGCACGAGAGGGATGGGCGTATCCTTTCCCATCCTAAACCTGACGGAAAGGATGCCAGCGCTCATCCAGTGATATGACCCCGACCCCGTCCACGAACCGATGACCCCAACCCAGTAGAGAGAGCAACTGGCAGTAGACGACGGTGAGCGACCTGACGCACCATTTGAAGCCTGAGTGAGTGGAGGAAGCCCAGAGTCTCACGTCACTGAAGGACAAAGTGGTGGTCGAGGTGCAGAAATCGGATCTACTGCTGGGGAACATCTGCTGTAATGGAGGCCATTTTCAAAGCGCACCAAGAGGTCCTGGAAAGTTTAAGCAAACTTTCCAGGGAGGAGCTGAGGAAGGTCCAGACGCACCTCGAGATGATATGGAAGGAGGAGGACAGCCAGCTCCGCCTCCTTCGCAAGATCACAGCGTATCTGTCGAGTGAAGAAGTGGGAGGATCGGATGATGAGGGCTTGGCAGTGCTCCTGCAACTTGCCAGCTTTATCAAGGAGCATGTGATGGAGCCAGCAGCAGTGGAGCCAGCAGCAGTGGAGGCAGTTGTGACAACAGCGGCTGCAACAAACTCAACGGAAGGGACGGCTGCCAGCACCGGAAAGGGAACCCAACACACCCTAGACTCCAAGATATCTGGTCTTCTTCGGAGAGAATTCAAGATTGCTGGACAGATTGGCGAGCCAGGCCAAAAGGACCGTTTGACCTTCTCCAGTCTGGCGAACCAAATCGAGACGGGGCGAGAGAAGGGTTACCCTGACCGGGATATTGTCCAAGGAGTCATCCGCGCTATTGTCCCTGGGTCACCCCTACGAAGCTACCTTGAGGGGAGGAGCAAGATTACACTTCCCAGCCTTCGGCGGATTGTGAGATCTCACTACCAGGAGCGAGATGCAACCGATCTATACAAGCAACTATCCCAGTTGGCCCAAGAACCCAAGGAAACCCCACAAGCATTTCTTGTACGTGCATTTGACCTCCGACAGAAGGTGATCTTTGCCAGCCAGGAGGCTGACTCCAAGCTGCGGTACGAGCCGAGTTTAGTTCAGGAGATGTTCAGACACAGCATCTTAACTGGCCTAAGAAGTGATGCCATCAAGACAGAACTCCGACCATACCTAGACGACCCTGAGACATCGGATGAGGCGCTCTTTGAAAAAATGAACGTCTACGCCAGTCTAGAGGCAGAGAGGCGGAAGAAGCTCAATGCAGGGAGGCCAAGTACGGTCAATGAGGTGACGATGGAGACGGTGCCCAAAGAAAAAGAAAAACCAAAGCCAGGCCTACTAATGACCGAGATTGCTGCACTACGAGCGGGAATTGAAGAGCTAGCTCCCTTGAAAACCCAGGTAGCCGCCCTGCAGCAGCAGTTCCAACAGCAGTCCCGATCCAGTATGCAAAGACAGAGCCAGCCACGTCTGCGTCGAACCTGTGATCAGTGCACCAAGGATGGCCAGGAAATCTGCAACCACTGTTTTCACTGTGGGTCTGCTGAACATTTTGCCAGAGGGTGCCGACAGAGGAAGCCAAAGCATCAGGGAAACGGCCAAGGGTTGCCCCCACGGGACAGGGAGTAACCAAAACGACAGTGTCCCAGTCACCCTCACAGTCACCCTCCCAGTCCAAGTATCCCCCATCCTCTAAGGATGTCTTTGTTTGTCATGTCAGTCCAAAGAAGCACTACAAAATCACAAGACTGATAGGACGAAGATGTACTGTTGATTGTCTCCTCAATGATGTGCCAGCAACAGTACTGTGGGATACTGGTGCACAGGTGTCCATGTTAAGTTCTGCGTGGGTTGACCAAAACTTACCAGAAACCCCTCTCCGTCCCATTTCTGAGCTACTGGACTGCGATGAGAAATTAGACCTGCAAGCAGCCAATGGAACCCCTATCCCCTTCGATGGATGGATAGATGTCCAGCTAAAATTGACAGCACCAGAAGGAAGGCCTAAGAAAGTATCCTTCCCTGCCTTAATCACCAAAGGCCAATTGCAGCAACCAATCATCGGGTACAATGTTATCGAGGAAATTGTGAGGAGTCCAGGAGAAGACCCAAGTAACGTCCTGGGTAAAGCAGTTCGGAGTCTTGGCCGCCACCAAGTAGCCAGCCTAGTCCAACTGATCCAATCCAACGACTCTGATGACCTCTGTAATGTTGTATCGGGTAGGCAGGATGTCGTCATTCCGCCACAGAGTAATGTAGGCATCCGCTGCCATGTTCATGCTGGTCCAGTGCATCATAAGATGGCAGTTCTCTTTGAACCCGATGTTCGCTCCCAGTGGTCAGAGGGCTTGCAAGTTGAAGAATCTGTCGTTACTCTGTCTCGCGGGAAGTCTTGCCCTGTGACCATCAGAGTAACAAATCCCACTGACCGCACTGTCGTCCTCAAGCATCGAACACCACTGGGTCAACTGCAACTGGTCCAATCAGTCAACCCCCTATGTCTCTCAACCCAAGATAAGTGGAAAAAAGTACCCCAGCAAAACACCACAATAAATGCAGTCCTTGACACTGATGTCTCTCTTCATGACTCATGGATACCCCCTGTCGATCTGAGCCATTTGTCTCCACCCCAGAAAGTTGCTGTAGAAAAGCTGCTCCATGAAGAGTCTGCAGCCTTTGCTAGAGATGGAGATGACATGGGACGCATTGATCATCTGCAGATGAGTATAAAGTTGAGTGACGACCAACCTGTGCAAAAGACGTACACTTCTGTTCCACGGCCCTTGTTCCAGGAGGTACGAAACTACTTGTCTGATCTCATTGCTCGAGGGTGGATAACAAAGTCAAGCTCAGCATACTCCTCACCCATCGTCTGCGTCCGTAAAAAAGATGGCACCTTGCGGCTGTGTGTAGACTACCGTGAGCTTAATCGTAAGACAGTACCTGACCGCCAACCCATACCACGCATCAGAGATGTTTTGGATAACCTTGGAGGAAATTCCTGGTTTTCGACCCTCGACCAGGGGAAGGCCTATCACCAAGGGTTTATGTCAGCGGACAGTCGCCATCTGACAGCGTTTGTCACGCCTTGGGGACTCTATGAGTGGGTACGGATACCCTTTGGCCTAACTAACGCACCTGCGGTGTTCCAAAGGTTTATGGAAACCTGTCTGGAGGATTTGAATGGTGACATCGCAATGACATACTTGGATGATGTGCTGGTTTTCAGCAATACCTTCCAGGTTCATATCGACAATCTCCGCAAGGTTTTGAGGCGTCTTAAAGAACATGGAGTCAAGCTGAAACCTTCCAAGTGCGAGTTATTCCAGAAGGAAGTACGGTATCTTGGTAGGCTGGTGTCCTCAGAAGGACATCGGATGGATCCGGCTGATGTCGCAGCAGTAAAGACGCTCAGCGAGAAGAGGCCAGCCACTGTGGGAGAAGTTCGGAAATTGCTTGGTCTACTTGGTTATTACCGAAGTTACATTCAAGACTTCTCCCGTAGAGCAAAGCCTCTTTATGACCTTCTCTCCACACAACCAGATGGGCAGCCAAACAAAGTATCGCCAAATGCCAAGACTGCGAAGACAAGAAAACCAGTTTCAAAGAGTAAGGCAGGACAGATGTCATCTAGACAGAAGGTTGAATGGACGGACCAACATCAGAAGGTGCTGGAGCAGTTACTCAATGTTTTAATGGCTCCACCAATCATGGCGTTTCCTGACCATGATCAACCATTCATAGTCCACACGGATGCGTCCAACGAAGGCCTTGGTGCGGTACTCTACCAAAAGCTGAATGGCAAGATGCGAGTAATTGCATATGGTTCACGTACCCTCAGTCCCGCCGAACGCAACTACAACCTTCACTCAGGGAAACTTGAGTTCTTGGCACTGAAATGGGCGTTGACCGAGAAATTTAGGGACTATCTGTATTATTCTCCATCATTCACTGTGTATACAGACAACAATCCTTTAACGTACATTCTTTCTTCTGCGAGGCTCAATGCCACTGGCCATCGATGGGTCGCTGAGTTGGCGGACTTCCACTTCACCATCAAGTATCGGCCGGGACGGAAGAATGCAGATGCTGATACACTGTCCCGCATACCCCTGGACATGGACCGATACATCAAGGAATGTACCAAAGAGTTCTCTACAGCTGAACTGGATACCACTATCCAGATGGTCATGACACAAGAGAGTGACAACCTAATGATGGTCGCTTCGGTCACAGCTGACCCAGGACCCCTGTCTATCAATGCAGTACCATCCAATGGTCCAATCCTCACTGAGGATGACATTCAGCGTGCTCAACAGGAAGACCCTAGCATAGAGAGGACGTTAGGCTACCTTCAGAAGGGCAAACGGCCAAACAAGAAGGAGTTAGCGAACGAGCACCCAGACATGGTGGCCCTCTTGCGGGAATGGAGCTTCCTGACAGTAGACAGAGGTATCCTTTTCAGAAAGAAGGGTTCCCGATCACAGCTGATAATCCCTGCCAAACTCCGGCCAACAGTCTACCGGGAACTACATGACAACATGGGGCACCTGGGTGCTGCACGAGTACTGGACCTTGCTAGAGACCGGTTTTACTGGCCACATATGCAGCGCGATGTTGAGCATTACTGCTCCAAAGCCTGCCGATGTCTGAAGGACAGAAAACCCACCCACCAGACCCGAGAACCCCTAGGGGGCATAGTGACAACATGCCCATTCGAATTAGTCTCCATCGACTACGTTCATCTGGAAAAGAGCCGAGGTGGGTTCGAATACATACTAGTTGTCATCGACCACTTTACACGGTTCGCACAAGCCTATCCAACCCGAGACAAGTCTGGGAAAACTGCCGCGGATAAAATCTTTAATGATTTTATCCTAAAGTTTGGTTTCCCTCATCGCCTACATCATGATCAAGGGAGAGAGTTTGAAAATCACCTCTTCACACGTCTCCATCAGCTTTCGGGTATCGCAAAGTCCAGGACCACGCCCTACCATCCTGCTGGGAATGGACAATGCGAACGGTTTAACCGTACTCTACTTGGTATGCTACGTACCCTCTCAGATGAAGAGAAAGCCAACTGGAAGGACTCAGTCAACAAGGTCGTCCATGCGTACAACTGTACGAGGAGTGAAGCGACTGGGTTCTCTCCATTCTTTCTTCTGTATGGCAGGTCGCCAAGGCTCCCCATAGACATGATGTTTGGCTTCAAACCTGAAGTTGGCCCCTCAGCAGACGATCATCGCACATTTGTCAGGAAATGGAGAGAACAAATGGAGGAAGCATATGCTATTGCGTCGAAACATGCATCCAAGTCAGCCGAACGTGGGAAGAAATACTACGACCGGAAGACCCACAGCTCAGTACTGCACCCAGGAGACCGGGTACTAGTGAAGAATGTCGGCAGACAGGAAGGCCCAGGCAAGCTTCGCTCATACTGGGAAGACAAAGTGCATATTGTTGTCCATCGCAAAGGTGAAGATTCGCCAGTATACGAGATAAAACCTGAGCACGGCAACACGCGGCATCGTGTTCTTCATCGAAATCTTCTTCTCCCGTGCGACAGCTTACAACTGGATCAACCTCAACCAGTCAGTTCGGCCCAACCTAAGCGCCGGATGAGGTCCAACAAGCCGACAACTCTGAAACAGGTACAGCCAAGAAGAGTTGATGATAGTAGCTCAGAGGAGGAAGATTCACTGGTTGTCCTTCCCCTTTCCCCAAATTTGCGGACAGCAGAGGTTCCCGGCACTTCGGATCTTAACCCTGAGGCCATACCATTCGACAAGCAATGCGATGCACAGCCATCTCCTCCAAGTCAGTGTCAACCTGGGGAGGGAAATGTGGACCCTGCTGATGGAAACATACCTCTTCCCGCCGATTTAGCTCTAGCCCCCGAAGTGGTGGAAGAATTGCAGACAGAGGAAGTTTATCCAGTGGATGCAGAACCCAGCACTCAGTCACTTGATGGATCAGAGCCTGAACCACCACCAGTACTTAGTGAACGACCAGCAAGGCAGAGACACCCCCCTCAGATGTTTGCGTACCAAAACCTTGGGGAACCTGATCCAAGATGTATGGACCCCAGAGTGAGTGCCCTTCATCAAACTGGTGCCCCAGCCCTTCATCAAACCGGTGCCCCACCACCTTCCATGCATTACGGATGGCAACAGATGGCTCCAGCCCAGCAGCACTACCCTCTTATGATGTGGCAAAACCCCTATCATCAGGCACTTGTACCACCCTGGATAGCAGGCCATCGGCAATTTGGGCAACACTTGGTAGCAGGAGGACCATATCCCCAGTTCACGCCACAACAGGCATCCTAACAAGTCTTTAGCTGCAGCAAAATATCCTGTGGTGGCACATCAACGACGGTGCACCTGTACTGTTGGTGTTGTTTTATTCTAGACGGAAGGTAGATGTAGACGTTAACCAGGAAATAGCCAGCGGAAGAGCAATCACTGTACAGTGTCAGGGAAGGGACTGTCTTACCAGCGATGAGTACCTTCAGGAGAACGTCCGGTCATGTAGGGCTCTGACGAGGGTATTGGCAGTACATCAGATAGGCCGCTGGGCTAATCCAAAAGCGAATTCAGCGTTCTTACAGGACAACAGTTCAAGTTCACTTTCTTCATGATCTTCCTTAGATCAGGATGACGTCGAGAACTTATGGAAATAGCTACTCCATCTGCCTCATTAGTCTCCAAGTGGTCACTTCGATGGGAAACAACCATCTTAGCTGAACGAGTGAGCCGAGAAGCTCCTAGAGTGGAATGAGCTGTACTTTGCTGAATGAACGGAATATTGATACGTGTAGTAGTAAATGTTGGGACAACATTTAATTTTGAAGGGGAGAGTGTAGAGATCATGGAATTGCCTTGCGATTGCGATTAACACACCCCCTTAAAATTTTATTAGTAGAGTCTTTGTTTTGAAACTGTATAGCTTACAGCTAAGTAGAGGAATGAACACCCCTGTATTTGCAGTGGAACAGTCTAACATCCTTGAGGAACAGGTAGTGAGGCTGTGGAAGATATGCACTGGTCACTTGTGGCAGATTATTCCAAGTGAACAGTTCATATATTCTACTTCCTTTTCTGCCTTTGCTTACAGGTATGTACCATTCCTTGAACTTGTGTATTGTTATTATTGATGGTAAAATATAATGTAAGACCATTATAATTATCTAGGTTCATTGATATTTGCAGTTATGATGTGCTGAAGTTCTTTTGTTTACACCTTAAACTTACTCAAGAACTTTTCGTTTGTTCCTTTTGTATTTACATTGTAATGTTTCTTTTCTTACATTATGGGCTCTTGAACTACAGTTGTAGTATTTTGAGAATTATTCTTTATGGATTTGTTATTGTGAATTGAACATGGATGGAAGTTGAGAATTCTACTCTTGATTTTACTTTGAAGTTACAAGAACTTATTTTACCTAACTTCACTGTGGCCCAGCAAGTTTAGAATGAATGTACTTATTTTGTGTTACTGATATTTTAGTCATTTTGGTAATTAATATATTTTTAGTAGAGTTTCATTTAATTGTTGCTCCAAAGTTTAGGGATTGGAATGTACACACCGTGCATGAGATACCCAGTGTAGGATAGGGCAGCCAGGCCTCGTGGCCCAGTCCCTGGGTGGGACATTCCAGAGACAGATGTTCAGTAGACAGACCGTCTGGGTTTGACCCTGTCTGACCAGAGTAGGATTGACCATGTTAGCCTGGGGTAGTGTGTTTTGATAGCCTTGTATGCCCCCTTCCCCTGTTATCTAAATGTGGAGGCAAGTGCCAGGTTAGATTAACTTTACCAGAGCCAGGGCAAGATAAATTATAAACACTGGTGGTATTGTTGGGAAATTGGGAGAGAGCGTATAGAGTATCCTGTGTGTGTACAGTAGAGTAGCAAAAGTTGCGCATAGCTAATGAGTATTAACTTTGATGTCCAGCTGGTCAAGTTGGCCAGGCGAAAGTTTGATTGACTTATTGCTCTGATAAGGACAGCAGTACCATGTACTAAAAGGCCCTAAGGATTGTCTCCATGACAACAAGACTTGGCTAGAGAGAATTTATCAGTTGTTTATGTATACATGTATTTAGGAAGGCCTATTTCTGTGGTTGAAGTAGTGAATTAATTGCAACATTTTCAAGTTCCTTATGTATTTAGTGTCTAGTATTGTTTCATATTCTTAGCGTGATTTAGTAATAAAATCACTTGTGGCAGATTATTCCAAGTGAACAGTTCATATATTCTACTTCCTTTTCTGCCTTTGCTTACAGATTTATTCTGTCAACCACCCGTCTCCCTTACGGGTGTAACACATCTATAGGCCTATAGCCTAGCTAAACAATTATTCACATTCACTTTGTATCTGGGTATTTATGATACAATTATTAAAACGGTCATGAATATCAAAATACCACAATTAATATAGAAAGATACATCAGTTAAATAAGATGATCACAGTTTTTGGGTTGCTGTGGTCCAATGGTTACGGTGTTCGACTCATGTGCCGTGGTACATGGGTCACAGTCGAATCCTGAGCGTGGGAACATGGTGCTTGTGCCCTTGAGCAAGGCACTTTACCATTATTACTTCGTCCTTCGGATGGGACGTAAAGCCGTAGGTCCCGTTTGTTGTGTAATGCACGTTAAATATCCCAGTATACATTTGTCGGTAAGAGAAGGGTTTCCCCCAGCGCTTTATATCCTTTGGAAAAAGCGTTATATAGAGGCGCTGTATAAAAGGCGCTATATAATAATTTTCATTATTGTTAGGCCATAATTATATTCAAATTCAAACCATATTTTCAACACCGAAAATATCTACAAATAATTATGCATATTGTTTTGTCTACAACCAAAGCGAATAATTTCCTCTATAGTTCCATTAAAGGGATGTTTTCAAGTCAGTATTATTTTGGTGTTGACGTAATTTCGGCAAAACCAAATTTGTGAATTTACGTACATCTTTCCGGCGCAAGCGCAGAATTCGTTTTTAAAATTCACTGGAACTCCGATTGGGGTTATAGCACTGCTTGAATGCTTATTGCAACTTTGATTGCAATTGCACGACATGAAAAAAACAGGCAAACAATACAGTCTGAGGAAACCTATGCGCAAAAGACCCTAAGGCATAATGACGTCATGCTTTGTTTACATGTGCGCTTTCCTATGGGAGCCAAAGTGGGCTCTCGTCCCCACCTGGCTCCTATAGGAAAGCGCACATGTAAACAAAGCATGACGTCATTGTGTCCTCGTCTATTGGTCTTGGTCCAAGCCTGGACTCTAGATTCTATTATACAGCCGGTTCGTGACGAGTGAGGTTGTTATCAACAAAATGAATCAACTCCACTCTTGGCAATATTGGTAGCGCTACCCAGGAAATTGTGAGCATACCTCACGCGCGCTTGCAAGCTTGTGCGCTTGAGGTATGCTCGGAGTTTCCTGGGCAGCCCTGCCAATATTGCCAAGACCAGATTTGATTCATCTTGTTATAGAGACCCTTACCAACCGCGTTTGTCACGGGACTGGCTGCCAAAAAATAGGGGAATAAAAATCCAGTATTGGCCAAGACTCTGGGTAGAATTTTAACATCTTAAAATGCACACGTATGCACACGTATGTATAAAGAGTTATTTTAGAATATTTCAATGTTTAACATTATGCATAAAAAATTAATGGTCCTTTTTAGAATATTTCAATGTCTAACATATGTTTTAAACGGTCCTTTTCAAATGTTTTATGTTAAATTGTAAATTGTAAACCATGCAATTTAGTCTTTGGACTGCGAGAATGGTAGCAACAATAAAAAAAAATTTAAAAAAACTTCAATTCAATTCAATTCAAGACTAATGCGGACAGCGACCAAGACGTGTTCAAAGGGGACAAATATTACTCTTTTAATATTTTTTTTTATTTTGATCGAAAACAAATCAAAATAATACAGTAGGGGGACTTTCTATTGTATTTACGACAGGTCTGCGTATAAAATCATAACAAAAGAAAGGCTTAAAAGACGGTGGTTTATTTGTATTTCATCAACTTCAGGCTGATTCCTCTGTGGCGCAACAAGGGTTACCTGTTTCAGAAATAGAACATTCCAAAATAGAATAGTCCACAAAACAGTGATAGGCTGGTACCCAAATGCATAGCTGGCCCAGCTTCTTGGAATAAGACTTCCGATGTACTAAGCTGCATGCGGCTGCCTAGCTATGCATTTGGGTACCAGCCTATCACTGTTTTTTGGACTATTCTATTTTGGAATGTTCTATTTCTGAAACAGCTTACCCTTGTTGCGCCACACCTCTATCCATGCCCAAATCCCACACAATCCACCCCTCCATGCTCCCCCCCTCCCCAGCCCCGTGCACAGCTGAATAGGCCGAGTCCAATAGACGAATCCGGGCACGTGACCACTGTACACTCACAGGGCCCCCTTCAATGGAGAAACCATCGTGCACGCTATTGTACAATGCAACTGCCCCATGATGGAGAATCTAAACAATAGCAAGTACAATGCTTTCGCCATTGAAGGGGGCCTTCGTGATTGTGATAGCGTGCCCGGATTGCTACTCCTTGCTGGCATAGATCAAGGTTGTCCTCTCGAAAAACTGGGCGCCCATAGTCTGGTGCCAGGCTCTGGACGATATCTGCCGCTGGTTGGGGCGCTGGAAAAGTGCGGATCATTTCGATCCTTAAGGGGGAAAACACATCAAAACAAAGCAGATTAGAGATAAACAGATACGAGCACCCAGTTGGTAAGACTTGTGATTTTGAAGTTGCCAAAAAGTGGTAAAGACTTGTCTTTGACAGAGCTTTCAATTGTGGATTTTCGATAATTTCTCTTAATAACTCCGTCATTCTGTCTCAGTCTTTTTTGTCAGCGTGTCATGCGTATGATGTATATTGGCCTAATTGGTAAACACACCACAATAAGGCGAATCAACTGGATATTTTTAATGAGAAGAAAATGGTGGAACTATATAAAAGAAAACATCGAAACGGAATTTTGTTGCACTGGACTTACGCGGGAACGATCTCGCTTGAAGCAGCAAGGGCAAAAGAAACCCATAGGCTTCCTGCGAAGAAAACAAACACGAAATTTAAATCAAAATAAATGGAATTCACTACTTAAAAAGGGACTACCTTCGTCGTCAGATTATATATATGTTTTTCATTTATTTCATTGAATCATTTTACAAAAACTTATATGCGACTGCAAATCTTCAAACGTAATTTAGTCGTGAATTAACAAAAACGGAAATGCGTTTATAAATACAAAGTTAGCAGAAACAAAAGTAAATTAAAAGAATAAGGATATTTTCATTCTTCTATTACTTTAGCTCCATATAGAAAGTACATTTCATAATATACACAGTCCAAATGATTCCCATTTAAAATCAACAACCCGAAAGTCCTGCCTAGCCTCAATAAAGCCCTGCCCATCCCCCCCCCCCGAAAAAGACTTCCCTGAAATTGTAAAATAAGGTTCAGCTTAGGTTTTATTTTACAGGACTTTAAGAAAACGATTGCAATATCATCCTCACCATTTCAAGGTTCTGGCAACGAGCAAAGCTATGAATACGATGATTAAGATCAGCAGGACTATCAACGCAATTATCGCCAAAATCATAAGTGTCACTTCGTCTGTAGGAATGACTGGATCTATAGGCCAAATGGGAGAAATACAAAACTTAAAACGTGAAAGTTATGCACAGAAGCGAAGAGAAAAGGGGGGAAAATGAGATGTGGTGGAAATTGGACACAATAGGAAGGCGTTACATCGCATTTGGAGTAGGTAATCTTTTGAAAAGCTTAAATTTATCCATGCACTCTGAGTAAGGCCAAAAAACAAAAAAACAAAAAAAGTTTTAACGTCCTGCCTTTTTGAAAAAAAGAAAGCGGAAGGTCTTTTTTCCCCTCCAAATAGGCCTCCAGACCGGGCTATTTTTCAAGATGGCCGCAAGTTTGTTTTTTAAATGGCCACCACTGGACTCAGAAAATGACATACCAGCCTTATATGGACTAGATGCGACAGACAAGAGGCCAAATTGATGTCACTGTTTAAAAGTTATCATTGTTTTCGGTTTAAAAAAGATAAGAAAAAAAAGGAGGTAGCCTCCAAAAAGGAAGCGGGCGGGGTCGCTAAAAAGTTGTGTTTTTTTGGCCTAAATATCTTCACACGCACACCAAATTTCATTCAAATCTGTCTTGGCACGGCCAAGATCGTAGAGTGGGGGAGGGGGTTGGATCCGCCCACTTTTATCCCGTCCCCACAAAATGGCCGACGTAATGGCGTTGGAAAAAATGGAAACATTGGTTTTTGGATTCAGTAGAACATAACGTTTTCAAAATGTATAGTTTTGCTAATACCCCCAAAACCCTATACGAAAATACACTGTGAACCTGACTATAAAATGTCACGCAGCGAACTTCCGGAACTCTCGCGCGACCCGCGGTGTTTTTATTTGCAGCACACATCGTCAATGGATCATGATTATTCAGCTAAGTCGATAGTTATTCATAAGAAAATAACAATGACGTCAAACCAAAGTTGTCACTCAGTCATGCATGATATTAAAGCACTTTCAAAGAACGGCTTTCGTTGAGCTGCCACAGTGGCGAGTGGATAGGGGAGTGAACTACGGATCGCAAATCTGTGGTTCGAGCCCATGCCCATTTTCATCAAATATATTTTTTTGGTTGTGATAGGTTTTATTGAAGGGAAAACACTACGAGAACATTGGTGTCTTCCATACAGACAGAGTAATAAATATTCATGTAAGGGTGATGTGATTGGTTAAAATACGATGTATGCTGCAAAAAAAAAAATACGCCGCGCGGCCGCCTATGGGCATTTTACACGAGGTTGCCCATCTCTCTTGCTATAATGTTGGAATGAATGATTTCAACCGTAACCACTACCCCGAGAAACATTCATGTTGGACTTTTATCTTAGTATTCCTTAAAAAAATGATGACAAATCACTTGGAGAGATGGGTAAAAACGAATTTTATTTACGACCTTTCACATCCGGCATTTTCGTTCTGTGTTTCCTTTTTCGTTCACTTTTGTTTTGACATTGCACATTTGCGTGAGAACGAAGACGTATAACGACACGAAGATTTACAGCCGATGGGTTCTAGATTTTGTCGGCCTGGCTTGAATACAGTCCGTATCAGCGGTCACTTTGGATTTCTTTTTCGTAGATGCGAATGAGTCCTTTAAGTTTATTCACAAAAAGTGTATATCCTAAAAGACATCTTGGTCTCCTGATTAACTTTCAGTTTTCACTCACTGAGCGCCACAAAATTATTTGTCATCTTTTTACGAGTACACCGAGTTCCACTAGTCCGCATGTATTCTGGATTTTCGGAAGTGAGAGGTCAGTTTCTGGCACGATATTTCTCTTTCACGTGAGGCAATTTATCAGTTTCCATTAATGGATATGCTTGCATCATTTTTACAAAGGCATTTTTCGAGGGTGATTTTCTTGAAAAAAATCAGTGTACCCCCAAAAAATTGACATTCTAGAATTTTTGCACGTTAATTTTCCTATTCAAGGGTTGCGGAAGCGCGCCCAATGGTAACTTTGCATGCTCTATAGTGTCCTCCTATTATTGTGTCTAACATTATCTCAAGATGGCCAATTAACATCACAACTCACGCGAACGAGAATGCGAAATTCACCGGAGTTTAAATGTGTTCAACTTTCACGAATTCAAAACACGAATAGTGGCCGTGACATCAAAGACAAGATTCCAAAACTTACCGTCTTTACCTGGCGGTAACTTCTCAGTGATTTTGACAACGCAATTGTCACCAACACACGGTGTTTTGGTCGACTTGGGTCTTCTACTTATAGTGGTACTATGAGGTGGTTGTGTGGCAGGCTGTGTGACAAACTGGGTCGGGGTTGTGACAGGCTGGGCCTGCGTTGCGACAGGCTGAGCCTGCGTTGCGACAGGCTGTGCTGTGTTTGCGACAGGCTGAGCTTGCGTTGTGACAGCAGGCTGGGACTGCGTTATGATTGTCTGTGTTGTGACAGGCTGTGTCATTGCTGTAGCTCTTTCAGGAACACTTGTATAAATTGTTTGAGATGACATTGTGATGGGTTCAGCTGACGGTGTAGGCACAACATCTGTTGTCGTTGGTTCAACTGTCGTGGTAGGCTCGTCCGTAGTCGTTGGCTGAACTGTCGTACTGCAAAGTGTTGTAGGTATCGACCCACTACATAAGTCCTCCAGCAGGGCGATAACGGAACAGTTGACGGTCGGGAAGGTTGGCGGCGGAGTAACCACGCACGTGTAATTATATGTGTCATTGTTGCAGTAAACTTTTCCACATTGCCCACCTTTACATCCTAGAGCGATGGCTTCATTACCATTCGATGCCCCACAAATCTGCGCATTAACCGACACATAAAGGCAAATTATTCCAGTAAACTTGTGGAAGTGCGACAATGCGGCACTACACAGACGTGTGCTTTAGAGTTGGGATAGACCTTCAAATACTGTAATTTATTACGCAGTGGACAACATTCGCAATAAAAATCAAAATGAAATGGTCAAAGTAATATCCAAGTTAACCGCCGACAGGTTTATCCGCGCAATATAGACCCACTGCATGCACTGGATGATTCTGAACAACTTCCCCCGATAATCTCCATGATGGATGCAACAAAGTATTTTACAAGTTTTACAAACTACCAACTTCATTGCTAAAAGATCCGTGGAAGATATGTTTTAAAAAAATAATAATATTAACATGCTTCGATTAATTCCCGTTAAAATAACACACTGTGGATAAACGTGTCCGCAATTTGTCCCGGATATTAATGAGATGACACCTTGTATACTTGGGTGTAAGTAAATTATAGTATCCAGCAGTACTGTAGTCGAGTACATTTTTCATGAGTTCGAATACGAGACTACTTTGTCATGACTACGAGTACGTGTACAAGCCAATTTGTTTTTCCCATGAGTACGAGTACGAGTACGAGTAGGACCTACAAGTAGGAGTATACTTTCCACAAGTAGGACCTATTGGAGCAAATGTCAATGTGCCACGTGTTTTGAAGGGTTTTTTTGGCTGTAAAACTATAAGCATGAAAGAAATGCAGAAGCCCCACAAACAGTAGAAAATGAGGTGTTTTTTTTACCGCAGGTTGCTCTTAAAAAAATGGAATTCTTGCGGGAGAACATTTGCAAGAGTATATGTCTACGAGTACAAGCATGTATACATTTGCTATGAATTACTATGGTCACTGGGTTCGTGGAGGCCCATGCATTTTTGGGTACAATGTTTGAAACTCGCAGGGTCACTTATGGATACCTCAACAAATTCAAAACCACTGGATACCATTTTATTTCTTACCCTCTCTAGGGCGGAACCATGACATTTAAAGTGGGGGGCTTAGCGCGAAAAAAAAAGGTTGAGATAATTTCATTTTCGCTAATTCACATTTAGACAGATGAGCCAAGTGCTACATCATAAGAGAGACAATCCAGAATTATGTCTCTTTTGGAGGTGGGGCTACATTTAAAAAAGTGGGGTCAATGGCGTATGCCCTTATTGAAAAATCTAAGGGCGTATAGGCAGAAATGTTTACATGTCAAATCAAAACTTATTCTTCCCCTTATGAGTGTTTCACAAAGTTTTTGTTAAAAGAGAACGACTGGCATGTGAACAAAAGACGAACAATCTAACCAAACATTTAGAATTTTAAGACATTATATTCACAATCATTGAAAGCTCGCTAATGTTCCTATGAATTTATATTTTGGGATGTCATTGGTTTTAGCAGTAAATCTAAAAATTTCCAAAAGTGGGGGGGGGAGTGATTTGACATAAAAAGACAAATTTTATGTCTTTTTTTTGTCTGAAATCGGCTTAATAAAAGTTTATATACTACTTTACATCTGTAAAACGTATATCAAATTGTTCATGTTCATGTTTATTGACAACTGACATTGATACAAAATTGATTATTACATCAAATGTACTCATTTTGCTATTTTTCCCATTCTCTTCAATATTTTTGTAAATATCTTTTAATCCACCTTGAAGTATCGCATTCATGTGCTGGATTTGCTTCACAGAAAAGACCTCCCCAGCTCTGTTTTCTAATTTTAGTGAAATAAAATGGATTACAAGGACAAAAATGTACTTTTTTTTATCATTCCCCATTTTTATCAAAAACTGCTCTCTAATTCACCGCTTAGACTGCCGCAAAAGCCAAATTCAGAAAGAAGTTGACAGGAATTTGTATTAATGGCGTAGTATCTTTGTAATTTCTTTCCCCCAAACAAAAAACAAGTTGAAATGTGTATGACCCCGCCCCAAAAAAGAGAAACTTTGTCCAAAATAATTGTGTGTCAACATTCAATTCTAAATTCAAATTTCTCATCTGCTGCCGAAATTTGGGCTGCTGCCAAAATTTGGGCTTATTTCGCAAACTTTTCCAAATGGACGCCCCGCCCACAAATAGGTCAAGGAAAAATTGGTATAGGCCCTAGTCAATTGTAGGCCTACGTGTTTATTTTAGCTTTAAAAAATGCCCCGAAATCACTCTTCTGGTGGTAGAAAACCATGTGATCAAGTGGAGTTTGGTTATACATAGCTGGAGATTTAGAATCTTAAATGAATTGAAGACCCCGTTTTCACTTGATAACTCTATATACGAACGTATTAATACAGTCAAACCAACGCCTGAATTTATTTGCCGGGAACTTACCATTTGGCTGCATGTGGCGAGCAAAATGATCACAAAAACATTCCCAAAGTTGACATGGGACTTGTGTATTCCGGCCATATCCGTCAGAGCATGCCGAACACCAATACCAACCATATCAAACGATTTGTATCCCAGCCTAGTTTGTAAAAGGCTGTTGGTTCAAAACATATTTATCGAAGTTAGAAGTTTCGATCGACGCCATGAAAACTGCGTGTGTGGCTGCACATCAGTCGTTTAAGCCCCCAGTTGACTTACATGTATATTCATTGTGAGTCATAGTTCCGTGCTTCCTGAATGGGCGTTTCTCAAAGGGGTTACAATGTCATTGCTGTGGAATATAATGGCTCCCTTTTATTCCCCAAAACAAATCCAATGTGCAAAAAGGCCGGGGAAAACCCAGCCAGGGTGAATTGAATTGTGTCTGTACATCCACCACACCTACACAATGAATTACCTTTGCTTTCGGTAAACAGGATATACACACAGAGAGAAATACCCATACACGACGTTGTACATGTATTGCACTATACCATGCCTTTGGCTGCTTTAGGATTCGAATACAATCCAACATGTCTGTAGACCGAATTTTCGGAACGACTCTCAAAAAGAGGCTGCTTCATTAAAAGTAAAGTGGTCGTACCGTGTGACCTTTTGGTCGATTTTATCGTCTTCTGAAGTAAAATGGAACGCATGAATGCAGGTGTGCATCCTCCCACTTTATTTTTTTTAAGTTCCCGCTCCTTAAGTTAGCTTTGTGTCTGAGTCCGTTGACCTATTAAATATCTATGTGTGGGACCTTGATTGTTGGTTTTCATGGAGAAGAGATCAAATACATGTCTAGCCAAGTCGAAATGAAATTTCAAGTATAATATTTACTTGATAACAATTATTGCCTTTGACACAAAGTCAGCTGAGATCAAGACACAAGACTTAGTACCTGACTGACGTACTTGCTGACTGACCGACTAAGATCGTTACCTCAGCCAACGTAGCCTCTTCCCGAAGGAAACCAAAGCTCTCGCCCTGAGAATGAACTTTGACCTGACTCCACGACCCACCCCTGTAGAAGACATCATACAGGCAGCCAAACCAGCCCTGCGTCCGAACGAGGTCCGATGTGCAGATCCCCCATGTCCTCGAGAACCACAAGCCGCCCAAGCAGAACATCTCCAAGGACGAACGCACCGCACTCCTCATCCTCCGCCGTGATCAGTCCATCCACATCCTGACAGAAGACAAGGGAAACGCCACGGTTGTGATGCGACAGGGTCGACTATGACCGTAAAGTAAAGCAGATCCTTGATTCTGGTTCCTACCGCCCCCTCCACAAGAGCCCCACCCCCTCTATCGAGAGATGAGTTTTGGGTAAACTCCTTGCTCTCCACCGGTCCGATGCTATCCCCACTGCCTTGTACAGGCAACTCAGGCCCTCAAGCTCCATCTGTCCTATTCTTTGGTCAACCCAAGATTCATAAACCGGACACCCTCACCCCCTTAGTCCCAAGTATCTCACTAAGATTCTCCAGCTCTTGTGGGCAACACCATGTCAAGAACTCGGACCAGGTCGCCAAATTAATTGAAACCCTCACCCTCCAACCTAGTGACACTTTGGTCAGCTTCGATGTTGTGTCCCTTTTCACTGACGTCCCCATATGTGAAGCATGCCATATAGCCAAGGAAAGATTGGCACATGACCCCTCACTGTGCGAGCGCACAGCCCTTACCCTGGACCATATTCATAATCTTCTGCTCACCTGCGTCTCTTCATCCTGCTTCCAGTGGAGAGACCAATTCTTCGAACAGTCCTCCATAACCTCCATGGGATCTCCTTTATCCACGGTTTAGCGGACTTGATCATGGGAGAATTTGAACCGACAACACTCTTTACAGCCGACCCGAAACTGAGTGCGTGGCTCCGGTATGTTAATGACATCTTCATCGTGTGCCCGCACAGCACTGAGGACCTTCGACTGTTGCTGAAAGCAGTGTGGCCGCTCCATATTTTTTTTTTCAAGATCAGCATCAGACATTTTTAAAGATTTTTCAAGCCCATGCAAATCATTACACAACCTTGTGTAAACGTAATGTAAGCCTAAAGAAAGACAAATCTGCTATATATTTTTCTGGTAGGATCACCGATTTTACAGAATTCTTCTAGAAATCTGCTAAAATTTTCATTCTGCTTAATTTTTTTAGCTAGATTCCTGTTCAAGTCCAAAAACTTCTGTCAGATCTAGCCGAAAATCGGCTAAAACGGTCAATGGAGAAAATAAATTTAAAAATATCACACAACTGTTCAAAAGTCCATCGTATTGGAAAAAGTTTTACAATTCTACAAAAATTCAACATGAAATTTAATTTGTGTGCACTTGTGGTTAATTTTTCAAGATTTTCGGCTTTTTCAGATTTTTCCCCTAATCTTTCAAGATCTTGATTTTTTTTCCAGCAGTGGCAACACTGGCTGAAACACCTCAACGGGCTTCACAGCAACATCCAGTTCCCAATGGATCAGGAACAAGATGGCCACATCTCCTTACTGGACGTTGAGGTCTCAGACAACCAGATGGCACCCTCAGTCGCTGTGTGTACCGCAAACCCACACACACGGACCGCTACCTCCACAGCCGATCCTTTCACCACCCCAAGATCAAGTCGTCCGTCAACCGCATCCTGGCACGGAGAGCATTCAACATCTGCGACCCAGAACATCTGCAACGAGAACTTCACCATGTCAAGACAGCTCTGCAATGCAACGGATACGCGACCAACCAAATCCAGCCACAACACACAAGATCCCCCAACCAAAGGGTCTCCTATACCCAAGGTCAGCCCCCTCGGTACAAATCGTCAGTCACCCTCCAATATACAGGCAGTTCATCACACCTCATCCAGTGAATCCTGAACAACAATGACATCTACGTCTTCAAAACTGCACCCAACAGCAACAATGACATCTACGTCTTCAAAACTGCACCCAACAAGATACGCGACATCCTTCAGTCCCACAAAGACTGGCAGTGCCCCGAGACCAAATCTCGCATATTACAGGATTCCATGTGAATGTGGGAAAGAGTAATCAGGGAAGCGATCTCAACACATGACTGAAAAGCACAAAGCACATGGCCGACGAGGGGACCACAAGAAGTCCTCCATCATCAAGCATATATTCCCTCAGCAAAGACCACACCATCAACTGGCAGCTAGCACAACTCATCACCATGCATCCAACAAGTACAGTGGCACACCCGGCGAGTCCGGGAGGCCATGGAAATCTACATACAAGCACAACACAGTTCCACAAGACACCGGGTACAAGCACAACACAGTTCCACAAGACACCGGGTACCACATCAGTGATATATGGCGACCACTACTTCGTCGTATAGGTGCAATGGGTCTTCTATACCCACGGACCCCATCCAATCCCCATAGTGACCCCAAGTTAATTTTGGCCTATACGGGTCCCCTATACCACACAACTCACTAAGAGATATATTTCATTCACATGGCGTTACCGCAAACCTCCCATTCATTGATCATGTCCACCATGCAAACCCTTAAAGCTATAGTCCATCATTTGCAGCCATCCGAAAAAGTAACTGGCGTATTATTGTTGAAAAACATACTTGGTTGAAAGATAGTAAGGGGACTAAACTCCTTGTGAAATTAATCTTTCTGGCAAGCTATCATTTTGAAGTAATCAACGAAAGAAAGCCTTTCCAACGGTGTGTCTTAAGACGCACCGTAGGAAAATTTAAATTAGTAGTTCGTTTTGTTATTCGGCGCAGCGCGCGCAAGCATTGGCACGACGCACAGGCGCGCGCGGTTGCTATAATTCGTCGGATCAGTGCACGACATCGCGTATAGCTGCAATTCAAAACAATTCAAAACATGATTCAGCAAATTTTGATTTGAAATTGAGATCCTAGAATGCTGTTTTTCTCGGAATATACAGCTGAAGCTGAGCTGAAACTTCATCAGGTTAGTTGCTCAGTATCCTTCATTAGATCTTGAACACTTTTGTTGCTTCAAACGAACAAAATGCACAAATTACAAATGATGGACTATATCTTTAAGTCTTATGTAGCTTATAAGCCATTCTGAATCAGTTGAAAAGCATTCTGTGCACTCTGGTACCAGCTTTACTAGGCTTGCCTCGTCTTGTTTTACTACAGGCAGTATTTTGCATCCTGCATGTCAAACTACAGGACCCACAGTTAGGCTGATTGTACCTCACTTTCAGTTCAATATGGCCGACTCGTGAATAAGGCCCATACATTAATGCAGACACTGCATATTATGAATACTGCTAGTATTGAGATTGAGAATCAATATAAAACGCACCTACCGTAATAATCGGTTTAGGCACGTTGACTCGAGATTTCTGATTCCATATCTTCCTGCACAAATGAAGGGGACTATTGCCTCGCATACCCTATGTCAAAAAGATAAATGGGGAAAATACACAAAAGGATATTATTCAAAATCCATTCAGGAGTTCAACACAGTAAGCGCAGCAGACCATGTCACGTGCCCGCGAGCTATGAACTTTGGCTTGCACTGTGCCACACAACCACGAACACAGGGTGCAAATCAGTAAAAATTTGCCATAGACCCCCGCCAATGATAAACAGTCACCCAATCAGGCATTCACAGACATCGTGTGCAGATCCGCACTACGAACGTCAACGTCTTCTTGTATCAAAGCATGCAAATTTTATGCTATCCCTCGTGACAGCCAATCGGAGTCGACTTTAGAAATTGTAACGTCAATTGTGGACAAAGCTGTTGATTGGTCAATTTGGCTTCAATGTGTTTTTTTTTTAATACAACAACGGTAATTACGGAAGACCCGATAGAAGGCGCCCGCTGATTGGTCAGAATCTGGTCAAGACGCAGTCTTGTTTTGCCTAATAATCGCCGAATCAAAAAATCAGGACAAATACCCACAACTCTCCACGTGTGTTCGAGACATACATCACACTAAAAGCTTGTTTCATCATATATGTATTTCACTTTCTATTCAATTGTCCGGGATTAACGTATGCCATTAATCGGGGAAATTGTACTCCGAAGGGGATCACCCCTAAAAGCAGTCCTGAGGTCCGTTGCCATTTTGATAAATAATCCCTTCATTGGAAAATAATTTCATTTAAATTTAACAGAAATACAGCTGGAGCCTCCATCCTTCGGTGTACAAATCCTCAACTGCACGGACCATACTTTTATTTGTCCCGCGCAGGAAATTTGGGCGCCCTCTTGAGGTACATTGTATGTATGAGGTCAGAATATTGACACCGTCATTGGATGCCGAAAGGTCAACACTGCTTTCATCCTTCCCCCGCTCGCTTCAGTGCACAATTTCTATACGTTGCTGTGCTAGATTTTGAACACAAAGTGAGCAGCATACGGGAATTTTATGTGCAAATGGATGGAACGCCAAAAATAAACAGTTCATGCTTTTGTCACATCTCTCCTTGACAGCTGCATTACTGGCCTCCCCGACAAAATATGTAAATAAACTTCAACTGATCCAAAAACTCTGCTGCCCGCCTGGTCTCTCTCTCTCCAAGAAATGTAAACGCATCACACCGATCCTCGTAGACCTTTTTTTTTTCAATTCAAGAAGACATTTATTCCATACTCCTTTAGAGAATACATCCATCAATAAAAAAGAAATCTGGTAAATAACAAGATAACAAAATCAATAAATATGTCTCAAAAAAGAAAGAAAATTAATACCAGTAAGATACGCTATGAAGAAATGTTAAACTTATTTCGATTTATGTACAAAAGAAACTAAGGAGTATGGGGCTGTTTAAGTAAGCCGAGGCTTGTAGGAAACAGCCCTTACAGACAACACTAACAACAGAAAAGCAACATGATAACAACACACGGACGAGACAGACAAGACAAAAGACAAAAGACTTACACGATGATAGCTAACGGCAAAAAGAACAAAAAAATAAGAACAAAAATTATCAATTCAAAAACCGATGACGACTTCAAACATGAATAAACAAGGAGAGAAATAAAGGAGAGATATAAAGGAGAGAAATAAAACTATGTTACATAATGGGAGAGGAGGACTCGTTTATAAGAGATCTTAAATCGACCCACGGACGACTCCGTTCTTATATCATTGGGGATGGCATTCCATAAACGAGGGCCGTAAAACCGAAGGGTGTTGATAGAATACAAGGTGCGAGTGAAGGGAACAAACAGATTATTGCGGGATCTTGTTGAATAATCATGAATTTCATGAACTGAGGTGAAGTATGAGGAGAATGTGCGAGGGAGAAGATTGTTAGTAAATTTGTACATAAAGATCCCAGTGTGCAATTTGTTGATGTCAGTAAGAGTGAGGGTGCGTAGATGTGCAAAGAGAGGTGCAGAGTGGTCCCGAGGATGTGATAGAGTGCAAATGCGAATGGCCTTTTTTTGTGCGACAGCCAAAGCGTTCAGTTTCTTATTGCTGGTACGCGCCCAAATTATATTACCGTAATTTAGATACGGGAGAATAAGAGTGTTATAAAGTAAGATCAGAGAGGTGGCTGGAAGAAAGAAACGAAGTTTAGAAAGAACGCCGGTGTTTCGAGAGATGATTTTGGTGATTGAAGAAATGTGTTCGGTCCAGGAAAGGTTTTGATCGATGATGACACCCAGAAACTTGGCTGAAGAGTCCCTGTTGATTTGAATATTGTCAATTACAAGTTGAGACAAGTTGATAGTTTGAGGACGAGCCGACTTGCTGAAAAAAAAATTTGTTTTACTATGGTTCAAAGAAAGTTTATTGGCTTTAAACCACGAAGACATCAACTTGAGTTCAGAGTTGAGAGTGTTTATCAAAGAGGTAACATCAGAGCTAGAATAGAATGTGGTTGTATCGTCGGCGAAAAGAGTGAATTTAAGAAGAGATGAAGAATTGTGAAGATTATTAATATAAAGCAGAAAAAGAAGGGGCCCGAGGATAGACCCTTGGGGGACACCATGCTGGATGTTAAGACGACCGGAATCACAGTTCATTATAGAAGTATATTGGGACCTGTTAGAGAGATAGTCGGCAAACCATTGGTGTGGAATGCCCCTGATGCCATAGTGATAGAGTTTAGAAAGAAGAATAGAATGATCGAGAGTGTCGAAAGCCTTTGAGAGATCGATAAAAACACCAATGGCACACAATTTGTTGGTAAGGGCATTAGTAATATTGTCGGAAAGTTCAATGAGGGCCATGTCCGTAGAATGTTTTGATCTAAAACCAAGTTGCTGATCGAAAAGGATATGATGATGAGAGATGAACTGAGAAAGACGATTGTAAACAAGCCGTTCAAGAATTTTGGAGAGACAAGGGAGGATAGAAATAGGTCTGTAGTTGCTGATATTGTGTGCATCGCCGCTTTTGAAAATAGGAATAATCTTAGCAACCTTAAGATTGAGAGGAACAGAAGCAGATAGAAAAGACAGATTAAAAATATGACTCAATAGATCTGCAATGAGAGGAAGTACAGATTTAACCACGGTTGAACAGATGCCATCAAAGCCACTACTGCCACTGCTCTTCAACTCACTTCCAACCTTAATAATTTCGTATTTGTTCGTGGGGGCACGGGAAGAACGAGGAAGCATTAGGATTGCGCAAGGATTCAGTGAAGTGAGTATTAGTAGGGGCAATTTTGCTAGCTAAAGAGGAACCAATGTTAGTAAAAAAAACTTGTTAAAAGTATCAGCAATATCAGGCGGGTTGGAGAGGAGATTGTCGCCATCCATGAAATCGCTGGGAAGATTGCTGTGCTTCTGTTTGCCGAAAATCCCATTGATTTCACGCCACGTACCTTTCAGATTATTTTTGGTACGGGCAAGCTTGTCAGCGTAGTACCTTTTTTTTGCAAGTCGGATGGTGACTGTAAGCTTGTTCCGATATGTTTTGTAATGCTGCTCATTTGCAACAGTCGGGTTACGAAGAAACCGCCTATGTAACCTGTTTTTAAAAAGACAAGAGTTAATGATAGATTGAGAAATCCATGGTTTGGTATTCCTAGGTGTTTTGGCCCGTTTAAGAGTGAGGGGAAATTGTGATTATAGCAGGAGGAGAAAATGGAAAGGAAAGTGTCATATGCAGTATCAGAGTCCTGAGCTAGATACACGTCACTCCACTCAATGCTGCCGAGGTGTTGCTTAAATGAACTGAGGGAGTCCGTGTTAATATCCCTTGAAAGATATGTTTTAGGAGAGGATTCAGAGCTCTGGAGACAAGAAGTAGTGAATTGGAAGAGTGGATAGTGATCAGAGATGTCAGAGTACAGAATCCCAGCTGTAGTATTTAGATCAGAATTGGTTAGTATGTTGTCTATTAGTGTGGAAGAATGGGGAGTGATGCGAGTGGGTTTGGTGATTAAAGGATGGAAACCACATGCCAAGACAGCATTCACAAAGTCGTCGGCGGATTGGTGATCTGCACAATCGAGTATAATAAGGTTGACATCACCCATTATGTAACACAGCTTTCCCTCCCTTGTTATCTTCTCTAGGCAGGTACCAAAAGCCTCGTTAAAGTTGTCAAGTGAAGTACCATGAGCCCTGTAGACATTTCCCACAACAAGATTGCTAGCTTTGTCACGCTGAATTTCGATGAAGATTGTCTCAAAGCCATTATGAGAAGGCATGAGGTCTTCACGAATCCGAAAATTCAGCGAGTTCTTAACAAACATGCATGGCTACCCCTCCGCCGGTTCTTTCGGAACGTGAGGAATGAACTAGACGGAAATTATCCATGTGAACATAGGGCGGAGGGGTTGTTTGAAACCAAGTTTCAGTGAACCCGTAGATGGAGAAAGAGTGGTTTAGACTGGCCAAGTAATCTTGTAGGCCTATGTCGAAGAAATGTCTACAGAGAATTCATGTAAAAGATGGAGAAGATACCTGGTGTAGAGATATTTAAATCATTAGATTCAGTAGACGCAAAATAGGCACATTGTTCATCATCAAAAACATCATCGTCATCAGAAGAAATATTGTCAACAAAGTCAGCTAGGTTCATTGGACGATGGACAAACAATACAATACGAAAGACAAAACAAAAACAAAACTTATCAAATAAACTAAACAAAAATCAATAGAGGCTACTATTGATATTAAAATTGAACACACAAGAGCCCTGATATACAAAATAAGAAGTTAAGGTCCTTATAAAAAAAAAACACTCAAATTTCAAATGGTGAATTTGAAATTGACAAAAAGTGGAGATATATAACTATATAACCTTCATTGGTTAGCCATTGTTGAACTGCAAATCCAATACAAAATTCCCCTGTTTGCCTTACATAGTAACTCCATAATATACTCATTAATAACATGTTTATTCATTTACAATCTCCCTTTACTAGCTTACTTTACTTTACACAATATGTAATTATAATAATCAGTTCTGTCAAAATACCCCTAAATAATATGAAACCATCTGATCACGGCATAGATGACCACGGCAACCTTACATGCCTGTTGTTTTTCTGCCCAAAATGCGTATTGCACATGCGCAGACCTTAGTTAGATGTATTGCTCCACTGATCAGAGGTATAATATTATAGTCTTGACTAGTCGACTAGTTGCGACTTTTCATCGCAACTAGTCGCGACTATTGAAATTCACCATAGTCGCCCACGCCATTATAATATTGGATATACGATATAATATGTACACTATGTTACATATCAAGTGCTCATTATTATGGTGCATGTTTATAAGTGTAATGGTAAAAATAATTTCATGCATGTGTCAGGTGGAAAGTCCCATTCCACGAGGCGAAGCCGACTGGATTGAACATTGCATTCTGTCACCGAATGAAATTATTCTTTTCATCGCACGACTGTGAAACATTCATTATTTGTTTGATGCAACACCTGAATGAATTGTCGTCATCTGCTTGATCCACGCATCTTCGACCGTCCGTGCAATGGAACTTCTATTTACCGTGAAAAAGAACTTCTTGTCTATTTTTTGTGTGTCTTCCCTTTTGAAACAAAAGACATTTGAAAACTGCTACCTTATCCCGATAAACCTTCAAAGTTATATAGACGCCCTAGTAACGCTTTGTTTTAAGCACATTCTTTCTTGAATGACATGAAAACAAAATAAAGCAATGGGCATTGCATTTCAGGAAAATGTTGCTAGGATCAAAACATTGGGCTGCCGGTCTAATTATTTTGTAAAATATAATCGAACACAGTTGAAAATATTGTTAAAATCTACACCAAACCATACATTTTTTTGTGTAATTTAGAATTAGCTATATTGGAATGTTATTATTTCTCCATAATCTGTTATTTGAATAAGTAGTTTGACCAATTGTCGCCAATGGATTATGATAAATTGTTTGTGATATTCCAGAATTGGCAGCATTCCCGTTAAAACTCGGTGACATACCAGAGGGAAAATCACTCGATGGTGTTGTAGAATTCTGAAAAAAGAAGATGAAATTAAAAGATTTAAGGTCTCGACCCACAGTTTCCTTACTCTAATCTATACGGCCTTTTGTCTGCGCCCCGTATAGTTTTGTGAGATGCGATTTCTTCATTATCGAGTAAATTACTGTAAAAATAATTTAATGAACAGTTTCATATTTTTCTTTGTATGTTTATCCGTATTTTCAAACAAACTAGCTGCAGCCTTTGTTTTTCCAAGTTGCACTTTCAAAGTCCAACCCATTAAAGATAAAGAAGTACGAGTACAGTCCACAAAATGTTTTCACGAGCTAAAAATTTTTTCACAAACTTATCGGGTAGTGCTCGAGCCCACATCTACCGGGTTGCAGAAGTTTAACTTAGGCGAAGTAAAAAACAAACAAACATGTTTCTCGTCCCCGCCCGCTTCCTTTTTGGAGGCCGCCTTGATTTTTTTATTATTTTTTATTTTTGAAAAATGCAGTAAAAAAAACACCGGAGAAGTCCACAAATTCATCGGAAAATAAATTGTAGACCAATACAAGTCTAAAATGACACTGTAAAAAGTTCAGTTCTCTTGTCCAACTTATCTTTCATTTTAAAAGTGTCTTTGTACAGTGGAAACACCAACGGTTGCAGGACATTTTGAAATGGCGGCCATCTTGAAACAAATAAAAAATAAAAACCCCGCTTCCTCCTTTTTCAAAAAACCCGGACGAGAAACATGCTGTTTTTTTAATTTATTTGGCCTTATAGTAATAGGTATCAAATAATTATGTAAATACCTGATTGAGTGGGCTGTTTCCAGGCAAAGCATTCGATCTGTAAAGAAATATTACCCCAAAACATTGATTAACGCAAGTCACACGGCACAGTTTCAATTTTAAACTAATCGGAAGTGGTTAATGGTAGGCGCGGTTCTAGAACCAATATTTGGGGGGGGGGGGGCTAGCACGGTGGATCCTGAATGTTTTCAGGGAGGCGTGTTGAATTTTTTTCCAGACACTTAAGCCTCCGAAAATCAATAGGTGTGTGTGGGGGGGTTCATGCCATATTTTCAATGGGGAGCGCCAATAAAATCCTAAAATCATTCACACTATATTAACTAATGCACCCTTGTCACGGCTATTTCTTCTTTAGGGGGAGACCGTTCGCATGTACATCACAATCCTTCTGTTTGCTAATGCCATTTTTACGGAATTTATTTGGGGGCTAGCCAAAATTTGAGGAGGGGGCTACAGCCCCCCTAGAACCGCGCCTGGTTAATGGTACCGTGACGTGAAACAGTGCACTCATAAACTGCATGGATTGTATTTTACCTAACAACACAAATTGGAGCAAATTCAATGAGTGGTTTGTCAAATCTAAAAGCACCCATACTATGAATCTCCGGTCCAAACGAACACTTCATGTTCCATCTTGTAAAACAACCCGTTTTTATAATAGCCCAGTCCCATATCTTAACAGACTTGTTAATAGCGCACTCAGTTCACTCCCACCAGCCCAATGAAATTACCGGTTCTTTTTAGCATAGTACATGTATTGTTTTTCCGTGCAATTTTTGATATGTATACTATATTTTTTGTACTTACAATTTTCCTTTGTTTTTACCGTTTACTCTTTGTGATTTTAACCTCATCTAATTTTTATTGAAATTTGTATGTAAACTGACTTGTAATTCAGCCTGTGGGCTGCTATAAGCAGTGTTTTAATAAACCACAAATAATAATAATAACACAAGGACCTCTTTAAAAATCGTCATTTAGAATCTTTCAAGAAAAACCATACTGAAACAAATGTACTTGATCGATAATTAAACAAATTAAAAATCGATTACAGAATAAAGATTGTCATCATTATTGTCATAAGTGATCCAAATGCCTTGTAAGATAATTAATTAATTCTTATATACTTATTTAATGATATTCAACACGAATTGTATAAGGACAATTTGCCATGTGCACGATGCAACTTGTCGTTTACTGTCTGTGTTTGGTGTCAGTGCCATACTATCTATTACTTTAAACAAACAAAAACAACGGCCCGCAATTTTAATTCAACAAAAGAGCTAATTTTTTTGGACAAACAAAACGCTGCTTCGATCAATTTGAAACTAAATTTAAGTAGTCCAGAATTGCGTTACTCATGGTGTCACTGTTGGTACTCTCTTATTTCCAAACTCTGCAAATTCACCATCGGATTGAAACTATAGCGAGAAGACATTTGGAGTCAAATTCATATAAAGTAGCTCGATTTTTCACTGAGTTTTTACTGGGAC
The DNA here is from genome assembly GCA_029964075.1 of Patiria pectinifera. Lineage (NCBI taxonomy): Eukaryota > Metazoa > Echinodermata > Asteroidea > Valvatida > Asterinidae > Patiria > Patiria pectinifera. Next base: position 40,723,167 of record CM057142.1, on the reverse strand, counting down.
AGTTCCAAGCTATTTCAGTTTATAAAATTAGAGTGATTTTCACTTGGAAATAAAATGTAGTGATAATGAGTATGCAAGAGAGTAACACAATGGCTTCCAAGCAAATGATTTAAATTAATCGAAACTAAATTTAGGTGTGTTAGAATCCCACCTTAGATTGAGGAGTAATATGCCCATCACGATGAAAGCGGCAACTAATGAAATGGGAATTACCACACCCATTGCGACACGTGAGGCAGTTTCATTGTTGTCCAGATCTGTAGGATTGAAAATAATGTGCACTTATTTGCAGTTGTACGCTTTAGTATGTGTGATGACGTGACAATGTAGTGACATGATAATTTGGGGCTGTTTCGTGCAGCCTTTAATCACACACACGTTTACGTTACATAGTGTGGCTATTACTTTGTCTTAGTGTAATTAAGAAAAACCGGAGGAAAAAAACACTCTCATTTTACTCGCACTGTGAACACTCGTTCAACCCAACTTTGTTATCATGATTTTCTTGAGTGTTCCTCTTCATTTTGTGACGATAAACCTAACCCCGAAATTGTCTCTAAACCTGTTTTCCAGATAAGCCCCCCCCCCCAAAAAAACCCTCCAGTTTCTGGTATGCGCGCGCGTCGCCGTAGCCATGCGCGTCGGCAAAATGAAAAAGTTTTTTTTTTCAATAAAAGATGATGTCTCAAAACCGCCAAACTCTGGTGGTTGACTTGCTGCTGCACTGCTTTTTTAACGTTTTTTTTTTTTAGGGTTATGATCGATCGAGAATAAGTTTTATGTGGCCTCTCCGGACTCTTTACTTGCAGTTTAGTTTAGCACCATTACCATGCAGTCATCAACATTTGATTTGAAAAAAAAGGTAAAAAAAAAAAAAAAAAAAAAAACCACACCCCTTTTTTTTGGGCAAGCATATACCAGACCACCTTTTTTTTTGGGCAACCTTGTGTGGACGTGGGTAAGTTCACACAACGTCGCTGCTACCTGGTTTATGTGGACCTCTTTTTTTTAGAGGTCCTCACAGTGGATTTAATGCTTGTACATTAAACTTACGAGCAAAGGAAAAGAAACGAAAATACAACGGAATAGTAAAGCTGGGTCCAGAGCGCACTTAACTCTGACTCTATTCAAATCATTCAGAATGACCATTACAAAAAAAATCGTACAGTGTACAAAATGGACCAGGTTAAGTCCATTCATTGGCATTATGAGGTCATCTTATACGATTGCACTGCCCTGCTCACAAGTGATAGTTAGTCAGGATGTCCCTCGGAAAAAAATGACTTTTTTTTTTACTGGTTTTAAACTAATTTGATCTGAGTACGTGGATATATTGTACAATCTGTCTCTCTGTTTTGGAGATCAAGCGGGCACTCGTTTTTGATGGTCCTAGAGGGCCACTCTTTTTTGTCCTCTTTGCAATATCTCACTGACTTACTGACTTATTACTGTCACTTGTGACTTGGACTGGTTGTAGACTGGTGAAGACAGCTGGGCAGTGCTATCGTATAGGATTACCTGGCAACGCCAATGAATTGGCTACATCTGTCCCAGTGTGTAGACCACATGCATGGAAAGGCTTCCCGGAAATAGCCATTCTGTCTGAATCAATTGAATATAATTTTTGCCACCTTTACTAAGCTCGCCTTGTCTTGTTAACATTGGGAAAGTCACAAACATGGGCGTCGCGAGGGGGGGGGGGCAAGGGGACTTGCCCCCATGGAAAACAAACAGACAAACAAACAAACAAACAAAAGAAGAAGAAAAAAGGAAAAAGAGGTGCGAAGCCACATTGCTGTTAATTTGATGGGGGGATAGAGCAAATTCTCCCCTGCTAACGCTCGGAAAAATGATAAATTGAGAATATAATGAAAAACTTTAGGAATTTTGGGGAAAAATTTGCTTTGCCCCCCCCCCGGAAAAAATCCTGGCGACGCCCATGGTCACAAATAAGCACATGGCCTACCTGTTGTTGAGGCTTCAGTTGTGGGTGTAGGCGGCCTAGTTATGTTAAGGGTTAAGTTAGGTATTTGGCTTGTTGTGGGTTCAATTGTTGGCTGCTGTTCAGTCGCAGTCGTGGGTTTGGTTGTAGGTTCAGCTGTTGTAGTTTTCTGAGCTGTTGTGGTCGACATTTCTGTAGTCGGTTCCGATGATGTTGCAGGCCTCAATTTAATTGTGGGTGCCATATTTGTTGCAGTGGTTTGTGCTCCGGTGGGCTGTTGTGTTTTGGGTTTATCAGTTGTGGTGTACTTGGTTGTGCCATCTGCCGTTGGGGTAAGCTGTACTGTTGAAATGGGCGCTGATGTTGCGACGTTCATAGCTGTAGTTGTGGATTGCTGCGCTGTTGTGGTAGGGTTTTCTGTTGTGGGCGGGGCGGTTGTAGTGGGCTGGATGGTTATGGGATGGACTGTGGTGGGCGAAGTAGTAGTTGTGGGAGGGTCTGTTGTGGTTAGCGGTGCTGTAGTTGTGGGAGGGGCTGTTGTGGTGGGAGGGGCTGTAGTTACGGGAGGGGCTGTAGTTGTGGGCGGGGCTGTAGTTATGGGAGGGACCGTTGTGGTAATCTGGGTTGTGGGCGGGGACGTTGTGATGGGCATGGTTGTTATGGTTGGCTCACACAAATCTCTGAATAATGTTACATTTGAGACCGTCGGTGTAAACGTTGGTGGATCGGTGATATTACAAACGTACGAGCTACTACTAAGCGTATCATTATCACATGAAACTATGCCACAGGAGCCATCTTGAGTGAACCCAGACACGACATCATCACACCTAATCTGCATTAAAATCAAGTAAAAAAAAACATTTTTCAAGAACGTTGTTTAGCATTACTATATTATTATGCAGCTATAAGTTGTTCTATATTCAATATAGCATCCAAAGTATGACTTTTTCTTATACATGTCCATGTTATACCCTGGCAATTTGCACTTTTGGAATGACACTTCTTCTTCTTCTTCTTCATTCATTCATTTCATGATGACTTGATGAGTTGAGCCCAACTGTCCATAGTGTTAGAAAGAGATGGACCAATCAGACCAATTTCTAGCTCGATGGATGTTTTCAGGGTCATGTTTGGACGACCTTTTCGTCGAGGAGCTTCAGGATTCCATCTAGCCGAAGGCGACGCTGTCTGATGGTGGTGGAGATAGGGGGAAGGGCACCATACAGAACAGAGTTAGGGAGATGTTGTTGCCAAGAAACTTCTGAACAGCCCGCAACATCCGTGTATAGGTGCCATCAATGGATGCAGAGATCTGTTTGGTCAGGGTCCAGGACTCGCAACCGTAGAGGAGGATGAATTCTACTGAGGTCTTGAAGATCTTAACTTTGGTGGTCTTGGAGATCGAGGATCTCCATACTTTGGTCAGTGAGAGCAGAGCAGACCAAGCTTGAGCTTTTCTACACTCGATGTCATGAGGTGTGTTGGTGTAGGAGCCCAGATACTTGAAGTCGCCAACTTTATCGAGCTTACTGCCATCCAGTGCAGTGACGTCGTCAGAGTTAGATGGGTTGATGACCATGTACTTTGATAGTCTTCTTTGCATTAAGAAAGAGACCAACGGACTTGCAGCAAGCTTCTACTTTATGGAGGAGAGATTCGGCTTCAAGGAGGGTGTCAGCAAGCAGACTAATGTCATCAGCATAATCTAGGTCGGATAGGTATTGGGCAGGGTGTCTACTACTCATACGGCGTGAGAGAGTGAGACCATCGGTGACATTTAATGCTGTCCGCAGGGCATAATCCAGAACTATGATGAATAGGAAGGGGGCGAGAGGATCACCCTGAAGAACTCCAGTGTTGACGGAGAACGAATCAGATTCACCTTCGGGAGTGAGAACAACCGCACTTGAATCTTCATACATAATTTTGATGGCATGAATGGTCTCCTCCGGGATACCGTAAGCATGCAGGATCTTAAACATTGTTGGTCTGTCAACAGAGTCAAATGCTTTACGGAAATCGATGAAAATGATGGCGGCTTCCTTCTTGTGGTTACGAGTTTCCTCGATAAGGCGCCCGAGGGCAAGGATTTGAGAAGAGGTTGAACGTAGAGGCCGAAAGCCACTTTGATTGGGACGGAGTATCTTCTCAACTTCCGGACGAATGCGATTCAGAAGTAGTCGATTGTATACCTTGGCAGCAGTTTGAGAGAGGCTGATTCCCCGGTAGTTGTCTAGGATGGTGAGGTCCCCTTTCTTTGGAACTGGGACGATGCCGAACAAGCCCCATTCTGGAGGGCGGTTACCTTCAAGGGTTGCATTGCAGAACCTTGTGAGATATTTCTTAAGTTTAGGAAGCCTCCAAACTTCAATAAGTATGTTGTCCAGACCAGGAGCCTTGTCAAGCTTCATTTGTTTAATGGCTATGTTGACCTCGGCTTGGGAGAATTTGCCAGTTCGGATGTTAGGGTTTGGATCAAAGACGGGATCAATGGAGACTGGGTCATTGGAGGTATTATCAGAGCTGAGAAGGTTCTCAAAATGGGATTTCCAAGAGGTAAGTCGATCATCACTTTGAATGAAAACGGTGTTTGAACGTTTACCAGAGAGCTGTTTTACCAGTTTCCAGGCATTTTGGGTGGAATTGGTCGATTCCCACTCGTCAAAAGCACTGAGGATGTTGTTGACTCTGAGGTCTTCTTGCTCGTCATACACACTGCTGAGGTTGGATTGAGCAGCAGGAAGATTGGTTGGTAAAGAGGTGAGTACCTTTGTTCGAGCTACATTGACTGGTGTAGATGATGCAATTCTAGGTGGTCGTTTGGTTTGTGATGGAAGGAGAGACTTCCCAACACTCTCACACACTTTGGCGAAGGAGCCATAAGATTGGTCGTCAGAGCACAATGAGGACCACTCATGGGTGATACGGTCCTCAATAGAAGATGCAAGTTTTTTTATCTGAAGCCATTGCAGGCCAGTTCAGTCTAGGACGGGCAGTAGGTTTTGTGGAACGAAGACTGAGCCTTATCTTAGCACAGACTATACGATGGTCGGAGCCAATTGGGTCAGATGTTGAATACGCTTGAGAATCTAGGATGCTGTTTCTCCAACGTATACGGCACAGGATGAAGTCAATCTGTGACAGGTACTTGTTAGGTGAACGGTGAGTCCAGAGCTTTTTGGAGGACTTCTGAAATAGTGTGTTGGTAATCAGAAGGTTGTTACGATTGACAAAGTCACTGAGGATCTGACCATTACGGTTGGTAGTAGAGTGGTAGGAGAACTGCCTTGCAACATGAGCGTTGAAGTCCCCTCCGATGACAAGAAGGGCATGTAGAGGAATGGAGGCAATAGTGTCATTGAGAAATTTGTAGAACCCAGTAATAGACACCTCATCATTGGTGTTAGTGGGAGAGTAACAGGAGACAACGTATGTCTTAGGATTGCCTTTGAAGATGGCGAGCACAATTCTGTCGTTGATCTTAGAGATAGAAGTCAGCAGCGGGAGCAGTGATATGTTTGAACAGTTATTGCTACACCACCAACGGCTGCACCTTGTCGATTCTGAGTTGCAGAAGAGGTGAAGATGGTTGATGATCCTAAACTAGAGATTCGGATATCAGGGTCTTCAGGTCGATGCACTTGACGGTGCTCTTGGATGTAGGTAACATATAGGTTGTAGTCACATATGTGTTTATTAAGTTCCTCTCTTGATGACAGCGAAGAGAGACTTCGACAATTAAGCTGACCAAAAAGGATGGTTTTCCTAGGTCGAGCAAGACCCTTCGGGAGACTATTTTTATCAGACGATGCCCTCCCAAGAGGGTTTCGGACGCCGTCGTCATAAGACAGAGTGTCAATAGTTCCGTGAGAGGGCAGATTTGAAGCAGGGGCTTTAACCCTGGTGCTGTAGGTAGAACTCATCATGTTTTCAAGTGGCTGAATACTCCGTGTGACGCCAGTGTGACTATACTGAGGTTTTGGTACAGTTGACTCTGCTAGCCTTTGACAAACCAATGCCTCCAAACCGCAAGGCAGCGGGAAAATGACAATCCCCAAACCACTCTTAAGGAATACCACAGAAGGAAGTGCTGCACGCCATCATAACCAGGTGAATTAGCCTACCAACCAAGCCTGCCTATTCCGCCGATACAGACTGTATGTACTAGAGGGGAGAGGTCCCTCGCCTGCAGGAGTCATTCGTAATCACTCTTGGAGCCTTGGACTACTGCATTAAGGAGTGCATCAGAATGAGTAAGTCCTATATGTCAGCTGCACCAGGGACAAGGAAAAAAAGTGTACCCCGAATTTGTAAAATGACCTATATTTGCATTTTTTTCTTCAAACAGGCTTGGGAAAAAATGTATTGTCATTTTGCGAATTGTCACAAACGAATCCGCTCTGTGATGAAGTATTGTTCGACAATCAATAAATCGAATTTTGTGAAGAAATAATTCAATAACTAAAATAACTGAATTTTTCGTTCGATGTCTCATTCAAAAGTGAACAACTTTTATATTTCTAGGAGCAATTACACAATATTTCTATTTTTCGAGGTGAAACTCAAAAATAGCACAGTGGAGCGCATCTTTAAAGCATTTTCGAAAGATCTGTGTTCCTGTCTTATCAATTACGTCAATGTTTGACATCAATCGAGTATCGATTTCGATATTTGCGTACATAAGGCAGGACATCAAATAATGGGCCCGTGAAAAAAATCTCATGAGATATACACCAAAAATTATATTCATTATGTAAATCTAAATTAGAACTCTGGGTATTTGTTTCATTGTTAAATAATGAAAGGTTTGCGGAAACACCTTGTGCGAATAATTCTCAACTAAGAGAATGGTGCTGAAAAGAACCAGAGGTATAAACTCGACGTTCCGGTCAGTATGCTCTGACCGTCTTCAGGAGAGACCGGAACGTCGAGTTTTTACCTCTGGTTCTTTTCAGAACCATTCTCTTAGTTGAGAAATCACATGGTGTTTTCGCAAACCTTTCATTATTTAGTATCTCCACCATGTAAAGCCTCAAATCTCACTTGTTTCATTGTTGTTTACTTTGCACTTACCCGATGACATAATGCAGCCAGCCACACGATAAGCCATAGGCTAACTACTGTCATGTCAAACTTATGTCGACGCATTCTTCCAGTTGTCATAATTACTCCCAATGGTGGAGAGAAAACAAAACATGTCAATGACTCCAGTGCAGTTGTTTTCGAAACGTAAATCCTTCCAACACAGACACCGTGGAATTTGTGACGAACAGAAACGTCTGTCGGGTAATGGTGTTTAGCTGTTATTTGCGAAAACAAGTGCAGAATTTTCAATTGAACACTTGTAATACTCCGTACGAAGTTGATGTTATTTTCTTACTTCCTCGACTTTGGATCATATACACAGGCCAACGGGCACACCTCGAAAGCTATATAGGGTAAAAACCCGCTTGTATTTGGGCCCGACAAAAATACAAATGGCTTTGCAGTATTTGAGTAAAAATCACAAAAGGATTTTGGGTTCATTGAACAAGGTTGGCAACGATAAATGCTTCATAAATACCATTGCTGTATTGATTCTGACATACACCTGTGTTCGCGCACATAGTATGCCTGATTGTGTTTATACAATGGACAGCCATTTCCTGTATTGAAATGTACGCCCGTTTTCATGGGCCAGATTTTATGAACCGTTGGCATACATAGGGAGGCGGCGATCTTTGTGGGGGAAAAATGTCTGGCGAAATAATGTGTTGGCTAATTCCTGAGGGGCCAGCATGTCTTCTTTGCACGTACCCGACTTAAATCATTGCATTGACCGACTGTTACTTACGACTGATTTAGGAGCATCTTTTCATACAGTGCTGCATCTATATCCTAGCCCTATAGGCTGACGCTTGTTTCATGACTGCAGATCCCCATGCGAACGGCAAAAGCAGATTTTTCGTTTTTGTCACGTTACCACTACATCTTATTCTATTTTTATGCCCCGCGGCGAAGCCGAAGGGGCATACTGTTTCCGCCTTGTCCTTCCGTGGGTGGGTGAGTGGGTGGGTGGGTGGGTATGTGACCACAAATTCGCTGCCTTGTGGAGACTCACACACAATAGTGAACAAAACATTGTAAAGGTCTCCACAGGGCAATTTCTATAGATGAATAGGTCTCCACAAGGTTTTCACGAAATAGATATATGGGTTTTACTCAAAAACTAGGAATTTCCAAGGTGTGTTTATTTGTCGCAGATGGAAGAGTTTTAGAAAAATAAGAGCATTTTGAAAATTCACTTTCAATATTGAACACTTTACTACACCCAAACAAAGAAATGTCTCCACAAGGATACAAATTTTGGAAGGTGTGTGTGTGTGTGTGTGTGTGTCCGGACAAATCTTGTCAGCGTGATAACTTGAGAAATGCTTAACATATGAACTTCAAATTTGGTTTGTGGATTGTCCTTGGTAATTCTAAGAAGCCTTTTGCATTTGGGGCTGAAAGGTCAAGGGTCAAGGTCACAGTGGCTGAAACAATAGAAATTTTGTCAGCGCGATAACTTAAGAAATACTTTACATATGAACTTCAAATTTGGTTTGTGGATTGTCCTTGGCAATCCTAGAAATACTTTACATATGAACTTCAAATTTGGTTTGTGGATTGTCCTTAGTAATCCTATTGCATTTGGCAAAAACAAAAGAAATTTTGTCAGCGTGATAACTTGAGATACACTTTACATATGAACTTCAAATTTGGTTTGTGGATTGTCCTTGGCAATCCTTAGAAGCCTATTGCATTTGGGGCCAAAAGGTCAAGGGTCAAGGTCACAGTGGCAAAAACAAGAAATTTTGTCAGGAAATACTTTACAAGTGAACTTCAAATTTGGTTTGTGGATCGTTCTTGGTAATCCAAATAGGCCTATCACATAAGTGGGTCGAAAGGTCAAGGGTCAAGGTCACAGTGGCTAAAACAATAGAAATCTTGTATTTATTCTGAGATCATAGGGATTAGGGATTAATTCATTTAAAACCTACAGAAGACACTCATGCTGTCAATGAATGTTCCATGTGACCAAGGTACATGTAAGTTGATGTTAAAAGAGTATGTGTTATGTCATGGAAACAGTCACGGTTGCGGGGCATTTGTGTTTGTAAACACACCTTACTTGTTTCTTTCTGAATCAATTTAATAGAATTTGTGTGCTCTGGGAATAGTTCGCCTCTGGCATTGCTTAAAAAAATATGTCTGAACGCCTGCCTCATACATGTATATGGCCCAATTTCACTGCGCTGCTAAGCACAAAAATGTGCTTAGCACAAAAAAAGTCTGGCTTATAAAAGCAGGTTACCAGCCAAAAATCAACGTGATGTACATTGCTCGTGATTAGTATTCAGCTGTTGTTTGCTTAGCATGAAAATCACATGGAGTTTTGGCTGGTAACCTGCTTTTATAAGCTAGACTTTTTTTGTGCTTAGCAATTTTTTGTGCTTAGCAGCGCCGTGAAATTGGGTTGGATATTCCGCAGCCATAGTCACAAACATCAGGTTCGTTCAAAACTCCGAACCCGAAGCCGAAGACAGACCGAAGTTTGGAAAATATCCTCAGAGAATTCGCGATGGGTACAAGAACCTTTCTGGAAATCCACTGACCGCAATACTAACTAGCTGCTACACGCTTATGGGCCTATGCGCCTTGAAGCCACTATTCCGCCATCTTGGATCCCCAAAACATCAAAACATGTAGTTGAGGGTTTGTCCCACCACTTGAAACATTCCGCCCAATAATAAGTTAATGTTCGGGATGTTTGCAAGTCTCAGTCGGTCAGAACTTACATGTTTTGTTTTACCGCCTAAAACTCAAAAAAAAATAAAATAGAAATAACAAAATAGAAATACAAAATAGAAAAATCCAATACCAACTACCCGTTTAGAAAAACTCGCATTTATCGCTCGTGCGTCATGGTTAACCCAACATGGCAGACATTTGCTTCATAATTCAGTGCACGGGCAGTGTCAGCCAGTCCAGTTGTAGTAGAGGTCGCTGGGAGAATCTAATAATGAGAACCAACCACTCAATCAGCTTGTTACAGTGTTGCGCACCTTTTCTAAATTCCATTGGTCCAATAATCAAAAAGTGGCTCATGGATATGCGTTTGTACAACTCCTCTGATTTTATATAGGACTATCAATGTTGGAAAATAACAAGTAATGAGTCAGTTAAGGAGAATTCGAATATATTTGTGTCCCCAGGTTTTTAACCTTGAAGACTTGCTTTGCAAGAGACCCACCCAAGAAAAAGGGAAAAACATCATTAAACATTATTTGGGGAAAAAAATGAAACTAAAAAGTAACAATTTGCTATAACAAATATCTCACCTTCGATCATCATTGAAGAATGCAGGTATTTAAATAAGGATAGATAGATTTAAACATTTACTTTCCCTTCCGAGTCCCTTCCGAGGGGTGATTCAAAAGTGATTTCTAAAGCGTGAAATTTGTCAATAAATGTATTGAAAGTTTACATATTGACTATGAGTGTAATGTCTCGTATTGATAAAATTAAATATAATCGACTTAACTTTTCAAACAACTCGTTTCATAAAAAAATAAAACAAAGTTCGTTCAATGTGCCTATACACCTGTATATATGTTGCTATCAATATTTACAGTAAATTAAACCTAATTGCATCTTCTCAACGAAATGAAATATTCTGTATAATAATAACCATTACCAGTAGTATTCAATACAATATATAGATATTCTTATTCAATATACAGAATTCTTGCGTTCGTTAAAGTTGCGCTCCTCGTGCTCTACAGCAAATTTAATTTTATTTTATTAATACATTTTACAACTCTAACATGTATATTTTATTTTCATCTAATAATAATAATAACTCTAACATGTATATTTTATTTTCATCTAATAATAATAGCCAATAATTCGAAATTGTAAATTGTAAAGCAATATTTCAATAACTAAACTTGGGCCGAATTTCCAGTCGATGTCTCATTGAGAAGTAAATAACTTTTGTATTGCTGGAAAAAAATTCAAATTTGGAAAAGGGAATATATTTTTCGGGATGAAACTCGAAAATAGCACGGGGAATGCATCTTTAGTGCAATTCACGTTTACGTGATAACGGCCATATTGGAATACGTCACGGGACTGCATGACATTCAATAAAATGGTCTTAAGGTGTTTATAAATTAGAACCTTACCTTTGAGTGAGGTGCAAACTTAAAACAGCAACAACTTTGTTAAATTGTTTCTATTAAATGTGACTCTGCCTTATCACGACATGACAGGCCTGTACAATTCGGAAATGACGGTCCGTGTTGATATTTTCATTATTGCATTTTTTTTGTAATTCATATTTCAATTTTGATATAAAATGTTCACACTGTTGTTTATTTGATAGAAACAAGAATATATTAGTTTTTAGAAGCCGAAAACCCATAAAGGTCTATAGCTATGTAACCAGGGATTAGGCCCAAAGTCACGATGCTAGAAAAACTAGGCCCATCCATGCTGCAAACCTGAGAAATAGACCATTCTCATGTTGCGGCCATCTTGATTTTTGTTCCCATTCAAATCAACGTAACCAAAGCGAGGCTGGAAGGAAAAATAGTCTGGTTCCTTTTTGCACAATACAATATCATTCAATACTGTTATTGGATACAGGGAACATGACTGAAATGGTGGCAGCATGATAAAGGTCTTTAGCAAGGTTTGCAGCATTGCTAATGTTGCTACATAGCATATATATGAAATAACAGTAATGATATACATGAACCTACAAGAAATCTCTTTAATCACGATATCTAGGCTGACTCTCTGGTCTAAGAGAGTCAGCCTATAGTGTCCTCTTCGTGCCCGACTGCCCGACTCACTTACTGACTGTCACTTGTGAACCGGGCAGTGCTATTGCATAAGATTACTTCCTACGTGTAAATCGGCTAAGCTCGACCAATTGTGAAGACGTATACATGAAAAGACTGAATCAGTTGCATTGTTTTTATTCCTAAGTGTAGGCCTACACTGTAAAAAGATTTTAAAACATATTTCTAAACACTTTTTGGTACTTTTTTTTTCAACATTTAAATCCACGACATGTTTTATGGACGTCTTTGACATGTTAAGGCACATACGAAAGCCCAGTAGTACCATCGAGTATACATTATAAAAATTTAAATTAAAATGGCTTATCGTGTTGAAGTCAAATGAGAGGCTCAATGCACACTTTTATCACACTTTTCGCATCGTCTGTCAACGAAAAAAGAACATTAAAATATATATTTGACTTTATTAATGAGTTATTATTAATGGCACTATCAGGCTTTCATACTGTGCAGAATCATAAACATGTCTCAGACTAAATGTGAAAAAAGGAGGGTCCTAGCATAAGTGTTTATAAGGCTAAGCACCATTTTACAGTGTACGCCCACCCCCCATAAAAATAAATATTAACGTATTTCAAAAATTTAAGTAGGCCTACATGTTCAAATGTTCTAAGGGATGAATTCACCGAAGGGAGTATTTGGGCTGGCTGACGGGGACAAGTTGGTCCTCCACAACATGTTCTGTCCGTCCCCGTGTCCACGCATGAAATTCACAGGCAGTCTTGCAGAGGGCTGCATATATTAGGCCAGAGGAAAACAGAAATGTGAATAGTGTCATTGTGACAATTCATTAGATTTGGCTTAAAGGGAAGATGCAACATTTGCAAACATCACAAAACAAAATAATCACATTTTCACAAAATACCTTACTGGATTGTTAGGGAATGACAGTCTAAAGCATCCTGTAAAATCGTGGCTCCCGGTGGGCTAACGTTTTCAAGAAAAATTGTATTTTTCCAACGCTGGTCAGCCGAGCAGCGTTCAGCCGACCATTGTTGGAGAAAACTGTGTTTTTTTTTCAGAAACTGCTTGTAATTTTTCAGTATTAGTTATTCCGCATTTTCTTTGCAATTGATTTCAAACCTGTGAAGGGGATTAAGCCTGCTAGACTGATTCTCTGACCTTACAATTCCCCAAAGTCTATAAATTGCTTCGTTTCATCTTAAGTGGGGCCAGGGAACCAGACTACAAGAACATGAATGGTTTTCTTGTTTTTTTCCCAGCATCTACAAGCCCAAAACATGAAACAAGTCATTTTAACAATATTTACTATAACATTCTAATCCTCCAAAATCATTTATTTTGGAAAATTGCAGCAAAAGCAAATGTTGTACGTTCCCTTTAAATGGATACATTTAAGTTAAAGCTCAACTACAAATCCATTTAATGGATTTCTTTTTTTTTTCTAAGGAGGGAAAAGAAATATCTGACACTTTACACTCCTCCCCAAGACGTCTTTTTATCTAATGATTTCATCGCAGACAAAATACTGTATGAAGTAGGCCAGCTATGATAAAATGTGGTTGCTAAAAAAAAATTCAATTCCTATCAGATGTATAAAAAACAATGAGACATCCCTTCCTAAAATTTTTTGTAATGCATTTTTTTAATATGCATTTCAAATCTTCAATTCTTTTCCTGAAAACTGATGGCGCTCTTGCTGTGATGTCGTTTAAGAAACACACTCTTCAGTTCGTGCAGTTTGTGTTCAAACTGTGTACCAAAAAAATGCCTTATTCAAAAATCTTTAAATAAAGATTGCTCTAAAAAGAAAAGAAAAAAAAAACAATGCAGAAATTTACCACGGCAAAATAAGCAGATGTGACACTAATGTGTTAATGCCTCAAAGTAAAAAAGTATATTGAAACACCTTGGAAATTGGTAATATAAAGATTGGAAATAAAGTAAAATGAGAAACAAAGGTGTATTTTCAGGGATTCCATGAAAATAAAGGATTTTTCATGAGCCCTGTAAATTTGTTTTATATATTTAATTATATATTTTTGTGTTCAATTACCTGTGTATTGGCATTGGCGACTGGTGGCGGTGGTCCGCTGTGTGGAAATGTAGTGAAGAATAAAAAAAATAATCTGATTAGCAAGTCGGTAAAAAGCGTTCGTTCTGGTTTTCGAACCCCAACCATAAACCTCGCCAAATTTTGAAAATCTTCAGTGTCGGAATAAGAACGGATACTGAGTTGGGGGGGGGGGGGAAGGGGCAAGCGGTTGAGAATTCAAACCATCCATGATGAGATGAGTAACAAATTACATATTATAATTCTTGGGTTTCAGAAAATAATGAGTTGAACCTAGATGAACGAACTGTTTTCCCGGCAGCATTTCGGGTTGTTGTAATTCGTCGCAGACTAGATGCATTTCGGAGGTCCAAAGGTGCCATCTGGGGGTCCGCTCATAAGTCCGACGCCTCATAGGTTCGACGCCTCATAAGTCCGAAATTTCGGACTTATGAGGCGTCGGACCTATGAGGCGTCGGAATTATGAGGCATAAAATGTATTTATTCCGCCTCATAGGTCCATAAGATCATGCAGAGATTTGAGCAGAGTGCGCGCCATTCATTACAATGGTGAATGGAACTTGAGTGTTACTTCGTGAAAACGAAATTTGTAACTTTTGCGCAAAAGTTGCCATGGAGAATTAGCGTAAGTATTAAAGTAAAGCTCTTGAAGCTTTGAAACTTCGTGCAATGGTAGGCCTTGATGAGTAATGTTTACAAATGTAAAAACTGAAAACCGAAAAAAATATGGTTTAACACGTGGAGAGTTACTTCGTGGTGTCGGTGACGTCATGTTCCACGATAATCACACGATTTCTCAGTTTTGTGAACTGAGCATGACTTTTGAGCTTGATGCCGACGGTTCTGTAGTCTGATTATCCGTTGTTCAACGGAGCCCGCTCCGTAGAGCAATGCAAATTTGATGTGACCCCGAGCGCCGGCGCCGCCAATCGGAGTCGCCTTTAGAAATGTGGACTAAGTTGTTGATTGGACAACTTGGCTGCATGTTTTGTAATACAACAACGGGTTACCGAAGACCCGGTGGACGGCGCCCGCTGAATGGTCAGAATCTGGAGATCAAGACGCGATGTTGTTTAGCATAATTGATCGCCGACTTTTTCCGAATATCATACGGGGTGAGTCAGAATGATGTGGACCCAAATCAAAGAAAATAAAAAAACTATGTTATAGGCTGGTATTTTGGACATATTTAGTGAAAATTCCATGTAGGCCTATCCATTGTACCATTGTTTAAAATGCAGTCACATCAGTGCGCGATTTCAATAAATTTGTTGAATCATGGAACCGTGGTTAATTTTTTTTTGGGCGGGTATTCTTTGCTAGCACTTTTTTTCAAACTATAGTACAATGGATATACTTGAAACTTTCACCAAATATGTCCAAAATACCAGTCTATAACATATCTCAACTGCACTTGTTTTGATAATTGCTACATATTTTTCAATATTTTCTTTAATTTGGGTCCAGATAATTCTGACTCACACTGTAGCCTGTATACTAACGGTTCCGTTGCGGCACACGTACTGAATGGTACGTGAAATCGTTTACCTACATGTACTGTGCCTGCATCTCAACAAATCAGGTAGCACCCCCATATAGTCCGGTTCACAATGTACTTAATCCAAGTTTCGTTGGGATTTCTTGGGGATTAGGTAAACTATACATTTTTGGAAACCTTTAAGGGTCTACTGAATCCCAAAACCAATGTTTAATTTTTTCCAGTTTGCAGGGCATTGCAGAAGATCCGGCAATCAACCAGTGGTCAGCTTGATTCTCTGGCAGCCAACCCAAGGGAAACGAACGAACGTGGGACGACAAATTATGTTGATACACTATGCCAAGACACCCAGATAAAACCAAGGGACATTCATAGTTGCATGATAGAAAGACAATGCTGGAGAGCCATCACTAATGTCCGACGGAAGTCGCCAGAATCCGAAAAAAAATGCTATTTTTAAAACTCATTTTGCGGGTTCAAAGCAGTATGTTGCGGCCGGGAATCACTTTGTCTTTTAGCCTTTGCATTAAATGTCCACATTACATCAAAGTTACCACTGGGGGAGGGAGTTTAACTTCATTTGGGGTACACTCAAGATTTGGTTGAAAACAATTAAAGTTACTGATCCAAACTAATCGCTGTTAAAACTAATAAAACTATTATGCATGTACTTTGGATTTCCACTCGTCAGTTCTGCCAAAACACGGCCCAAAACAGTAAGAGAAACGTGATAATAAAACATTCCTTCATGTCGATTGCAGCCATATTGGATTCCCACAATCACTGCCATTGATCAAATTGATCATTTTGGTTCAAAGCCATTCTTGACATGTCTGCGCATAAACGTTTTGTTTTCGGACTAGCCAAAAACCTATACTTGTAATGTTATATAAGAATACCTTAAATTTATGAAAACCAAGGTGTTTTTTTTAACTCGGTTGCCATAACAACTATTGGGGTATCATTTGTGAAGTTATCTGCTTGCCATGTCTGGGCCGGGCATAGACCATAATTTTTTGTCTAGCAAAAGTTATATTATAAACAGAGATAATTACAGCATGCTTTGTTCTATTGCACTGAGACTCTACACATGTGCTTTTCAGTGTTATCTTCACAAGTATACCACATTTCAATCAAATCTGTCATGGCACGGTCAGGATCTTAGAGTGGGGGATGGATCCGCCCCCCTTTTATCCCGTCCCCACAAAATGGCCCACATAATGGTGGTGAAAAAAATGGAAACGTTGGTTTTTGGATTCAGTAGATCATAACGTTTTCAAAAGTGTATAGTTTTGCTAATCTTCAAAAAGTCCCAACAAAAATACATTGTGAACCTGAGCTAGCTCTGTCCTTCCTGCATGCACTCAACCATTTCACAGGGTATTTGCTACCATCCTTTGTTCGCTTTGAACAAGGTTTTTCTCATGAAATCGGTATTGAAGATAGTTACCAATGTTCCTACGTGCCTTTAATAGGAAAGCTTTCAGCCCCGAAGAAGTTTCGTTTCGTAAGGCACATACAAATTACACAAATCAGCTATAGCTGAACGTCCATCTATCTCTCAAAATATGAATTGGTGATTTTACAAAATAGGTCCTTTCCAACACTCGACAAAATGGGTTATTGGGCACTGTTTCATCAATAAATTAATTGTCTTCAACCTTTTTCTGTCTTTGAACCAACATTTGATTTTTTTAACAAAAACGACACATTGCTTGACTGAAGAGCAAAATACTTACGATTTAGACATCATCATCATCATAGCAAGACCTGCGTAAACCACCACGCATGCGAAAACGGCGACAGCGGCAAAAATGAGTGATCCCATCTCAGCAACTGAAAAGAGAAAAGAGGAGGCCAGGGTAAGACAGTTCCTTTTTTGTGCTTCTGTGAAACATTGTTGAAACGCAACGAATAAACTGTAAGACTTGTAAGGGACTCGGAGAGCCCCAGACCAAAGAGAAGGGAATTCAATGAAGCAACAGACTGCAATGTTGATATGTATCGTTTGGAAATGCAACGAGGATGTTGTTGAAGTAATGGAATTGACTTGCATTTCGAATCAAGAAAAAGATCTGTATTTTCGAAAAGACTGGGCTTGTCTCGTCAAACTGGACCAAACAAATCTCAATTTAGGATATCATTTATAATTGGTGACTCGGACGATCAGTCGGTCGGTCGGTGAGTCGGTCAGTCAGAGGGCAGCATGCTGGCACTTTGGATACAGCCAAAAGAAAGTAACAACCCACCAGACAAACAAAACGGACGCGTTTTAATTAATGATCAAGCAATAACATGTGTCACTGGCGGCACTAAAAAAACACAAACAAACAGACAAACACCCCAACAAACGTAATGGAACTCACCACTTAGAGACACGATCGATGAACCCGTTGTTACAGGGTTTGCCGTTGTTGCAGGATTTTGAGTGGTTGTAGGGTCTTTTGTTGTGGGCATCTGCGTCGTAGTAGCCGGTGATGTAGGTTTCAATGTTGTCGGGCCAACTGGTGTTGTAGGATCCCATGTTGTTGGTTCATATGTGGTTGGATTGCGAGTGGTGGGTTTAACAGTCGTTGGATCCAGTGTTGTGGGTTTTTGTGTTGTGGGATCTGCTGTTGTAGGTTTAAGTGTTGTTGGTTGCTGTGTTGTAGATTTTAATGTAGTTATTAGTTGTAGTGTTGTTGTTGGATCTAATGTTGTGGGATCTTGTGTTGTGAGAATTTGTGTCGTTGTGGCTTCCTGCGTTGTGGATTTTAATGTGGTAGGGGTCAATGTTGTAGGATATGGTGTTGTAGCCTGGATGGTAGTTGTAGCATCAAGTGTTGTAAGCTCAGTTACTGTATTGGTTGGCTCCAGTGTTGTGTGCATTCGTGTTGTTGTAGGTGCATCTGTTGTGGTTAGTTCGATTGTTGTTGTCGGATTTTGTGTTGTTGTGGGCTCTCGGGTGGTTGTTGGATCATTAGTTGTTGTAAGATCTATTGTTGTTGTTGGCTGTAAAGTTGTCGGTTCTAGTGTTGTAGTTAAATGTGTTGTTGGATTGAATGAAGTTGTGGGTTCCATTGTTGTTGTGACTTCCATCGTTGTAGTGGGTTCCAAAGTTGTTGTGGGTTCCATCGTTGTTGTGGGTTCTAATGTCGTTGTGGGTTCCATCGTTGTAGTAGGTTCTAAAGTTGTTGTGGGTTCTAATGTTGTTGTGAGTTCCATTGTGGTTGTGGGCTCTAATGTTGTTGTGGATTCCATCGTTGTTGTGGGTTCTAATGTCGTTGTGGGTTCCATCGTTGTAGTGGGTTCTAAAGTTGTTGTGGGTTCTAATGTTGTTGTTGGTAGAATTGTGGTTGTGGGTTCTAATGTTGTGGGTTCCATCGTTGTGATTTCCGTCGTTGTTGTGGGTTCTAATGTCGTTGTAGGTAATTCCATCGTTGAAGTGGGTTCTAAAGTTGTTGTGGGTTCTAATGTTGTTGTGGGTTCCATTGTGGTTGTGGGTTCTAATGTTGTGGGTTCTATCGTTGTGATTTCCATCGTTGTTGTGGGTTCTAATGTCGTTGTAGGTTCCATCGTTGTAGTGGGTTCTATAGTTGTTGTGGGTTCCATCATTGTTGTGGGTTCCATCATTGTTGTGGGTTCTAATGTCGCTGTAGGTTCCATCGTTGTAGTGGGTTCTAAAGTTGTTGTGGGTTCTAAAGTTGTTGTGGGTTCCATCGTTGTTGTGGGGTCTAATATTGTTGTGGGTTCCATTGTTGTTGTAGGTTCCATCGTTGTCGTGGGTTCTAAACTTGTTGGCTCCATTGTCGTTATCGTGTCTTCACATTTAGTAAACAGAGAACGTAAACTCTCTGTGAACTTAACATCAGTGAAATCAGGTACAGATGCATTTTGGGAGCAGCTACTGCCATTCTCAGTTCCGTTGCAATATATCGTTCCACAAACCATGTCGCCCATGCCATTGTCATGTCCTAACAGAAATACATTGTCCGCTGTAATGCTTGCAATCTGCAATTGAAAATGCAAGAGGAGAATACATGTACAAAGGTTCAATATCTTTAATTTTCAATGAACTTTAGGCCTAACAGATCGTATTATAGAATTTGTACAATTTGGTGCTTTTTCATGTTTTATGCCGTCACTTTGATAGCCATAAAACATAATGCGGAAATATTTGAAAACAATGACGTCATACAGTTATCATCTTGATTTACTGTTCACCACTTGTTTCCTATGGGGGAAAAGGAGGTGAACATGTGCACTGTCAAATTTGGTTGGCTATAAAATCATTCATTTGTCGAATTGAGCATGTATCAACATTCATGGGTATGGTACGTCCGGGACACAGTCCGTTATGGTTTAAGAGACCAGATTCCACAGTTTTCATTTGAGTTGCTATAGGAAGTTTAATTTTCGAGACCGTAATTCACCAACTTTGACCTCTTTCTAAAGGCCTACTCAATCAAAATGACTGTTCAAGTTGCACTCCCGGCCGGCGGCGCTTGATTCGAATTTCATCCCGAAATTCATCCCATTTCCAAAATGCTATTTTTTTTTTAATACAGAGTTAGTACATGTAACTTTTGAATGAGACCTCGACTAAAAGAAAATCGGCCTTTGTATATTTTAATGAATGTTTTACAATTTCGAATTACATGTAGGCCTATTGGCTGCCAGACAATTAAGCCGTTCTCGCGTAGTAGGCTTGTTCCCGTCCGTCACAGTCATGTATCGATAACCTTAACCGCCCTGAATCCTTCAAAATCCTCTTTGCCAAAGTGGAGGAATTTGGAGGATCATGAGGTTACATGGCAAAAGTGCGTTACTGATTTCGTAGGATGCACTTTGTCATGGTCTTGGGCCGTACCTTGTGTTGTTTTTGCTCAGCCATGCATAAACCTATACAATGTAGGCCTGGATGATGCTTGAAATTCTTTGCACTGCTTAAGGATGCCACTGGCAAAGTCACTGCCGCAGGATCTTGCAGGATTCAGGCAGTGGTCACATAATGGAGGAATTTGCAGGATTGAGGGTATATGCTATTTTTCCAATGAGGCCAATTACAGGATTTTGCAGGATTGAGGCTACATCCTTGCAAAAAGGCCTATAGGGAGTTAGGTTTATGATAATATACGGACCGGGAACCAGTCTACTCGCAAAGCCGACCAGTTTGTGCCCCAAACACTTTCCTTCCGGCCAGAGGGTGTATGCGTCTCAAAATAGGGGAGGGGGTTAGGGCCTACACTAATAACAGTCGGAATAAAGCAAGCACGTGGAACGTTATTTCAAGAAAGAGATAAAATAATGAGTTTGTCCTAAAATCATTCACAAATCATTGTTTCGTATATCATCTCAAATCCAAGCTTTGTCTAAAAAAAATCAAAAGTTGCGTAAAACGGTTCATAACAAATGAACTCACCCACGAAGTTGCAAGAAGAGTGCAAAGCAACACTGTAGCGCACGGCGCGTAGGTCCATGGGCTTGTGCAGGCGGGCGCCATGTCTGCCAGTGTGCACCGGTGATCACCAAAGCTCCAAAGTAGTTGAGTCTGTCGTAAAAATCCACAAACTATATGGGTATTCTGAACGGCTGATTCGATTGGGAATAAAGTAACTCAATCCGATAATCTGTTGTTAAGAATCCAACGATGGTAACGCCTCTATGATAATTCCAATCCGTTCGAAATCAGAGGGGACTGCTACACATAATTGTAGTGTCGTTATAGCCCTTTGGGCATATTTTTGGGAAAACGCACTGGCGTATTTCTATTTCACTGCAGCTTCGTTTCTTTGAACCCGAGTCATTCGACCATGGCAATGACAATTCTATTTCGACATAGCTTTAATGTGGGACAAATTCGAGTTATACACCTCGTGTAGTCACGTGACTGTCAATTGGTTTTGATAGCCTGAGTGACCTTCACTATAACAATTTCTTGACACGGATTGGGCCTATTAAAGGCTGCAGGGAACGATTAACATTCAAAAAATCAGGAAATGAGTATTGGACTATAATATGCTTGATCATGTTCTATGTAAATTAGATACGAGGCCTAGGCCTACATGGGTGCATTTATAAGGAGCAGTGTAGCCTAAAATAGAAAAATTGCGGGTAACACCAATGTGGAAAGACATTTTTCTTGAAAGAAGTGTGGTTGTGAAAAGAACTGGTTGGTTCACCGTTGGGTGTAGAACTCGACGTTTCGAACAGTGAGCTCTGTCCATCCTCACCCTCCCAAGGACGGACAGAGCACACTGTGGAGTTCTACACTCAACCAACCGGTTCTTTTCAGAACCACACTTCTTCAAAGAAAATATTTCTTTCCACATGGTGTTACCCGAAATGTTTCTATTTTGTCTCATCCTCGGCATGCAAAGCTTAATAGCCTTTAAACTGGGGAAATCTTGGGCTACCTACTTTTTTTTTTCAAGGGGGCACCGAAGGCAAATGATACATATTTTTTCCATTCCAAATATCAAACGGGGTGGGGTGAGGGTTGGGGAGGGGGAGGCACCCGGGGGACATTCGCTTGGGGGGGGGGCAGTTACGCCTCTATAGCTGCATGTGTACAAATTGACAAACGTGCCACAACACCTTCCTCATTTAACACATAATATCACGATTTTTTCTTTTTCTTTTCAGAGATAAAAGCTGCTGGGCATTAGGCTAGGGTGTGAAGCAACAGAAGAAGAAAGGACAGCAGTATTACCCCTTTTTTGTTATTAACCCACCGGAAAATCAGCGACGAATTTCTCTGGGTGTGTCATAATATAAACAGTTTTCCGCGTGGGCCATGAATGAACGATGACGCATCGAAAATGTTTTAAACTAGCAGCCGGTGTCCAAAGGTTAAAATCGTGCTCACCGTCAACGAGACAGATTCGCGTATATAGGCATTAAGGTTAAAAAAATAGCTCTGCTTCCGGTTTCCCTACCTACCCTTTTCTGACAGCCCCTACCCTATTTTTTTATTGGAAAAATGAGAAAAACACCCAAAACCATCAATTTCTACCTTCTACCCTTGACTACCCGCAGACGCCTCCATGATCGTACACAAAAAAAATTGGCAATTTTTTTTCCCCTACCTACCTACCCTTTTTTTCAAATGCCATGTAATCGGAAGAACTATTTTTTTGGCCTAATCAAAACACGTTCCATCTTTCATTTAATAAAGTTTTCAACGGTAAGATAATTAACCTATCCTTTACTTTCATCATTAACTTACCGAGATGGGTGCGTATGGCAAGCGCTGACGTTTTATTACTCTCAAGGAAAAGGACAGAGTAGCAGTTCCTTCCAAATAAATTCCTCGTTTTTAGCGACACCACTGGTCTCACTTGAAACAGCCTTGTTTGACATCAAACGCTGATAATTTAAGCCATGGCAGCCCAATACACGCTGATACACAATGCCTTTAATTTACTCTCTCTCTTTTCGCAATTCGGCGATGTGAAAGGTGAAAAAGGATACTAACTGTCGTCGTTCAGTTGTCACGGTTGAACGAGTTCTATTTTGCCGGGACAGAAAAGGGGGATTTCCCTATGAATGACCTCGCGTTTCGTACACACACGTAGGGTGACTATGCTAACAGGCCCGGCATTTCAATGAATGAAAGTGTTGAAAGGGGGAAAGGCAATTGCAAAAGGGGGAATTTCAAGCTTGCACACTGACACTGTGTGTTCAAGGACACTTTTTTTTGTAATTGATCGGGGAGCAATGATTTGTGTGAATAATTGATCAGTACTTGGCGCGGCCAGGTATACAGGGCGAGTCGGAAAGAAAGTGACCGAATTTGAAAAATATTTCAAAAATATTTTTAAAATAGTATGTGTAAATAAAGTACGTCTTATTGACTTGTAACTGTGACATTTCACACAATTTGCATACTCATGCCTTCTTCAATAAAAATATCACAAAACTTGGCTGTCCAGTCCACCACTGATCATTTACCGTTCTACGAGCTGATGACTACCCGTTAAATACAATGAAACATGGACGTTTTCCCACGTCAATTAATGAACGAGAACTTGCAAAGAAAAGCATGCAAAAAAAAATCGCCATCAATATTTCAGACAGAGTTGACTTGTTCCCCATATGCAAACCACAAAATCTGACAGTAAAATTAATGTTTCAGTCTTGATTTCAATGATTAAAATCTCATATTTATTTGAATGCTTGCGTGTAATCTGTCATTCTCATTGAGCTCAGTAGGTTCCAATGGCACCCACTGGCAGCTTTGGGTTCTTTTCGTAAAACATGTATAACTTCTGATGGCATGGATCAATTTCATTATTCTTCTTTTTTCAGACGAGTGGACGAAGATGCTCTTTTATGCTTCATTGGTGTATCAAATTTGATTGCTTAAGAAAAAAAATCTTTAATCCCGGTCACTTTCTTTTTGACTCCCCCTGTAATATTGACAATTTCAAAAAAAAGTAAAATTGTAAGGAAAAATACAATATGTAAGCCAGCTACATCTGCATTAAAAAAAACACACACTTGTTGACCCATTGATCGTCAATCATTAACATAAAGCATACTACATGTACATAGCCCTAAATATGTGAGAGAAAACGATTTATGCGAGTTGGCCTACGGTGGTTCACTTTCAGTGCTTATCCCGGCCAGTCTTTGTAGAAATGTATCGAGCTGATGCCATGCGGACATAATGATTAACATATAAAAAAAATACAATTAAAAAAAAACACCACCAATTGGGCGAAAAATAAGCCTTCACATGTAGTTAAAGAGGAAGTTCCGTCGAGAAATATCAGAAAACGGCACAATATTCTGAATACATGTACTTCAATTACTGTTTTGTGTGGTGAAACAAAATTGAAAGCGACAATTTCAGAGTTCAGATCACATCACAGTTATTTTGGGGCTAATAAAAGTCTTCGTCCTTGGTACCTGGCTGTCCGTTCGTGGCACTTCCGCATGCAAATCATTCAGGTGCGACGTTAAACAGGGACGAACGAACAAAAACTGGCCAAAAGGGCAGAAAATGAACAGTACGGAAAATTGGGGAATTCCCCACAGCAACCCCCAAAGCGGAAATATTAATGGGATGGGGGGGGGGGCATAGGTACACACACTTTCCGTACAGCAAAGGGGGCTGACACGAGCCGAGAAAGCGATCTCATTGTACGATTTCCAGTTCTCATGATTTCTCGTTTTTCTGCAAACCATATAAATCACGCGCTCCATGCTCCAGCACTCCAAAGTATAAGGTAAGCCGGAAATGCAAGTGTCCAATACAAAGAAATAGATTTTCTTTGCTGCCCATCATTATGAAATTAAAAAACAAAGTTCAAAGAGATTAAACTGGCTGTAACTGGTCAAAATATACTGGGGCAGGGCTGCATTAATGAAGGGTAAAATAACGTGGAATTTTGGATAAAAATTGGAGCAAACCATGTTGGAATTTATACCAAGTGATAGCCCCTCATTGAAAATGACTCTCATTGTTTTGTCATTTAAAGCGCGACAAGAGAGAAAAAAAAGAAACAGCATCGCCACTTCCGAAAAATGTGAATGCATACCACTCCCCCTTCAAAATAATTTGCATAAATTTGTGATTTGATTTTGCAACTTTACACTGTTGCCCACTCTGGTAATTTTCTATCTTCTTGCTCTTATAAACAGACCAAAATACAGCAAAGCATAGAATAACACAAGTTATTTTTGTGGCATTTGCAACAATGCACTGTTATGTATTCTTTAATCTCACTCATTGAAAAGTAATATCGAGTTTTCACAGAGCGCGCTCACTGTGGACAGATTCATATTATTTATCGAAGTGTTGACTCAGTGTATCACAGAGGAACAAAGACCTGTCCCCAGAGAGGGCGCTCTTTGCAAACTCTCTATGAAATAATTTATGTACAGTTACGCTGTTAAACAAATGAGAGATGTAAATCTCTCCAATGTGAATTCAAACAAAAGTCAGGATCATTTTCAAATATACAAAACCAACTGCGCACTGAACTACTAATTGAACAAAAAATGCTCGAAATGATAAGATAAAGACATCGTGAAATTTGTGCTTCATTTTAAGAAGCCTTTTAAACAGTAGTAGTTCACACGAGCTATGTTACACATATCCTATAATACATTACAAATGTGCAGTGGAAAACAAACTGATATATTTTGGAAGATATTTTGGACGGAAAGCTGACATTTTGTCAAAGGCAATAGGTAAAATACTTCATACTGATTTATAAAATTTGACCAAAAAATCTGGAAGGAAAAAGTCACTTCCATAAACACACACTATTATGTCCACACGGACATTTGACAATCTGAAGAAATGTCTACATCAATTACAACAAACTTTGAAATTGATACAAATTTATACAGTAATATTCAAAAAGAGGATTTTTCCCCGGTGGGTGTGGCTTTGAAGACAATTGAGATGGGGACAGCAGCTGTACATGTAACAAATTTCAAGTACTCTGTGGAAGAGTAAGAATTTTTCTGCCATTTTTTTCTTCTGGCAATTGCTCATAAAATACTGTCCCTTTCAGAAAGGAATGGGCGGATCCAGGGGGGGGGGTGGTGGCTATTTTTATGCAAATATTTTACATAATGGAAGTTTTTACATAATGGAAAAATTCCCAATTTTCTCAGTAACTCTCCCCATTTATTGCCAATCTTGATTCATATCTTCAGAACTTGTTAGGCTTTTTATTTATTGACTCCAATGCATCATCAAACTCGCCCCCCTCCTGAAAAATCTTGAGAGTTTCTGGTGATTAAGCCGTTCAAATGGCGCCTGTTTCCTGCCATTTTTGAATGGGCATTGGGTACCCAGGTATCCATCCAGGCCGTCTATTTAGCATGGAGGTAGGGCAATTTTATGGCCAGAGCATCCAGGTACAAAGAGGAGGCTCTAGAACTGTGGATTCCCAAATCCAACCTGCTCCTGTACGTCATGAATCTCCTGGAGTAGTTCCTCGTCCTTGAGGTGGACTTTGAGGGCGTACTTGTACGCTTGCTCCGCCTCTAACTGCCGGTTGGTGTGCAGGCAGACTAGGGATAGGTAGCCCCAGACCTCGGGGTCGCTGTTATTGAGAATGTTGGCCTCGCAGAGTGCGTCTTCTGCCTCCGATAGCTCCCCCAACTGGAATGACAGAATGACAGGAGAATTTTAAGTCTTTGCTGATGAAATTTATTGTATTGCAGTTGACTCCATCAAAAGTCCATCACAAGTCCACCATTCTCAAGTCAAGTCCTGAGCTATTCAAAGGAACCCTGACAAGGGCATTACTTTGTTATTGTTCAACTCCTGTCAGATATACTCACCCTATAGCAGGCAATGCCAACACCCAGCCATGATATACACGATGGGGAATTCTTGCACGCCATCAGGAAAACATTCTTGGCTTTCTGAAACTGTCAATGTTGAAAAAACAAAACATTTGTCATGAAAAAAACGATACCAACTTTACACATACATGTAAGTCAGTTCAGTATTCACATCACGTTTTGATAATTTTTCAGATCAGAGCAATGTTGATCAATTCTGAATTTGCATATTTAAGCAATACAAAAAAAGATGGAAACGCAGTTTTGCAGAAGAATGTTGGTGAACAATTAATTTTCAGTTGTTTTTGCTTCTTTGTTTGTTTGTGTGGATTTTTTTAACTTTCGTCAAAAAAGAAGAAGTTTTCTTTAAATTTGTTGGCACCCTATGAGTTTTTTCACACACAACGGATTAAGAAAATGATTGTGAAAGTAGCATGTGATTTTTTTTACACTGATAATATACAGAGCTGGGACAAGTTTCATGCAGCTGCTTATCTGTTAGCAAAAGACGCAGTGCCAACCCTAGCAGAAATATTTTGCTAACCTTGGGTACAATTCATATAAACCAAGACCATTTTTCATGACTGTTTTAAAGCAAATTCTGTATCTTAACTTTCCATGCTGTCTGCTTTAATCCCGTGAATAGAATGGAAATTATGAAAGCAGGAAATTTGTGTGCGTAGCAACAGTGGCGTAACTAAGGTGATGAGGCATGGCATCCCCCTCCCACTCTAGGCCTGTGCCCCCTCCCCCTTGTTGCTTCCCCTCAGAATGTGGGGGAAGGCAAAAAAATGGGCTCTTTCAAATTTTGGCCCAAACGTGTCCAGAGTTTCATGTGCATGAATATAAATTTTGCTTCTTAAATTAATCCTGTTCTATGCTGTGCGCACATTAAATGAGTGGTGGTTCTGTTAGCGGAAAATCAAGTACTTCACAGACTGGGCCCTGGGCATATAAATATTCCTTACATCTCCATCCTGCAGGTAGATGGATGCCAGACGTAGGTAGATAGCGTGCATCTCTCTAGCGTCGGCAACAAACGCCAATGTTCTCTCGTAACAGTCCTTGGCGTCTGGCATGTTGCCTTGAAGATAGCGCAAGTGACCCATGATGGACCATGCGTTGGCATCCTGAATATCACAACACAAAACCATTTATTTATGTTAGATATGTTTGGATAGTTGAAGTACATGATTACAACATCTGTGCGGATCAACTCGTCCTTGACCAAATGGTTTGTCATTGAACTCGGTCTGTTACGAGTCCCTTCTGGATGCATTCAAAGTAGGTCATGCATAGCAGGTACCTCCACCGCAACGCCCAGGTGTGCTTTTGAGGTACGGGGGCATGCGATCTGTGTGCCTGTCTGTGTTTGTTATTTTGGGTTTTGGCCTTGTAATGGGCAACTTCCCAGAGGCGTAGCAAGGTCATATTTACTGAGGGGGAGGTAAAAACTTTGTGAAAAGGGTACTCGCACATGCGTGCTGAAATGTAGTTTTTTTTCTCCGGACAAGTTACCTCCGTAAAATAAAAAAGTAGGGTGTGTGGGGGGGGGGGGGACCTGGTACCATAGTCACTATTTACAAATATTGGGGGTAAACGCTGGTGAAAAAAGGGCACTTGAATGGAAAAGGGCAGTCTTTACAAAGTAACGCCTCTGCTTCCATAAAAAAAAAAATATAGGGGACAAATTTCTTGGAATATCTAAGGATTTGGTTTTGAGCTGTGACAATTAAGACAGTACACACAAATTAAATGGTGACCAGCTTTGCTTCCTACTAAAAAGACAAACATTTGGAAATGTTATGATATCTTTTCGCTTTGTTCCAGTAATTCTTGTAGGGAAAAAGGCAATTTTTTGTACTCCGTTTTCTAATTGACAATTGTTTCTGAGGCCTTTTTCAAGATAAAATCACCCATTTTCAGAATGATTATGTCTGTCTTGTTCATCAGAGTCAGAAGAGGGCAATTGGTAAATAGCGCCCTAACAACAGATGCTACCAACATGCAAACAATTTTCAACTAAATGTTAAAAAACCTTTTCATGTAATTGGACCAAGAAGACCACAACCTTTTCAGTGCCCTCACCCAAGGGTACTTATCACACTTTGTAATCGCTGAAGTTGAGTCCATCACAAGTCCTCAGTATCAAGTCTAGTCGCAAGCTATTCACATTAAGGCCATGTCCGAAACAACTGGCTGCAACCGGGAGTAACACACACGTCTATGGGGAGTGGCTGTAGCCACAAGCCAGTGGCTTCCATAGGGGCACGTGTTATTTCCAGCCGCAGCCACAACTTTCTAACACAGCCTCAGCTGTGACAAAAGCATTCGTTTGTTATTTTTAACTCCCTGTTACCTGTGGCTAGACTTGTGAATCGACCTGTATTTCACATGTGACAGACTTGTGATGGACTCGGCTACAACACTCACATTATTTCTGGACACAAGATGGCCTAGCTCATGCACAAACCTGATAGTTGAGTAGCAAGGCCTGGTTCAGACTATCCTGTGCTTCCTCTAGTTCCTTCCTCTGTAGCTTGAATCTGGCCAGCGCGACGTAGTACGCCGTGGTGGGGCCTCCCTTGGGGTCTAAGAGCTCATGGGCTAGGGCACGCTCACAGAACTAGGACGGGGAAACAGAATGAAAAAATACACCAAACCCAATTATGAATGTAAACTGAGGACCAATGATTTGGGGACTTCGGTTGAATATAGGCTCATGTTCTGCTGAGACATTAATGATAACTGTGATGATTCCGGTGCCAGGATGAAGCTAGGGCTGGCAATAATGCCAAATTCTTAAAAATGGTTTGTAAAACAGCGTGGAAAAACGCACAAAATCAATTGAAAAAAATCCATGTGTTAAACTGTTATTAATTTTTGTTTAAAGTTGCCAAATTATGATTTGCCATATACCCAACTTCATTCTTAATTTTTTCAAAAAAATCATCTTGTCACTTGTTTGCAAATTGTAAAAGGGTTCCTTCAGTCCTTTTCAATGAAATTGGAAAAACATGTTGAAATAAAATTTGAATAACTTGTTAATGCCAAAGATTTATAAATTTGGATATGTTGAACTTGTCAGAATATAAATTGTTCTGCGAAGTAAAAAAAACAACCAGTTACTCCAAAAAGGTGCTAGAGTTAAAATCAAAGTGTGCGGCGTTAGGGGATGGGGTGTGCCAACCTTGCCATCTTCGTGTGGACCTGAAAACAAAACAGGTCCACACGATGATGGTTGTGTGAACCTTCTGTGGACTAAGCCTGGTCCACACTAGGTTCCCCCCTCTCTGAAAAACAGGTTTAGAGGATTTTTTTTTTAGTTAGGGTTATCCGTCGCAAATATGAAGAGGAACACTCAAGGAAATCATGACAAAAGAATGGGTTGGAGTAATCAAACTGTGAGTAAAATGTTTTTTTTCTCCGTTTTTTTCTTAACTACATGAAGACAAAGAATATCCACACAAGGAATGCAAGGTAGGCCTGTGAGGGGGCAGGGTGTGGGGGTAGGTGCTGCCATTTTGGACATTATTGATACTAAGTGATAAGTCATTCAATCAGTCAGTAAGAGCGTTTTCGAAACGAATGGCTTTGGCTTCGTCTTCAGCTTAATGACATTTTAGGCCCCCGACTTCTGCAACTCCAGCTACATTTTGGTGTCTGTTAATGCTTCAGGAACATTCAATCGGTTGATATGAAGCCAAAAGTTGGAATACTTTCGTTTAGTTTGCCCCTCAGTGATTCAGAAGTCAGAGGCAAAGCCGAAGCCGAAGCCGAAGCAAAGGTTTTGAAAACCCCTTAGGGGAGTCAGTCAGTTGGTCTGTCAGTCAGTCAGTCAGTTACTCTGTCTGAGAAAAATCGTCTGGCCTTCGGATTCCAACAAAAATTCTCACCTGTAAAGCTTTGACTTCTAGGAGAAATTCCACAACAATCATGAAGATGCTTGATTCTGGGACAGGAACTGGCGGTTCCTTCTGATGTTCCTCTTGCTCGGCTGAGCCTGGTCGACTGCCCAGCTTACTGCCAGGGACGTTACTGGTAGCACTGCGTACACGCTGGTTGTCTAAACTCAGAGCTGTAGAGATTGGGATTTGTAAAGGTGGGGTTTAACATTTGTAGCTGAACTACTGGTACATTGTAGTACATTGTAGTACATTGTATTATATTGTATTTATTCCCTGATGAATCCATAAAACCTTATGGTGCTTGGGCGGTTTCGGGCAGTACTGAGTGTAACATGCAGGGTGGTTTGGGGAAGCATAAGGAGTAACAGGCAGGGTGGTTTAGGGAAGTACAGGGAGTAACAGGCAGGGCGGTTTGGGGCGATACAGGGAGTAATGTGGTTTTGGGCGATGCAGTTAGGGAGTAACAGGCAGGGCAGTTTGGGGTGGTGCAGGGAGTAACAGGCAGGGCAGTTTGGGGTGATGAAGGAAGTAACAGGCAGGGCGGTTTGGGATGATACAGGGAGTAACGTGGTTTTGGGCAATGCAGTTAGGGAGTAACAGGCAGGGCAGTTTGGAGCAGTGCAGGGAGTAACAGGCAGGGCAGTTTGGGGTGGTGCAGGGAGTAACAGGCAGGGCAGTTTGGAGCAGTGCAGGGTGTGACAGGCAGGGCAGTTTGGAGAGTTGTGGAGGGAGTAACAGGCAGGGCGGTTTGGGACAATACAGGGAGAAGCAGAAATACCCACAGACCCCCTAGCAGCAGGGCGTGCATGCTTCAATTAAATATCAATCCCCATTGTTTCTGAAAGCTAGATCCGCCCCTGCATCCTGGCTGTTTTTTTTTAATTCTAAGTACTTTCTGTGCTAAGCATATTATCCGTGTGTAGCAGCTCCACAAAAATAACCCCCTCAAAATTGTCTAAGCTGAGTCCTTCTGACCATAGAATTGTGCTACCCACACAAATGATTTGCTCAGAAAAGCAGTTTAATCAGCCAAATAATTTGTAAATGTATATTGCTACTGACTTTAAATAAAAGGGATGTATTTTCGTTAATTTGAAATGTTGACATCTGGGCCCAATTTAATGAGTTATAGACAAAATTACAAACTGTTTTGTTTTGGTTTTGTTTCAACTGCACCATCACCAAAATGTGAAATAAGTACGCATACAAAAAGTTATTTCAAGACCCAAAGTTTTGGATTAGATACTCCAAATCGATATCAAATAGCATCAGCAAATTCCAAAAAAAATTATTATTAGTATTATTACAAGATTAATGCAATTGTTGGACAATGTTTTAGGAACGGCCTAAATGTTATATTTCAATACAATTATTTATTCACCGATAATTTCAAAACATTTTAATTAGTTCATGATTAATTTGAGTTAACGCCCTCTGTGAATCAATATGTTCACTTAGGATGTTGCCTATAAGAATACAAAAAAGTGATACGTTAAAACCAAACCTGTGAAAAACCAAACTTGCAAAAAACAGAAAATTGTGAGGTTACATATTTGCAAAATCGCACTGCACTCGTACCTTTAACTGATGCTTCTGTGCCTACAGGAAGTGCAAGGAATTGTGGGAAAGGGGGAAATGTTTATCAACTGACTGATAAAACAGCTTTTCATGTTGTTGCTTTTTACTGCAATAAAAATCAGCAGTCAATATTTGCTTTAGCGTTAAACCTCCAGGCCAAATCCTTCAAATTCCAACAAAAGATTATGTAGGATTTTGTAGGATATAGAAGGTAGATATTAGCTTTACATGTAGCTGGATGCCCTTTGAAGTTCAAGTACCAGGACTGTACGTGTTATAAGTTTGCAGCACAGCAAATGATTTTGTAGGATTCAGAAAATTTCCTATCAAAAATGCCGAAGGAGTTCGCTTTTTGAAATGGAATGATATATGCGCTTGTGAAAACTATGCCCCGTGGCAATGGTTGGCAAAGCATATTTTTCTCAAATATATTTCTTAGATTGATTTCTAGTTTTTCATTTACACTTAGGGTCCCTGGCTACATATGTATATATATATACAGGTTTATGGCCTCTGACTAGCACCCCTTGAACAAAGACATTGAAAAATTGGGGAACCACCAACATAGGGCTGGATAGCTCAGTTGGTAGAGCACCGGAACGGCAATCTGGAGGTCGCAGGTTCAAACCTCACTTCAGTCCAAAAAAAAAATTCAACTTTAAAATTATTATAATGTACCAAGTCAGATTCCCTTTGTGGTTTATTTGAACACTTCAAATTTGACTGAACAGTGCAGGTAACAATTTTCCTGTGCATTTTTGTCAAACTGGTGTTATTGGTGTCGCTACGTCTGTCCGTGTGTGCAAATATTCTATTTGGAAATATCTTTACCTTTAATCAGCTCAATAGTTGGGATATCATCTTTCATGGAAATAACAAATTGACACAGGGGCTTTTTATAAATTGTACTGAAACTTCAATGTGCATAGTGAGCGATAAAAACTGATGAAGGATAAAGTTACATTTGATATGTCAATGCTAAATCAGAGGTGACTGGGATTGACGGAAAATGAAAAATCAACAAACTAAACGACAGACGGGTTGAGGGTCACTGAGGGCCCCAGAGCAAACGTAGGGTCTATGATACATGCAATGTGATCAAGCTAAATGAGTCATTTGTCGGCAATTATGATTTTAAGATACAGCCCAAAAT
This sequence comes from Patiria pectinifera, assembly GCA_029964075.1. Taxonomy (NCBI): domain Eukaryota; kingdom Metazoa; phylum Echinodermata; class Asteroidea; order Valvatida; family Asterinidae; genus Patiria; species Patiria pectinifera. The sequence continues at coordinate 40,689,871 of CM057142.1, read as the reverse complement.
AGGTCAGTAGGGGTGGAAATTTCAAAATTGACTTTTTTTGTAAAATCGGAAGGCTACATATGTCCTCTTTCATGTCAACTATTTTTTTTCCGAGAAAAACTCACGATAAAGTAGTTAAAATGTGACATTTTTGCTAAGGAGTTAATATTCAATAACCTGAAATAAAGCATGTTTATTGTTGCTTAATAAACACTTCAATTTTGAATCGTTGATTTCTCTGTTTGATTTCTCTGTTTTCTTCTTTCTGATCTGCCTGTGTTCTAAGTCCCATAACTTCTGAACGGAAGGTCGTATTCACATGGGGTTTTCACCAAATATAAACTGAAAGATAGCTCTATTCACACATGTAAAAATACAAAATTCGATAAGGGCCGACAAATGACTCATTTAGCTTGATCGCATCACATATGCTTGTATTTGCCAAAGTGGCATCCCTTAAAATACCAATTTCTTTTGTTCCCATTTTTTGGTTAATGAATGGGAGGTTTGCAGTAACATCATGTGAATGATATCTCTATAATAGTGAGTTGTGTGGTTCTCAAAAGAACCAGTTTTTTTTAATTGGAGTTAAACCAACTGGTTCTTGTCAGAACCACACAACTCACAAAGAGATATCATTCACATGGTGTTACCGCAAACCTCCCATTCAATGATCATGTCCACCATGTAAACCCTTAAGTTTTAAGTTAAAACAACTTGATGGTATAACCTCAGGAATTCCAGTTTTCAAAAGGGATTCTTAAAAAAAAAAAGCTGAAATCAGGAAAATCCTCACAGAAATTAGGAAAAATCCTGACAAATTCCATCCCTGCCAAATGTTTCAAAGTACATGTAGGCCTGCTAGGAAAGAGTAGGTACAGAGTATGCTAAACAAGTGAAAAGTTAATATTTCACAAGCATAATGCACTTTGAATTCAACTCGCATAAAAGGTGCCCACATTCAGCCTGGGGCATACCGTATTAGAAAGCAGTGATGCATGATGGGTGTGTTTTGTGTGTGGCATGAGTAGATTTCTATTGAAGGCTGATCTGTTTACTTACGTGGGTGAAATGACCAAAAAAGGAAATAGTATCAAAACATTAAAGGAACTATCTGGTTGCGGACGTGTAGAAATTGTTCTTCCTACTTTTTTTTCTTTCATTCAAAGCATTTAGAGAATTCAAAATGAGGCAATTTTTAAAAACTTTATTCTTAGTAGAAATATCGTACCAGAGCAACAAATATAGACTGACATTTTTCTGAAAAATCTTTACCTATGTAATAAAATTATGTAATAATATTTTTTTAAACTTCATTTTTTCAGTTTATAATAAACAGGAGGTTGCAGATGCTACCCCTCTGTCACCATTACAGGGTTTAACATATTTTAAGTACTGTTAGCTCAGAGAAACATGTTTCCCATTTGTTTAAGCTTTTCACAAGAGACTGAACTGATGGGCTAACAAATTTAACCAAAGACTCAGAAGATATGTATTGTCACGTTGGCAGAATTTTGCAGCGTCTCTTTTACGAGTTGGTGCTTCATGGTTGTAGCAACAAAAACACCCCCCCCCCCAAAAAAATACTCAAAAACCCCAAAACCTAACATATCCATGAAAGGAGGAACCACAGTAAACACAACTGAAAAAACACATGTTCATGCACACACACATACTTGTTCCGTAGTTGTGGGTACTATGGGGACCGAAGACGCTGTTGGGACAGAAGACAGAAAGTCCCCATAACTTGGTCCTAATTTGCCTAACTATAAAAAACTTTTCCGTAACACGGTGACAGCCCGCCCACACACGTAGGTTTAGTTATGGTGTAAATAGAGGATTTTCTATTGTTCCTTATCATCGATGTTTTGTTTATACTTTATGGCAACAGCTCCCATCGGTTTTGTACACGTTATCTAATCGAGGTCGTTCTCGATTTGACTTTTGTCCTCAATTACTAGATGATGCTTCACATGTGTGTCCTTGATTTACACCATAAACATGCACCCACACACGTTTTACATAACTCCTGAGGACAAACCATTGTCTTTTCCTTTGTCCCTGAAATATAACACTCTCCCACAGACTAAGCGCATCAACGCACGATCAAGGATCATTGTTCTCCCTTTGTCTGTCCGCCCTTGGGGAATGTATGTAGTTCAAGTACACACACAAACCTAAGATTTCCGTTTCCCATGCTCTTCAACATGTAAAAATTTTCTTCAATTTTTTTTAACTTGTATGTTTTATTCCATCTGAAAAATAGTTTTTTCCTGGATGTCTGCAACTCGATCTCTAAAAAAACCCAGGTGTATATTTTGGGCACCAACAGATCCCCTTTGCCAGCAGACTGGCTCCCGGTCCATACTTTATCAATACTAATTGCAGGGCGGGAACCAGCCTACACTGCGAGAATGAAATTTCTGTCGGGCCGCAAGCAATTTGAAATATAAAGTAATAATTCAACAACTGAATGTGGGTCGATTTTTTTTTGGTCAATGTCTCATTAAAAGTGAATAACGTTGGCTAGAGAAATAGCAACTTCGAAAAGGATTTGTTTTTTTTCCTCTGAATGAAGCTTGAAAATAGCACAGGAAATGTAACTTTAAAGGTAGAGCACATCATTTGTAATTTGTGCATTATGTTCGTTCAAAGCAACAAAGTGCTCAAAATCTGAAGAAGGGTGCTTTTGGCTCGGTGAATGCTGTTTATTCCGAGGAAAACTATATTCTAGGATCTCGATTCCATGAGTCATGTTTTGAATTGTGCCCGAATTCAGTTTCCGGGACATGTTCTCATCGAGTCGATTGCAGCTGCGTGATGTCGCGCACTTAACTGACGAATTACAGCAACCACAGGCGCGTGTGCGTCATGTCAATGCTTGCGCACACTTTGCCGTATTAAAAAAACGAACTACTGACAGATATTTCCAAGAATGCGCCTTTAAACACATCGTTGGAAATTGCCTTCTTTTTTTTGCAATCTTCAAAACGAGAGCTTAGCAGAAAGAATAATTTCATAGAGAGTTTAGTTCCTTTACTATCTTTCAACCAAGTATGCTTTTTAACAGTGAATTCGTCAGTTACTTTTTAGATAGCTGCAAATGATGGACTGCAGCTTTAACAAACGAGTCAACACAAAAGTACAGCATTCACTAATAAAATGAGGTTGAAGTTGTCAGATTCAAGTCGGTTGTTGTGTCCCTAAAAAAATCCCTGAACACACACACCTTACAGCATGAACAGGAACTACATTTGTCTTGCCACTGAAATAAATATCTGTACTTTTAATATTGATGGATGGATCACAGATTCTCTGTTTGCTTTTGTCAGTGTTTTTTTTTTATCGACCTAAAGGTTCAGGGACGTGGCGAAACCAAGACAACGACACATAACTGCCATGGAATTACATGAACTCTGTACTACATGTACTTCTCTAAGTGAAATCAAGTTATGTATATTCATAAGATGGAACGAGCGTCAGGGTGATGTAACTTCACTATTGGGTTTTGTGTTTATAAACATATGTCGGTGAAGGGCAAAATCCAATAATTCAGTATGGAAAAATGACAGAGCATTGCTTTTGAGCGAATGTGAGAAAACAAATGTGTAGTGGAAATGCAGATTATGAGACATGAATCTGTAAATTTGAGCAGCAGGAAAATGTGAAAGAACATTTCAGGGTGTTTAAAGCTACAGTCCATCATTTGCAGCTCTCCAAAAAGTAAATGACGTAACTATTGTTGAAAAACAACATACTTGGTTGAAAGATAGTAAGGGAACTAAACTCCCTGTGAAAATACTCTTTATGACATGCCGTCATTTTGAAGAAATCAACGAAAGAAGGTCTTTCCATCAAGACGCATCGATGGACATTTCCGTTAGTAGTTTTCTTTATTAGGCGAATCGAGCGCAAGCATTGACACGACGCCCTCGCGCATGCAGTTGCTATAATTCATCAGATCAGGGCGCGACATCGCGTAGTTGCAATCGGCTCATCAAGAACGTGTCTCCAACGCTGAATTCAGCAACTTTTGATTTGAAATCGAGATCCTAGAATGCTGTTTTTCCCGGAATATACAGCTGGAGCTGAGCTGAAACTTCATCAGGTTAGTTGTTCAGCACCCTTCTTTAGATTTTGAGAACTTTTTAGCTCCAAACAAACAAAATGCACAGATTGCAAATGATGGACTATACCTTTAAGAAGTCTTTGCCTTTTTTTATTGCCAACTGATTGTTGGTGACTTGCCGGAATATAAAATATCTTTCACCATGTAAGGGCCATGAAAGCGTTGGCCCCAAAATACCTGTTATGTTTCCCCTTGATTTTCTCTTTAGAAGCATTGGGGAATGCACCCCCTTGCACACAGACATTTCTTACAAAGAGATTGAAAATCGATTGGGTCTACAATGCAAGCTGTACAATGAATAGCAGTATTATATTGCTTGAGCTATACGGGTCAAGCCAATGCACCCAGGAAAGGAAAGCACAAAGCTCAGTTATGAAAGGATGAATATTCAATATTTTGCTGGAATACAAATTAACCAAATCCAAAGTACATGTGGATGAAGGCGAGTTCTAATCATTTTCATCGTGAACAGTAACCTTAACAGATCCCCTTTTCAAATTTACACATACATGTATATGCTGACTCCACTTTGATTTAAAAAAATCTCTATAGGGCTTGTACATGTATGAACTCTGACCTACTTTGTAATGAGGCATATGCAGCATGTTCCATGCAAAACTAGCAATTGGTCTCATTCTATGGGACTATTTTCCAACAGCATTCATGATGACAGAATCACAGACACACACTCACCAGACTTAGACGACACCGACATTCGCTTTTTGGGAGCCTGGGGTTTGTCCTTTGATTGTGGGCGGATCGGTATCTTAGCATCAGTGGGCGTGGCAGGGGTCTTGGTGAATTGAGGCACCAAGGCACCCTTCTCACTCTCGGCTATTGATGGGGAGGGGATAGGATGGGAGGAGCAAGGGTGGGAGGAGCAAAGGGTGGTTGTAACAATGGGTGAGGATGAAGGGGATGAAACGGGCCAAAATGTAGGAGGAGTTAGGGGTCGGTGGGGTAATTGGGAGGAGGAACAAAGGGTGGGTGGAGAATGGGGTCAGTGGAGCAATGGGTGCGAAGAGCAATGGGTGGGAGGAGCAATGGGTGGGAGGAGTCATGGGGTAGGAGGAGCAAGGGATGGGGTAGGAGGAGCAAGGGATGGGAGAAGAGGGTGGTTTGGGCAAGAGGTGGGAGGAGTAAGGGTTGGGAGGAGCAATGAGTCGGAGGAGTCATGGGGTTGGAGGAGCAAGGGATGGGAGGAGAGGGTTGTTTGGGCAAGAGGTGGGAGGAGTAAGGGTTGGGAGGAGCAATGAGATGGAGGAGTCATGGGGTAGGAGGAGCAAGGGATGGGAGAAGAGGGTTGTTTGGGCAAGAGGTGGGAGGAGTAAGGGTTGGGAGGAGCAATGAGTTGGAGGAGTCATGGGGTTGGAGGAGCAAGGGATGGGAGGAGAGGGTTGTTTGGGCAAGAGGTGGGAGGAGTAAGAGTTGGGAGGAGCAATGAGTTAGAGGAGTCATGGGGTAGGAGGAGCAAGGGATGGGAGAAGAGGGTTGTTTGGGCAAGAGGTGGGAGGAGTAAGGGTTGGGAGGAGCAATGAGTTGGAGGAGTCAAGGGGTTGGAGGAGCAAGGGATGGGAGAAGAGGGTTGTTTGGGCAAGGGGTGGGAGGAGTAAGGGGTGGGAAAGGTGATGGAATGGGCAGAGCAATGGGTGGAGCAAAGCAAGCAAAAAAAGCAGTTTTGTTGTTACAAGCAAGCAATGAGTTTGAATGGTTAAAAGTAACCACATAAATGAGCAAATAATTTACAGCCGTCATCTGTAACAACCAGCCACCAGATGAAAGAATGGGCTACTTAGTACAAAATTCAAAGATGTAACAGTATTAGCAGCAACATATTAATTTAATGGATGCCAGCCAACATAGATATCAAAACATTAGGTTTCAAATAGAAAATGCCTTCAAACAGACTGTATAAACTGTGCAGGAAGAAATAGCAAAGTTAACTGAACAATATGTCTTGACATTTATTGATTTTCTTTGCTGTAATACACATTTACAGTGACCAGAAGAAAATGGCCACATTCTCTCTCAAGGCTAAAATAAAAAGAAGATTCAACCATTCATGAATAGAATTCGAGCATCAAGACTCCATCATTTACATCTTTTTTGGCTATTTACACATTCAATCATCTAAATACAGGCCAAGCAACACATGACATGGTTGTTCATCCATTCAACAATGTACACAAAATGTACTGCTCATATCTGTGCAAACCTGGGTATGTACCCAACTAAAAACTGCACCCAACTAATAACTGCACCCAACTAAGCTCATATCTGTGCAAACCTGGGTATGTACCCAACTAAGAACTGTACCCAACTAATAACTGCACCCAACTAAGTACTATTGTATCAAAAAGAGCTCTTCCTCAAAGCTCAAATGACTGTGATGATCATATTAATGCGACTTCAGATATATACAAGCAAATCAAAGTTGATACCTTTCTCGCTGGCCTGTTCCTCCCCAGCCTTAGCCAAGTCCCCGCCCCCGGCTGTTGGCTGTGACGCATTAGCCTGCTGCTCGGCCGCTTGCTGTTGTTTCATCTTGGCTACTGCATTGGCTATGTTGATCTTCTGTGCCTGCATGAAGGCGTACTCCGCTTGAATATCCTGATTGATGCCGTCATAGAATAGGCCTGAAGGTGACGAAGATATAACAACCAATCAAAAAACAGTGCCCGATTGAAACCTGTTTCGGCATAGCATGCCAGATTTGCGTCTTCATTCAACGATTTGAATGAAGGGCATGAACAGTTTTGTGTTTGAAACAGTAAGGAGTGACTTTACACGCAAGACATCGAAACGTAGACTCTTGTAGTTGTTTGAAACAACAGTGCACCTTCTGATTTTAGATGCACTCCCACCAACAGAAACAAAATGCATACATGCATACAGCTTGCAAAAATATTCATCCAAAGTGAATGTTTCCAAACCTGTGGTGTCTGCTGCATGAAGTGATTAAAGCTTAGCTTAGGTGTAGGTGGCAATGGTGCACTGCTTTTTGTAACCCACAAGACTGCAGATGAAATTGTTCAAGTTCTACTCTGTATGCGTATTCTCTAGTATCCTCTACTGTCCTCTATTTAGAAAACAGTGTTGTAGTTCAGTCCATCACAATTCCATCCCAATTCCATCGCAAATCCGATCACGACTAAGTCACAAGTCAATTCACAAGTCCGGCCACAAGCAACAGGAGATGAACAATATTAAATGAATGTCTTTGTCACAGGTCAATGGAATAACTTGTGACGTGATGTGTGAGGACTTGTGATGGATTAGTGAGGACTTGTGAAAAATTTGAGGACTTGTTATGGACTGATGAGGACTTGTTATGGACTAGTGAGGACTCATGAGAACTTGTGAGGACTTGTGATGGACTAGTTGTGAGGACTACTAAGGACTTGTGCTGGACTTTTGAGGATTTGTGAGGACTTGTGAGGATTCGTGAGGACTTGTGAGGACTTATGATGGACTTATGATGGACTTGTGAGGCATTGTGAGGACTAGCAAGGACCTGAACGCTGCCATAACATTGCATGAGTAGGCCACACAATGCAATCTACAGTTCCTACAACAAGTCTGAAAAAGAAACAATGTGCAGATAAAAAAATGTGCATACCCAGCATAGTCCAAGCCAGTACACTGTCTGGGTCCACACAGGTAGCTGACTCAAAGAAGGTCTCTGCGACATCGTTTCTCTCTTCGATGGAACAGACGACCCCATACAGGAGCAGACCGTGAAGATGTTGAGCGTTGATGGAGACTGTCTCTTTGAAGCACTCCTCGGCCTTTAGGAAAATGAGAAAAGTTGAAAGTCTGTTTAACAGTGATGTAACATGATAAGCTTGGCCAAATTTGAAGGAGCAGTTAATTCTGGTGATATCAGGGAATACAGACAATAAACTACTGGTGTTCAAAAGAAAACATTGTTTGAAGTCCACACGGAAGAGTTGTTGTCAAGACAACTGCAAGTAAATTCGAAAGTAAAATCACAAGTAACAGTGGATGAACAATGATAAAGTATCCCTCTGGATACGCCACTGCTTGTAATTGACTTTAATTGACAACTTGTATTGGACTTGTGATAACTTATGATTTGACTTGTGATGGCTTGTGATGATAAAGAATTACCTTAGTGACATCGTTGATGAGAAGGCAGAATGTGCCGTAGTCAAACCAGTAATCTGCATCATTCCTGTTTCTTGCCAGCCTCTGAAAAACAATTTACAGAATAACACAAAACCTTTCAAGTTTCAACGCTTTTGGCATTAAAATGGGACCACATTTATGTCAGTAACGCTTGTCATACAAGCAAGTTTGGTCAAAGTTTGATCAAAGACCATAGTTAACCAGAGTTTGACTAACTCTGACCAAACGCACGCTAGTCGACGATGGCTGGAAAAGTCTAGTCGACCATTCCGGACCAGCCTACCGCGGCTGGTCACGCCATGATTTATAGCCGGTGATCAATAGCAATTTTTCATAACATGGTGCAGAGGGGACCAACTATCAACAAAAGTGGAAGACAAACAAAAACTGTGAGTGCTAAATTTCATTTTCATTGCATAGTTCTTCCATGTTAGTGTACGATTCTGTCACGTTTGTCACCATTGTACAATAATAATGGCGATTATGTAAAGTTTATGTAAAGTGTCCTAAACCACAGTCACTATTATTTGTGTAAATAAACAGACACATCTTATTTGCAGATGACACAAGTTTATTATATACTGACAAAAATGTAGACTTAGCGGTACAGAATCTTAATCTTGAGCTCCGGAAAATTACCACTTGGCTTTTAGCCAATAAATTATGTATAAATGTTCTCAAATCAAATTATATAATATTTTGTGCTAGCCAGTACAAGTACACTCAGTCTGTTCCTATAATTTTAAATGATACTCATCTTGATCAGGTTAAGGGTACCAAATTTTTGGGAATACACATTGATGAGAACTTAACTTGGAAGAATCATATAGACGTTATAACAGCTAAAATATCAAAAAAAAAGTGGTATAATGAACCGTCTAAAATATTTTTTACCTAGTAGCATATTACTAACCTTGTACAACTCATTTGTTTTACCGTATTTAAATTACTCAGTTCTGACTTGGGGTAGTCCAACTCCTAAATGCAACAAACTGCTTACTCTACAGAAACGTGCAGTTCGAGTAATTTTTAAAACTGGCTATTGTGAACATTCTGGGCCTCTTTTTGCAAAGTTAAAATTGTTAAAATTCACTGACCTGTATCATCTTAACTTGGGAAAATTTATGTATAAATATATGAATCGTGCATTACCTGCTTGTTTTAACCCCTGTTTTACACTTCAAACATTCATTCCTATAATACTCGCAGTACTACTAGGAAAAATCTGTATGCTAATTATTGTAGAACGACATTGTCCAAAAACAGTGTTGTCCAACGTGGCACTCTATATTGGAATAGTCTGGATAACACTTTTAAATCATCACCCACTCTCTCTCTATTTTTGCTAGAAAACTAAAAAATCAATTTTTAATTGCATACTAAAACAATGTAATAGGGATAACAACGGCCTTGATTACTGTCTTACACCGGTGTTTGTGCTCTGTCTTTCCATGTATGTCTGTCACTTGTCTGTCTGTCCATAGGCTGGGGAACAAAAGCTTATGCTTCACCCCGGACCTAGATGCTGCCATTTAGTTAATGTTCACTATTGTAAATATACATAAATGTACATGTATTGCCAATTTGATTATATAACATTATTTATGCAGCATCGAAATAAATGTATGTATCTTCAAATCAAAGTGTTGGCAAATTCTTCAGCCGATATGCGACCACCATTTTCTCACGGTCGTTGACATGACAATAGTTCGACTAGAGTCGTTTGCACTTCAACTCCAGTGCCCATGCGCTAGGTACGTCACAAACCAACTATACTAGATAACCATTGGTCCTTGATCGAACTTGCCCCTAGTGTTCTCTTTCTACCTCTCTTCCTGACTGACTGACTTGCTGACTGACTGTCACTTGTGACTTAGACTGGTTGAAGCCTGCTGCAAAGAGCCAGGCAGTGCTATTATATAGGATTACCCCGTAACGACAATGAATGGGCTAAATTCGGCCCATGGAGTATTGAAGTGTGACGTCATTTAGAACCAGAAAGTGTAGTACAAACGAATGGAATATGCGCGCGTGTTGATTCACGGGCTGAATCACACGCTAATGTCTTTCACACACATTTTGTGCGCATGACGTATTCACTTGGGTACTCCATTGTGGAGACCAGAGCCATAAAAAGACTTTCAGTGAATAGCCAATCTGTATCAATTGAATAGAATTTTACACACTCCTCACACCCTAGCGTCCTTTTTGTCACTGAGTGAATGTCAGTTGCGACTTAGATTGGTCTGGGACCACATTTCCTAGGATTACCTAGACTTGTCATTTGATGAATAAAACAAAACAACACTGACAGGGAAAAATATAAAACCTTTCTTTGACCAACAAAGACCACACCTAACAGAACATGACCCACCTCCTGGTAATACTTGGCAGCGAGCTCAAAGTTCTCGTTGACTTCGGCCTCTCGGGCGAAATGCTTGAGCTGGGAGCAATCAGTCAGCGGGGCGGGGACCGGCGTCTCGTCCTCGAGGGACAGGACCTTACCTAGCCCACAATGCATCTGGTCTACCAGGAAGACGTACAGCTCGCTCAGAAAGGCCTGATGATGGAGGCAAAAGTAACAAATAACCCATTTAAGAGTGGCGTTCCAGAGTTACGTCAAACTAGAAGTATTCATAGTAACTACTGTCAAACCCAATGGAGTTTTATTTCAGACAGGCATACTTTCTTTACTATACAGGGTGTTTCAAAAAAAGGAAACCGAGCTAAGTTTGTTGATTTCTCGGGTATCACTAATTATTTAGGAAAATGGTAACCACCATCTGTTACATAACCATGTCTTCTTTTTCTTGACACCATGAACTCCATTTTACCATCACGGCTGACTGAGCACCAAGTGATGTAACTGACCTGCTAAAAATGACCTTGTACCACATGCAGGCCATAAGACCAATTGACAGTTATCAGAGAGAGACGTTATCACGTTATCAAGAATGCGTTCACAGCAATGAGAAGCAGGGCAGAGATTTGCGTTGAAAGGAATGGGGGAGGGGGTGTTGAAGGACAGTGGGATTAACGGGGAAAGTGATCAACCTTGATATGTTTTAGCAATTGAATAAATGACTTTGATAATGTACATCGTGGATTTTGTTATTTTCAACATGCTGAAAACTGTCAAATGGTCTTATGGTGCATGTGGAACAAGGCCATTTCTGGCATGTTAGTTACATCACTTGGTACTCAGTCATCCGTGACGGTAAAATGGAGTTCCTGGTGTCAAAAAAAAGAAGACATGGTTATGTAACAGATGGTGGTTACCATTTTCCTAAATAATTAGTATCACTTAAACTAGCTCTCCATTTTAATAGAGCTTTTTTATGAAACAGTGAAAAAAATTGAAAACTCATTCTTCTATAAAATGAGAGTATGATGTATGTGCAATTTTTGCATTTGCAATTACTTATAAAAGCAATATTTTCTTTTCTCAAAATCAATTTCGCACACAACTGTTTAACACAATGACAATATTCCTGGGCTAAAACGTAATTAAGTGACTTTTCTTTTTACCTGAAGCTCTTCTTTGTTGTCAAAGGCACTGGTTTTGAGGTATTTCTCACGAACAATCTTCACCACAGAATGCTGAAAATAAAACACAAAATATAACTTCTCAGCTTACACAATTTCTAGAAGGTATGATTGACTCTCGTATTTGTGATATATTTTGGAAACTGTAGTTTTGTTGGTTAAGAACAAGCGTCAAGTTTGTAAAAACAAATGGGACATGATTTACATAAGTTAACCTTGCACATCATTTGCATCACAGCATAACATGCGTAAAGGGGTCTTTCTACAGTAATGGGTAATTTTGACGAACAAAAATATTACATGACTATTGTATTAAGAACCATCCATCAAAGAGTTACAAGTTATATGTGATATTATCAAGTAGGTATCAAAGATATGTCAGAAATAAAAAGAAAACCATTGGTTTATGTGTTTTTTTATTATTCACTTAACTCTGAAAAAATGTGCCCCTAAAATGGCGCTAAATATTGTGACATTTCCTGATGGACAGGAAACTATTGCTTTTTCTCCGTTTCAGTCTCAGTATTAAACTAAACTGAAGTTGTATGAAGTGTTGAGTCTCCCCCCATATAAATAATATAAGTTGCAACCGCTGCGAGCTCACTTGTAAATACACGCCGACTGTCAGGTGTGCCATTACCCACATAACTGTGTCCGTCAAAATGTTATGTGTGTTATCCCTTGCCAGATCAGAAAATCCAAGCCTTGTATCCCCACCTGATTATGACTGTTTTATAGCTTTGTTATCTACTGTCTGACACATATCATGACAGTGAATGTTTCCATGGAAAAGTTTCACCAAACGGACAACGAAATCCAACTTTCCGTCAAATCGTTACGTGGGTGCTTTCACGCTCGTGTGCTAACTCAGAATTAGATATATCCCCTGTTCACCTCTTATGGCATTCTCCACTGACTGAGATGGGTTTATGACTTGGTGTTCAGGAACAATCTTTCCAACTTCCTGACAGATGTTTCATGTTTGGTATTTCGTCACCAAAGTTACATGGGCAATCACGTTACAAGAATAAGCATGATATACATTCTTTGTATTTATATAGCTGAAACAAAATATGGTAAAAGGGTGCTAGTTACATTAGCTGTGATTCCCTAATTTTTTTATACATTTTTGCCAAATAAATCATGGCATGCAAGATTAAATTGAAATAAAACCACAGAGCAGTTTTGTGCGTGTTTTAACTCAAATTTGCCTCAGGAAAACAGAAGGGGTCCATGGATCACCTCGGGAGGCTAGTTTTACCACACCAATAAAAAAGCATTTGACATTTGTATACAATTACCTTCAGCTGTTCCTTGAATGCAAAGTACTTTCCCGATGAATTCAACTCATACGTGAGTTTCCTCCGCCTATCTTCTTGATCATCGCTGGAGGATGGGAGCTCACCGTTGTCAAGCTGGCCAGCAAACAAACTCCTGAGAACACAAACGATAAAATCAAAGATTCAGCAAAAAGTACAGTTCTGGCTTCAATTTTTTTAAGAAAAAAAAATATCTTTCCATTGCACATGTAAAAATATTAGTAGAATTGTTTTCAATAAAAGGGCCATGCAATGTAAATTTTTTAATGCAATCTTTCACAAATGCACTTTTGTGTCCCATTTAACCTCATTTTCAATTTTCGTTTTGCAATTTTCAAGGGTGTTTTGGTACCCTTTTGGCTATTATGCTAACGCGAATTTTTATATTCATGAGCAAAAGTGTGATGTCATTTCAGGCAGAAAAATCGCTGTTAGAGTTTCAGCACCAAAAGTTGTCAGAATTTGGCATAAATTGCTGTAAGATATTTTCGTTTCAGTGGTGATTCGTTGTGTCAGTAAATGGCAGTAAGCCAATGAGCAAACTTTTCTCACAAATATTTTCAAACGAGCAAATATTTGGATTCACAGTTTGAGCAAAATACCCTAAACTGAACAGTGTCTTCCTGAAAATGACATCACAACAACAGCGCCCTCAGTTGTCCAGAAAAACATTGAAATATTTAAGAATGTTTTAAGAGGTGCACTTTTCAATAAAATCAACCAAAAGGGATGTAAACTAGTTTTATACTTTTAAGAGGAGTAGAAAGTAGCACAAAATATGTTCCTGAGAAAAATGTATTTCATGGACCTTTTAACTTCAAATAACACTTTGTTTACAGGGGTGCTACCGGTACCTTTTGAGAGTTAAATTAGGCGAGGTCGACATCCCTTCAGCCTAACCTGGCTACCATATTAAAGCACATATGTATTAAACAAAACATGAAATCATTTCAGTTTCAGGTCTACAGGACTGAAGAAATGGCAATTTCATTTAGATATTAGAGTACAAAACTATTGTTTTCAACATTCAAGTTCACCATACCTGAATTCTTCAAGGACCATGCTGCCAATGTTAGCCACCTGGTTGTGGAAGTCTTCCACTGCCCGCTGCGCACCGTTGGTTCTCCGTGGAAATAGAGGCCTCGGTGGAATGTACTCAGCCACTCTGATTGGTTAATGGAAAATATTACCATGAATATGCATGAGGTACAAGTTACTCAACAAAAAGTAAAATTATAATTTAATCAGTAGGCAGGCATACGTTTTGCCATTGGTTCTCCACTGGAACAAGGGACTTGGTGGAATGCACTCAGCCAATCTGATTGGTTAATGCAAATATGACCATGAATATGCATGAGGTCAGTGTTACTATTTAAACCAAACACACTCATTTATTTCAATTTCAGGAAGTCCTCTAATATATATCCTTAAGCCAAGCATAATTAATTTGTACCAAAAAAATAATGAAATTCAATAACGGGCAACACACTATGAATCAAAAGGTCTGAAATCTCTTTTGGAATGAATTTTTTTTAATGTTAATGCCAATTCCTCGGTGGCTCTGAAACTTTTATAAACCATTGAGTGAATTTAAGATAATCAAATCCACACATTTTTCACATAGTTTTTGGCTCAAAGGGAAGTGAAGACTTGCAAACTGAGCAATACAAAGTATGTTAATGACCCCTTTGCCAGCACTTTTGGTTCATTGTGGCGCAACTAACATTTCCGAGAACATCGTCCCGTGAAACTATTGGTGCATTCGATTAGCTTACACGTGTAAGTAAAACTTACACGAGAGCATTCGATTAGCCATCACATGATCCTCGTGTCTGCCCGGGTGCCTGCACTGGTGTGTTTACATTCTAAAGTCCCGCCCCGAAACAACCTTTGACCTTAATTTTCCATTTTTAGAATGCCTAGGCAAATACACCGCAGCGTTCCATTAGCCTCTTTTTGTGGCTTCCCCGGGTGTAATCCCGTGTTTAAACAGGGAAGCTAATCGAACGCACCCAATATAGCAGAGTAGCTAAACCCATAATGCCCAATTCAGACTTGTGCCAACCCAAATTATTCTAAAGACTGGAATTACCCACATGAAAAGTGTAATCTTTGAAACAGGAGCAACTACATCAAAAGATTGACGGTTGCAGTCATTCGCAACAAGTTCAGAGTCTCACGACCCGGCCTATATCTGATTACCGGAAAGTCAGTGTTGCTACTGTAGGAGGCAAAGATTTTATAGGTAGTTTTAGGCAAGCCTTCCAAACTGTGATGGACGGCAAAAATCTGTGAGAAAATTAGGGAACCAACACCCAGTGCTGGGTCAGCATAATTATGACAGCTGTACACAGCACAGGTAGTGACCATTAAGCCATTTGATAAAGAATTTGCAGTTATTTTACGTGAAAATAAACCCTACTGTCTTCAACACACAGTACGGTTGTTAACCAAATGCTTGCCTACTGCAATGGTGGCCGGTCACGGGCAAACCAGATGGTCAGGCGGTACTTTGACCTATGTCACAATTTCATTCAGCGGGACTCTGAAACCCCACTCTGAAATGGTTGGAATCAAATTCGGAATAGATAAAGACTCACCGCTTGGCCAGCTCCTCAGGCAGCCTCTTTGGCACCATGGATCTCTGCAGAGTGAACTCCAGAATGACGTAGGTCCGAGCCTCATCGTACTGCATGCCTTCAAGGTTTTGTTGAGGTGGAGCTTCCACCTCAGACATGGCATCAGGCGCCTGCTGGCCTGGCTTCAGCATCTGAGACGGCTGGATAAATGAGAATATGGCAGCCGCACTAATTTAAAAATGCTCTTCCCATGGAATTTTTGGAGTTTCACCCCGAAAAACAGACACTGTTTTTAAATTGTTATTTTTGGAGCATTGCAAAATTTACTCACTTCTGAATGAGACACTGAACCAAAAAAATCTGCAAACGATTAGTCATGGAATATTTACTTTATAAATTTCAAATTACTTGAGGTCCGACAACAATTCAGGTGTATCTTTTTGTGTGCGTTATGGGCGCAAAAGCAACCCACAATAAAAGCATATTTTCAGAGGGTTTAAAACATCCAACATAGAAAAAGGAGCTTTTTCTGTATAAAAATAAAAATAAAAAAATTGATAATTTGTAAGGAGAAAAAAATTGAATATGATGAAGAGTACGGGTACAGCAACTTTACTTATTTTATTTAACCGGGTACCTTATCAGTAATACCAAAGAACTGTTTAATCTGGGGGCTCAAATATCGCTTGCCAAAACGCTTTATAAAATATTTTTTTTACACTTTGATGTTAACTTTGACGTAAAACAAATGCTTTAGTCAGGCATGCAACTGAGAATTTAGAAGAAAAAAAAGGAAATTCCAAACCACACAAGACTTTGTACAGTGTTTTTCAATTTGTAATGGCATTCATGAGAAGTAAAAAATGAGGAAATCAGCAGATCCGAGGAAAAGTTGCATGCCGGTCTAGTTTGAGGTGTTATTTGGTCAATCCCGAGGTCAATTTGTATTCAACTGCAGATGGAAAAACTAGATTCTTCAGGAGGCAGTTAAGTTTTGACTCTTTGTTTAAAGGGAGGGCTCTCTGTTGTCTAACAGTTGAGAGATATTAGAATGTTTTCAAATTAGTGAGATGAAGTTTACCGAACTCTAAAACTGAACGGTTCTTCATCATGTTTTCTCTTTGTTTCTTCATGCTTCACACTCCTTTTATTTTATTACCAAAAACAATTTTGTTGTCTAAAATTTGTCTTCGATGTCAAGACTTAACATCAATTGCACTCACCTTCTTAGCTGCATCTTTCTCTTTGTCTTTCTCTTTTCCTCCTCCTTTCTCTTCCTTGCCTGCTTTACCGCCTTTGATTGACGGGGATGCGTTCCGATACATAGAGGTAGCCATCCTGGCGGCTTCATCTGCCAGGCCACCCTTCCTCTTGGTCTAGAAATGTTATTCAAATTCCCAAAACAAATTTTAGCAATTGTCAACTGTTGTTTTCATATTTTACTTTTCATTGCTCCATGGAAGATTAAATGGTCCATCTTTCTTGAAAAGATTATCAATAATAATTATGATAATAGACCGTGTTTATAAAGCGCATTTCACAAAATTCCCCAATGCACAGTCAAAGAGTCATTATTACCCCTGCTTACTGGGCCAATGAAACATTCCAAAGACCATCTCAGCTCCCTGGGGAGTATAGCTGGATGCTGCCATTTCCGCGCAGAGCAGATGAAATCAATCACAATAACCATCACTGCCCTCACCGGCTACCCATTTACTCCTGGTGAGTGACAAAGTGCCTTGCCCAAGGGCACACACACCATAGCCCCAGGCTGGACTTGAACCCACAACCTGCAAATTTATCCACAGACCACAAATCCACGCCACTCCATCTCAACCAGTCTTGGGCTTCAAATTTAAACCACTTTGATTTCATTTATCATGCACAATATTACAAACTCAGAATTGGCTTTTGAGATATTCAGCACATCTTTGCAATATGGCAATTTTGGAGAATTTTATTGACTAGACTCTTGAAACTACTTAGCTTTGGCCAGCTATTACATAGGCATGTGACTGTCGGCCATTGTCAGGTATAATTATTATTATTAATAACTTGAACACAACACAAGGGTGAAAGTTGGCCCTGTTTTGTTTTGTAATCTTGTCTGCACTTGAGTCTAAGGCTGTGTCTAAATCTTGTGTCTAGAGCTGGGTCTAGGTCTTTGCCGGTTGCAAATGTGTGGGCACATGCTGGCAGCAGATGTAGCCATACCTCTGGAAGCCCGTATCGGGCACAGCCTATGTCTGATTTCCTTAACTCAATACCTCAATGTAGGGGAGTGTGTGGCCTAGTGGTTGGGGTTCGTGACTCATGATCAGAGGGTCCGGGGTTGAATCCAGCCGCTGGTCATATATTGTGTCCTTGGGCAAGGCACTTCACCCCCACTTGCCCCTCTCCACCCAGGAGTATAAATGGGTACCGGCATTAGCTGGGGAGTAACCTGCGATGGACTAGCATCCCATCCAGGGGGAGTAGAAATATTCTCAGTCGTTTCATGCTACTGAAACCGGAGATAAACGCCGGCCTGATGAGCCACATTGGCTCGGGACAGACTTTACTTACTTTACAATACCACAACGACTGAATAAAACCATTTCAGTAAAGACACATACCTTCTCCACAATTTCCGCTTCATTGTAAGCATGCACCCTGAACGCTCCTCGTATCTTGTTCACTGGAGTCAACGAAATACAAATGAGGTTTTATTTCAAATGTCATTCGTAAAAACTGTTCAAAATATTATGAAATTTAGAGTCACATTTGCCTCTCTCCACTCAGAGCAACCACCCCAAAAAAGAGGAAATCTCTGCAGTGATTTCCAATTTTAATGGCATAAGTGTGAAATGAAAAATGAGGAAATCAGCTGATCCGAGGAAATGTTGCAAATGCCTGCCTCCGAAAAAAGAATTATTACTTTCGGTTGCTTATGCATAACAAATCCGCCCTACAATTAAACTGGTTCCTCTTCCCTATAGTAACCATTCTGATAGAGGCGGGAACCAGTCCACCCTGCAATAATCTTAAGGATTGTTGGGCCGTATATGAATCAAAATTTGTAACGTTATTATCCCATAACTACATCTGTGCCAATTTTTATTTCATTTGCTTTGTCATTCATTCATTCAACAGTGAATAATTTATTTATTGCTAGAAACCTGGCGATTGAAAAACAAAATACATATTTAGGGTTATAACTTGAAAATATCACAAACTGCACATCTATAATTTGATTTCTTGGATCAAGAATGGAGACCAGTAAAGAGTGGAGAAAATAAAACAAAGAAAGCGAATAGGCTTATTGTTTACTTCTGCTGTGAATTGAGAGAAACGTTGAAATCAAGTCATCAAAAGTCTATCACAAGTTATTACATGTCAATCACAAGTCAATCACAAGTCCATCACAAGTCCATCACAAGTCCATCACAAGTCCATCACAGGTCCATCACAGGTCCATCACAAGTCCATCACAAGTCCATCACAAGTCCATCACAAGTCCATCACAAGTCCATCACAAGTCCATCACAAGTCCATCACAAGTCCATCACAAGTCCATCACAAGTCCATCACAAGTCCATCACAAGTCCATCACAAGTCCATCACAAGTCCATCACAAGTCCATCACAAGTCCATCACAAGTCCATCACAAGTCCATCACAAGTCCATCACAAGTCCATCACAAGTCCATCACAAGTCCATCACAAGTCCATCACAGGTCCATCACAAGTCAATCACAAGTCAATCACAAGTCCATCACAAGTCAATCACAAGTCAATCACAAGTCCATCACAAGTCAATCACAAGTCAATCACAAGTACATCACAAGTCCTCACAAATCAATCACAATGTTGATATCAACACGGGTAGGAGAGGCAATTGTTTGAAAAGGCCTACAAGTACCAGTCACTGATCAACAAGTGTGGACGATGTGAAATCAGGTTTATACAACGGTGCGTTTCTAGTCTTCAAACTCTTGTGACTTGGGTTCAATTCTCACCAATTTTCATTTCAGGTTTCAGACCATTCCCAATTTTATGGGTTCCCTTATATCAGCGTGATTGTCTAAGTGTTTGGTCTTTTTTACAACCCTGTAAATAATCGAATGCTAATCTCACGGAGCTGCATAGAATTTAGCTTAGAACAGGAGAGATTTGCTAAGCAGAAATAGGTCACCAGCCAAAATCGCACATCGTGTATTTTGCTGTTGACTGGTACTCTGCCATTTTTTGCTAAGCACAAACATTTGCTAAGCGGTAGTTTCTGTTGAGCATGAACCATGAAAAATGTTTGCCACTAATCACATCTAATGCACTCACCTCCAGGATAGAGCAATGGAGCCATGTTGACGTAGGCAACACCGTGGAAGAAAATAGGGTTCTCCTCCTCCTGGGAATAGACAAATCATTCAATTTACACTAAAATGAGTCAATGTTTTTGTTTAATTATGCTAATAGATTCAAATGTCAGATTTCACTGCGGCTGTCTATACAGTATAGTGGTGTTCCCCAACTGTTGAACCTTTGTGAACAATTCCAGTGTCATGAAATTTAGTCCGAAATTCAAAAACTGTGGCGTCGGAAATTGGGTACAAAATTGGCTGAGTGTTCCCTAATGTGACGCACTTGAATAACCCTAAGAAAATCCCAATTAAACATTTAATAATTTCTTTAAAGTTGATGAATTCTGATAAACCATTATTATCTCTACTTACAAACCCAACTAGAAATTTGTCAGAAAATTATTGTCTTATTTTGGGGCACATTTTCAAAGGGTTGACTGTGCACTTCGAAATAAAATCGGAATATCACGACAAAATAAAACTCTCTGCTAACTTTGTAACGGGTAAATAAACTCAAGAAATCAAAGTGCGCCACGTTGGGGCCCCCCAAAAAGTTTGTAGTCATCAGCCGGCATTTGAAGAAGAAAAAAAGTAAAAAAAAAAAAAAAAAAAGCCACGTCGCCGCACCACTTTTGGGGCGCGTGTCGCCGTAGCCAAGAAAAATGAACAATTTTTTTTTTCAATGAAAGATGAATTTTGATGTCTCAAAACCGCCAAACTCAGTGATTTGACTAGAATCCTGCTGCTGCACAGTTTTAACGTGTTTTTAGATGGGGTTACGATCGAGTATAAGCTTTATGTGGCCTCTCTGGACTCCCATATATTTGCACTAAGTTTAGTCGGGCACCATTTGCAGTCATCAGCCGACATTTGAAGAAGAAAAAAACGGGAAAAAAAAGCCACGTCGCCGCACCACTTTTGGGGCAAGCTCCATATCAGAAACCGGAGACTTTTTGGGGGGCCTTAGGGGCCGGGCCACGTTAGGATACATCAACAATAACACTAAACACGTCAAAATTGTCTCCTTGCAACTTGAACAAATTTGGCTATCGCTAGCCTAATATCCTCTTTCTACCTCACTGACTGACTGTCACTTGTGACTTTAGGCCGTGTCCGAATGTTTACAGCTTGAAATTACACACGTATCTATGGTAGCAGCTCCAACCACTTCCCATAGACCCGTGTATAAATTCAAACCATAGCCAAGCAAATCTGACACAGCCTTACACTGGTCATGTATGTCTGTAGGACCAGCCTCGACTCCAGGAGCGCGTGCTCGTTCCTTACACTAACCCCTGGCTGTGATGATGACGTAAATGACGCTGAATGGCTACTCACAGTGTACTGCGCGTGCATTTCGAGATTGCACGCTGTATCGTACGGAAAAAAAAATTAGGATTCAAAAGTCGCGATGCCTGTATGATATGGATTATGTCAGCCGCGTTTTTCGCTAAAAAAAACCCCTGTATCTGTGGTTGTAAAGGCACGAAAGGGGTACGTACATTTAATACAAATCTTCCAAAACGTCTTTCCAAACGTCCAAATATTGTGTTTGAAAGGATTGATTCTTCAAAATCACAACTTTTAACATTTTAAAGATGGCGTTGGCACGTAAAACGGATAAACTGCAGCCCTAATTATAATGTGTCGTATTTTGGCACATTTAAATTACACAATTCCAGGGGTTACGATCGCGCAAGGCATGATGGGAAACAACATGGCGCTGCAAGATCGTACCCACGGGGCATGAGGTTGCTGTAGGACCTACACAACATTTAGTCTGGCACCGCTTGTTTCATGTACTTTCATGAACATGTGTCAGGTCTCCATGCGAATACAGCGTATTCTACAGCGTACTCTATCAACTTTTCAGCCAATTTCAATCAATTGGACATAATTTTGTGCACTCTGGAACCAGCTTTACTAGGCTTGCCAACTTTTAGAGTGATCAATTTCAGCGTTACCTTTCCCTTGGCCTTGGCAGCGGTCGGCATGGGCATCCGCATGAGCTCCACAGGCCACAGACGTGTCTGAGCTATCTTGGTTTGCAGACTGTCAAAAATAAACAAATGAAAAATGATAGGGTAAAACAAGACCTTACAGTTTTCGGTAAAAAAATGTAATTTAGGACCTGATAGCAACATAAGCGAGTGAAAAGACTGTGCTGTGACTTGCATGTCTCTAAATGCTAAAACAGGTAAGAAAGTCGCATTTTCTTCCAAATTACTCATCAAAATTATTTTTGCTTCGGGCTGCAAACATTTTTTTTGGAATTGACAGTAATTTGCAAAATTCATTTTTGAATGGAACTAGTACAAAATAGAGGTGTCTTAAACTACATTTTTATCAAATCTTGTCAAATTTAGAAGAATACAAGTATGTAAGCTTTTCACTGTTTTTCAGAAAAGAATGACAACAGTTGACTGACTACAGACTGCTGAATGATGTAACTTTGTGAACAAAAAAAAGTCCATGATTTTTGCACATAACAAATAAGCAGCCAAAACTCACAAGACATTAACAATCTAAATTTTGACAAACTATGTCCTAACAAATAAATTTTGCCTCGAGTCCATGTTGCAAGAAAAGGCTTCTTTCTTGGCAGCTTTCCAAGGTCTATAGGATTCCAAACATTACGAAATATCAGATTTGAGGCTTTGCAAGTTGGAGTATCGGTATTGTTTCGGTTTGAAATAACACCATGTGGTAATAACTACTGCTTAGAAGATATTTAGTTCTGAAAAGAACTTGTCCTGCTTATTATCAACTTTCGCTAAGTAGTTTTTGTTCTGATAAGAACAGTCCTGCTTTAAGTTCTAAAAGAACTTGTCTTTGGTCTCAACGTTTCGACTAGCCTGCTCTAGTCATCGTCAGGAGACTGTTCTTATCAGAACAAAAACTACTTAGCGAAAGTTGATAATAAGCAGGACAAGTTCTTTTCAGAACTAAATATCTTCTAAGCAGTAGTTATTACCACATTGTGTTACCGCAAACCGAAGCGATTACGAAATATCATTTCTGATAATTACACATCATGACAATGTCATATTTTCCTCTCTTTTTTCATACACACAGTGTATTCCACAGCAAAACAAACAAGTTTGGTTAACATTTTTCTTCAATTCCAGAATTTTTGCAAAAGAGCGAATATGATGAATATACCTTTGCACAGCGGATGGTTCCATGTAGCAACGCCGCTCACAGTTCCAGATGACACGATTCTTGTCGGTCTCGACTTCAACTCGGAAATCACGATCCTGAGGGAAAAGTACCAATAATATACAAATCAGCAGTTTATTATACAACATTGGATTAAATAAAAAATAAGGTTGAACAAAGAAATTGACTGGAGCGGGGTTTGAACCTGCGACCTCCAGATTACCGTTGCGGTGCTTTACCAACTGAGCTATCCAGCCCTACGTTGGTGGTTCCCCATTTTACATCAGTCTTTGTTCAAGGGGCGCTAGGCAGAAGCCATAAACCCGTCTATGCCATGTAGCCAGGGATCACGCTCAAAGACACGATGCAAGTAACATTAGAAATGCTGCAAACCCGGGAAAAAGCAAACGGGGATCACTCGGAGAGGATACGGCTTTTTATTACAAATTTTCAAAGAAACTACATAAAGAAATAATTTTTAAATATTAAAAATTGCAGATTTCAATGTTGCATTGTTGTCGATTACCTCTTTGCCAGCAAGTTCTCCATCTTCTTCGTCATAGCTCACAGCTTGAACAAATCTACAACAATGACATTTGGAAGAAAAAAAATTCAGCACCTATCTAACTGCCTAAAGTCTGGCTCATACTTCACGCCAATGCAAGTACAAAGACAATTCAATATTTAGAGCAATATGTAAACCCAGCAGGTCATTTTCAAGTAACGGCTTGAAGTTTTGAAGTAACTGTGTCACACAAGCATGACTGGACATGCCTGCTGCCCCAAGCTTCAACCACACGAGAGAATTGTGCAGGGATTTAAAGTGTTATCCAATACTCCACAGAAGATTACCTCAAAGAAATAAGAAGTGTGGGTGCTAACTCTATGAGCACAAGTGGTTTTGCAAAACTTGAAGGGTAAATCATAGCTGTGATTGGTCGATACATCATGGGGTGGGGCTAAATGGAAGGTCTTTTATTAGCAGGCCCAATGGACTTACTTATCCGGAATGAAGATAGCGCCCCCTTGAGCCCCGGCGGGGGCAGGCCATTTCTTCTGCTTGGACGGTGGCTCTTTGTCGTTGGCTGCTTTCAGGGCGCCGTTTGAAATCACGACCGTTGACTCTCTCTGTGAATCAGACAGGGAGAATTAATGTGAATAGAGGAGTGGAATATGAATTGTCAACAGTTGATCGAAAACAATTCTGGATAGGCTTGATTTTTTAGACAAATGCACAGGATTTGAGGATTTGGGGTTGCATGTACAGGAGACCCTACGTTTTTGCAATACTCTAATACAACAGACACAAGTCTGGTTTTGATCTGAATTTGATGGGTAATATAATTAAGTAAGCTTTAATATTACGGTAAGCTTTAAGAACAGTGCAAATAAATGCTATGTGGACCATATGACTTTAATTTTTGTGAATCACTGACAAATTGTATCACTTCTTCAGTAAAGTAAATTTTAATTAACTTCATCGCACACTTTACTGCAAAAACATCATGTAATGTCATAGGTGCTGTATGCTCAGTGCGTTCCGATAGTTTGTGAGGACACAATTTTAAAAACTTACAGGTACAGATGTCATGTCACTCATTTTCAAATAAATCATACAGGGTAAACTAAAAAGGTGATTCACAATAATTTTTTTCAAATTTGAAGAAAGAACTTGATCAGCCGAGACCTTAGCTTGCCAGAATGCTAGGGGTGGCTGGCTTAACTGAATCCAACATATCAATCACTATGTTATAGACTTTTATGCCCCCCCCCCTCACTTCATTGCACAAACTTTAATTTAAAAAGCTAATAACATTTTTTGTCATCCAATGCAAAATTACATCAAAACTTACAAAACAAATATGCACAATTTATTATTGACAACTACTGCTGGGGAAAAAGGGTAAACAGTGGTATAATCTGAAATTTGGATTTGGATTGATCCATTGTTTTCAACATACCTCGTTTGAGAGCGGTACAGGCAGCGTGATGTTGTACATGTACTGAGTACCGCTAGGGTTCCAGGTTTCTGGTACAGAGTATGCCGCTTCTACCGTTATGGTCAGCAGGTTGCTTTCCTTCAGTTGGTCCTCCGAAAGTAAAGCTTCGGTGACCGAAACCACAACGTCGATCTCTGCCTGCGGGTAGGGAGAGTGTATCGATTACCTATTTTACCTCAAAGCTTGGAGTGGAGTTACTGTAGAATTCAAAGGCTAATACAGATTTCCATGAGATTTCTATGTAGCAGCCAATAGGTCTCTATCAAATGACATCACATCCTACAGATTGTCACGTGCATCGGTACTTTTGATGAAATGAAAATGAAAACTAAATACATGTCTCCACATTTCTATAAAATGTGACCGGCTCCACAAAAAAGGGTATTAAGTCGCACTGAGCATTATTGTGTAATGGCCTGCTCAACATTGAGAGGGTGAAAATTTGTCAAAATGTGATTTTCATTTAATATCATGAATGACATTTTAATACCTACAGTTTCAGGTTTCATTCACAGAAATGTTGATTTTGATTAACACAGTGGGGAAAAACCCAACCATTTTGTGTGCATCTGCTGTTGTTCAACAACAAAGCCAGCTATTTTAAAGCCTGTTTTCTCTGTTGTGTAATTTGAACTCTAAGGAAGTAATTAATATACAAGTATGTCATATCTCCAGAATGAGAGGGGCTATGAAGCTCTATTATATACCAAATGAAAGCTTACGTTGTGGGCTTTCCAACCATGTATATAACTCAATTTCACTTTTTTGCGACATAATACCCTCTTTTGAAGAGCCGGTCACAAATGTGTTCCTACCTTGGGACTATCAGCAGGAATGCTCTCCAGTGGTGAGCCAGGCAATGGGTGGATAATGAGTGTACTCTTATACTTGGGCTCTCCTTGAACCAACGGCAGTAGATCCACGGTGCACTGGCCTAGGAGGACTGTCTTCTCTTCTTTCTGCTTCTTCTCCTTGGGGAGAACTTCAACGACCGTCACTGGTGAAAATATAAGAAGGAAAAAAAAGGCTTGAGGAACGAATTCAGTCTCATGCGTTGTATAATTGAGCTTTAAATGCCATATATTGTAGGTCTTGATTAGATACCTTATCTGACCACTTGGTGTTGTTTTTTCAATTGAGGCAAACAAAATTGTCCCTGTCCCCACAAATTTGATTTCTGTACTACAATATTTCCTACGTTTTCTGCCTGTGTTTTTGGAGTCCCCTCCCCAGTTTTCATTGTTTTTAAATTCCATGCACTTTTGAAATGGTATTGTCATTCTGGGAATGTCTAACAAAGCTTGAAATGTTTCAAGTGAAACACTTGGAAACCACTGTTTTATTTTAGGGACACACTCTGTACTCGGCTGAACCGACTGTGACCATTTTTATACCAGTTGTGGTTTTATACCAGAGTTGTGCAAAACTATATTATTCAAAAGATTTGAATTCAATTTGAGTACCACAGAATTGAATGCTGCAGTCTAGGACACAGGAAATTAATTTCTTAAAGTTCACCACTGTAAAACTAAAAAGCAATTGGGTCAATTAAAGTCACTCTTATTATTATTTTTTTTTACAGAGCGTGATTCTGGCACATCGATCTGATAAGGGTGTTACACTGAACTGGAAATAGCACGAGAAAATGCTTGAACAAAAATAATAAACGCTTTTCAAAAAAAAAATTACAACAAAAAAGGACTGTTCCAAGTTTTGAAATAATGTTTGCAATGTTGACTCAAAACAGTCATCACACACAATTTTTTTTTGGAGATTCGTTAAAATCCAAAATGATGTAGTAAATTTAAACAAAATTAAATTCCAGATCCTACAGACATCAGCATTATAGTCCCTGGGATAGGGCCATTTAATCGCAAAATTTTATGATTAATCTTAATATTATTTTTCGTTGTAGGGTACCTTGGGACATCTGAAAATGGTGCTCTTAAGTTGCACAGCCGGTATTTTTGCCTTCCAGCTCCAAAAAACTGATATTTTGGGGGCTTATTTTTTGAGAAACGGCTGAAATCATATTTTGGGCCTCTGCTCTCTCCAAAATGGTCCCGTCGTGACCTGTTTGCACTTTTTACCATCCTGATAGGATGGGTAAACAAGAAAAAATATGGTTGGTCCCAAGTTTATCCGTTTTCGTGTTCCCAGGGCATATATTGCTTTGCGGACACCCCCCAAATCCTGTGACTTTGCCCTGTTTGGGGACAGAAATGAGTTTGAAACTCACTTTTATTCCAAAGATACACACTTTCTTTATAATTTAAAAACTGCCTGAGGCCACAAGCTTTAATTTAAGTGGTAAATAAGCTTTCTATCTTGAAAATTGGGCTCGCCATGGCCATTTTTGCTTCCCCTACCCCTAAATCACTCAAAACGGCTGTATAGTGGTTGGCATAGCAAACCTATTGTGCATTTTATGATAACAGTGCCAAATTTGGTACAGAGATAGACCAATATCATATCAACAAATGTGTATATTGGAGCATCACAGATCTGGCACTTGACGGCCATGGGAGCCATCATTTTAAAAGTGCTGAGTCATGCTGAGTCAGCACTATTTTGTAATGCGTTTTCTCGTGCAATATGGAGGCTAACATGTTTTTCTGCCTTTTTTTCTACACGCTTGGATGGGAAACAGGCATAAACAATGGATTTTCTTTCAATACCTTATTGAAAAAAAACCCTAAATAATGCCTGCCAGGTGATGTCAGGCCTGGCTACACCTGCAAGAATTGTACTGCACTGTAATGTAGAACACAGACGTATATGTTGTCCTACACAAAGTTAGTTGGGAATTCAAGTTCTGACTCGCCAAAAATGACGTCCTGACAATGTTTAAGACCATCCACTATCATAGCAGAAATGGGTCTGGCAAAAACCATGCCCCACAAATAAAAATCAACTGATTTTAGTCACAAAAAATGCTGAATCAGCATTTTGTTTAAATGCAATTCTGTTTCAAGCTTCGGTGAAAAAAAAAAAATTTCTAGGTCATTTTTATCACCGTTAACCTTAGTTTCCGTATACAGACATGCTTGTAAAATGGAGCGATGGTGATTCTTTGTTATTTATGGGGTGTCGAGGGACAAGCTGGCTAAAAGTTGGAGGGGGTGGGGGGCGGGGTTTGGACTGTCAACAATATCTAGGCACATTCCTAATATGTTGCGTTTGTTGTATATTAGGCAAAAAAAAAAGTCTCCGGTTTCTGGTATGCGCGCGCGTCGCCGTAGCCATGCGCGTCAACAAAATGAAAAAGTTTATTTTCAATGAAAGATGATGTCTCAAAACCGCCAAACTCACTGGTTTGACTGGAATCCTGCTGCTGCCGAATTTTAACGGGTTTTTAGATGGGGTTATGATCGAGAATAAGCTTTATGTGGCCCCTCTGGTCTCCCATAATATTTGCACTAAGTTTAGTCGGGCACCATTTGCAGTCATCAGCCGACATTTGAAGCAAAAAAAAACAGGTAAAAAAAAAGCCGCATTGCCGCACCACTTTTTTGGCAAGCTCCATACCAGAAACCGGAGACTTTTTTTTGGCCTTATGTACAACTAAGTGAAAATATGTCATGGGAACACCATTTGGGGAAAACTTACGGAGCACATTTATAACAATATATATTTGCTAAAAGAAAAGGCCTGTATGGTTGCAGACCAGTAAATAAACTTCCACAGACCCCAATGGTAAATGCTCCCACTTCAGAAATTCAGGAAAAATACTCACAACTCTCCAAGGTGTTCGAGACACACATCAAATTAAAGCTTATTTCATTATCTTTCATTTTCTGTTCAATTTTTGGGGGGTCATCTGATGACTTTTAGGAGAAATTTCTATCCGAAGATGATCACCACTGAAAATAGTCCTGAAGCCCATCGCCATTATGAAAAACGATGCCTACACTCCATTGCAAAATAGAGCGCTTTGCCCCAATTTATCCAAATTGAACGGAACTACAAGTTCACAGTCCTGTGCACGGCTTCCACCCATATTTTTTACAAACACTCAAGTTCATGACCCACAGCATGCTCAAATACTGAAGATTTTGAGGGCATGCAAATCGTGATTTGGCCGGCGTAGGCAATTTCGGACCGATTTACTGGTCTGCAACCATGCACCGGGATAATTGTTTCGGGGGGGGGGGGGCAGAACACGATCCCGCCTCCCCCGGGGCCATGTCCAAAATTCTCAGATTGGTTTGTATAATGTATTTCATTAATTACACGTTTTTAGTGCAGCCCGGGCATGTTGGTCAGTGACAGGTCCAACTTAACGAGGTCTTACAGCTACAGAAACTTTTTTAAATTGCTTCCACACAACGAAATAAGCAAAACGAATACAACCAATGGATTATGATATTTTAGTTGGTTTGGGAAAAACGGATGACAAAATGTGGCATAGTAGGGACCCCCTGCAAACTGACCTCCCCCAACGGTGGATTAAAGGGGGAGGGCGGGGGGGGGGGACAACAGGGCCACGCCCCCCTTTGTTTTTAGTTACGTCGCTCAAAAAGGCAGCTATTGTGTACACTGCCCACAAAACTCAACAAAAACAATAAACCTGTACCCACTCCCCTTGTTTTCCATTTTAAACACCAATTTTTTGGGGGGGGATCTGGTTGAAGAAAAAAATGTGTCCAAAAATTTCCGCCCCAAATTTAATAGAAAAACATGGGGAGGAGGTGCACATTTATTGTTTTTGTTGAGTTTTGTGGGTGATGTATGCAATAGCTGCCTTTTTAGCGACGTTACTGGAAAGAAAGAGGGGCGTGGCCCCATTGCCCCCCCCCCCCCGCCCTCCCCCTTTAATCCGCCGTTGGGGGAGGTCAGTTTATGGGGCTTCACCCCACTATGCCACTTTTTGTCATCCGTTTTTTTCCCAAACCAACAGAAATGTCATATCTCTAATTCATTGGTATCATTTTGCTTATTGTGTTGTGTGGAAGCAATTTCAAAAAGTTTCTATAGCTATATAAGACTTCGTTAAGTTGGACCCGTTTACCATGCATGCCCGGGCTGCACTAAAAAACGTGTTATTAATTAAATACATGTACAAACAAATCCATTTTTCTATGGACACATTGGACTCGATCGGGAATGTGGGGCAGTGCCCCAGGGGAGGGAGGATCGTGAGGGAAGGTGGGTTCATGTTCGCCCCCCCCCCCCTGAAATTTTTTTTATCCCAGTGCGTATATATAGGCCTATTCTTTTAGCAAATGTACATTGTACCGGTATACCTAAATGTGTTATGTAAGTTTTCCCTAAATGGTGTTCCAATGACATATTTACACCCATTTGCACATACTAGACCACAAGTGCACATGTACTAGGAATTTGATATGCATAGATATTGTTGATAGTCCAAACCCCGCCCCCTGCCCCCCCCCCCTCCAACCTTTAACCACCTTTTCCTTCGACACCCCACAAATCACCATCACTGCATTTTACAAGCATGTCTGTAAACGGATACTATGGTTAACTTTATGAAAATGACCTAGCAATCTTTTTTTTTCACCTACACGTAAGCTTGAAACATAATTGCATTTAAAAAATGCTGATTCGGCATTTTTTGTGACTAAAATCAGTTGATTTTTATTTGTGGAGCAAGGTGTTTGCCAGACCCACTCCTGCTATGATAGTGGATGGTCTTAAACATTGTCAGGACGTCGTTTTTGGCGAGTCAGAACTTGAATTCCCAACTAACTTTGTGTAGGACAACAAATACGTCTGTATTCTACATTACAGTGCAGTACAATTCTTGCAGGTGTAGCCAGGCCTGACATCACCTGGCAGGCATTATTAAGTTTTTTCAATGACGTATTGAAAGAAAATCCATTGTTTATGCCTGTTTCGCCTTCAAGCGTGTAGAAAAAAAGGCAGAAAAACATGTTAGCCTCCATATTGCACGAGAAAACGCATTACAAAATAGTGCTGACTCAGCATGACTCAGCACTTTTAAAATGAGGGCTCCCACGGCCATCCAGGGCCAGATCTGCGATGCTTCAACATCCACATTTGTTGATATAATATTGGTCTATCTCTGTACCAAATTTGGCACTGTTATCATAAAATGCACAATAGGTTTGCTATGCCAACCACTATACAGCCGTTTTGAGTGATTTAGGGGTAGGGGAAGCAAAAATGGCCATGGCGAGCCCAATTTTCAAGATAGAAAGCTTATCTACCACTTAAATTAAAGCTTGTGGCCTCAGGCAGTTTTTAAATTATAAAGAAAGTGTGTATCTTTGGAATAAGTGTGAGTTTCAAACTCATTTCTGTCCCCAAACAGGGCAAAGTCACAGGATTTGGGGGGTGTCCGCAAAGCAATATATGCCCTGGGAACACGAAAACGGATAAACTTGGGACCAAACATATTTTTTCTTGTTTACCCATCCTATCAGGATGGTAAAAAGTGCAAACAGGTCATGACGGGACCATTTTGGAGAGAGCAGAGGCCCAAAATATGATTTCAGCCGTTTCTCAAAAAATAAGCCCCCAAAATATCAGTTTTTTGGAGCTGGAAGGCAAAAATACCGGCTGTGCAACTTAAGAGCACCATTTTCAGATGTCCCAAGGTACCCACAACGAAAAATAATATTAAGATTAATCATAAAATTTTGCGATTAAATGGCCCTATCCCAGGGACTATTACCTAGAACTGGTTTGAAGGCGATCTCGTCCAGGACCACAGGGTCATCAAAGCTGCAGTCAAACTTGGCGTTGAAGTTGTACTCTGCAGCGATCTCGTTGGTTGAGTCTACCTTGGCCGACTCCCCCAGCGTGTTGCTGCCATATTCCACTTTGACCAAAGAGCTCAGCCCGTCGCCTTTGCTGCCTCTCTGTTAAAAAAAAACACAAAAATATTCTGAAAAAGCACACTATTAGGGCTACTTGTGTCTGGAACTCCATTAACTAGAAAATAAGTACCCCCCTCCGCTCAAAAAAAACTCAAAACAAACAAATGAAACAAATAATGAAACAAATAATGAATATAAAATTTAGGCTATCAGGCTATAGAATACCTTTACGGGTATATCATGGCTGCCACTACAGTCAAAACGTTACACATTAGTGAGCTGCTTGGTGTAGATGTAAGTTAACTACATCTTGCCAAATATGGTTTTATTTTAATCAGTGACACCAACTAATGATAACCTCATTGCAATAAACACAACTAGAGACAATACATACTTGACATCATTTAATTTAGCCATCTATACGGATGCAACTACAATTTTTTTTTTCTCTTCATATTGGTTTTTTTTTTTTTTTGTCCGACCGACCCTACTTCAGAGGCAAAAAATGTGAAAACCATAGACATAAAAAGAGACCCCTTACGACTGAGGGTTTCGAACAAATGTTTACTCAAGGTCACAATAGGCACAGAGGACATGAGCCCAAGTTGTCAGTAGTGAAATATAATACTTGTACATGCACAAGTTGCTTATATTCAGTTACAAAGTGACTTATTTAAGAGAGACTCATAAAAATAACTGGCACACGCCTGGCGCTCACACAAAGATATAAAAAGGGACCATTAGAAATGGTACACGTGCGTTAGACTTGCTTGTTAAATCACCATTTTGCATGATTCTTTCATCTGGCACACTATTGGGCAATGTGCATTTCACATTGAAATGTTAAGATGACCGATGTGGGTTTGTTAAAACAACCACACAAAATGGTGATATAACCAAATAGTTTTTTCAAGCCCCATACATATCCAATACCCGCATCATTTCTAATGGTCCATGTTGGTTTGTGTACACTCAGCATAAACTTAAGGCCATGTAAAAAAATTAACCAGTTTCTTGTCCCCCCCTGCTTCCTTTTTTTTCCTGGCCGCCTCCTTTTTCCCTATTTTTATCCCATTTTCTACATTTGCAATATAGTTTGCACATTATACTGTCAATATATTGTCTTTTCATTTGTTGTCAACAAAATTATAGCTGAGTAGAAAGGGTTATGGCTCTTTTGAACATGATTTTGTATCAGCAAAATAGTGGAGAAAATAGATGAATTCATCCACCATCTTGGAAAAATACCCCAAAAGACAAAAAAACATCCTCCTCCTTCATTTTTTCAAAAGAGAAACTACGTATTTTTTTTTACTCGGCCTAATCGGCCTACATGCACGAACCAGAGCTTGCAATCAAAATTCTCCTCACAGAGATCTCG
The DNA here is from genome assembly GCA_029964075.1 of Patiria pectinifera. Classification (NCBI taxonomy): domain Eukaryota; kingdom Metazoa; phylum Echinodermata; class Asteroidea; order Valvatida; family Asterinidae; genus Patiria; species Patiria pectinifera. The sequence continues at coordinate 40,656,485 of CM057142.1, read as the reverse complement.
CGAATTATCATGCAGTGACATCTTCTGTTCGTGCAAGAAGTCAATCAGGCAGTCATTTGTGATGTCCATGACAAAACCAGTCTGTTTCTGGATCATTCAAATAATGTTATGCCCCAACTACGGCACTGTCCATATAGTTTGGACAATCCCAACTGCAGTTTGGACAGTCTGAACTATAGACTTCCCAAGCCCGGGTAACTAGGCCCAACTGATCGCCTTTTTAACATTTGGACATGGTCTGGCAATAGTAGGGCCCAAGTTGAATGTCAGACATGGCATTTCAAATAATGAACGACCCAACTATTTGCCAAAAAAAAATAAAATCAGATTTCACCCTCAAAACGAACCGTTTATCAACGAGGGCTCCGTCATGAATACCGGGCAGACACCATTTTGAAAATGGTGTATGGTGTCCATGCACCGTATTCACAGTTCAAGTCGGGCTAAGACTTCCCCAATTATTGTTGGGACAGTATGACCCAACAATACTTGTACTCTTTCTACTTACAAGGTGTCTGGCACGTAGCACCGTGATATTCACTGGCTCGGGAGCTCTTTGTCTCTGTAGCTCCTCTTCTGCCATGACGAATGACGATCAAAACCCTGAGAAAAGACAATTTTGGATAGGCCTTTAGTTTTAGTTTTTCTTGGGGGGGGGGAGGTAAACAACTACATCATCACACAATAATACAGGTTCATGTTGTTTTACCCAATAACTGTTTCTCAAATACTGGATGTCATCCATATTCAGTGCCATACAGTGATGCCTGCTAGGCCTACTAAATTTCCTGAAAACTTGTGTTTCCCGAATTTGAAATCTAGAATAATCAACAGGATCACATCATGACTCATCAATAAGCCTAGCTTATGGAGAATAAGAATTGAAAGAAGACTGCTTCAGTTTGCTGAAGTCATTTTTGAATGATAAAATCACTTAAAGGAAAAAGAGGGTCCCGTAACTGCACAATCGATCGCCAATCAACCTTGCAAAGATTAAGAACAGGCAATTCACACACACACACACAAAACTTACATTTTTTGAGCAATTAACAAATTGCTACTTTTCTGAAAACAAATCTCACCAGTTTTATTGATCAAATTCAGAGCTTCCTATTTGAAAAGTGATGACTGTTTGTAAAAGAGAAGTGTCTTACATCCCATGAAATTGGGTGAAATTACATCAAGGACAATTGCTAGGCCTAGACCCGTAAACGTGGCATCAATAACAACACCACGCTCCAGCCTCGCGTAAAAACACCTCCAAATTGTCAAGCGGCACGTCATTTTGCCAGTACTATATTCTGTAAATTCATGAGAGCGGGGAAAAAAACGACCTCAATGCAACAACAAATGTACGAGCAGAGCTTTTGATTGTCTGAGGTCACACACGGTACGCAGGTACTCCGAGTCACGCACGCGCGAAATGATAGGAGCCGTCCGGCTACCTGTACAATCTCAAATGTCGAGTGTTTCTACGCAACTCTGGAGTGAGGCATTGTTATTGAAGCCACGTTTAAGGGTCTATGCTAGGTCTAATGTAAAATTATGAAATCTTGGGGCGACTGTGTTAGAAACTTGAATGGGGGCGAAGTGACAAGTTACGCGAATCGGTCAAATCATATCCTTGCTGTACCGGTTTTTCGAGGGTGTAAGGATTTATTTCGAGAAAAACACCGACATAGCCTTCGGTTTCCATTTTTTTGGGCTGGCGGTGGAACAAGAACCGCACACATAACAAATCAACTGGTTGTGTGGTACGAATCTGCGCGTGTGCATCGCTAGTACAGTCGTTTTCCTAGTTCTGGATTTTTCTTAGTTCCGGAAAGCTTGAAATAAAACCCTACCTCTTTTGAATTGGTCTCCAATACTATTTTTTCTGACGAAGTGCATTTTGAAAAGGAAAACGTACGCTTCTTAATACACAAAGATTTTTTCGATAAAATCTATAGAAAAATGAATTTTGGCCAGATTTCCGACTCGCACTCTGACATGTTTGGACGGTTTGTAGAAAAATCAGGGGAGCCAAGAATTGACGATACATTTTATCCTCGGTATATCACTTGGACCGTGTGATTTCGAATATTTTGTTCGTACTCTACAGTTGCATAAACTTTTGCATCGAATGTTTGTTGAATCAAAATAAGTTGTAGAGTCTCTTATTTTTGAAAATTCGCCAACGAATGACCGTATGTTTTTGCCTAGTTCCGGATCGCACGTGCACGTAGGACCCAACTAAACGCGTGTTAATCAATTTTATGTGACGTATTCTGTGATGGGTCAAAAGGTTTTGGTCCGTGCGTGTTTGTGCCGTTGCGCTGCAGACAAAAAATTCAAAATCATTTACGTTAATTCTCTTTTAAAATTTGCTTGAATTCTCTTGAATGAACTGTTTTCCGAGAAATTAAACAATATTTTATCAGAAAATGTGCTTAATTTGGGATGGTTCTGGCTGAAAAATTAAAATTCACGCGTGATTTGGTTTTTTGCACGGAGTGGTTTTTTCTTTTTGATCGATTCGGAACTGATTAAACTGATCCAGAACTAGGAAAAGTGGCAACGGTACTTTTGACGTCGCAAAGTCAAAATTAAAATTTGGAAAATTATTTTGTAGTGTCTCTGTTGTGCACTTTCTTGAAAATCACGCATTCTTAAGAATGCGCATGCACATTCTTATGATTGTGCAACTGGATCCGTGCACAATCTTCGCAAAAAATAACTCTTCCGGATTGAGCGCACATTCTTAAGAATGCGCGACAAGATAACGGTCTTGTCGATGCCGAGCACCGGCTGTGCTTGGCAAGTCTAGCTGAATCCTCGTTCACTGATTCTTATTAATTATACTGTTGCAACGCAAGGCGCTGAAAAGTAGAGTGGATATGAAAAGTATACGCGTATTGGGGGGGGGGGGACCGGGGAAAAATAAGAGACATAATAATAGTGTATTGGAAAGAATTCTGATTATTTTTGGGGGGACGCAAGAATGAAGAAAGTGAAGAATGAGAATGAATACTGTGACATCCCATAGTGCTAATGCTATTTCCCATTTAAATTGCCACCAATTTATTGTTCACACCCCCACCATTATGCCGCAGAGCTGGATTCTATCTAGTCAAAAGAGCAATTTTGGCAGCTTCATTCTGGACATCTTTTTTTTTTTCGTGGCATGCATATGATACATACAGGGACTTGTAACTTGTCTAGCCTAAACAAAGCACTTCCCAGACTAGTTCCCAGTCCTCCGTTATTACAAACCTTCCCATAGTGGGCAGGAAAAAGCAATAATAACAGGTTTAATTTGATTCAAATTATCGTAGTTATACGAGTACAGAAGCATAGAACATTTTCTTTACTCTTTATATGAATTGTTTCCCTTTTTAACCGCTATACATTTCATTTAACATAATTATGTCGTGCAATGTTTGTTAAGATTGCGCAAAATTCATAAATTGTGCACGTGATATTCCCACGCAATCTTAAGAATGAGCGCTCATTCTTAAGAACGCGTGCTCATTCTTAAGAATGCGCGCTCATTCTTAAGAATGCACGCGCATTCTTAAGATTCTTAAGATTTTCAAGAATGGGCACAACATCTCCATCACTCAAGGTCAACTTTTTAACCAATTCACTTGAATTCGTGGATCAGTTGGGCCTAGCCCCACTAGTGTGGCCGCAGAGGTTCAGCGCAGCATACCGCGGCCTAGCCCCATAAATGTGGCCTATTTACTGGACTGCCTCCGTAAACATAGGCCACACACCGACCATGTACAAAAACGTGTCGACGGAGCCAACTTTTGATTTTCACATTTAGGCTTACTTTGTAGGTTTTTTTTGCTTTAGAAGCAATCTCACCCTCTATATAGGCTAATCAGAAAGTGCTGCCTTTTTCAGATGTCTAATTTTTGTGAAATTTCATGTTGAAATTTTGATACGAAAACGTGTAAAAATGAATCTGGAAATTTCACGAAAAATGGACATCTGAAAAAGGCAGCACTTTCTGATTAGCCTATATAGAGGGTGAGAATGCTTCTAAAGCAAAAAAAACCCTACAAAGTAAGCCTAAATGTGAAAATCAAAATTTGGCTCCGTCGACACGTTTTTGTACATGGTCGGTGTGTGGCCTATGTTTACGGAGGCAGTCCAGTAAATAGGCCACATTTTGGGGCTAACCGCGGCCACACTATAGTGGGGCTAAGTTGAGCCGAAAGCAGCTGAATGAATCAGGTGAATGATGTTGGCCTCCAAAACAGGTATCGATACACGATACAACAACACTCATGGAAACATTACTTCAGACTTACAAAGACGTTTTCAGCACAGAATGTGCACCGAATAACTCGATGACAAAACAGCGACTATTTCTTCTAAAAAGTTAAAGGATTTTCAAGACACGAAACACGATGAGATGCTGCAGGCTGCACTGCTGCGGCTTCAAGTTTCCATAGAAATGATTCGCATAACCAATTTGGCCCAATTGGTGGCGCCCTTGTACTTGTCCACTATTTTTCTGAACCCGGTACATGGCACATGTGCTTGCAGTACAGATGTGCATTTGTTTCTGGTATTTAATTAGAGTCCATTTTTCAACAGTTTTTGAAATTTGTAGTAAATACAAACAGCGCAGCAATGAGAGCAATAGTTCAAAGAGTAACAAAGGCAAGTGTTACAGGTAAGTACTTGTTTTTTAATTTTTATCACAAACGATTATAAGTTATAATAAGGCATGTAAGGGGTGGCGTTGAAATGATGATTTGAGTTTTGACGTTTACCCCTGTTTTTTAGGCCCCTAATATACTTTTGTACAGTCGTTTGACCGGTTCCGCAATCGCAAATCGTCTGAAGCGTCTTGTGGCGAAAAAACGCACTTTCACAGGAAGCTACCTATCTATAAAGTTGCGCAAATTACTCACCTACCTCATGATATGAATAGTTTTCTGTGGTCGTTTGAAAGAGAAATTTGCCAGGACATTTTGTAGAGGTCGGTGCTTTGACCGGTTTCGCAAACGTTTTCCGGTTTCGCAAACGGCGCCCTCTGTGAGACTGGACTGAAAATATTCCTTGTTTACTGGCCAAATCTAGATCGTTTTTGCCCCGTAACCAGCCAAGAAAAGATGTGGATTATATTTCCCTGTGCATGAGCCAAGGTCTGCACATTATAATGCGTCCAAATTTACACAATGTAACTCCATGAAGTTGTTATGGTTCGTTGGATCTTTGTTCACGCTATAATTATTTGACTTGCTTCAATCTGTAACTTCTTCTCATTGTCTTCTCTCCACAGGTTTCTTCAGGCTTGCGAGCTACAGTGCCTAGGGCGCTTTTGAGGAATCCTTGGTTTCATTACCAGAAATTATAGAATAATAATAATCCAATTAAATGACTTTCTTGCTTTTTGTGCATTCTATCAATCATCTTGCAATCACTAATATTTTCCTTTTTTGTTGTTGTCTTATTCTTATTTAGACACACTCTGACTTTGGATAGAACCAGACACAAACCTTGTACGAATTGCTCCAGTTGGTTGTTTTTTTCCCCCTCACATAAGCACAGACCAGCTATTTATGAATTTGAATTAACATTTTCTCCAGCCTCCAGGATCATTTTAATTCCTATGACACTTAAGGAGGTGACTGCATGGCTGGATGAATTGGAACTGAATCATTGTTTGCAGGGGAGCACTGTTTATTAATATTATTTGTTTATTTAATTATTATTATTTATTTACTTTTGTTTATTCCCTCCCCCTTTTTTTCATTTTCCTTTTTTTTTTGGGGGGGGGGAGTGTTTCAATTTGTTCAGGGTAAAAACACTATATGCTTAATTTTGTGTGCACCAACATCCAGTAGGGGGAACCTGGGGGCCGGGAGGGGAGGGGGAACAGGCCTCAGCAGGCCAGATACATACAGGCCACATACATATTGTTTCACATTCAAATTAAATTTCCCAAACAAATTAAAACAAATTGTTAAAAATGTCATAAATCCTATGGCTGTCTCATAGTAATGGCAATTTCTAATTATAATGTCGTTGGAAAGTTAAAGAGAGGGTTCAGTTACTCCTCATACTTGTTGCACATATTAACTCTGTACGTGTATCATGCTTGGGCAACTGTATTAGCAAACCTCATCTACCGTTGGGTGATGCTCTTAAAAGAAAATGTCAACACATTCATCACGTACATCCTGATAACCCTTTCAATATATTGACATGTGATACCTGCATGTGTAAAATGTAAATGTAATACAAAACTAAAGCACTCAAGAAGCTACCCCTTTTAAATCCTAAATGATACCTGTCATATAAATAAATGGTGATGAATCACAGAAATAGACATGTTCTGTGGGTTTTTCTTGCAAAGTAGCATAGTTTTTAAAACACCTCACTTCTCTTTCACATGTACTGGTTAATAAAAATGTATGTAACGCCTTTAAATTTATTGCCTTTATGACGCCTGCATGTCTGTTTAATTGTTATACACAAATAATTTAAGCACTCCAGAAGCTAGCACTATTCAAAAAAAGAACTTGTCACAGAAATAAATTAATTCAAAGGAATGGTGATGAAGACACAGCTACATGTACATGTACTTTCACTATAATATTCAACTTCTTCTTGACCTTCACAGGTAAAACTGAAAAAGATGTGCAGATGGCCTCTTATGGCCCATCAGGAGGCTGGCGTAATCTTCTTTGTCTTTGGCATTGTCTGTATGAAACAGAAATTTTATATAAATCATTTAGTTTATGACCAAGTTGAGACAAAAATTGAGAAATGGTTTATAGTTTTTGACAAATTTTGTGCTCCAAGAAAACAATCAAAATTTGTGTCTCTGTACTGACGAGAGACTGGTCTTCATTATGAAATATTAGTGTACCTATTTTTCTTTTTGTTTAAAAGGGTAAAGAGTAAGGTTAGAACCCACCGAAAAGAGATAATTTTAAATTTACTAAATTACTGGAAATGTCCTTTGGGTTAGAAACACACCTGCGTTTTATTTTCCATATTATTATGCACTATTTTTAATTGTTCCCCACAAACCTCAACTCCTAGCCTAGGCTGACTCATGCACCCTGGATGTGGAGAGTTGTAACTCTAAATGAATCCAAACCCTGAGGCACATGGGGTGAATTTTTAGAGCAAAGGAAAAACTTTAGTGGGAATTTTGCTCACTAAGAAAGATTTTTGTATTTTAAATTTTGAAGTCCGAATTTTTTTTAATCCAAAACCTAGTGCTATCCGGAAGCTGGACAGAAACAAAATCATTTTGTTTCAATTTTGTTTTCAATTTTGCACTGAACACCCAGAAATGATCATCAAATTCGACATTTTTAAACAAGGATTAATAGAAATTCTCAAAAAAAGAAGAAAAAAAGATTCATGCCAAAATAAATAATGTGCGCCGCGCTAGGGGGCCGTCATCAACAATACTTGTCAATAGCAGCACTGGTTAATACAGTCACACCATGGCCAGTGTATTGTATAGGCAGTATGAATGCGTTTGCGGAACCGGCCAAACGACCAGCAGTTACTCTGGTGGGTATAGAAAAAAAAAATCAAAGACTTCAAATCTTATATTTGTATGGTGGAATAATGAATAATTTCCGAACAAGTTGCATCTATTGGCATGATTTAATTCCCCTGAACAATCGTGTAGCAGGCCGACAAACATGAAATCACGCTTCCGTGCGCGTTCGATTTCGGCAGTTCGTTAACGGCAAGTGACGGTCGTAGGGGATTTATTTTTAAATGTAAGTGAGTATCCTAAAACTAAAACCATTTTTGAAAAGTAGATTGAATAACCTTTCCATCGGTACCAAAGTTTAAGTCCTTGGCGTTTTCGTCTTCCTGAAAACGAGAGCTAGTTTTCCGAAATTGCGGAACCGGTCAAATTGCGGAACCGGTCAATTGACTGTACTTGTAATTATGTGCATTATGAGGTTTTTTTTATGATGCTCTTTTATTTTTTCAGTGTGAACTGTGATGCTAAAAAGTCAGGGGAAAGAATGTTGCAACCTGACGCTTCATCAGCGGTTGTGTACAAAGTCTATGTATTTCCTACCAAAATTGGAAATATTTCTCAGTCCCAGATTCATGTCTTTTCATCATTTTTGCAATGACTGACCTTCATTGAGATGATATATGAAGAAAAAAAGCAGCGTCAGGTTGCAACATTCTTTCCAAGTCAGGAGAGCTAGACCTATTCGATAATGATCACATTTTAGCAATCCCAAAGGGGCAAACCAGGCATGGACTTAAACTTGGCCTCTTAGGGAACTGTCATTAATGATTATCATGGTCATGATGGTCAGGCGGGAGAATTGTCTCGTTTTGTCATTGTATTGATGTTTTTATTATCTCATTGTAAAATTGTAGGCTCTCTGAGTCGTATGCTGCATCATATGGACAAATTAAAAGAAATCCATCCTAGCTTGAACTTGGATAACCTTGATAATTAGAGATGGGGTTTCCCAAGTTAAGGATTCTGGGATTTCCCTGATACTAGATTTGACTTGGGAAACCCCAGCTATAATGCTCATCGGAAATTCAACAATTAGAGCTATATAAAGCAGATTCAGCAGAATGTATGTTTAAATGATGCTTTTACATTTTAACATGTTTCAAATTAAACCACCTCCCCCTCCCAAAAAAATATAAAGTTTCTGCTGGTCAGACCAGCTTAGTGTCCTCTTCATTATACCTCACTGGCAGTTTACTGACTGACTGTCACATGTGAGAAGGGCAGTGCTGTCCTATTTTATCCCATTAACAGCAATGGATGGGCTAAAATCCAGCCCTTTAAATTGTGTATACATGTATCATTTCATGCATGAACAGAGTTCCATTGAAGGTATTGGGAATAGCCATTTAATCAATTGATTAGATTTGCGGTCCTGAGCTTTAGTTTGTTTGTGGTATTTTCTGTATTTTTTCTTTTTTGGTTTGTTTGATTTTGTTCTAATTTCATCTCATCTAGCTGTCTTCAACTAGGACAAGGTACTCCCAATTATTTTACATATGCTTTATTTCATTTTTGCTTGCAGAGGGTGACCTTGGACCCCCAAAATGCTTAGACAAAGTAAAATACCAACATTTTTTTTTTCAGCTTAGTGGCAAGTTCCTTCACTTTCTTAGAAAATTTGGACTAAGCACATCCGTTTGTGTTCTACAAACATGATAAAATGTCAGCAAATACCTGATGTCTGTCTGTAATTTCACCTGTATTTTGGGTTTTTTTGGCAGTTGGAGATGAGTTGATCAGCTCCATTGGGAAAGGACTATGTGTCCTGGTTGGCATTTCCCGAGATGACACGCCGAAAGACAGGGAATACATGTGAGTCCTTCATCCCATGAGTCCTGGAGGTTTCCCTACTCCTTGGCTTTGTCTTAGGAACTGTCTTTTAAAATCAAAGTAAAAGTCTTCAAAATCTCTTAAAACAAATGAAAATACTTAACTTTATAATAGGACTTGATCAGACTGGGACCGTGAGTGCATAAAAACGTGCAAAATTACCACTGACGTTTTTTTACTCACCATTCGGCTAATTAATGCCCACACAACACATACATCAAAATGCTTAAGTTGCAAGCATGTCACCTGCAAAATTTGAGACCTTAAATCCAATTTTAAGGCAAGTTTTTGACAGTTCAAAAACCATCCACGTTATTCTCCATGATTTCGAATTGGTGGTGTGATTCCCAAGGTATTCTGGGTAGGTGTAGGAAGAGCCTTGCAGCTTACTTGTTTTTTAATCGATGGCCAAATGAACAGAGGGCGCTATGCCCTCTGTTAAAAAATGAAACATTCTGCATTCACTCAGATCAACAAGAGGGCGCTGTTTTATCTACACGATGAAAATATTTTAGCTGAGGAGTCTTTTTGCACAATGCACTGCAGTACACATCAACGTGATGTTTCGCGTTTGGATTTTGATAACTCCCTGCAAAATTAGAATTAAAAGCTGAATTTTTGGTGATGCAATGCTCACAACAGCAACTTTGCAGGGCGGAAGTTTCAGGGATTATTGAAGAAACTGTAGTGAGTAAGAAGCTTGCACATTTGATTCACACTGGTTTTATCATGCAGCACAAACTTTTGCACAATATGGATACCTTAGGTTTTGGGACTCTCATACACAGTATTGAGAGTCCCAAATTTTCGGACTAGGACTTGATGTACCTGAAACGAAGCATTGAGATGAATCAAAGTTTTGAAAATCTATTCTTCCTCCTCCCACCCTTCCCCCTCCTCCCTCCCCTTCCCCCTCCCCTTCCCCCTCCCTCCCCTTCCCCTTCCCCTTCCCCCCCCTCCCTCCCCTCCCCTTCCCCTTCCCCCCCCCCTTCCCTCCCCACCCCTTCCCTCTCCCACCCTGGTTCCATATGTGTGGCCCAAAATAATCAGCAGTTACAGCATAGCTATTTTGAATGTTGGTTAGCACTTTCAACAATCTGACAATAATTTTTTATAATTTTTAAGTGCGGCACAATCAAATGGAAAGTAAAATCTATACAAAAATGTGGGGGGAAAACTGTAGTCATCCGTCAGTGAGCAAAATTCTCCAAAAGGTCCACATCTGTTATCTTCACACTTTTAGGTCTCCTCTCGTAATGATTTTTATTTATGCATCAATGTTCCTCTTGTGTTTGTGTCTTGGTTACTAGAGCCAGGAAGCTTTTGAGTCTCCGAGTGTTTGAGGATGACAAAGACAAGAAATGGGACAAGAGCGTAATGGACAAGCAATTGGAAATGCTGTGTGTTAGTCAAGTGAGTTAATAAAGTCCATCATTTTATAGTTTGTACGTAAAAGGATTCCTATCCTAGCCACAATACAAAATATGCATTATGCACCTTAACCGATGTTTTAGTCGAGAGACTTGTGATGGAGCGCAAGTAATCACAAGTCGATCACAAGTCAGTCACAAGTCAATCACAAATCAATCACACGTCAATCACAAGTCAATCACAAATCAATCACAAGTCAATCACAAGTCAATCACAAGTCAATCACAAATCAATCACAAGTCAATCACAAGTCAGTAAAGGACTCCTATCCTAACCACAATACAAAATATGCATTAGGCACCTTAAACAATGTTTTAGTCGAGAGACTTGTGATGGAGCGCAAGTAATCACAAGTCGATCACAAGTCAGTCACAAGTCAATCACAAATCAATCACACGTCAATCACAAGTCAATCACAAATCAATCACAAGTCAATCACAAGTCAATCACAAGTCAATCACAAATCAATCACAAGTCAATCACAAGTCAGTCACAAGTCAGTCACAAATCAATCACAAGTCAATCACAAGTCATCCAGTCCCAAGTCAACTTACAAGCTACAGTACTCAAATGAGCTTTGACAAAGGCATCCCTTTGTTACCATTCATCCCCTGTTTGTTGTGACTTGACTTGTGAAAGCCGGGCTTGTGATGCACTTGTAATCCAAAGAGAGACATGAACTTTTAAAGACCATACCTACTACTTTGCGCCAACCATTGGGTTTGTGCGTATTCCGATGAAAATAAGTCGTGCATGTACTTCACGCCAAAAAAGCCAGGGGTGAGATTTGTTAGGATTTTTTCCTGATTACAGGATTTTTGAAGAATCCTTTTTGAAGTCTGCAATTCCTGAGCTTTTACCGTAAACAGTTTTTCCCAATAAAAGTTCATTAAGATTAGGGTATTTTAAGAGGTGCTGTTAGGAAACTACAAGCGTAAACCCTAAGTTGCTCTGACCCCCTTGGTGACCCCAGGACCCTCTGCCAAATATTTTGTGGAATTTTCATTTCCCCAAATCTCTATGTGAACGTTTTTTATTCTTAGAACAATTTGGACCCAATTGTGAGAACCATAACGTTTTTGGTTCCACAAAACCTACTATTCAACCGGTGTGTGGCTCCCACAACTAGAAACAAGTATGGGGCATATACTGTGTGTCCTGTGCACCGGAAGTCTTGTTAGCAGTCACACAATGCTAACTTCTGTTCCTGCAAAGAGACCAAACACATCTTTATATGCAAGTTTTTATAACCTACCATCGAAATCAAAAGTACTAAAATTCATTTTCTGATGTTGTTGCAGTTTACATTGTACTCGATCCTGAAGGGCAACAAGCCTGATTTCCACTCGGCTATGGCCGGAGATCAATCCCAGCAATTCTACGAAGACTTCCTGGACATCTTACGCAAAGATTACAAGCCGGAACTCATCAAAGGTGCAGTAGATGTCTCCTAAACTATGTCTTTAGCCACGTTCCCATTGGACTTTTTTTCGCACAGCCATACAGAAACTTACCGCGACATTCCTTTGCTTAAGTCTACCGTGCGTTCCCACTCAGACTTTTTTTTATCACCGATGGAACGTTAATTGAATTTGAGCAACTGGCAGATGTCCCTGATAACTTATCGTGGCTGCACGGTAATCTTCCATGACCACTTTGGGTATGGTAGTTTTACATCACGGTCGCGGTAAGTTGACAGGGAGGTTAGTTTACCGTCCGTCCCCATTGGACTTAATTTTGTCATTCTATAGGAAAGTCACGGTAAGTTAACCAAAAAAAAGTCCAATGGGAATACGGCTTTTAACTCGAGGCAGGTACATTGGCAAGCTATATTGCAGACCAAAGCCTTGTCTGAAATGGACCTCCAGAGCTTTGGCTACGTCTATTGTCAGCATGTTCCCGTGTAGTTGCAGTACTGATGATGACCTGGACAGTAGCGTTAGACAAGAGATTTAGATGCCGCCTACTTGATTAGTTGGCTTGCAGGTTGGCATGTGACGCTAACAACTTTTTTAATTGTTCGGTTAGCTGCTCATGGCTTTTTTGCTCGCATGACATGGGTCATGCGTGCATGGTGGCATGGGTGGCTTGTGCTTAAAACGCTCGCCTCTCACCAAGGTGACCACGGTTCGAATCCTGGCTGCGGATCCTGGCCTGGCCGCGGATCACATGTGAGTAGAGTTGTGCGTTGGTTCTCTCCTGTGCCACGAGGGTTTTTCTCCGGGCCCTCCGGTTTTCCTTCCCCCGGAAAAATCAAACACTTTCGATCCGAGGCTGTGCTCCGTGGTCATATATGGGTCGATGTGGCCGGCAGCCATAGGCGCCTTTACGTGCCAGTAGCCCGACCACGTTGTAGCCGCGTCCTTCTCAATTCAGCATACCAGCTGCGAGTAAGGATGATTAGCCTCTCAAATTATTATTATGGCAACCTCTCTCGACCAGCCTAGAAACTCTCTGTGCTGATAGCCATTCACTGACTGACTGACTGCAAACAGCAAAAAATACTGAATCAGACATTTGAATGTATTTTCAAAAGAATAAACTCTATTTGATAAATACGATTTAAAAAAGAACAATTTGTACAACATTTTTTGACCTGCGATTTTATTTCATAGATGGCAAGTTTGGTGCCTACATGCAAGTCCACATTCAAAACGATGGCCCAGTCACGATCATGCTGGAATCTCCCTGTGAATCTACCAGAGGCGTGAAGGCCCCACTGACACCCATACCAAGGACTGCCAGACAAGTATGATATATTACTACTTAAACCACTACCCTCCCAGATTTCACAAGGCATTTTTCGGAGGATTTTGCAGAATATAGGTTGTAGAACTTGGCCTTTAACCCTAATCCCTAGGCCCTTTTTGCTTAGAACCATCCTCAATCCTCCAAAATCCTCCAAAATTTTGCAACTCCGCCTAACTTTTTCAAAATTGTCAGACAGTCCTGCCTCAAAATGCATTCATCGTCAATCCTCCAAAATCCTCCTCATCCCAAAATTTTGCACTTGTGTTTAAATGAAGGATAACCAACGCCAAATCCTTCAAAATCATCAGACAGTCCTGCCACAAAATGCATTCATCCTCAATCCTCCAGAATCCTCTTGTGCTTCAATCACCATTCATCCTCAATCTTCCAAAATCCTCATTTGATTCAATCACCATTCATCCTCAATCCTCTAGAATCCTCCAAAACCGCCAGGAGGATTTTGAAGGAGTGAGGTGGGTTAGGGTTAACCCCATCCTTCTAAAATCCTCCAAAAGCATTACAATTTCAGAACAAAAGCTACCTCGAGGCTCTATACATATAAATTATTTACAATCAAGCATGCGACTTTTCCTCGGATGAATTGTTTTTCACTTTACACAACATTCAGCATGTTTAAAATACCGTATAACATCTTGTAAAGCTTTGAATTTTCCTCTTTTTTGGTTACTTTCTCGTTGCGTGCCTGTAAAATGATTAAAAAGTAGGAAATTAAGCTTTAAAATCAATTAAGTTTGACATCTTGATATGTAAATATTAAATGGGTGATTTTTATTTTGCAAGATTTGTAAAAAGGCCTATAATGAAAAAATGACCGTCACAACTTGTGTCTCATTTTGTTGGTTGGGTAACTTGACCATCGATTCCCTTGTCCTTTTTTTTTTCAGTCCGGCACTGCAACACCAATCGCCGTGGTGAAAGGTCAACAGCAGGACAAGGTGAAGGACAAAGCCTGCCGTTACGTCACCACTCTCACCACAGAGTTCGAAGGTCAAAGTGGTGTCCATCAAGAATTCAAGAACACGCTCACCAAGTACAGAGACAGCCAGTGAGTAAAATCACCAACAATTTTAACCGCAACTTTGCGAAAGTTTTTGCTCGGAACCTCCTGAGTCCTCTTAATCCACCAAATATGTCCAGGAACTCAATTGCCTATTCCTTGTACTTAAGCTGTCAAGGAGCTGGGAATGTTCCATTCAAAGAGTATTTAATTACTAGAGATCATCCATGTGTTTGCACAAACTGTATAATACTTCTGTACAGCGTGAGTAAAAAAAAAAACGAAACCCAAATGTTGGGACCATTGTTTTAGGGAAGTTCTGCGTGTAGCATTTTCAAAATGTAGGATATGAAAGCCCAATTGTTAAGCTTTCTTTTAGTACAAGAATCATTCCAATCACTCATGTACTTTTCAAGTTGCAGAATTTTAAACACAACCACCATTTTAAGGTTTTGTCCACGGATCACAAGAAAGATCAGTGTTCTTTCAACAAAACGAAAAGAAATCACCTAGGGATGTGTGTGAATTGTTTTCGTTTTGGACAGAACCTTAAAGCGACGGTTGTGTTAAAAATTCCGTAACTTAAAAAGTACATGAGTGATTTAAATGATTTTGTACTAAAAGAAAGCTGATGAATTGGGCTTTCATATCCTAGATTTTTAAAGTGCTACATGCAGAACTTCAGTAACACAGTGGTCCCGACATTTGGGTTTCATTTTTTTTTACTCACCCTGTATGGTTATTTGCATTTGTATTTAAAGTAGTGCTGCAAGAGTCAACTCTAAAATCCAGTCTTATAATTTTCAGTAGAACAAATGTTCTGCCTTAGCAATGAATATGAATGAATGCCTGATTCCTACAACTCCTTTCTTATGGTCCATTGACTTTCTGAAGTCAGTGCTTCAGCATTTAGTAATTAGCTCCAGTTCTAGTAATTTAGCTCTTTGGTCCCATGTCACAGGGGCTGGGCGTTAGCTCCAAAACCTCCTGAAGGATTTTGAAGGATGTGGGAGGGGAGGGTAAAAGTTAATGGTTAAAACTTTCTTCCTTTTCTGTTTGTAATTTTTTGACTCATTATTGGGCAGTTTGGTATGAAGAGCCATATTCTTTTCCTAGAGATATGATCTTACTGTTTTTGTTTTTGCAAGTGTTTGTATACAGGTTAATACAAAGATTAATTATTGTTTAGTTTGAAAACACTGTGATTTTGCATAGCTCTATGCATTGCTCACTTTCAGGTTAAACAAAAATCAATCAGAAAATGTTGTCTCATCAAAAGTTAACAACTTTTGTATTGCTAGAAGAATAGCAAATTGAAACAAAAATCTATTTTTGGGTTGAAAATGGAAAATAACATTTGACGGTCATCTTTAAAAGCACCTCATGAATGTATGTAAAGATGATCTGGATTTGTTTTTGTTCCATAGACTTAATACAGCGGAGTTGATGCATCGCGTCGGTACCCTCTTCACTGGTCACACGCGGCTCATATGCAGCTTCACAGCATTGCTCCCGACTGGCCACAGCATGTCCATCATGAATAACGACCCCAGTCAGGTCAGAGTTCACATACCGGGTCAGAGGTACATGTCACTGGAGGAGGTCAAGCAACACATAGAGCAAACCCAGGTGAGGTTTTTCGTCACTCTCAAAAAAATGTGATTTTCAGTGTAAATCAGATTCTTCATGGCAGAGTGTGAAATAGGGATAAACCAATAAACAATTTAGAGTAAATTTTTGGTTGCAAATTTAATCCTCATCTGGCTAGGGTGCATCCTCAGTCCTTCAAAATTGTCCAATTGCCTGCATGTAAAAATAAGGATACAGCCTCAATCCTCCAAAATCATCCATTATCACTTAAATTTGTTTAGTGGAGGGGTGACCACTGCCTCAATACTTCAAAGTCCAGTGTAATATAGGACTCAATTGGACATTGCTGAATATAAACAATGCAAGGTCCAGCACAAGACCGTGACACAGTGCATCCTCCGAAATCAACCGACACATTTTTCAGTTTGGCATACAGCCTCAATCCTCCAAAATCCACCAAAAACAGCCTGGTTGATTTTGGAGGATTGAGGAGGGTTAGGCTTAACACGTCTCAAATAAACACTAAAATGTTCAGACCATAATTTTGCCTCTTAAGGTGCTTTTAGGTTGATTTGTAGAAGTACATCCGTTCAAGAAACCCGTAACAGCCAATTGCTCTATTTTAACCTTTCTGACGTCACAATCTTCAATTTAGAAAAGTTCGTTCTCAAAGATCATCATGGATTTTTTAGCAACGTATTCGAAAAATCCTATTTTTACCATCTGCCCAGACGAGACCGTGCTTGACACTTGACAGAACACATCAATACTGTGGCCTGTCATGATGTGGAACATGGCATTTTTTTGACGCCTTAGAGATGTTCATCAGTGAGGTGAAGCCAAGGGTGTCGTGAATCCTTGAGGGTGTCAAAAACACATGTCCCACATCACCTGCTTTGTTGTTGGGAAGATTCGTTGTGACTTCGTGAAAAAAATGGTGTCTTTACAGTAACTGGACCTACCTGCATTTTTTGCAGCCCAATTGCTGACCACAAACTCTTCATTGCCACAGTTGTCAAAGAAATGTAAAGAATTTTATTTTAAAAATAGAAAGTCTTCAGTGTGCAAGCTTTTTGGTGTTATTGGTTAATTAAACAATTAAACGGGTTATTTAAACAGAATACCATTAAAAGTACCTTGGAGGAAAAGAAGTAAATATAAATGACTGACAGACAAATATAAAAAAAAGTTACAAAATAAAATTATTTTTCTACCTACCTACCTGGATAACTATCAACACCATTTTTTTTTAGCCTAAATAACAATTTGAATCCATAATTTAATTTAATCATTGACGTGTATTGTTTGACAACTGTGACTTTCTCTGTTGAACTTGAAATGCTCTGTTGAACAATGTACCAAACATATCTGATGTGCTGTACGTACCACACACTGGGTCCTTCTGACACCAATGATGTGCAAGGCAATGTTTTACAAAAATGATGTTTTTACAAACTTGTCTTGTAACAATCCTAGAATCCAAGACAGAGGTACGGTATAACAAAACAATGTGCCCCTCGGATGTTCATAACGTCATATCCCACATCACAGCAGTCAACAATTGTTAATTCATTGTCAGCAAACATGTACGCAACTTGTGTTTGATAATTCTTTTGATGAGTATACATGGTGTGTGACAACCGTGTCAATTTGTCCGGCCTTGCAGCGAAAACCCACTCGCATACCTGTTGATATGAATCTTTGTAATATCTCTCCACATCCTTTTGCACTTTTTTGATCACATTGGATCCTCTTTCAAGATTCCCCCTCCAGACTTAAGGCAATCTCCTGAAGACAGTCAGAGCAAAGTGAGACCAAATATCAAGTTTACACCTCTAAAACTTCTTCTTATGGCTGTACTCTTCACCATGCAAACCCTAACATCTCATCAATCTTAAATTAGAACGGGTGCTGCAATCCAGCAGATTCATCCCCAGGTCTCTCTTAAAACATAGTCCCAAAAAAAAAAGTCCATCTGTAATCGACAAAGCAAATATTGATCCACAGGACAGCGACTCCCGTATGTTCTTAGAAATGACAGTTACGGGAAGGTGATCAATCACAGGGGAGGAAAAAAAAAGTGAGAAGAAATTGCCATGGTAATGAGATTGCCACTTCAAGGTCGCGGGGAGGGTATTTGATTTCGGAACAGGTGTCAAATATGACACCCTCTGGTTGAAACTTGAGTCAAGTTACCGGAGGAGGATTGTTTTTCTTAGAAGGTGTGGATGTGTCTTCCAATCAAATGTGTAGTGTGGTTACCATGGAAACACATCATCAATTATAGTTTCTTGTGATAGCCATCATAGTAACGTTGGTCATTTTTAACACTAATTTTCGAAAACAAACGGTGAAAGTTAGCCTTTCTGAGGAGAAACCTGATACGAAAGCTCAAAATTGCTTGTGTGGTTTCGCTGATATTTTGTGTACCCATAAATAGTTTCTGTTTGAGTTTGCAGGAGGCATGGCATTAAATGACATTTGGAAACTGTTTTGCAGTGAAATTTTGTGAGGGATGGTTCCTGTGTTTCTGGGCAATTCCACACCAAAGTGGACATGACACCAAAAAATTCAAATACATGTGACTTAAACAAATTTGGCATCAAATGAAAGCTAAAAGTCTATATTTTCAAGATTTGAAGTCGGAATTTAATTTTTTATACATTTCGGTACCAAAAACTAGGATTATGTAATAATCCTGTTTTAATCCTAAAAATGTGATTAATAGTGATATGAAAGTATTCTACCAATAGACACACAAAAATATGTACTAATGCCATCAGTTTCTGTCATGAGAAAGTATTGGTCTTGAAAAACCGACTAAAACTTGTTTTTAACATTTTGCGTAATTTGTTTCGCTTCAGTGACTTCTAATATTTCAGCCTTCGAAAATGTCCTTCCGTTACCGAAAAAATACATATTTTTAATTTATTTTTAAAACTTGCAGTATGAATGCATTGAAAGTTATTGTGCAAAGCAAGTTTAGGTAGGCCTTCAATATGACATTATAACTGACACTGCTGTACTTCTCGTTTTTTAATTACAATTAATTAAATCACGTCTTTCCGTTACCAAATTGGTAACGGAAGGACGGTAACGGAAGGACAAATCGTATTTTTATCAAGTATTACGACATTTGCGCTCATGTTTGAAAAATGAAAATCACTGCAAATACATGCATGTATAATGAGCATTGAAAGGACGTTCATGTGACCAACCTTCACAAAAGCGGGATAAGCAGGGCAAGGTGTTTATTACAGTTTGAAGGCACAGGCATGTACAACATGTACAACATGTACAATGTACATGTACGTTTGCCGATGTACCGGTACCAGTACTTGTACATGGAGTTTTTGCAGAAAATCAAATCATAAAGTTGCTGCCATCAGCATTCATGGACAATAGAGAAAGATACGAATTCTGTGAAGCCATTCCAGAAGCAAATTAAGTCAAAAATGAGATGGCAGAAAGTACCGGTACTTTGGGGTTCTTTCATGCAATTGCATGTGTAGGACATGTGAGGTGCAGTCTTTGACAAATTATGCCCAAGTTAACAACTTCAGTTTGGATGTTTATAAATTAATTGTTACTACTCTAAATCATTGTAATTTGATTTCAAACATTGATTTTAGAGTTCAATTAAAAGCAACACCTAACTGAAGCCATCAGTTCTACCGGTAGATGTTTTGACCTTAAATGTACATGTAGGCTGGTCGCCCCCCCCCCCCCCACCCTTTAGGTAAACCTTTGAACCTACCGGTATTATTATTAAAAGTTGTTGGTGAACATGTAACCAATATACTCAAGAGTTCAAATATTGTGTATTTAAACTTTTAAGGATTGAGGTGATGGGTTTGAAGTCTATTTCTGTAGTAGTCCTGTGTTCGTGAATTATGTGTTTTGGGTTGTTTTCGTTTTTCTTTTGTTATCATTAATTAGCAGGCTTCTTTCTTTATCTCAATAGTTTCTTTGGTATAATTATTTATGCCAGGTCTGCATATTGTTGATTTCACATTCAGTTACACATTTAAGCAATTTGTTTCACTTGTATAATTAGTGTAAATTCACATTTTGTTCATGCCATAATTGAGTAAACCTTTTGTCCTTCCGTTACCGTCCTTCCGTTACCAAATTGTAATCCGCTTAAAACGTTGTAATTATATTACCGAAACACTTAAAGTCAAATGAAAGGCGGTATAGTATAGATAAAGCTTCAGGGATTCCATTTCCTACCTTTAAAATATAATTGCCCCATAAAATTCACAGAGTTTTTGCAAAACGCGAGTAAGTTGGAAAACCCTTGTCCGTTTTACCGTCCTTCCGTTACCGACCTCATTAATATTCATAATTCATAAACGGGAGGCATTCATGCCCCCCAAAAGTGTGGAAAATGAAAGAAGCATTATAGCAATACAATTGTGACATTTGTTTGCTGTAACTATGAACAGTGTCTGTGATACACACATTTGAAATTTTGTTTAATGAGTGAAAACGTCCTTCCGTTACCGTGAAATTGCCCTTCTAACCTTTTCTAAGTATCCAAGTTTTTGTGTTTGCTGCCCTCTGTTGTCCATTAGTTGAAATCAGTCGCTCAGAAGAGTTTGTAGCCTTGTATTTGTTGAGCAGGTGTACGAACAGGAAATGGGCAGAGTGCAGCCTTGAACACAGGTGTAAACTAGAAATCAATTGGCCATTGATCTATGATAAATGCACACAAAATGGTACTTTTTCGTGCGACCAAATATAGAAATTGTCATTGACAAAAAATTGACTGATGAAAGCTATTTTGAAGGGAACTTTCTGGAATCATCTAAAATTCATCACACTGCAATAACTTCATGTATAGTGTCCGAAATCTTGACTTCGTTCTGGCTTCAGCTGCATTTCTGGCTTCAAAATCATTTTATAGAAGCAGATGACAATGAGTTTTCTACTTTTATGCCTGCATATTATTGGATTTGAATCTCCAGCTCCTAAAGCCAAAAATGAAGATGAGACCTAGTTTTAAAACCCCATACAAATCCTCATCACAACATTGTTAACCTTCTTGCTATCTGATATGTCGCAGACAGTCACAAAATCAATCCTCTTCCCCTGCCATGCCTTTTACATAGGCTAGTCACCAACAGTCATGGATTAAGCAAGCACTGTGACTAGTCAATTCAGTCAACAGGCAAATACAGGCAAGTGGTAGACACAGCTTGCTTATCAATCTCCTGTATTAAGTCACATAAACTGTCACAGCCAGTCAATCCTGCTTTATGTAGGCTGGGAGCTCAACTGTTGAAAAAGTCACTTGATTGATTTGGACTGAAAGGACAACTATGTTTGCATTGGAGGGTTCTTTGGAGGTTGTTGATGGTAGAAGTTCACCATGTGTTTCACAAAATGTTGTTAGGTATTGCGGATATTAGGTTAGGTATTGCAATTTTGGCCTACAAAGCTTGGTAGAAATTAAATTTTGGGAGTCTACTTCAAATTACTTTGATTGTTTCGTTACTAGCTCTGTAGACTAAAAAAGTATTTTTACATCCTATGAAAAAAAAAAGCATGAATGATATAGGAAAACTAACATTCATGACACGTCCTAGTGCACTTGTAGTATATTTGTTCCAAAATTGTGTAATGAGGTCATTTATTTTCAGGAGAAAAAAATAACAGGGCAAAATCCAAGAATGAAATATCAGTCAGTCTCCCAATTACCGTAGGAGTGGAACTCCCCTGGGCAAAGTGCAGGTACCAGACAAGGGAGGAATGCACAAAAGAATCTCCTCAATCAAGTGTTTTTCCTGGTCGGACGGTTCAGTCCATGAATGATCGAGCTGGCCATTAGTCATGAGATAACTCATCGGGGATTCTGTAACGGGAGCACTTAAACTTCTCCCCGAGTTGATATCTTCCGTGAGAAATCACTCTGGCCTGTTTTCCTTTCAAGTAACCAAAGCTTTGAATGGACGCTTGGTCCATTTATCGTTTCAGTCCATTGATGATCGTAGTCCCCTTTTATTAACTGTACATTTTTGATGCCTTGGGGATCTCGGTGTCTTAACGATTCAACGGCTGGACATAATTGCCGCCGGTGTTAGCAGTCTGTTACAAGACAGAATTCCATTTAGGTTTTGTTTAGGCACAAAACAAGCTGCCTAAATGTTCAGTGATTTGATTTTCTGTATATAATTGGATCACTCTAGTAGAGTTTGTCTCTCCAACTTCCAATTACTTACACTAATTTTGTTTTGCTAGACCCTTTGACGAGAGTTCTTGGCTAATCAAGCCTTCACTTCTCCATCCTTGGACAAAAAAAATCCAGTTTTTACAACTGTTATTGGGGTATCTGTAAAAAAAAAGGTTGGCTGTAGTCAGTGCACAGTTAAAGGTACCAATAATATACAAAGTTTGCAAACATCAAAAACCACCAAATTACTATGAAATACCTTACTTGACTGTATTAAAGTGAAATAATAGAAAATTCCTGTGAAATCATGGAGCCTGGTGTGCTGTCATATTCAAGAAAATTTGAATTTTTGTATCAATTTTCAATGATGGTTGGTCGACCATTATTGGGAAAAAAAATCTGACCCCCAATTTAGTTAGTCCACATTTTGTTTGCAATCGGTTACACATCTGTAAACAGGTGCAAGCCAGCTAGTCTGGTTCCCTGACCTGACAATTCTCGGACATCTATAAATTGCTCTGTTTCGTCTGAAGTAGGGTCGGGGAACCAGACTACAAGAACAGCATTTTTTTCTTGGTTTTTCCAGCATCTATGAAAACAAGATTCTATCAGGTCAGTGTTACAATATTTGCTATACGTAAAATATTAACTCCCAAATCATCCATTTCTGAAAATAACAGCGAAAGCAAATGTTCTATATTATCTTCAAGCTTTTTTGACTTTGGTCAGGAAAGTTTACTCAAATGGCATTATGATTGTGTGCTTGAAATTTCTTAACAAAGGCCTAGTTTGGATGATAGAATTTTTTGTTCATGGAGACGTTGACTCAATATATTGGCTTGCTTTACAAATACAAGCATTTACTGTTTGTAGCAGACATTGCAGTGCCTTCGAAAAACTCAGTTTTTCGAAAACATGTTAAGATTAAAAACTTTCACAAAACATCATTCACTAAAAATAGAAAGACAAACCTAGACGGCAAGACGGATGAAACAAATAATTTTTACTGTCACTGAAAGGTTCAGTCTGCCCATTTTACAAAAAGTAAAGAAAACAGACAGATGCATACATAAACAATAACAAAAATCTCTGAGGTAAACGATTAAGTTTCACTGTTTTTGTATGATGGATTTTTTGTGTCGGGGAGAAGTAAATTCAATATTGGCTTGTGCCCTTCACATGCTTAATTTCATAAGCACTGCAAAAGATTTTAGTTTGCTTCGACGTTTCCCCAAACCATGTAGATTTCAAAATAACAAAAACACAAGTTTACTACTTTGCTTTCGAACCTTGAAATTTATTTCTCTGAAATCACCAGGATGTTTCACAGCTCTTTTCCGACTGACAAAAGGAAGAAACAACTCGCCTTTTGCTTTCCTTTTATCTGATGGCGTAATTTGATTGGGCTGTTACTGGCATGTCCGTGATGACAATTGACAACTAACAGGGTAGAATGACTGTTAGGGACATGGAAGTTTATTAGCTTACACGCCAAGGGAATAATTGTGAGAGACAGAGTGGGCTTTCATTGGGAATAAGTTGTCTTTAATAAGAGCAGGCTAAAACTTAAAGCAGCGTCTGGTCATTTGTTTCATGTGGCTGTGTAAACTAGCTGTTATTCTACAGCTTGGGTTTTTGTTTGTTTGTTTGTTTGTTTGTTTGCTTGTTTATTTGCTCCACTTAGCCCCACTCCATGTTGTTTTGACCAATCATAGCCTTGATGGTGCAACCACTATTGGTGTAGATAACCAATCGGGTTCGATCGTATGACCTCAAAAGTACCATGTGATCATGTGGTTTCCCCGTCATTGGCCGCCATTGCACGTAGGCTAGCGTTTGGTTAGCCCAGGTTGGACGATGTCTTCATTGCATCACGACTGACGTCCAGGGTATAAATTCTACCACCATAGCGAAAACAATTATAACACATTTTGTTCATATTTTTACCTGATGGAGGAAGCTGAAATTTCGCTTAAATATTTCTTGTGTCCAGAATTGTGCCTGCGCTGGGTTTAGAAAAGGCAAATATGTCCACGGGCGGCGTGTTTACCGAAAATAAACCACAATTCCATGCTTTCGTTGAGAACATTTTCTGTACGAACTCTCTGCGTGAAGACGTACACGCGCATGCCGTTAGCTGCCATCCTGGCAGCATGCTAGGTGTGCATGCATGCGCACGCGTAATCTTCACACGGGGAGTTCGTACTGAAAATGTTTTCAAAGAAAGCGTGGGATTGCGGATTATTTTCGGTAAACACGCCGCCCACGGACATATTTGCCTTTTCTAAACCCAGCGCAGGCACAATTCTGGACACAAATTTCAGCTTCCCCCATCAGGTAAAAATATGAAAAAAATGTGTTATAATTTTTTTTCGCTATGGCTGGAGAGATTCATACCCTGGACACCGTTGCATGTACACAACAGAGTCCAACCTGGGCTAGCGTTTGGTTAGCAACAACATCATGCATTGTTAACTAGACAGTAGCTTATTATCATGTAAAATATCTGCAAATTCTTTATCAAATGGCAAAATGGTCACTACCGGTCGGCGGTGTCTTTGCTATGGACGGATGTCATTGTCGACCCAGCGCTGGCTGTTGGCTCCATGTTTTTCTCACAGTTTTTGCCGTCCATCACAGCTTTCAAAGCTTTCCTTCTACATACTTTGCCTATTTCAAGAACATTTATTTCCATCTCTTCACAACTTTTGATTATAATACAAAATAAAGAAAAAATATACTGATGGAGGCATGTTAACAAAGGCCGAAGCTTATAACATTTAACATGCCAGTACACATACATAATAACTCACAAAGTAGACGAACGTTTAGAGAGAGAAAAAACAAAAAACAAAAATAAGCTCAAACAAACAAGTAAAGAAAAGGACAAACAAATATGATTAACATTACAAAAGTGCAATAATAACAATGGATGCGTAATAGACAATAGAGGAGCAGCTGCAGAGATGACAAGATAAATAAAAGGCAAAGCAATAAGTATAAAGCAGGCAGATTAAACTGAGAGAAACGAAAAAGCGAAGAAGACTTTCTGGTACCAAGTGACGTGGGTCAGTGAGAGAGCTCTAATGAAGAACTTGTAATAGTCATATAAAATGAGCCTTGAGCCATAATGTGCCATTCAAAATGCCAACAGCAAAATGCTGAAGACATTTGGCACGATATTTAGCAGCATGTGGGTCTCATAAATAGTATGATAGAAGCACATTAGGCTGTTTATGATGACTGCTGACGTAATGGCAGTTTGCAGAAGTACATTCTTAACAGGGCAGCATCCCATACTTGACTTTGCTGGTTACGAATAAATTGAGCTATAAAAACCAGCGCTAGACTTGAGAATGCACATTCAGGAAATATGTATGGGTGCTTTCTGTATCATTTCAATATATTACATTTAGTTAAATTGCAGCAAAGCTTGGTTTGTATGGTAATAGTGGACATTAGCACCAAGATCATTTTGCATTCTCAGCTGTTGAGGAACAGCTGAAAGATAATCAGTTTGTCTCGGTCAGAATCATTCGACGGTAACTTTTGAAACTCTTGAACTCTTGGGTTGAATATTGGTATCGTTCCAGTGAGGTGAATATCCAACTATAGGTTGAAATCTCAATAAGCCATATCTTTCCGCCAATGAGAGCGTGCGTATGATGCCTTTTGGGGTATAAAACAGTTGAAATATAACATTTTTGTAGCAAATTTAAGTTTTAGTAACGTAACAACAATCTTTAACTGAAAGATGCACATCGGACACATGTACATTTAAATTAACAACTAACGTCACTAAAATTGATTTTACAACTGTAAAATCTATTTTACTTGGGTTCTATTTGCTTATCAACTGAATATGTATTCGGTGTAGTAAAACAAATATGACATGGTTTATTTCTGGTGGATAGTCGATATTAGCTCACCTCGGTATTGGAAGTTTACGAACTAGTTCCTGAGGCGAAGGCGAACGCGAACTAGTTTGTCAACTTCCAATACCTCGGGGCACTAATGTCGACTATCCACCCTCAAACCATGTTATATACTGTCTCTGCTCAAGAGCTTTAAAGGGTCAGGAGTTTTCATTTCTGAAGTATTTCCTGAATTCTGTGAATAACTGAGGTATGGACACTAGTCAACCGAGAATGGCTGTACATACAGGGTGAGTCAAAAAAGCGAAACCCAAATGTCGGGACCATTGTTTTAGTGAAGTTTTGCATGTAGCACTTTCAAAATCTAGGATATGAAAGCCCAATTCATAAGCTTTTTTTAGTACACGAATCATTCAAATCTTTTACGGAATTTCAAACACAACCACTGTTTTAAAGTTCTGTCCATGGATCACAAAAAGGTGTGCGTTCTATCAGCGAAATGAAATCAATTCACAATTTGATTTGTTTTCGTTTTGCTGAAAGAACACTGAACTTTTTATGATCCGTGGACAGAACCGTAAAATGGCGATTGTGTTTAAAGCCCTGTAACTTGAAAAGTGCATGAGTGATTCGAAAGATTCTTGTACTAAAAGAAAGCTTATGAATTGAGCTTTCATATCCTAGAATTTGAAAGTGCTACAGGCAGAACTTCACTAAAACAATGGTCCCCACATTTGGGTTTCATTTTTTTTTACTCACCCTGTACATGTATGACGTACGTACACGTATGTATATTGATCTGTCTGATGTAAGCAAATGTATGAGACATGGAAAATGCCATGCATGACAGCATGACGGCCTCTTTGTAGAATTAGAGCTACCCAAAAAGTAACTAACGTAATTATCGTTGAAAAACATACTTGGTTGAAAGATAGTAAGGGAACTAAACTCCCTGTGAAATTATTCTTTCTGGCATGCTGTCATTTTGAAGAAATCAACGAAAGAAGGCCTTTCCAATGATGCGTCTTAAGACGCACCGTTGGAAATTTCCATTAGTAGTTCGTTTTTTTATTCGGCGAACCGCGCACAAGCGTTGACACAACACTCACGTGCGCGCGGTTGCTATAATTCGTCGGATCAGTGCGCCACTTGACATCGCGTAGCTGCAATCGGCTCAGTGAGAACGTGTCTCGGACATTGAATTCAGGACCAATTCAAAACATGAATCAGCAACTTTTGAATTGAAATCGAGATCCTAGAATGCCGTTTTTCTCGAAATATACAGCTGAAGCTGTGCTGAAACTTCAGGTTAGTTGTTCAGCACCCTTCTTTAGATTTTGAGAATGTTTGTTGCTTCAAACGAACAAAATGCACAAATTACAAATGATGGACTATACCTTTAACCCTATTTTAAATTTTTGTTTGCTATTGTCAAGGGTATTTTGGTTTTCATGGTAATGCAAATATCTATATTCATGAGCAAAACTGTGATGTCATTTCAGGCAGAAATCTCAATGTAGATATTTCAGCATCAAAAGTTGCCAGAATTGTTGATATTTCGCTGTTCTAAATTTTCTTTTCTTTGGTGATTTATTGTTTCGCCAGTACATGGCTTCAAGCCAGTGACGTTCTCACAAATATTTTTTAATAAGCAAATTTTTGAGTTAACAATTTGAACAGAAAACCCCTAAGCTGAACAGTGTCTTTCTGAAATGATATCACAGCAACAGCACCCTCAGTTGTCTGGAAATGCATGGACAATTTTAAATGGTTAAAGAAGTGAACTTTTCCATAAATTAAACAAAAGTGATATCCAATATTTTCATACATTTAAAAGGAGTATAAAGTTGCACAAAATATGTTTCTAAGAAAACTCACTTCATGGACCCTGCTGCCCCTGTGGCTATTTTCGAGTTTCACTCCGAAAAATAGATATGGATTTTTAAATTGAGACATTTCTGGCAATAGTTATTCACTTTTGAAGGAGATATCTAACCAAAAAAATGGCAAACGTTTAGTTATGAAATATTAACTGTACAAATTTCAAATAGGCGGCTCAACAATAATTCAGGCTAATCTTTTTGTGCGTTATGGGTGCAAAAGCAGTTCAATACGAGTACGAGTACGAGTACTCTGAAAAAAGTACACGAGTAATACTCGAGTACGAGTACCGAGTACGAGTACTACAACACTGGCATTCACAGAGCTAAAACTTCACCAACTTGGTTATTAAGTACCCACCTTTAGATTTTGAGCACCTTTGTTGCTCCAGACAAAAAAATGCACAAATGACAAATGATCTACCTTACCTTTAAGGACTCGAGTCAGACCCCAAATTTGTTTTTGGACAAGTGTTTTTGTTATGATCATCTGAACATTAGGGAGGGGGGGGGTGTGAATATTGTACAGACCTAATGCACTTTAGCTCTGCAATCAACTTTCACACCCACAGCGGAGCTGATAACGTCAAAAGATGCAATTCGGGGCCCAGAGGGACATTGATAATTCCTTTGAACTCCACAGCGGCGCCTGGCTGATTTCAACCTAACCAAGGCCGTTCAGATTTCGGCTTGAAAGAATATCAAAAAAAGTTATCTCTTTAAGTGGCAAATCTTCTCTCCACAAATACATTACGGGGCCTCTAAGATAGATCGCTCGGCTGATGTGCTTATGCATTGGAGCGCTGCCTCAAATGCACTTAGTTAAAAACACAAACACCATGTGCTGTTATCAGGGGTTGATGTTTAATTTGCGTGTGCGTAATTCTGACCTGGATATTATGATGATGTTCTTGTTTCATGATTCTCAATTTTTTTGAGTATTTTAAGTTTGGAACATTCCCGAAGCTTCCAAAAGATTGATTGTTGCAGTCTTGAGAACAACCCCTGAGACTAGTCAATAGTCAATTAACCCATTAGTCCCTGTACCGCCCCAAAGCGCCCTGCCTGTTACTCCTTGAACCATTCCTAACCGTCCCAGCACTCTGTGGTTAATGGATTTAATAAATACAGTGTAGTACAGTGTACAAATGTCTTTTGTAGCCCGATTGGGTGCTTTCCAGGACGTGTTCCTGTAATACAATGGTCATATAATACAGTGATGTCATGGTTGGCACAGAAACACCAAAATAGCAACTATCAAACATTTATTGCCTTGTCTCTCCCCCCCCCCCCATCATCTACAAGGCCTACAATACTTGAGATAGAGCTACAGTGTTCGTCGATTGACTATCCAGTACCACTCTTAATAAGCACCATGCTTGTAATCCAATAAATTTTGGGCTCGATACACGGCGACTGACGTGATATAATCATAGGTCTCCAGTCATAGTATTGATGACTTTGGTTGATGCGTTGACAGAGTTCCCTGTATTGATTCCAATCATCTGGAATCTGATTTGGGAGGAAAAGATCGTTAACGTTTTGACGTCAGTTGCCAACCCTTGGTCGTTTGCAACTCGTTCCCCCCGCTGCTGTCGTTTAAAATTCATTTTACTCTGGGCTCATTTAGATTACATGAATTCTCAGACACAGACACAATGTAATTGAGGTTTTTGATTGGGAATGGCTTGTGTAGGAGTTGTTTCAGTTGTCGCTTGTTAAAGCTGTGTTATTTGGAAAGTCTGCAAATTAGGAAAGATCCACTTTCATTGATTTACATCTTAATTGTGTTCGTTTTTTTTTGGTTTGTTTAATTTGTGGTTGAGCAAAGACAATTGACTCAAATCAAGATTCGAACCTGCAACTTTTGAATGAGTATTAAGCATAACAATTCTTGTTGAGATATCCAGCGCAGCGTGTGAATGTTTGTCAGTCTTTTTTTTTCAACTGGGGGATTTTTTGTTCATTTTCTCTCATCAATTTACTATTCATTTTCTGATAGTCCAACCAGTTGAGTTCTAGACACCAAATTTTCTGTACTTTTTTTACAATATTGGAAGGTTTTTTTTCAGGGACAACAACGAATGATGATAAAGGTGAAGTTGTCGTGGTCATTTTACAAACCATAAACATAGGACAATTTAAAAAAAAAATTCCTAACTATTACTTCTTTTTTTATAAATTAGAGGGCCAAAGTTTTGATCCTGGCAGGACCTTTGTCAAAGGTCTTCTTTTGTTTTTTTGTTTTTTTTTGTTTATAGATTTAGGCTATTTGTCATTTATGTTTTATTTTTGGCTTTGTATTTATTCAGTCATTTAATTTAATTTCTATTATTTTTTGCAACATATTGCTGATCAGCAAAATAGTAGCAACATTGGCATCTGTTATGAAACTCATACATCCCGTCTTATTTCTCTCCCAACCCCCCTCCCCCCAGATATTTGCATATTCCGTGCCGCTCTGACATTTCTCTCAATCTGTCAATTCATTTCTTCTCTTTTTTTCTGAAACCCTCGAAGGCCACTCACTGGCCACTCATTAATTAAATCCTTGGGTTGCAGCTGGCAGACCGCCTATGATCCGGTCGGACAAAAATACGCTTTCCGAGGCCCACGTTATTTATTCCTTCCATGTTTGCATATACAACGGAAGGGCGTCTGCAAAAAAGACCGTTGCATTGTTGACGACCTTTTGATGGTCATATAATTGCTGATAATTTAATAAGAGATATTTTTTTTGCAATTTCAATTTTGTAATTTTGAGTAAATTGAGAGTGGCCAGCACTTGATGTGATATTGTATCAAGTTCTGCATTTTGCTGAAGAACCGAGTAAACAAGTCAAGGCAAGAGCACAACATTCTATTCAATTCGGGTAATTCACAATGCAGTGCGCCACCAAGAGTTTGCCAGGGAGAGTCATTTTTCAAGTTTACGGTCGACAAAACATGGCCCATTTAAGTGAGTGTCAGAAGACAACTTGAGCTAATATGTTACAGATTGGGGCCTAGCAAGCTAGCATTCTGCCATCTAACAAAAAACACTGAATTGATAACAAGAGAAGAAAAGGGCAAACAGATTCTAGAATCACACGCTTACGAAACTACTGACTGTAAAAACTAACATTTTCAAATGTCCCGCGCTGCAAATTTGTTGACTATCTCCCACAATGCACTGGGTAAAATTAACTCTCCATGGCAAACTCTTGATGGCACACTACATTGTGAATCACCCAGATTGATTCAAAATGGCTATTCACTGGAAGTCTTATCATGCATGTGGTGAACACAGTGGGCTAGATTTGTCCCAGTACAGGGTAATCCTATACAATAGCACTGCCCGGTTCTCTTCACTAGCCAACAATCAGGCTAAGTCGCAAGGGGGAGTCAGTCAGTCAGTCAGTAAGTCAGTCAGATACAAAGGGGAAACTAGAAATTGTTCGTTTGAGGATATCTATGTGAAATAAATTAAAGGGCAATCGAAGTCCAACGTAAAGGTGCAAAACCCCCAGCCATGGCTCTGAAGATCCCTGTTCCCAGGAATATGACATTTCCGAAGCCTCACCATGGCAGAAGTATGAAGCCAATGTCAGGAATGACACAACCAACAAACATACCCAGGTCAAAACGTCATCTTTGATTAATACAAGCATATCAGACCCTTCAGGGTGGGTTCCATTGGACACAAGGTTGAAGTCATCCATTCGTTTTGCGTGGGATTTTACATGGCCAGTTGTATAACTAAAAGTCTGCATGACTAAATGCCACATTCATGAACACAGTTGCACTACTGGAGTTCCACAAAATTAGTAAAAACACTGTTCAATTCAATTTAATTCAACAATACATTTTTGTGACATTGATGCCATGAGTACATCACATACAAATTTAATTTCCTGACATAAATTTGAAAATAAACCAGAACTTGAAAGAGCTAGGTCAAGCTCAAGAATGAATTTGCATGCCATTGGACGTTCATTCTGACTTAATGCATAAACGTCAGGTGGCACTTTGTGGCCTACTCATAAGTAGGGCAAGTAGGGCCGAATATACAGAATATCCAAATATTCAATCATCCACCAAATATCTGACCAGCATTTTTCCTGTTCCAATATTTGATAAACATGTGAGTGGTCACGACAAGATGAAGGAAAAAGTGTGCAAAAATATATTGATACATAAATAATGTTCCTAATCTATTAAGATCATTGTCATTTTACAGCGTTCGTGAGGTATGCACAGAATTTCCTGGGTGGCACTGCCAAAATTCCAAAAACTGATTGGTATTATCTTGTTGATATTGTTCTACCTCCGTGAATGGCTTTATCATGCTTTACCAGGGACCAGCGGCATACGGGGAATATAAAAACAAACCCAGTCTTGGACTAAGACTAGCAAAGATGCTCAAGTCAAAATGTAGGTCACAGTGTGAACTCTGAAAAAAGTATAGACATATCCGGGGAATCTGAGCATTTCGTTTTAAACCTTCCGGTATTATTGCTTATAGAATGAGGACAGGAAGCATTATGCAGCACTTCTTCTGCTGATCCCTCCTACCGGTTCCCTGAATTTCCCCATGGTTGTTGACTCTTGGGCACCATTTCCTAGACCTCTCTCATTTGCCTGTTCTTGCGTTGCCTGTGGCGCCGTGTGGCCACGTAGCTCTTTAAGGCCAGTGTGCCAATATATATGCATAAATCTGTATGCGGTGTCACGCTTCGTGTGAATGAGACTCTTGGACAAGTGTTTTGTTGACTGCAGCATTGTAGCGTAACAAGTCAATCAAGCTTGCGATGAACATAACCAGGGCTCAATTTCATGCAGCTGCCTGACAGAAAATGTTGCTCAGCAAATTTATAAGCTGGTATGCAGAGCCATGCTCTGTTTTTAACGAAACTTTGGAAGAACATTTGTTGGCTGTGACATTGAAGCATAATAAGTCAATCAAGCTTGAGATGAACATGTCCTGCACCTGATTTTACAAAGTGCCACAACACTTCGTAACACGAGTTGCAACACATAACATGTCACAAAAAGCAATGTGCCCTACGATCCATTTCAAGAAACTTATGATGCGCGTAACGCATCGCATGTTTCTTTGACAATGATTTGAAACACATCACAAGTTACGACGTGTCTTTTGGTCAGTGCAAAATACGTGTAAGAAGTGTCCTTGGTCAGCCAGTTTTATGGCATAACATTAGTAAACGAGACTTTGATACCGAGACAATGTATAAGAAGTCGTAAATGGAAAATAAATCAAAGTAATATGAGTTAACCTTGAATATTACAGTTGACATTTTGAAATAGTTATTCAGTAGATGGAATTTGTGCTGGGGTGATTTAAATTCAATACTGGGTATTTTTGCCCCTGGCTGACATATTTTTTTGCATAAAAACTGTATACTCAGTATTGTCCCCAGTGATTATGAGACAATTTTGTGCACAAGGTGAGACTTATGCAAGTAAAGTTCACAAGTGATTGTCGCAACTATGGCGAAGGTTAAAACCCAATATTGAATTTTGAAATAGCTAACAGTCCATCACAAGCTTCTTTTTTTTTCTTTTCTTTTTTTAACCGCATCAAGCATCTACATGTACCATCTTTTTTATGTTTTTTTTTTAATTTTGAAGGAAGATCGAACACCCCTTTGCATAGAGATGACCATTTACTGTGTTTTGGATAAATACATAAAACAGTCACTGTATTGTGCCATAAATACACAGGCAATCATGACAATCAACATTGCATGACATTTTGTCTGGTAAGCTGTTTCTACTAACTTTTTTCTGTGCGAAGCATATTTTTGCACTTAAGCTATTCCACGAAATTGGCCTGCTGTAGATGAATGATACATCTTCAAGGTGCTAGGGGACAGTCATTGGTCATGCATAACATCTGAAAAATTAATCTGTTTATTCCGCCGCTGCGTGCTCAGAATCTAGTCATCTTGACTAAATCCTTTTATGTCTACTTTGTATATGTGATTTTTTTTTTCATCCTTATAAATCATTGTACGTTGTATTACATTTCAAAAGGTGCAGTGAACTTTAAGCGTCAAGATTTGGAAACTTGATAGGGTGAAAATACACCTTTGTGTGACACGTTTCCGTTGTGGGGTCTCATGTTGGCATTGTCAGTGTGTGTATGAGGTGCAAATGACGTACGAAGAATCATGCCAGAGCTGCAAATTTAACGAGCGTTGGGTCGCACTTGCGTCCCCGACCGGGAGTCTATCATCCATCATCAGCATTGATTATATATGATGAGTTGTGATTTGGTCATTGAACCGTTTTATAAAGCTTTTATGAAGCAGTCTCTACAAACAGTCTACTGTGCACTTTTAATCACTTGAGGAAAAATGAAATTTTAGGGTTTTTCATACTTGTGATTCCTGTCTGAACTGTAAAAGAATTTCTCTGTTCACATGTACAGTACTGTAATTTGACACACGTACAGTGTTTCAACTTTGTGTCTACCCTGTATGAGCTCCCTGTACAAGTACCTCCTCAATGCTAAGGAAGGGAGAGTGCACAACGTTATGGTTGCTAGTTCCCATTTAAAGCCATTGATTGGATCACCTCTACGCGTGCACGACATTATTGTGTATTTTTAAAAACGACGTTGGCAGCTTTGTGCGTGGATGTTTGAGCGCATGGCTATCAAAAAACGAAGGCAACTTTTAAGCATTTCAACTGCATAGGCATGAGAGGTTCCAAATACTGAAAAGTTGTACCCCTCTCTTAATTGATAGTTGCCAAAGATACTCTCGAATTCAACAAAAATTGAAGCTCAAATTGCATGTTAGTGGTAAACCTTGTTGCCGTTGTGCAAAAGGCTGGTTCCGCGCTCAAATTATCGTTGTGATTTTGTATTCAGGGAGCAGGAATCAGACCTAGGCCAGTCTTGCATATAATTTGCATGTATACTTTAGGGATTCATTGCTAGCTACCAGTACCTGTCCCTACATTTGAAGTGGAGGGACAGGGAACTAGTCTAGGGGAGAACACTTGGAGTACACTTGGATGCGTGACGATCACGCGAATACAATGTTGCTTTTGTGCACATTTAAAATAAAATTAATCGTACATATTTCGCGCTATACGCACGCGAACCAGTACGGGCATGCGGTGTGTCCCCTCCATGGGGCTCTTGAAAGTGGTAAACAAGCGCCCTCTCTTGTTCACGCACGGAGAGCATACGTCTAAAAATCAGCGCCCTATCTTTGGTGGTTCTGAGCTAGTGTACAATTTAGACATTTTGTCCAAGTGAGATTCAAGATATTGGGCTTTGTAGGGTTCAGATACTTTGTCTGCCCAGTTCAAGCCAACACTCTGTCTAGACCAACGTTTTACGTTTGTAAATCTCATAAACAAGATTTGAAATCAAGTCATGTATCAGAAACTAAATCAAAAATTGCTCCACGTAGAAGTTTAGCGTTTCTCACGTTGTTGAAGTCGTACGTGTTCTGCTTCGTCAAAATGTCAAAAGTGTGACACAGGGTTTCTTGTGTCTTGGAGATTTACACATGTACCACTACGCTTGGTCTGTCATGACTTCATGTCTGGCAAGTATGCCCACTGTTTTAACACCCAGAACTATTATGAGTAATTAATGAGGGAAACATGAGGATTGCCATCAATATGCAAATATTATGTAAATTGTGCCCGTAGTGCATTAATTTTGACAAACACCTCTGTCAGTGACAGAACAGGGTCAATGTGATTTCCATGTTACGGTTGAAAAAGCCTTAGATGTTTGCACTGTTTTGCTCTATTAAGCCCGTGTTATGAATAGTTTATGAGGAAGGTAATGGAGTGGCCATTAATATGCTGATATTATGTAAAATGTGGAAAATTGCGACATTAGTTTGTTGTGACGATTTTCCACTATTGACAGCAGACTGAAATCAATGT
The DNA here is from genome assembly GCA_029964075.1 of Patiria pectinifera. Classification (NCBI taxonomy): domain Eukaryota; kingdom Metazoa; phylum Echinodermata; class Asteroidea; order Valvatida; family Asterinidae; genus Patiria; species Patiria pectinifera. Next base: position 40,620,505 of record CM057142.1, on the reverse strand, counting down.
TATTTTCATATTATGGTTTAAAAAGGTCTTGATGCAGACTTTTTGCCTCAAGCCTGTATCATTGTGATGATGCAGTTGTGACAATGATTGTATTGTAAACTTTGGTGATAGTGGATTTCTTTTAAATTGGGATTGTTTCAGTTTGTTTTAAGTTTGTGTCTCTGTTTTAAGGATTTAAACATATTATTTCCGTCAACCAGTCTCTTTCCCAAAGCTAGAAAGAACAGAGGTTAAACCGTGGATCAAAATGACATCAGAGGAAACATTTCTCTTTAAGGTTGGCGGGATGTCATTTTGATTTTTAATTATTGTTTCTTGTCCTATTTACTTCAACTTGATTTATCGTACTTGACATGTTTTTTTTGTAAATAAAAATCAAAGCCTTAAAATTTTACAATGTTTATTGTAAGTTTTGAGAATATTGGTAAATCTGAAAGCATTTTTGAAGAACCGATGTTTTGGGAATGATTGTACCTGTCGTAGAATTTTATTTACCAATTGTACCCACCATATCCAGTGCTGGTTTCAAATCATGAAGGCTGAAGGCATTTCATACTTTGACATATATGCACTCACGTCATGGCTGATCTCCACGCAAATCTTTTGACCTTTAATAACGACCCTCCGAGGTATCAGAAATTACGAAGCCACATATTTGCATTTAAAAACGGCATTGTTATTCATTTGCTGGAATATTTGTCATCGGTCATTGAAGCCCACACCTCGCGGTCAGGAGCTTTCCGACGGGATTTTATCAGCAAAGCGAGATTTGCTCTGCTTCAAAATCACACCGCCCGAGGCCTTTCTGTTCTTTATTACCGATCCAAGCCGAGCAAGAAACGCTTAAAAATTCCACTGCGTATCAACACAGGAATTACCGTTAATCCCCCGCCCGTGTGGAAGTAATTCCCCCAATGTCCTGACCAGGCCACAAACGATGGCTACTTGTAAGTGGGCAAAGCGTATTTTTAGAATTTTTTGTGACTTGGTCAATTAGCTATCTCTTCCCTTACGTTTTTGGTGCTGGATTTTTTTCTCTCCGACAGCGTCTTCTTGTGGAGGGATATCGAATTATGTGAAGAAGATAAGTTGTCAATAATATTTTTTTCCGAATTGTCTGTGAACTTTGTCAATTGGTTATCTCCTGCCTTATGTTTTTGTCGCTGATTTTTTTTTCTCCCATTCTTCTGACCGTCTTCTTCTATTTTGGGTCGTGAGCTCTCCTTGTGAAGGGATATTGAATTATAGGAAGAATATAACTCGCCAAACACAGCAAGTGGGAGATGGTTGTGAACTTCTTTAAAACCTTTGGGCTATCCCGTTCATAATAGAATTCAATATTCTTCGGTCTCACTTTGGGTATTTTTAGACAGAGTTAATGGTCAATTTTCTTGCCGCCTTAGGCCCTGTTAGACTAATTTAAGAATTAAATGTTTTGCGGTGATATTAGCTATCCCCATGTTTAGTGGGCATACTCCAAATTTGTAGATTTTGTACATCAACTTTCAAAATCAAAAGGTGACTAGATCGGCACTCGTTTTTAAAAAAACACCTAGATGAACAAATATGAGAAATCTGTATGAATGAGAAGTAGAAACAAAACCTGATTTGCTCAGTAGGGCTGTTCCAAATATTCGAATATTTGATTATCATAACGAATATCCGAATGGCATTTCTTCAATTCAAATATTTAAAAAAATTTGAGTGGTTTTATTGTTCTCAAATGCCACAGAGGCATCAAATTTTATATTGTCAGGTTTGAAATACCTTTATCTCATTGGATATTCTGGAATTGTCATCTTGAGATTAAAATGTCTTAGGCTTTAACCTGAGGAAGTACTTCTGGTTAGCAAAAAGAAAGAGGCTAGCAGCGAGAGAGGAAAGATGTTTAAATCACTAGTCTTCTCATGCTTTCAATAGATGTATAGACATTTTTGTTGATTTTTGAGTAAAATCAAAACTGATAGGCAGATTGGGGGGAAAAAAAGATATCCTTTTTGAATTTGGGTTGTTTGTTCCATTTGGGAAATTTGTAAATTGATTTTGAAAAGTTTAAATAGTAAACGTCATATTGGTTCGCGACTGTAAAGATACTTGTGAGCCAGTGTGCCATTGCCCCGGATAATTAGGTTGAGAATTAGTTAAATTGGTTGGCCCTGAGGCTGGCAAGATAATCTGATTAGAATACTGACCGTTTGTTAATTGCCTGGTGTGGTACGGTTTCCATTTTCTATTTGCTAGGACGTCATTGATTAAGGGAATAATTATGTGCTTGGCCGGTTTTATACAAGTACATTTAAAACCGGCTTGGGGCCTGGACCCTGATATCGGCTCCAGCCATTGTGGGTGACCAGGCCACAAGCCGGTTCAAAACAAGTCAAAAGTTAACTCATAAATTTCCAACGATTTTGTTCAACAATTTTACTGTATTTTTTTTGAAGCACCCCTCTAGCTATGTTATGGTTTGTGCCTCTTATCACGAGTAGTACTAAAAATCTTCTTATTTAGAGATTGGCGTGCACGTGGCGCTGACTGTGCGACGTGGTGCAGAACATGGCGGTGCCGTTGTAGTATGAATTCAGGACTGTAAGAAATACGGACTCATCGGTAGTATTGCGCATGCCTGAGTGAAGATTGTGAACATTTAACCAATAAAAGGGTAAAAGGGACCAGATTTCATAGGAGCCCAATTTTCATGTGACACCGGAAAAGTGTTTAAAACCAGCCAACCGGTGTTTTATCAACCGTTTAAAACCGTCCACGTGGCAGGCTCTCTCCAAAAGGAATGGGTAAACTCACTAAACTGTCTTAGGTATGTATGAATGGGAAGTTAAAACACACTCTGTTTTTGTACAGGTTTTTTTCTTTTGCTTTGTCTTCTTCCTGACCAAACCCACTTTGACTGGTACAAATTTCATCACACTCTCAGAGATTTACTGAGTTAATTTATTTAGTTTTTAATCAAGTCAAGTCTCCTATTTTCTATTTTCAAGGCTAATATTCAGAACCAATTCCAAAGTAAAGACAAGCTTAAAAGCAATCGCACATTCAAATAACTTTTAAAATTCTTGTTGATCTGATGTTTCAATCATCAATCATCAACGCAAATTACTGTAAATATCTTGAAAGCAGGGGGGCAAAAACAATTTGGAATTCATAGACTGTTTTCTAGAAGTTAATGAAGAATCTTCTGTTTTACATCAAATTTCATCAATTTTGAACTTTGTTCAGTGCCCGGGTAATTGCAAGAGAAGAATCCCAGGGTGCTTGATCAAGGCGCACTTTTTCTTTTTTACTCAGGTCTCACTCTAAGTTGATTTGCGTCCATCGTCTTCGCATCAGAAGCAGCCGTCAGCAATCCCCTCCAATCAATCGACACATTGATTTCAGTTTGCCGCTGACATGCCTGCTTATTGTAGACCTTCCAGAATATAGGATCCATACATGTGTGTCTCGTACGCTCGCTTGTTTGCACGCTCGTTTGCTCGCTTGCCGATATCCAATCACTGTGTGGATCCAATCACTCGCGGCCGTCTGTCGGCCGTGCATGCACCCAATAACACATTCCAGTACCTGGCACAATACGAGTCCATCTGAATCCCCAGCCATGTTTTCCTAACTTAATCAGATTTAGATGGTTAGGAGTCGTTGGGTGGAAAGGCCGTTTAAGGTGGGGGAACCTTTTCCGCCTGACAAACTATCGTTAAGAGTAGAGAGAACTGAAAGAAGGCACTAGACTCTAATTTCAAACTGCCAAAGGCGGTTTTTGACAAGGGTATCTCACTTTTCTGTCTGTGTATTTTCTGTGTTATAGATTGAAATTCTGAAGGAGAGGGGTGCCTACCCCTCCCTTCTTTTCCCTCCCTAGCTGCTCCGCCCCTTCCCCTTTTTTCGGTTAACCACCACCCCCCACCCCTCACCCCCCTTACTCCACTGCCGACTGAGCTCTCTTGTTCTGTTATGTGACTAGGGTTCATTCGAAGATGAAACGTCCAAATGGTAATACATTGTCAACTTTAATCTAAGAATAAATTAAAAATTAAAATTGTATTTTTTACAAAACAGTAGGCCAAGTAGGGCATTATATTCCAACAAGTTATTTGCCTGCAAACAAATGAATGTTAAATATTGCCACTTGTACAATTAAAGGTTCATGTAGGCTTATAAGAAGAGTTCTTTCAAATTTCTCTTTTGAGGCTATCCAAAACATGAAGTTATGATGAGGAGATTTGGATTGAATGAGTTATGAAATTACATTGGAATTGCAGATTTTCATTCCCTTATAAATGCATTTGGTATTTGATAATCCCTATTTCCTTTAACTTTTCCAAATTCTCATGTTTATTCTGAACACCAGGGCATTTATGGATGAATTATGTATTACCAACACATTGGGTTCATGCTCAAATGGTTTCTTGACAACTCACTGTCGGCATGCCAACAACTTCCCCGGCGTTTGGCAGTCCAAGAATAGAAAAAAATGGCGGGAAAAACAGGAAATTAATTCCCTACAGAACTCCCTACTTAGCCTTGCTAATTTTGCAGGCGGCTAATTTTGCAAATGACTTCTTGGAAGCGAGTCCGTGAGCGCTCAGTCCTACGCATTTGTTTTATTAATACGTGTGCACGGATGAAATGGTACCATTCATTGAAACATTGTCTCTTACTTTGATTAGCTCTTGTCGCCGGTTACAATCAGAGATGATTTTCGTTAGAAAAATACAGTGCAGATAATATTTTGACCCATGGGCTAGCCGTTTCGGTGCCTAGTTTAATATCCTAATGTATTATGTGACACTGCTCTTTTCAAAATTGGTCAGCACATATAAATGAATGTACACATTGGTTAATGGTTTATTTATACAATAAGGTTCATCGCCGCCTGTGGTAGAATTTTTAAAAACTTGTTTCAGTTTTTGAAATATTTTAAAATTAATGAGCATCAAGGACGAGAGGATAGGGTGGGGGTTTCTTCGTAAACTGTAAAGTTTTGGGGGAAATCAAATGACACCATGAATTTATGTTCTTACAGGTGCAAAATTGTCTAGTGTTGTGATAAAAAGTTTACCTCTGAATTGAATTTTATGTTTGTTTGCTTAGATTTATGTACAATTTATTTCAACTTCCAGGTTTTTTGCCAAAGCATGTTCTTTTTTTTTCTTCTAAGCTTCAGCAGCTCCACAAAATAAGCAGATATCACTTGAATTTGTTGATTATAGCTGTGCTCCCATCAGCCTGTTAACAGTCACTGGCAGTAACTTGTTACAAGATGAAGTCCAATGCAAATGTAGTTTTTGCCAGAGCTTGTCCTGCTTTCATTAGGTACGAAACGGCCACAGTCTAATCTTTTACCAATGATTTTTATAGGCCTGTTCATACTCTAATTGAAAGTGAGTGATTAGTAATCATGCTGGAAGTTTGCAAAAGTTTTAAACATTTTTGCTCCTACGGATTTCGCAAAAAAATTTTTTCATGACATCAAATTTTTTTGTACTGGCATTTGCATGTACATGTAATGAATGTGCCCCAAGGATGCTAGGGATAGAGTGTTTAGATGGAGCCCAGCTGTTTGGTCTCAGATCATTAAAAAGACCAGTGCCATCAAGATCAGTCCGAAACCAAAAATACAAATCCGGTATTGAAGATAGAGCTCTCTAGTACTCATTAAAGATAGATTTGTTCCGTTATGAATTGTCAGTAGCTGTAGAATATTTCAGCTATTTCCCCAGCTCCTTCCCCGCCCAATTCCCCACCCCCATCTCCTATTCCCAACTATGTACTCCCCAGCCACCATTCTGCACCCCTCCCCGGCCACCATTCTGCACCCCTCCCCACCACCATTCTGCACCCCTCCCCACCACCATTCTGCACCCCTCCCCACCACCATTCTGCACCCCTCCCCACCACCATTCTGCACCCCTCCCCAGCCACCATTCCCAACCCCTCCATGGCCACCATTCTGCACCCCTCCCCACCACCATTCCCCACCCCTCCCCACCACCATTCTGCATCCCTCCACACCACCATTCTACACCCCTCCCCAGCTACCTTTCCCAACCCCTCCATGGCCACCATTCTGCACCCCTCCCCACCACCATTCCCCACCCCTCCTCACCACCATTCTGCATCCCTCCCCGGCCACCATTCTACACCCCTCCCCAGCTACCTTTCCCAACCCCTCCATGGCCACCATTCTGCACCCCTCCCCATCACCATTCTACACCCGTCCTCACTACCATTCTGCACCCCTCCCTGGCCACCACCCCCAACCCCTTCCCAGCCACCATTCCCCACCCCTCCCACGGTAATACTGAAGAAAGTTTCAGCCGTCCTCCCACCCAGTGCCTCTTCTCCTCTTATTAAATTCCTTTAGTGTGATTGGCATTCATATTGTAAAAGCACACTTGGTTTTTTTTTATGTACGAATGAATTTGAAAGTCCCCTTTTAAATATCAAGTAACGTACTCCAGACAAACGTTGAAGAGATGACCCTTGGGTTAACCCCCAGGCATTTGTCATTATTAGATTTGTAACAGATGCGGACAATCTTGGAGATTGGCTGCAGACAGTTTGACACGTGAGGATCATCTGAAATTATCCTCCTGGATAGCACAAACTTGGAGGAGTAGCATCGTTGCCTCGAGGGAATGCATTTCCAATAATGCAGATGATAAAGTCTGGGGGGCACCAAACTAGGTCACACCAAGTTCAATAATGCATGTATAATATGACACGACCGAAGTCCCGTGCGGACAACCTGAAGTCAGGTTCGACAACGTACCCAGAATTCCTCAGATTACCAAGCCCATAATGGAATCGCATCTCTACTTGATTTGTATGTCTGGGTAGTAACAGAGGAACCTGATATCCCAGCAGGACTTGACAAATCAAGGGCTGGGTTGGCAGAAGTTTTAGCATTCCCAAGACCTTCCGAGATGCATTCCTGAGATGTCTACCTTACATTTAGTCCGTGGCCAGTGTTCTTGTCTCCATCACACACTTTTAATAAGACAAGTCTGGTCAAAAGTAAAAAAACATGTCTTTACACAAGTCCAGCCACAAGTAACAGGGGATGAACATTAACACCGGAGTGCTTTTGTCATAGTTCATCTGAATAGCTTGTGACTTGACTTGAGACTAGATGACTGGTGATTGACGTGTGATGAACTTGGGAGGATTTGTGGCAGACTTGACAACAACACTGTCCTTGCAGAGATATTGGTTATCTCAGCAGATGTCTTAGAATGACAGCCGGTTCACCAACCCTTGTGCTTCTTGGTTCGTCCTTTAATTTAAGACCTTGTCTAGGGAATTCCAAGCTTGTGGATGTTCGTCTGAGGAATTCCAAATGCGATGGATATCCCAAATGATTACCTGAACATGAAGGGCAGAATAAGACCAGTGTTGTATTTAAACCGTTTTTCTTGGACATCTTTGGCGCATAGACCAGAAGCTCATTACGGATTTGTCTTCGAGGCCCTCTCAGTGACGATTGGTATTCCGATAGAATCCTGGTGTATACAATGCAGGGTTACCAACCACTCTGGTATGAGATGTTAATGTGACAATTAAGTCTAGGCTGAGATAACTGAGAACGGTGACCAGTTGTCTCAATCTGACTTGGAAAAAGAACAGAAATGTCTACAAACCACTCTAAAAAAGAAAAAAATTATTTGAAGTCATTTCAAACGACCAGGAGTGGACGTAAAGTGTACAGTAATGTACATTATGTGAACCATGCAATTTCTACCCTGAGCAGCGCCACCTGGAGTCAAGTTGTGTTCAACCCCATCTCCAAAACACACACATACTGGTAGACAACATACAGTAGAAATTTGCAACTACTTGATGGTTTCAAGATATTCATACATCATCCCCCAAGTCATTGAAAGTAATTGTACGCCTTTTTACATGGCCCTCACTTCTTTGCCAGAAGAGAGGTTTTTCAGTCAATTAGCATGTTGTATCAAGTTTGGTTGATGGAGTGCCATGTGCTCATGGTCTGGAGCGTTAAAAGTAGGTAATTCTGCAGGTTGTGGGTTCGAGTCCAGCCTGGGGTTATGGTGCGTGTGCCTTTGGGCAAGGCACTTTGTCACTCATTACTTCTCGCCACCCAGGAGTAAATGGGTACCTGTGAGGGCTGAGATGGTTATTGTGATTGATGCTTTGTGCCGAAATGGCAGCATCGAGCTGTATACTCACCAGGTAGCTGATATTGTCCTTGGAATGTTTCATTTGCCTAATGAGCAGGGTTTATAGCGCCTTGAGCACCAGTACTGATGGACATGTGCGCTTTATAAATACGCACAGTAAATACACACAGTATTCTAACATTAATGCCGTGGAATATTTTTTTCTGTTGCTTTTTGCAAAACAGACAATACGAATACTTGTAACTTAATTAGACAACTGAGTTTGTTTCACCCTCATCCCCCTGAACACTATCAGATGACATATTACTGTTGTCTCCACTGCAGCTGGTATCATCAGCTTCATCACTGACAACGATGTATCAATCTTCATTGGTTTAGTTTGCAACTATATAGTTGCAAAGATTGTAAAGTCACATTCATTGGGTGATTGATGATTGGAAATTTTTCTTCTTTCTTTGTGGGTTTTTTTTCTTCTGGACAATAAATCTCCACAACTTTTTTTTGTTATTAAAATGGTAAATTGTATAAAATAAGCTGGAAACTTTGAACAAGCATCAACCCCGATCCAAGGGTGTGCATACAAAAATGTATCTGGTACAAATGAAAAATCTCAATTTTATTTCTGTTTTAATCTTATGGACTATAGGGTGAGAGCAGTAGCCTATCAGAGCAAGGCGATCCGGGCAGGAGGGACACACCACTACTGGACGAAGTCATATCCCAGCTGGAAAAGCTGGCTACATGATGTCAACAGAAAAATAAGAGTAGCTCCGACAAGTTGCAAGTACTGATTTATTAAGCATCTTTGGTCGCTTTTAAAAAGTGGTTTTGCGAATGGCAATTAATGACAATTTGTATTAAGTGCAAAATATACTATGGTACTTTTGCTGTATTTATTTTTCTTATTTAAAAATGTTTGCAAATGCATGGGAAAACATAGGCGTAGCCAGCTGGGGGTTAAGGGGGTATTTACCTCCCGATATATTGTAAAGGCTGCACTTTCCTTTCAAATGCCCTTTATACTTCAGCGCTTATGCCCCCCCCCCCCAATATTTTTGAAGAGTGCCCTTCTTTTGTTAACAAGACAAACAAGTGCCCTTTTTGTTCAGAACAAGTGCCCTTTAAAAAAAGTCGTGCCCTTTTTGTGCTAGCGGCCTTTACGAGTGCCTTTTTTTTAATTTTGCGCATGTATCACCCTGAAAAGTGCCATATATTGTCCATTAGTGTGCATAATCGTAGGTTTGAAACAGCACCCCCATCGACAGATGGTAACAGCCCACCCCATATGATTTTACAGAGGCCAAGTGTCCAGAGAAAAAAAAAAGTCTACATATCAGCACGGATGTCTTTTCAAGAAAGTTTTAACCCCCCAATAAAAATGACCTTGCTACGTCCCTGGATAGTGAACTTCTGAATTGGATAGTGCATCTTCTGATAGTTGGTCTGGGAAAATGTAAAAAAAAGGTTGCCAAGCTCACGTGCTGCAAATGAGCCACTCGTGAATGACGTGTGCCTTTGTGGAGAAGTGACAGTTTAACACCCATTCCAGACTGGCCTTCCCGGAGTCGCGCCAAACCAAATTATTCTCAAGATGTGAATTACGTATGTGAACAGTTTCATATTTGAAACAGGGGCATCTGCGTCAAAAGGGAGACGTTGCAGTAGTTGGGAACAATTCCAGAGACTAGTAAATGGAAAGTTAATACTTTAAGTTCGCCTGTCTGAAACTAAAATCTATTTGGGTCGACCTGGGTAAGTTATTATACTGATTGATTCGACATGAGTCTGGAACTGTCATTCTGAAATGTTCTATTTTCATTTCTCCAAATTCAAGAAACTGAAGCTCATATTTGGTATTCTTGGGATCATTAGAATGATCATGTTAATGATTTGTTTACAATGTTTCTTTTCTTCTGTTATCAGCATTGTATTTAGCATCTTCATTTCTGAATGTAATTTTCTTTTGAAGAAAAACCTACTCGGCTGAAAATTGTGAGGAGTTTGTTTTATTATACAATATTCTCATTGTACCTCTTATAATGTATGTGCATTGTTAATATTTTATCCCAGATCTTATGGTGGTTTAACAAAAACAACACTAGGGTAAGATAATATTGTTGAATTGTCATCATGTCTGCATAATCATCTGAAGTATGTTTTCTGTGTAATTCAGTGATAAAATGTAGGCCTTGCGTATGAATGGAGAACAAAAATAGAATTGTCAATAACCCCAGCAATTAAAAGACAAAGTGCTTGAAAGTGCATGAGGCTGGACTAGGAACCAGACAGGGATTATAGTTCTGGATACAGTTAAGTTAATTGTTGTATTGATTGGTCAACATTTACTGACTAGTGCCCTCAGTATAGGGCCCTATTTCATGGAGCTGCTTAGCAGAGATTAAGTTATTGTTGTATTGATTGGTCAACATTTACTGACTAGGGCCCTCAGGATAGGGCCCTATATCATGGATCTGCTTAGCACAGAAATGTGCTAAGCACAGAACATGATTGCTTAGCCAGCACAGGTACCAGCCAAATATCATTGGTATTAGTTTATTCTGGTTCCCAGCCGAAATTCGCTTTAAGCACATTTATTTTCTAATCAATTGTTTTGCTTAATTATTAGCTTAATGAAATGGGGTCCAGAACACTTGTTGACTATGAACTAATTTTCATGTGTTGGGAATGTTTGCCACCTCTGGGTTTTTATGTTGGATGCTGCCTTTTAATGACTTGCCCGATGCAAGAAGGCTTGCAAAATGATGACAAACTATAGGCCATCAGCCTCAGTCCAAAATTTTGGCCACCGGTATCAAATGAGGGGAATAATCGTCATAGCGATTTTTGGCAAGGTATACACATTCAGAGGTCGAAAAATGTGATAGCATTGCAACAGTGGCAACTTTTTGGGTGTTATCACCCTTTTTTTCAAAATGTCCATCAAAATGCTTGTTACCACTCTAGGGGCGGTATACTTTGCGCATGCTCATTATAATCAGTTATGCCCTGATTTGATACTGACCAAACCCCCAGGCTAATGGCCTACTAGTGCAATGAAGATTTTCTGGGTGACACGATTGGATGAAATTGTGCTAGCTTTACGTAGATCCAGAGAGAGGATCTTTAGTGCATTATTTTTTTTTCGTGTTGAGTGAAATCGGTGTGCCTGGACGACAGTTACCAAATAATTTAAAATCCAATCTTGGTCATTAAATAATGCATGATGCTACCCTAGGCATCACAAAATACCACAAAGATAGGCAGTTCAGCTAGTTTGATCAGTCTTCGGATGTGCATTGAATGTTGGACTGGTAGTTTTCGGAAAACTGGGTGATAATAATTTGAAGCATTGCATGCAAGGTGAACAAGTGATGTTAAATATATCTGGTCTCATGTCCAATTTTTGAGTAAGAAATTGGTCTGTCATCAAAAAGATGCCTTTTTCTGTTTTGCACAAAGTATTTGTGAATGGGGACCACTGACTTGCTTTACTGGCTTTTTAAAATATTTATTCTACAGTTGGTTAACCAAAAAAAGCCAACCATGTGACATTTTCGCGTCTAGTACAAAGACTATGAACACAGTTTATTTCTTAATATTCTTGTCCCTTTTACTTGTGTTTATTGTGTAATTATTTCATAATTGTCTAGTTCTTCTTGGTGCATTTCACATTAAAAATGTATGTTTATGTATCCCAAATTATACAGATACCTGTAATATGATAAGTATCTCTCTCTATCTCTCTTTGTAAAAGTTGCTTTCCGCATGCTCTTCAACATATTTGATTTGTTTTTCTTCTTCTCAATAAATTTTCCATTTCTGATTCTGATTGTTGGGTGGGAAAGAGTTTATTCTGCAAGACGCCCGAAAATTCGTACTTAAGTAAGTTTCCACAGGGAGAAATGGCTTTAAGGGAAATAAATAAGTTATCAGGAGAATCCCTGCACAAGGTCAAGAACATCATAAAGTGTATCGAAATGTAACAGCAAATTATTCAAAATTTGTAAGGTAATAATTCAATAACTAAACGCGGCCGATTTGTTAGTCTGTTTCTCATTCAAATGTGAATAACTTTTGTATTGCTAGGAACATTTAGAAATTAAGTAAAAGAATCAGGTTGGCGCAGTGGTTCTTTCCTCACCTTCAGCCTCTATGGCCCGGGTTGGATTCCTGCCCTGTTCCACATGTGGATTGGGTTTTCAGTCTCTACCCGAGTCTGTGTCTTTTCCCTAGAATATTCTTCTGGGGTTTTCCTCCCACCTCTTAACTGTAATTTCTTCTCATTATCTCCTCTGTACAAGTTTCTTCAGGCTTTCAAGTTTGCAGTGCCTAGGGCGCTTTTGAGGAATCCTTGGTTTCAGTACCAGAAGTATAATAATATAATAAGAAAAAAAGCACGAAGAATGCAATTTAAAAAATTCCCATTTTGTTGATATTTCTTAGATTGATTGCCTATGATGGTCCAAGTTCTGTTTCAAGAATTAGGTCAGTTTGAAAATATTTCCAATTGGTTTGGACATATATGAAATGTGAAAAAAAACTTCGTTTGTCATTAATCCCCTGTTGAATGTGATCTTTCAAGTGATTTTCTGGAGGTTTTGACATTTTGATGGACTTGACTTTATTTTTATTAAATTTTCTATTTAAAGAAACAGGAGTTTTCCCCAATAACCCCATTGTTGAAATTCACAGGAAAATTATATATGGTCTGTGATCTTCAATTAAACTCGCAGTTACAAAAACAATCCTGCACTAAAACGTTTGACGATTCATATGAAGAGTGACTCTTACATAAAGGAGGATGAAAAACTCTATGAATAATCACAGGAAATTCCCCAGACGATAAAACCTGGTCTCGGAATTTAAATTAACTTACAGCTTGATGCTCGGTGGTCCGTGTGAAGTTTCTGAACATTTATTCGCTTGAACCTTACATTAACATTTGTTACCTAAACCAGCCAAAAGACCTAATAAGTATAACTTATTGAATTAGGTAATAAGGAATCAAGGATGTAACGGAGCCAGTGGTCAGAAAGGATGGAAATTTTAATTCAAGAATCTGGAGAATCGACACTTTAAAAGAAAAGTTGGAAATGTTTGTGAATGTCATTTTAATAAACTGAGTGTTTAATTTCACTCCAACATAAACAAAAACACGTGCGCCTAAAATTGCCAATTAAATCAGCAAGTGAAAAGAATTGCAGAAGTAGAAGACTTAGGTGCAAAATAAATTTCCTAACACCAAAAGGTACTTGAAACTTGCCATTAGTTTGGCAATTGGAAAAAAAATAGTTAATCGTCAACGTGATTTATGACTGTTAATACATCAGTGTCATTAATCGTGGGTCTCATGAATGGGTGACAAGTCAGACACTGTAAAAGACGAGCACAGGTGAAGTACGACATGTTGTCTCACATAGGCCAATGAATTACTGCTGTGTGGATTGACATATATTCCCCCTGCTTAAAGTCTTCTAGGGGTGCACTCCTGTACTTAAATTCCCATAGGCACTAGTGATAAATGTCCATACTTCGAAATTCTTTTTAAAATACTCAGAACTCTCACAGGTATTTAAGCTGCACAGAGAAATGATGATCAACATGTCATCTTTTCATTTTCTTTTCATTTTTTGGTGGGTTGACCATTGACTTTTCGAGAAATTCTCGCCCAAAGAAGACGACCCCTATTAGCGCCACTTTCGAGCCCAATTGCATCCAAAATGCTCAGAATTGGAAGCCCCGAGTCCGAGCCAGAGGTTCATTGCCATACCTCTTCAATTCCCCAATGTTATGACCAACTGGGATTATTTGCTTTTCATGCATTTTGTTCGTTTCCCATAAAACGAGACGCAAAATCCAAAGAGGAATGTTCAAAATCTAACTCGAAGTTTTCAAGGAAACAGTAAATTAAAACACAAAAACAAAAACATGAACAAACCCAATTTCGTCAATGGCACTCTTTATTTCCAAAAAAATCAGTCAATCATTGAAAATCACCTATACATTTCTCGATTTCTTCTAAATGACAGCAAGCCAGACGGAATAATATCATGGGGCGTTTAGTACCTACGATCTCTAATCCAAGCAATTTGATAATAGGCTTAATACGGTGGGTTACTTTTGGGATAAATGCAAATGATCTTATTTGAACAAGCGGTAGTAAAGGAGGCCGCCATTTTGGAGCACTTTTACTTTCTTACCCCACTCCGCCCCAACCAATCAAATTTGTTTTGAAAGTGAACTTCCCCAGGAACATTATATAGTACTTTAGCACACAGAACCTTTGCATTCCAGCCATCTTTGAGATGCGCTTTTGTTCCAAATGGATGTGCATAGCGCATGGGTAAAACTTTTGTGCATTCGTTGTTGCTGAATAAAAATATACATTAAAGACCTCTAAGATGGCTGCCGATTGCAACGGGTCTTTAGAGAATGGTGACTTGCCAAGGGTCGATGCGATCACTTTTTCTTAGAAACACAATTTGTGCAACTTTCTACTCCTCTTAAATGTATGAAAACTATTTGACGTTCCGTTTTGGTTAATTTCATTGAAAAGTGCACTTCTTTAAACTTTTACAATTGTCCATGCTTTTCCGGACAACTGAGGGCGCTGTTGCTGTGATGTCATTTGAGGAAGACGCTGTTCAGTTTAGGGGTTTTCTGTTCAAATTGTGAACCCAAAAGTTGCTCATTAAATACATTTGTGAGAAAGGTTTGCTCATTGGCTCACAACAAACCATCAAAGAAAAGAAAATTTACGACAGAAAAATATCAAACATTCTAGCTACTTTTTGTGCTGAAATAGCTTTAACATTGAGGTCTCTGCCCGGAATGACATCACAGTTTTGCTCATGAATATGAAATTGAAAATTCATTGGCATAAAAACAAAAAGCCCCAAAATCCCCCTGAAAATGGCAAAACGAAATTTGAAAATAAGGTTATAATAAATGGGACACACGGGGTGCATTTTCAAGGATTGCATTTTAAAAAATCACATTGCATGGGCCCTTTTATAATTATCATTCTTCGGACAGAACAAAACATTTTATTTTGTGGCATTCAAAATGTGTCCATTTTGCTTTGAGCGGGGAAAAATATAACCTCAACCTCAACCCTTACTAATCCCATGTCTTGCTGCAAGGATCTTTACGTTGCAAGACACTTAACACACGGGGACAAGGTTGGGGAGCAGTTCGAGCGAGGACCATGAGTCGACAAGTGGTTGATTTCTAACGTAACTTAACGCCTGCGCAGAAAGCGCGAACGCCTCAAGTCAAACGATTTTCAAAACTCCTGGCTCCCCGTTGTGCTTTATAATGCTCGCGGCTAATGATAACCAGCGATGGAACCGCGCGTTAGGCTACGAGGAAGCGTATTTTTTATTCGCAGGACGGTTGGAGCCAAGTCATGAATGATTCAGTAGTTTCGATCGGGCCATTATGTTTATTCATGAGAACAGAACAATAATATCAAGAGCATTTAGTCAACCAGTAACATGAAAGCATTTTAAAGAACGGTTATCGTCGAGCTGTTACACAGTAGCCTAGTAGATAGCGAGATGAGCTATGGATACAAAGATCCCTGGTTCGAATCCACGTGGACGCTGCTCATTTTCATCGACTATTTTTCTTCTCTAAATTTATCGTTGAGATAATTTTAATTTAAGGGAACAAAGAGAACGAGAACCTAAGTGTCTTGCAATGATTGAAAGGAAAAACTGAATTATGCATAACTTGGCCCCAACCGTCCTATATAGGAAAAAAACTACGCCTGCGGTTCCAAATAGTTGAATAGAGTGTAGTTCAACCATCCTGTGTTATGTTTGAGTAAAGTCAGTCGAACGGTTGAACATTGGTTAACTGTAGTTCGCGCCCGAACTTGCTCCTGCAAATTATACCCAAATATGGGAATAAATATATTGTACGACAGGTATTAAAGATTTATGCAAATCAGGCATATTTCCACTAAAAATTCAGCTTGGTAACCATCATTTTCGGATTCAGTACCCCAAAATTAGGTAAAATAGCTATGTTACCAACTTCTACTCCGAAATTCCTCTTCATGTAACAATATTTGAAATATCGCCTAGTCTATTACTAAATACCGTACAGTATTCCGCGTATTAATACATGCAACTCGTCAACATGCAGCATTATTCATTCCCGTATTGTTCTTGTATTCATCCTGGCCATCAAATGCAAGGCTATATCATTCTAATGACAGATGGTGGTTCAATATGATGCAAATTCATTAACACTTCAGCTAGCTAGGGATCTGTTCCGTACTACTGGCGTCGTAGATCAGTTTATCACTCATCAGGCTCTCCGGAAAGTTGTCAGGGGGAAAAAGCGTTAATCTCGATGTGGCTATTACAAATATCACGCTGGTATTGTGAAGACGTGTTTATGTGTCCAACAATTTGTGTACTATGCATTATGAATCCAGAAAGTATCATTTCAGTTCGCCTGATAAAAACATGCGATTAGTTGCAACCATGTTTGTACTGTATCAAAGCTTATCGACGTTGATTATTTGTCGACTTATTTCTACACATTGACGTGAGTTTATGTGTAAACAACATCACCGGCACTTGTGAAGTTGCGATAAACTTTCATAATTCATCCTACAGAGTATTACCCTAGAACTATATGGTATTATACATACATGAATTGCATGTCGCGGACTTCGGCCTGCTCTGAGTATTGTGATTGGATCTTATATCATCTAAATAGGCCTTATATAATTATGGCCTGTAAAGTCCGATGTGTCACTTTTTTTCAACTTCGGTTTCTAATAAATTTGTGGTTGCTGCAGAACAATGTATGTCGTCTGACGTGAGATAAACAACATTGTGGGTGGGGGGGGGGGAGGGGGATTTAGCAAGGTTAGGGAAGGTGCAAGAATCGGGGCAGGTGATCACTTCGCACTCGCGGAACACCACGGTTTTTGGCCGCAACACATTGCAAACAAATCACAGCATTTCTTCGAAAATCACGTGGTGGTTGCAGCTTGTGCTCGGCCGGATGGTGAAGAAAACAACACTTGTATGGGGTTTTAGCATGTTCATAATAATTGCTCATTCTAAACACGGAGGAAAAACCGATTAATTTTAAAGCCAAACATTCTCCCTCAGAGAGGCAATTGCTTAGTCTATAGCCACTTCCAAAGCAAGCGTCTATATCCCAGGATATTCGGCGATTCTGTAATTATGCAAAACCTCACTGCGCACGTCTTGACCTCCAGATTCTGACCATTCAACGGGCCCCGTCTATCAGGTCTTCAGTAACCTGTTTTTGTATTAACACAAAAAAAAACATGGCAGGATATTGACCAATTAACAGCTTAGTTCACATTTTCTGCACGCAATGACGTCACAATTTCTAAAGTCGACTCCGATTGGCCGGCGCGCATAAATTTGCATTACACGCTTGCCAGACGTTGGCTGTGGAGCTAGCCTGCGGCTCCGTTGAACGACGAATGATATTTAGCCAAGAGAAAAGCTTTGCAGTCGAGACAAACTTCACGGAAATTATTTTTCAGTAATTTATTTTCGGAAAACTACGTTGCGATCATCACATTCTGGGATTCATACAGCGCAATACAAATTTCGTATGCAATGTATGTACATGTATAAACTTTCAGTAGGGCTTTCCCCATGCATGCATCGGTGTCACATGAAATTCGAACTCCTATGAAACCTCGTCTCTTTCACCAGATTATTATGGATTATAACCCTCACACGTGACCACTCATAATTATCTTCTCTAAGGCATGCGCAATACAACTAAGAAGTCCGCATTTCATAGAGTCAAAATTTCACACTACACCGGTATATTAATACTCTTCAGAACTGATCATGAATGATTTATCTCAATATACGCGTGCGGCGCTTATAGTAGACCCCTGATTGCTATTGATTTGGGGAGAAGATGAAAAGCATGTTTCTGATGATTTTTTTTTTGTCTGGGATTGAACTGAAATGACAAAATACAGACATATTTTAAAGGTAATACACATGTATACACAATTTGGATTTTGCTGTAATTTCAGAAATGGATTTGGGGTTAGTATTATTGTTACAGTGAACTGTTTAAAGTTTTGTGTTCATAGATGCTGGATCGGAAAAACCAAGCTAAGAAATGCTGTTCTTTTGGTCTGGTTCCCTGATCCTACTTCAGACGAAACGAAGCAATTTATTTACGTCGGGGAAAATTGTCAGGTCAGGGAACCAGACTAGTTGGCTTGCACCCGTTCCCGATTTTTTTGCCGTAGGTGGGTTGCTCAAGTGTTATGCATAATTCAGTTTTCCTGTGAATCGTTGCAAGACACTTCGGTTCTCGTTCTCTGTTTTGTTCCCATAAAATAATTATCTCCATGATAAATTCAGAAGAAGAAAAAATAGTCGATGAAAATGAGCAGCGACGACGTGTATTCGAACCAGGGATCATTGTATCACTAACTCATCACGCTATCCACTAGGCTACCGTGGCAGTTCGACGACATTTTTGCGTACTTTAAAATGCTTTAAAGGTAACGGTTGACTAAATAACAACGATGCTCTTGATATCATTGTTCTGTTTCATGAATAAACATTCTGGTCCGATCGAAAATATTGAATTATTCATGACTTTGGAGCAACCCACCTGCAGAAAAGAAATTCGCCACCCGTTCAGGGATGTCTAACCGATTGCAAACAAAATATGGACCAACTAAATTTGGCAAATTGGGGGCAGTATTTAAAAAGGCCAATTTTTTTTTATCCAACGATGGTCGGCCGACAATCGTTGGAAATTGATACAAAACTGTGTCCACTGTTCTTGAAAATGACGGAAAAAAGTTCCATGATTTCACAGAATGCTTGTGAGACTGTTATTTACTTAAGTAAGGTATTTCATAATAATGTAATAATACATTTGTTTTTTGATGTTTGCAAATGTGGTGTATATTATCTTTAATTCAGGTACAAAACTCTTCTAGTTTGGGTTATGATTAGAGACCGTTGAAAAGAAATATGCGCCTGTGGTTTGGTGCTTATTGCTAGACTTGTTATGCCGGTCAAAGTGTGATAAGCTATTTTTAACGATTCAAGGTGAAACAACAACGTGGCCTTTACATCGAAACTACGTTACCATTAAATTGGCATAAGGAGCTCATTAGAATGAATGTTCTGTACATCGTCTTAAACTTGAATCCGATTGCTATGGTGGCTCTGAAGGGACATCGTAAATCGAAAATATTGCCGTCAAAATTCATAACAAAAAACTTTTGTTCACGATTTGCCCCAAATCCCGATCGCGTCAAACATTTCACGTCTCGTTCTCCGGTCGCAAATATTGACGTCAATATTCGCGTAATAAATATCTCTCGGTCGCAATTTTGTTTTCAAGCAAGCTAGCTTATAAGGCTGAGGTAAACCTGTAGACTTGATCTCGTGTCGGTTGTCTTTGCTCAACACTACACTAAGCAATCGGCGGCGCCCACCGGCAAATCCTGACATTATTGTGAAGTCATGCAAACCGCGATTCCCGCGCAACGTCGCCGCTTTAGCCTCCATTACAAATTATTATACCGCCCTCGCCATGACGTTTAAAAACAACATGTAGTGGTTATATCGAATGTTGAGATACGGTACCGTGAATTTTTGTGGAGAATTTTGACGTCAATATTTGCGATTTGGGGAAAGTCGTGAATTTTTTTGTGAATACTAACATCAATATTCACGATTTTCGATGTCCCTTCCAAGCCACCACAGACTGACTCGTCTTTAGAAACCACGTGACTAAATTTGGACTTGGATCTCCGCTTGCTCACGGCGAAAAGAAAATTGTTTCATAGCACTATACGACCGATCCCCCCCCCCAAAAAAATATGGCCGGATATTTAATTTTATTTATTTATACTATTCATACTAAGATGGAAACACGTCGGTGAAGGGCAAAACCTAATATATTGATTGATTTTTTGTGTGGAGGGGGCCGGGAGGGGGGGGGGGTTCCAATCCATTGTCCAATCATTGGTGGTCCTGAAACTACATTATGGATTTCAAACAATTCGGATTAAGTGTGATCAATTTGAATATATTTATAACTACAGTTTTTATTGTTCCTTCTCCACTATTTACTAATACGGTGGCAAAATGTGGTTAGAAAAATTCAAACCACAATGGGTAAGCAAACCTTTGTCGCCAATTTATTGAATTTAATTCATCATGGAGCTTCGATCATAGCATGAAGTTAGCTATGAAATTTGCTTAGCGCAGAAAAGTTATGTTCGCAACAACAGGTTACCAGCCAAACTCATGTGATTTACATGCATTTGGTTTTGATTGGTTACCAGTGTACCGCCTCATTGTTGCTTAGCGAGAAAATTTGCCATGCAGTCACCATTATACACCCAGTACGACCGACTGTTAAACCAGTTTTATAAATTTTGGCTACTGCCTATATTTTACGCTTCACTGATTGTTTTTCCCTCCAAGGCCACGAAGATGTGTAAAGAAATGCAAACGTAATTTGGTCAACCATGGAGGTAGAATCAACCATCAACCCTTTTCTGACCATGGAGCAGAAAAATACTTTTGTTTTCATATTTATTGTGGAGTCCTAAAAATGGCTATGCATGTAATTGAGGTTTCTCATGCATGGATTCAAGGCTATGTGTATGCATACGGTGTGCTATTAAACAAAAAAAATCACATAATATGTAAAACACTGACAAAATGGGACGATCTTCAGGTTCATTTGGTATTTTAGCATCTTCTCTAAATAATTTCCGCCTGATACAGAACTTCGCACACACTTTCCCAGCCTAGGCTGTGCTGCACTACTCGCTCCATGCATGGGGGAATGAAAAATGCCCTCCATGCCCACCCAAACTTTCGTGTATGACGTAGGTCACAAAAATCAAGAATAGAATTGTACACAATTGCTGCCCATAAGGACTTGTGTAAATATCACACACACAAGATTACAGGACAATTTTGCGGCCCCTGATTTTTTTTTTTGTGCACTTAATCCACGATACCAAATCTGACCCCGCGAGTTATTATTTTCACACTCGTTTTACTGCGGATTGTCGGCCTGAAAGTTCAGCCGTGCATAGCAAGCTCGATTTCTTTTTCCTTGATAATGCCCCGTATTGACGTCACTTCCCAGGGTTCACGTCACCATGGGAAACCAATTCCGGTCATTCAATTGGCTGAGAGATTATTTTTATTCATCAGCTGACTTGCATAGCGCGCATAGCATCGTCCGTGTATGGCGTGTCAAACGTTGCAATATTCAACATTTTACAAGTATCATGTTCAATATATTGTGCGATGTTTTATAATTATGTGTTCAATGTTTTGGTGATATGTTTTCCTTCTTCCATTGTATTATTGACCGTGTTACATTTGTTTACAGATTGGATGTTGTTGTCATACTGTTCTCTTCTGTACTGCATGCGCATCTCTTGAAATGTGATTGGTGCCAAAGTGGTGACATATTAAAATTGTTTTATGCGGGCAAAGTGTTACACATGCAAAAATACTTCAATGTTTGGGTTACCTGTTGGCTGTCCGTTGGTATGACGTCACAGGTTGCATGGCACGCCTATATGCAATGTTCATGTGTCCTATGTTTCTCAATAAATATGCAACGTTGAAATATGTGTGCAACGTTTTACAATGTTGAATATAATTACATTTGTATATTGCATTGGAACATTATATAATGCATAAATATATGAAAAAAACCATTGAACACATAATGGACTTTGCAAACTGTAAAAAATAATAGCACACATATTTGACATTGAGTATAAATTTATAAAACATTACACCCTGTTTTGAACATTGCAAATATGTTTGTTAAAATTGCACTAATATATTGAACATTGCATATACATGTATACACATGCATGTGGACACGCTGTATAAAAAAAAACTGCACGTTTGAGCATTGCATATATTTGCAAAACGTTGAATATTGCAACGTTTGGCACGCCGTATCCCACACATGCACATTGCGTACTTACGTACCCGGAGATTCACGTGCCTGTATTTTGAGTGCAGAAACATTGTATGTAAAATAAAAGGCCGGGTGCAAACGTCAATTTAAGTGCCGTGTGCGTGCGGTGTATGCCCCGTGCACACTATTCAAGCGTTGATTCTCACAATACTACTCAAATACACTCTGTGTACTACATCATTTGGACAAATATTTTTCCACATTTCTCGGCAACGAATTCATTGGGCTTGGATTATGGAAAACCCGAACTGCTGGTGTCAACTGAGGCCCTGACGTTTCCTTCCGTTGGTGATTCTACGAAGTCAAAGGTTTTACTGGTCGATCAGGATATTTCTCCGGAGGTGGTGTGGTTGTGCACGGAATCAGCGTGTTATTGCCTGTCATTGCAGCGGGGATAAAGCTCGGGAAATACCCACAAATAAGTAGAGACCGCTCCGCTGTGATTTGTTGTCTCGGTCTTCATAACTACATCGTGGAACTGAATTAGGAAAAATATGAGGCGTACACGGGGAAAGTTTATGGGAAGGAGGCTGATGTTTCTGGCCGTTATATTCTTCATTGCGACGGCGTTGAGAAGACTTGGAAGTGATGTAAAAGGTGAGTTTGGTTTAATTTTTGACTAGGCCTAATTTTTTTTACTCGCAAGAAGAATTGCGACCCCCTGCGTCGTTGTGTTTTGCCCGAATAAGGATGTTTTATGGCTTTGCGCTGCATATACTAGTTTTTTACACGGTGCTGATTAAATGCTCGTCCTTAATAATATCTGTCGGTTCCCACGTGGAGGTAGAATTGGTTCCCATAATAAATATTAATATTCTAATGGGCCCTAATACTGATATAATATATATTTAATATATGTAGACATCATCTAAAACAGCACTGTTAAAAATAAAAGAAGGATGGAGCTAAATATTTTGACGTATTATTTGGTTAGGCCCGGTCTACCCAAACTACAGGAATTCAGGACTGTAGAATTATAATTAAATTTAACCAGACATAATTGAATGAAATGAAATTAATTCCCGTACAGTATAAAACTTTAAACGTGTATCGTATGCTGTTAGACAGCATTATGCATTCATTTTCGAAGAGAATGTGGGATTATCCGTCAGTTCAACTTCAAGAGGTTTGGAGAAAAAAAGAGAGTTAAACTCCAGTCGCTGATGTAATCTGTGGTAGTACAGCTAGATGTACGTGTGACATAACCAAGGCCGTAGCTTGCCTGGTGGATGAAATTGGAGGGTCATTTTTACCACGAAGTGGACCTTTTCATGTCTAAAAACAGTTGATTGCGGCCTACGGGCCTGGTATTAAACTGAACTTAAATGACTGAGTTTCACGAAGACTATAGTTCTAAGAAGAAAAGTCAATACGTAGCGGTTTAATTAATTACGGAATCCTCTAATGGTCAAGGGCAATGCGATTATTCTCCTTGCAATTAAACTGTCTTATAAGCAGAAGGCTTTGCGATGGATCTCATACGTCATTGATAAGGCTTTCAATGGGTTGACATTGGTTCAAGGACTTCGGTTTAAGACAGGCACCATCCTTGAATCTGCATGTAACCCGAGAGAAAATCGTCGGCCATCTAATAAGGGTGCAAATTTCTTGTCAACAAAATCTTGTCTGACGTCTAGTGGTCAGGCAACTGACGACTATCAGTTATCGATTGTGCTGTTGTACTCCACGGCACTTATCCTTCGCTACTTTACATCGACCAATTGTCTACCTACTTCGAATATACATGTTATATTTGTGTTAGGATTCCTTGATGGGTTCTTTGTGTAGCTTAGACTATAGGCTGTATGGTTTGACCAACGGACGCCTACGGGTTGGGCAAATTACAGTATACTTATCTCAGTGGAAGACGATTTTGGAATTCGGAATAGATGTAGCAAAATTATCAGAAAAGTCTGTGTGGTTGTACATTTCAAAAATACAGTTTTGCAGGCCCAGGATCTTTAAGATACCCATTTTGTGGGGAAAGCTGTTCTCCCTGGGTTGAGTTCGATGCTTTCATTTGAAAATAAAAGTTTATCTAAAAGTAGAACATGAACAAAAAACAGAGTCTAATTTCACTGAACTGCGAAAGCAGAAAACATTGCTCAGTTACCGAACAAAGAAGTTACAAGCAACATATCACACATTCGTATATTCCGATTACGTGGTTTCGTAAAGCAAATATATACGTTGTACTTAGCAAATTTCCGTGCTTATATAGCCGATCCATGACGTACGTTGCCCTCAGAGGTACCGTGTAGGCCTTATTGCTCTACTCCCATTAAAGTTTCCATGAGTGAGGAGACTAATGGTCGTTATAACAACTCATTATTTCCATCCATCATAAATCCATTAAGAACCAGATTTGATGGGTTTTTGAAGGTGTGATGATGCTGTTATGGGGTTATCAGTCACAACACGTATACCGTAGAGAAATTCACGGTATGGGATACCGATACATTATGTTATCTGTGATGGATGAAGCATTAAGCCTATAGCTGAAATTATGTTTCGAACCCTTGTGGGCGCACTACCTCTCAGAATCAGGGCCATAACTATTTTCAAAATTGCATGTTTTGGTCACGTGATACCGACTCTCAGCAAATTGCTGTACTCTGTATGTACTGCATGTTTGTGAATTCTGATGGGCGCGGACATCCGGGATTTTATTTTTACATTGGCTTATCTAGCTCCCAGACCTCTGTTCTTGAAACTCAATGGTTCTTTAGTCTGGATGGTAACACATAGCAACCGATGAAAACTGGTGTGCAAAGGAATAGATGTTTTCATCAGATGACGTCATTCCGCCCTGACCTATACGATATTTCGTTCCCGCACAAACTCGGTATAAAGATACGATGACGCGACGGACATGAACAAAAGGTTGCTGCTTACCTTAAAATTTGTTAAACGTGGCACTGGCCATAATTAATAGCAGAAAGTCCCACAAAGAATCAATACGGCTTCGCTGACTTAGAGATCGTGTTTATCCCGAGTGACCATGACCCGCTATATTCAACGCAACAGTTCGAATCCTGAATTATAGGTGGTTTATAATAATTGGTTTACTGTACACGGATTACGGATTGGGCGTCGCCAGGATTTTTTTAGAGAGTGCAAAACATATTTTTTTCCAAAATATTCTTGTATTTCTCAACATATTCCTCGCGACGCCCATGTTACAGCATTTTGTGTACAGAAATCGCGACAGCAGTTGTTTCAACTGTTTTGGTAAAACAAAATTTGGCTGCGGTTTGAAGAGGACTATAACACTCCTATAATAACTCCTTAATTTCCCTCATCTGAGAATAAAATCCACGAAAAAAAGCCAAATGTATTATTTAAACCTAAATGCTGAGACAGCTAACCTCAAGTT
Source organism: Patiria pectinifera (assembly GCA_029964075.1). Taxonomy (NCBI): domain Eukaryota; kingdom Metazoa; phylum Echinodermata; class Asteroidea; order Valvatida; family Asterinidae; genus Patiria; species Patiria pectinifera. Next base: position 40,594,966 of record CM057142.1, on the reverse strand, counting down.
TTAAGTGTTACTGTGAATATTGTTACATTCCAAAATGCTTTGACGCAGCAAGCAGTTGTGAACTCATTACATCAATGCTAGCGTCCATTATAGATGCTAGCTTTCTGCAGACGCAATCAATCATATTGTAGTGCAGTGCGAAAGTAACGTTCACAACCTTAACATTTCGAACATGGAAACGATAGAAATTGTTACCCCGTGCAGTCTTAATCGCTATTAGACAGTACACTTTGCAAACATTAAAAACACATGAAGAAAAGAACCTATTCACAACTTTGTATAAGTTTTTCTTGTAAGCTTTGTTGACCCCCATATCGTTGTGTTAAAAAAAACAAGTGGCTTGGTTTGAGATTACGTAACACAACAAATGCTATCGACCTTGCAACAAAAGTCAGCTAATGTAGCAAGGTGGGCGCGAGGTTGGCCTTTGACTGCCCACATGGAGCGAAGACTCGTGTTTAGTTCGCATTGTTAACATTGACAAAGCAGTGGTCGGCACCATCCTTTTTGTTGCCCTGGATAGCGGTCGTCCACTAGTTGACGAGCCGTGAATATAGCCCGCTGGTGTGACGACAAAAACAAGCTGATTCCAATTGCTGTCATCGTCCGTCCTAAAGTTTTGACCTAAATGTGTCACCGTTAATCCAAACCTTCCTTAAGTTAGGCCTTGAATACTCAAGACTTGCACCGTAATTAATTATATGGCCTCCAGAACAATGACGACATTATTGCCTATTGTATTAAAAGAAAGTCATAATACAAGTGTTTAGAATGTTTACAAGAGAAATGCATTTCACACTAATTTGTCCAAAAAGATTTTGTAAACAGCTGTGCAGTTTTTTTTATACTCCCTTTAAAACACTGAAGAAATCGCATACCGTACAAAACGTGCGGGCTTCACGTTTCAGGTTCATGATAAATTCATAGTGTTAAATAGCTTGTACCATTATTTATGAATGACTGTGCTGCGACATTGTCTTCTCCCAAAGTTGTTGATTTTTAAAAAAAGTTATCTCATGTTTTATTTTTGTTACCAGCGCTCTCACATGGGCCTATATGTGAAGACGTTTATTTGTTTATGGGCTGTGGCCTTTGTAGAACCACGGACCATGGTCCGTGGTAGAACCTGCTGGGTTCTGTGGTCTTTTGTGAGTCGTATGGTGTAACATACCAATAGGTATATGGGTCATTCACTCTGCAGACGTCACTCTATTTTATTGCAGACGGCACGACTTTAGTGTCATGATATATCTAGGACTAAACTCTGCAGTTTACAAAACATTGGATATTCTTTTCCCTGATAATGCTCTTCCAAGAACCAACGTAGGATAGGAAACGAAATATGAAGAGCATATAGTGCTGCATACCAAAGTCTCGAAGGGCTTCACAATAATGATTAGTATTACCCCTGTTCATCAGGCAATGAGACAGTTTCCTGCAGCAGCTCAAGATCAGCGCAATCTGGTGTCTAGCCTCACGGACTCATGGGTAAAAAAAGGCAATTTTAGTAAAGTATCTTTCCCACGGAACACAAACGCCATGTTCCATGTCAGAGTTCGAAACCAACTAATTATCGCACATAATACTTAAAGAGTCCATGCGATGAACATTTCTTGGGAACACATTTTGTGCAACTTTCCAAACCTATTTGTCATCCTTTTTTGGTTAAAAATTGCACTTCTTTACTATAGATTTTAAGTTGTGCATGCTTTTCCGGACAACTGAGGTCACTGTTGCTGTGATGTCATTTCAGGAAGACACTGTTAAGTTAAGTTAAGCCATGCATGTACTGACACAACAACGAATCACCAAAGAAAAGAACATTTAAAACAGCAACATATCAAAAATTCTAGCAACTTTTTGAGCTGAAATAGCTGTAACATTCAGGTTTCACAGTTTTGCTCATGAATATGGACATTTACATTTAGCATAAAAACAAAAAAGTACTATAGTTTACGTAACTATATTTTCTCCTGCGACCTAATAAATGCCGTTGCGATCTCTACGATCAGTGGGGCGCTTCGTGTTTCATTCGAACCTCATGCTCGATAAAAATGTGGTTTTTTTTTAAACCTGTCACATTTACTACCAAAATAAAAGCTGTCTTTTCTTTATCAACACCAGTGCTGACTTGACAGTTTGTGTAACAACACCGCCAAATACGTTATCATGGTTCCTGTAACGTGCGATTTCATCAGTCTATACCTGGAAAAATGAATGAAGTTATAGAAACAGCAAACAATAATTGTAAATACTCTGTTGATTCACATTTGGTATACCGCTCTCGTTCGTTTCCTGTAGTTCAGGTGCGCCAAAGTCTCTATGATTTTCGTAACCTTCACTGCAATGAAAAATTAAATCACACCGCGTCAATCTACCGGCATTTAATCCCCTATACGCCCGTAGCCGCCTCTAGAAAAGCAAATATTAGTACACAGATTTTTAATCAAAAATCGATTAGAACGACTCCCCTGGCTTTCCTATGTCAACCCCCGTAATTCCGTCAATCCATCTTGTCCATGACTACCGCTGGAAAGCCGGACACACCAGGCATCATAAGTAAGACAAGTTTTTTTTGCCGCTAGCGAGTGGAATAAAATTAATTGGCGAGCCATTTCGTCTAAACCCCATTCGGCACGAGGAGGAAACGGATGGATGTATTTGCGAAACGCAGGGAGACAAGATGCTGCCGTATACGCTCCAATACCAATATTAGTTCACCGGGGACTGTTTGAAATCGGCCGCCTTCCATATCAATTTTAGTTATCGGGTCAACAAAAAAAACAGGCAGCGATATTAATCCAATTATGCAATGGTAGTGCGTGGCAGGTAGTAAATTGCAGGGATTTGCTGGTACTGGTGGTAGTGGTAGGAGGAAAGCTCAACTCCGCCCCTTTAATGTGGATGAGAGAGATGGCACTGATGGAAAGTTGTCACCAGCATGCGGGGAAGCACGCATTAAGCGAGGTTAAAGATCCAAGGCGGAATGTATGCAGCTGTTAAGCACATAATTTAGCTAATCATAGAAAATCTTGCTTAGAAAAAAGTTTGTTACCAGCCAAATGTTATGCAGTTGATGCTGCTTGGGACTTTTTCTGGGTAGAATTTTGATGAGCGCACAAAATCTGCTTAGATTTGTTTCCGCACAGGGCCGATCCCATGGAGCTGCTATAGCCGAAAATATTGCTTACTTAATTTGTGTGCTATAGGCAACAACCAGCAAAGTACCAATGGGAAGCACTGTGCATCATTATGGTGTTTGGCTGGTAATACTTTTTTCTTGCTTAACAAATCTATTAATGTGCATGCTCAGCACTGATTGTGCTTACGGAGCTCCAAGAAATTGACAGTATCTCGGATTAACGACTTTGACAAAAACGATGCACTTGTTCGCTGCATTTGTGCTATAATATAGAATGCAGAGAAAGCAACACTATTATGACCAGTAATCTTACTTTTTTCATATGCATAACTGTTACCTGAGACCAAAGGCCGGAAAGAATTACTATAAGCAATTTCAAATGCTGAAGGAAATTCAGATGCTTTATTTTAATAGGTTGCGGTTTTTGGTCCACATTATTATGGCTTGGAAATTGGCTGAATTCTGTCAGTATCCATATTCGAAAACAAAAACACCAAATTCGTACATTACCTAATTTTGGTTGAGCTGAACTTGTTTTTCCGGTTTAAAATACAGAAGATTGCTCATAAAGGCATCAGATTTTGGTTCGTGATCCAAACAGCGGGAAGAGGATGAACGTACGGGATGCGATATGATAGAGGCAGCGGGTTATTTGCCGACCTTTTAACATTCCTGGGCCTCAGGCCTCATACCAGGAAGTTGATCGAGGCACACTTACGCCACGTGCAGCTTGTCAAGGAATGCGCCAAGAAAGTTACCACCGCCCGCGGGTCGGGTAGGTGGAGGAATGCTCTTGGTACACCAGTGTGCCATCAAGTTCGCTTTGGGGATGATATCATGTGGTCATGGGGGGAAAGGCTCTCTGCGTGAGAACATTGTGATCAGACGCCGTAGAGCTGACGGAACATTAATGTTGTAAATGCATATACTTCGATCGAATGGTTTAAATGGTTTTGAGGGTGAGTCAGTCCTTTTTGCACCTATCTCACTGACTGATTGACTGACTGACTCCCCAATATCACTGACTGTTACTTATGTTAGTGGTAACTTGTAGGCTGGTGAAGCGAGCCGGGCAGTGCTATTGTATAGGAGAACCCTATAACACAAATGAACGGGTTAACTCCTGCCACGTTTGTAGAACAAATGCATGAAAATACTTCCATTGAATAGTTTTTTTTTAATTAGTTAAATATAATTTTTGTGCGCTCTGACTTTTAGAGATCTCTTTTAATCTGAGTCGTGAATATTGAATACCTTGTTGTTTTAGCTGTTGCAATCTGTTGCAATCAGCATTGTCTAATATCTATTGTTAGACTCTGTTTCGTTTGGTTAAACAGGATGCCAAATTAAAACCCAAAAGTGCTATGATAATATCACAAGAAAAAAAATGGGCATCTCCCCGTCAAACAACTCTGCTTTATGAGTCTTCAAATCGAAAGTTTATTTAAAATATATATCTTCAGTCTGTTTCAATTGTAATTATAATCTTTTCCTCGGTACTGAAGTTGGTCCATCCAGTGTGAAATGGGAGAATCAATAATAATGTGCCTTGTTTTCAACTGAAAGGAACTCGGTAACTTATCGTGCAAATCACCGATATGAACACTACCAGAAAACACAAACTGACAAGCTTTCTAGCACATCGATTTCTAGCAAATTTCCCGTCCATTACTCGGCGACAATCGTAAGGTTAAACTTGGAAATCACGTCTTACTAATCAGTGCCTGAAAACCTACACCCCGTATCGAAATCAAAGTTCAGAAATTGTTGATGATGAAAACAGATGATACCCCAGAATGACTTACCAAACAGCCTTGGACTGTAGACCTTATTATGGTGTCAGTGGTAAAGCCTGCTGCATAGAAGAGGAATAAGATGCAACTGGATGAAAAAGTCGTAATTCATTTTCTTCATATGGACCAATATAAGCTTCCAGGAAGTGCTATCGGTGTTTTATTACACAGGAAACAGGAAAGTTTACAAGTCTGTAAACCAGCAAATGCAAGTTTACACTGGGGCCCAAACGTCTTTCTCATCACAGCTGAGGCGGGTAGCCACTTTTGGAGGTTGATTTGAATGAATTTAACTACGTAAAACATATTTCTGAGAACTCACTGTGTGTTTTTGCTCAAACTGGATCAGTGTTCACCTGTACATTAATTGGTATTACTAGAACAATAATGTACGTGCACATTGCCTTTTGGTCTTCTGTATGTTTTTTTGGTGCTGGGCCCAGAGAGAATCCAGCCTTTAGTCCTCTTTAAACCCGTTCTGACTCACCGACTGTCTGTTGTGACTTAGCAATGTCGTTGGCTGGTGAAGAGAACCGGGCGGTGCTATCGTACAGGATTACCCGGTAATCGTCTACTATCCGGGCCTATATTGCTCACACCAGATGCTTGAAAAGACTTCCAGTGAATAGCCTTTCTGAATTGAATGAATATAATTTTGTGGAGCTCTGAGGCCTGGTTTACAAGACTTGGCTTGTTTAGGGGTGATTCAAAATTAATCGTAGTTTGCACAGATTAAATGTGGCCAATTCCGGAAATTTGGATGTACATAACAGACACAAGTTTAATGCTGTTGGGAAAGTGAAGGTTTGACGTCTATTGAGAAGAAAACAATATACAGACTTACCAACTAACCAACACCTTAATTAACTTGTACGTTTACGTCATGTGGTCGGACGTACGGTGGATTTCACGGAATTGCTACATTGTTATTCTGAAGGTGCTAAATTTACCTCACGGAACCCCTTGAGAGCAAAACATTGTTATATGCAACAAGAAAAGGAAACACACCAGGCGAATGTTTTGGAGTGGCCGCGTTATAAAAGGTTCCCTCGCACGTGCATATCCGGTCAGAACCAATCGATGAGGACGGAATAAGCAAGCCGCAATTTTCTTATAGCGAAATCAGCTGCTGTGTATCCATTCCGAAAAGTTGTCAGTCCCAAGCTGCACAGCGAGGGCTGGGTGGATCTCACCCTAATTTGACCGTTCACGTTTCCCCTCCAGCCCCGGGGGACGGAGCTGCACCACGCGGTCAACCATCGCTAAAGCTGTATCCAAAATACCGGTCGATGACGGCAAGGGATCGTAAGATTATCGGTGACGAGAGGATACGGCAAGGAAAACCGGACCATTGGGAGATCGGATGAGACTGATAGGAAGATGAACCTCTTGACCCTCGCTGCTGTGCGGAGGACACTATAATCAGAATTATGCAGGACTTTCTGTTTGACGTCACTTGTTTATATCCGGATTCTCTGAAGCACTCAGTAATCGTTTCGTTAGGGACATTATATATCGTTGATAATGATGTTCTGTTATTTTCTCGACTGATTGTGGATTACGAAAGATAAATCCTTTATCCATCTTAGATGTTATTAATTGCCGGTATGTTTTTATGCAGTAGCCTTAACAGACGCAGAGTATGCCAGGAATTTGATTAAGTTCTTACCATGTTAATCCGATGCAGATTGACAGAGCTACGAGCTTTAGCATATAGATGTAACAACTGAATACATTATTATTATGCTAGCCATCCAATACCCCAAGTTTGATATGATTCATGTAGTAGTCTGTAGGCCCTGTACGATTGAACATTGATTTTATAAAACGGCAAATTGAACGATTACCAAGATTTCAGATAATTCCATCTATTAAAAAAAAAGGATGAAAATGATTGATGTTTGAATTCTTTCAGAAAGTGGACGAACATTACAATCTGACTTGTTCCAATGTACAATAGCGGCATTTTGCACTTGAGACGCACCTTTGGTGTTCACATCCGTTCGGTTCATTTGGTACTTTTGTGTGTTTAACCATCAAAATATGGCCAAGGAGGCTACGGTGCTAAGGTTTCCAGAGTTAAAAATACATGAAAAAAGTCAGAATGTTGTTAATTCTAACTTTACCAGTTCTGTATTCAGTCAAAACAACCCGCAGTGAAACCATGCTTTCGTGGGGGAAAAAGGTAGTATGAAAAGAGTATAATTTTTATCAACATTTTGACTAATGCATTCCTTATCAAAATAACACTTCTGATAGCGTGTGCTGTCTTCAGCTTAAGTTTCGCTCTCTCCATTCATTTCAGCCACTTGATGCTAAAGCACGTAACAACAAATGGTACTAGGGAAACACTTTGTAGTATATTGTTTGACGTTAGGAAGACATTGGGCATAAGGGAGACATTGAACATTAGGGGAGACATTGGGCTTTAGGGAGACATTGAACATTAGGGGAGACATTGGGCTTTTGGGAGACATTGAACATTAGGGGAGACATTGGGCTTTAGGGAGACATTGAACATTAGGGGAGACATTGGGCATTAGGGAGACATTGGTCATTAGGGCGGAGACATTAATTTTGAGTGTCTCTCTAATGCTTTAACTACCATTTCTAGAAGGGATGTTACCTCCGAAAGTTACTTTAAATGATTCCTTAGGTCGAGAATAGTACAATTTAAAAACAGTCGGGGAGGGGAAAGTACATTGTACATTGTATTTAGAAATGGGGTTGTGCGAGGGTTTCTGTTTTAAGTTTTGCACACAAGTCTATGGGAATGCCTCCCAAAGGCGCCATTCTTGATAATTGATTCACATGATTCTTTGCAGGAATCCTGTAGTGAAGTGTAGTGTAGTGAACTACGATTTCTTTAACTGCCCTTGGCCTTATACCGTAGTTTATTGCATCTGATCTCCCAGGAAATGAACTGGTACCCGCAAGGCGCACAAAATCTATGGACTCTATTTGTTTACCGTGGTTTAGCCTATTCAACTGCCAAATAGAACGCACCCGGCCAGGCGTAACTAAATCACATATCGATCCAAGGGATTTTTATTAATATTATTTTTTCTGTAATATAACCGCGATGTTTGTGGCACGACCGCTTTTGTCCGTGTTACACTTCAGTCAGAAAACTGAGCGCAGGGAACGAGGTCGCCCGCTGACCGTTGGTATGCGACATTTTGAATTGGAATCTTACGCACGTGGTGGGTATGGCGCGGCCAGTTAGTGGGTGCAGACTATAGGGCGCAAGGTTGGCTTTAAAGGTCGCACAAGTGGCTTGTCAAATGAAAAGTCTTGTTTGCTGATTTATGCAAGTAAGTGCGATTTTTCATAATCTACATAACTTATTATGTTCATACCAAGTTTTATTATGAATTTGCCAGTCATTATCATGATAACTTAAATAAAATAGGGTTAGCCTGGTAAATTATAATAAAAACGAAAGGCATTTGTATGGCGCTTTATGTAAAATGCCTGAAAGCGCCTAACAATAGAAAACAATTTAAAAAAAAAACTGGTTTCGTAATAAAAAGTAAAAAGATAATTACTAAGCGTCTTCAAAACAGTCTAAACATTGTTGAACAAGTTCATATGGTATTTTGATTTTTATTGAGATCAGTCATTTAAACGGGTTCGATGATCATTTTTCTTAGTTTGTTCTCTATGGATAGTCCATTCAGTGTCTGGGTCTATTACTTTCGCAGTCTCACCGGACAGCTTGTAAACTTATTTCTCCCAAAACACTCAAGTTGCAACCGAGTTTTTGTTTTCAGAATTATTCAGTTCATAACACGTATTTCTTTCTACCGTCTTTACAATAAATGCCCGATTTTGTAAACATTGCACGTCACTTCATTAGTGTTAAATGATCAGAGCTGTTTTGTTTTGTTTTTAATAAGATTAAGAATGGTTAATAATTTTGATGGTGAAATAAAAAATGCATTCAATTTACAAGGGAAGGAAAAACAACACGTATTTCTGTTGCCTCGGTAGACATACCAATTGTTGTAGTCGATTAAATAGCTCAGCGCAACTTTAAATTGACTCACAGCCGGCCTCGCGGGGGATAGCTGACATTGATCCACTCCATACAGCCCGAAACACCACAGCGACACAGTTTGCGATCTATGTTCCTTGAAATGTACAGCACATGAATGATCAACGATGTTGATACTGAAAAAGTATGAATGAGCCTTGATGAATGATCTGTGATGAAAGATGTTGATACGGTGAAAAGGTGTTTTCGGCCCTCCTCGATTTTGTTAACAGATTAACGTTAACGCGGCAGGCCTGGCCTTTTGAGGTATATTTGGTTTCACGTGATTATTCTCACCGAAGACAATTCATAAGTGAGGCTGTGTAAAGATGTCTTTTCTATTTTGCCAGACGTCAGTAAACCCTGTATGTTGATTTTTCTTTGTCGCTTTGTCAAGCTATGTTGCCCTGCCAATGTTGAGGAAGTCAGTTGACAGTTGTATTTTTGTGATGGCCTCAACTGATATTTTTGCTAAATCTTTTCCTGGTTGTTCATTTTACTCTAGGTCAGAAAGGAAGTCGGCCTATATTTCCCTATAATGTGTCTTTTATTAGTACAGTTATATATACATCGATCTAAGGAGTTTTGTCTGTTGGTCTATTCAGGGCCCATTGTCTGTTCTTCAATGGAGAGGCTTTTCTGGCGTCGCACGTACGACAGTTGTTTCGTGTTACCAAAGTGCAGGCGTGTGAGGGCATGACTCTCAAATGTCAAAGTATTAACTTAGCGAGCTATTTTAGGTATGCTGTCAGAATTCTCTAGTATTTCAGATGACATTTTGCGAAACTGCGTATGTTGCGGCCATTAAAGTTTTATGCGTGGACTAAAAATGGCGTCTGTGCCCACTCTTATCGGATGTGAAGAGTGTGCAGCGGGCCAAGTTATCTCAACAAGTTCGTCTGGCAGTTATGATAAAGCAGTAAAAAAAATGTTTTGACTTTGTTTGGTTTTATGCATGAACCCTGGTCCATGGTTTAGAAGAGGGATTGTTTATCTTTTTATAAACTTCGTGAAAGTTTAAGTTGTTTATGCCATATGTTTTTACAGTGCTGGGCTAATAGGCAGGCGTGGGTGCGCTGAGTCAGCGCGTAGTAGACCTGGCTGATATTGCAGCAGCGAACAAAATTAAATTATCGAAGATTTATTAAGACACTGTTAAAGATAAGTAGGCCTGCTAGCATTTTGGTATTGGATCTCTCAAACTGCTCTCAATCTAACAAAATCGACAAGATTTAATTTGACCCGTATCCGTTGGAGTAGTCAACACAGCTGTCCAATAAAAATAGACCAGAAGCGCGCCGCACGCATAAAGTTCACATACAGGGTGAGTCAAAAAACACGAAACCCAAATGTCGGGACTATTGTTTTAGTGAAGTTCTGCATGAAGCACTTTCAAAATCTAGGATATGAAAGCCCAATTCATAACCTTTCTTTTAGTACAAGAATCATTCAAATCACTTATGTACTTTTTAAGTTACGGACTTTTAAACACAAATTTTGAATGATCATTCAATAAGACATATACTCTGGTTGAACTTACATACCATCGTCCACATGTCGTTTTTACCCGCACAGATTGTCCAGTTATTTCTTAATCATATATTTGTTCTACGAGAACCTAAATACAACGGCCGCCACATGCATTCACACACTTTCACATTTCTTCTAATTTACAATTGCCCTTCAAACGATAATTACACATAACGGAAACAACATATGCAATCACCGGCGCTATAACTAAGCACTGTGCGGTATCATAATAGCGCCCCGCGGGCCTGTGCACTTGCAACGTATTTTTATACTTCAATTGAATTTCTGACGAATCATTTATATACACGCACATGCGTCTGAATGATCAATGCATGCGCGAACATTACCCCGTAGGGCACTTCGAGGATGAATAGTGAATTCCACCACGCATAAGACACGTTCGGTATCTTTTTGACGGTCCCATTCAGTATCTTCTGAAGGGTGCTGGATCTCTAGAGATTTTGATAAATATTAAACCTATACATCAGCGAGGAAGGTCCGGGACTCGGATATTTGATTATTTTGTAACTCGAAACCTGATTGGGAAATATAAATTTCGTTATGGTTAGGCACATTCTGTGTGTATGTGCTGTGTCTGATCATGGAGCTATAAGGACATCATTGTCTAATGAGACGTGATGGGAAATGTGATCAGGTCATGTCCGTTCGATGCTAACATTTGCACTTTGGGAGGAAACATTCGATGACAATCAAAACAAGTTGTAGAATTATAGAATAGAAAAGCTAGTTTTGTTTTCCAACTGCACATGCGCACATCAAGATTGTTTGATCATGATCTCCACTACGGGAGAAACACAGCTCGCAGATATAAATGTTGGCCTTTACAAATTTATGGGAGTAGAGGTATAACCAAGTCTTCAATCTCCATTCGCATTGAAAATAGAAATACAGTTTGCTACTTAAGTGGAAGCATTATAATACATGCATATGGCGCAATCAAACATTTCTTGGAATTATTTAACTTCGCACTGATAAACTGTCTTCAAACTTGTAACCACCCTTTGTAATTTCGTATTTTTGTAATTGTTTCTTTAATGAAAATATTACCCACAGTGCAAACGTTGAAGTCTTTTTGTGCGTCTACAAATTGCATTATGTCTCTTGATTTTTACTCACATTTCAATATGTTGTCTGAAAAACAAAATCAAATTGTCACTTTCAAGGTATAAATTAACCTTTTGCATTTATCGTATTTGCCATAATGATAAAGTCAGGAGATTTCAACTTATTTTTAATTTGTCTAAATCATATCCAATCTCTGGGGTTTTTTAATTTGTTTCTCCACAGGTGAAGATGTTCAAGACCACGACACAGGACAGTTAGACGACCCTGACCGCCATGGTGTATTCCTGCGCCGGTTAGCTTCCGCGCGTTACACAGAGGTACCGGGCGTGGAGGACGAAGGCAACGATACGGAAAATATCGCGGATGAGGACAGAAACTGCACTCCGCCTAGTATGTATAGTTTTTGGTTTTCCCGGCCTTTTTATGGACCCAGAGGGCCACCCAGGTGTCCTCTTTGTGACGATCGCATTGACTGACTGACTGACTGACCGACTGAGGGACTGTTACTTGTGACGTAGCCTGTTCTGGTTATTCGCTGGTGTAGAGAGCTGGGCAGTGCTTTCGTATAGGGTTACCTCTTAATGTTCCATTGTGTATATATAAACAAGATGCATGGAAGGACTTAATTTTTATTACATTGTCTAGATTTTGTGCGCTCTGGGACCATCTTTATTAGGCTTGCCTGGAACCTTTTGCGATTCCAATCTCGAATATTCAAATTCGTCCTGAAAAATCAATTTGCTGCAAGTTCAAGATTCAATTTCGTCCTTGATCAAATGATCACAGTTTTCAAACAAATTAAAACCACGAGCACACCTAATTGTATTCGTCAATGAGTGTTTGATGTCGTTTCGTCTACGCCAAACCATAACATTCAGAAAAAAATATATTTGTCTCATTTCACACAATTTAATCATACTTCCGTTCAATGTCGTCATGCATACTTTACGTGCTTATCTTCAGCATTAATTAGCATGTATTAAAGCCAATATAGGAGTGACTTTCCACTATTTGATTCCTTGTTCTTTTCCGTCCCATTCATGATTTTCTTTTGGTGAATATCACAATTCTCGGAGGTCAGTACACATACTTTGTCCGATGCAGTGCGAACGAATGTACGTGCTTGAGGACAACAGACTAACACTTACACTCACGTCATACTATCTGTAACTTCACACTATTAAAATTATTGATACAAAGTGAATTCGATTTCCGAATTTTGTCATTCGGCAAAAGGAGGAACAAATTCAATTAGTAGGCCTATTGAGTGACGAATATTCATGACACAATACTAACAAGTAACAAGGTTGATCAAACATTGAAAATGAATGTTAACCGACAAAACTGATTTACAAAATGCGTCTGAAATTCGTCGGAGACAAATTTGGATATTAGAATTGGTGAATTTGATTGTAAACATTTCAAAATATCCCGGAAAACCTTCAAACGATCGCGAAAGGATATGCAATAGTGTTACGAGTGTGATCGTAATAAAATATCCCGGCCAACACCAGAGGTATTGTATAAACCCCCACCTGCACTGGTGTACCGACACTTACGAGGAAGGTGCCATATTCCGGACACCTTAAGGTGCCGACTTGTAAATAATTCGGTGTTGGGTATAAGCAAACATCATGTAAGATATATCTTCACGGTAATCCTAGACTGCGATAATAATTGCATTGGCACTCAAGTCTGCGACCGGGAAACGGGACGCTCCTTAAAATATTTACGGTCAGTAGTGCAGTCAACTCGCCGTGGTGTATAACCGAACTTGTGTTGGGAACAAACAATCCAAAACATAACCCAAAACAAAAACAAATCATCAACCCCTAAAACCCGTGCAAACAAACAAACAAAAACATCAGAAAGAATGATCAGAAAGAATGAACGAGATATCAGACTTAAAATTCGTTATTTCTAAGAGTAATATGCGGTAAAATAGTTCTCATCAAGTTACGATATAGAGTTGCTAGTGTTGTACAAATACGCATGTTAAACTAGCGCAGCGTACTGCCTTGACGCCGTTCGGTCGAGATAATACTATACCTCAAACTTAATTCTTCATTCCTGCCGATACACATTGTCATCCGCCTTAAATATGCTACATTCTGAATTTAAACCCCCCAGAATGGATAGTATACGTTGCGTAGCAACGGCCTTCCCTGCCGCATCTGATACTCCTACAAGCTAATTCAACCACGTCAATAACTTGTCCTCGATTTTGTTCTCTCACTTCAAAAATAGATTTTACGCAACCTTCGATTTTCAGCGACAACGATCTCCTAAGCGCTACATCTCTGGGCTTGATGTTAACGGGGAGAGTGGGGGATCTAGTCCATATGTGAAGTCCAACCTACCCAGAGGGTCAGATGACGAGAGATAATAGAACTCGCTCCAAACGCGCGTGGTTTTCCAAATTGTTTCACGCATGACATGATAGTGTACCGTCAATTTACACTGCAGGTATTCCTTAATTGAATCTCACGTCGCCAATTATATTTGGATCACCGCCCGTTGCCGCGTTCACGTTGCCCTGGCGTACAGGCGCAGCTTAACGCGTCACTCAGCCAAATTAAATAATTGTTTGTGCGTGCTGTCGCTGTTTTTAATGATAACATTATTCGAAGTCTTGGAGTTGTGTAGCGCGCGTTTAATGACATCATCTGGTTGGAGCGAGTGTGATGTTCAGCGTGATAATTGTTAATGGTTGAATTCACGGACGAGACATTATAGTTATACACTATATAAGGCTGTAGGGGCAAAAAGAAACATCGCTGGCCCATACACTCATTGAACGTTTTGATTAGAACATGGAGGTAGTATATCGTGTGTAAACTTTGTTTGATTAAGGGACACTTTCCTGCTTTTGTCACACCCTTTTCTGAGTACAGCTTAGTAGAAATATCACCTTTTTAAAAACAGTTTGTCAATCTAAAATGTGAAGATTGTTCAAATGTATTTTTTTTAAAATTAAAGCACAATGTGATATACAATTTACGTCAAAAACCTGTTCATGTCTCTGTACCCATAAGTGGCGTTGCTCCAGCGCCCATCGCACTCGAGAAAAAAAAAGGTATTTTCTTCAGGCAAAGCTGATATGAAACCATACCACGAAGACAACAGATATTCAATAAAAGTCAGAGAACTGAAAACGTATAGCTTAACCAATGACGTTCGTCTGATTTGACGTCAATGAGATTTGAGGTTATTAAAATGTCATGGTATTTGCCGTGCGGATAATGTCAACTCCAGATGTGTTTTTTTTTAAGTAAAGAAAATGCTTTTCGATTGAAAGAATCTGACAGAAAATACATTGTTGCACAAGAATATACTGTCGACATAGCATCAAGAAAAAGTCATTTCAGAGCATCTGTTATTTTCACGCCATGACATAACCTCTTGTATATATATATTTTTAAGTCTTCCTCGTTCTTTCCTCCAACTTCTCCTTTTCTCTGCCACTCGTGTCCTCCTCAAGGAGCGATTCAAGGATCGGGTGAAGAGGCAGCAGAAGTGTCGAGCGTCACAGAAGCTCGAAATTGGCTTCCAGCGTCTTACTTTCTGTTGGAAATTTGACATTGGAAAGGAAAACAGACTGAAGTTATAGGGCTCGTAAGATTTAATATCACTATAGTGTGCGTGAGATTGCACACTTCACTTTTTTTTTGTGCATTTATTGCCATGCATGATGCGTCCTTTTTTTGTTATTCCTTTAGAGTGTAAAATCATGACAGTAACCAATAGCCACGTATCCACATCACCGCGGAAAGGTGTTTTGGGTTTATGATTTACTTGTATTAAAGTTGGCCTCTGTGGTTTTCTGTTTGTAATTTAATCACGATTTAAATTTGCTTGAAACAATATTTTTTTTAAAATTATTCAAAAGTCGAGCAAAAGTTAACAAACTACATAATGCGCTCGTAGTAAGAGGTGTTTAAGAGCTTTAACCCAATTGTAATACATGCACAGTGTGCGCTGATGTTATCTTGTAGATCATTCCACCCAGAATGCTCTCATCTCCTGGTATAGTTGATATGTTCTGGTTGGCTACACTGTTATCAACTTCCCAATGCGAGTTGTATGCAAATTGTTAATAATTGCATGGATGCAAGGCATGTTGCATATTCCTAAAGGGTTTAATAAAGTAGTGACAAGACGTACATCATTAATTACATTGTAGTTGCATATTATATACAATCAGCAAACTTTGTTGTTTGAACAGAAATAACATTTCAACAGATGACAAAGTTGTCTTCCATAGTGGTTCCTTCACTCAGTTCAGTGTTCCATTAATTCCATACATCCCTCGAATATAGTGGAGCTATTTTAGGATACAATTTCTTTTAAACAAATCTTTTAGACTTTTAAAAGGTAAAAATGCAATGCAAAATAAAACGGTGTTGAAAAATACAATACGACAAACATAACGTTTTGATAATTCAAACAAAGCCTCCCCTCAAAAAAAAAAAATATCGAACTAAATCAAACAAAATAATCTGGTTTACATTTAAAAATACAGTAGCTGTAAAATTTCGGCCGCACCATAGAGCTGTATATCTTTACTATATGGGCCGCACCTATCAATGAAATTGACGTCAAATATCAATTCAGATTAGAACGTCGTGAAATCGGCAGGCATGGCGTTGATTTTAAAGGTGTGATTGTTTAAATATCCCAACACATATCGTGGAATATTTTCATCAAAAGAATTTGGCCGCGTGAATCGCGCGTTCAGAAAGCCGTGAACGATTATCGTTTCCCCGCGTTCGTGTATACGCTCAAGCTGCATTCGGACACCCAACGGGATCTAACGTATCATTTATATTAATTATACAGGCCAGTCTGAGGAGTCCAATCGGTGCAGACCAGTAAATAAATTGCCATAGATCCCAAATGATAACTGCGGCCCTCACTTCAAAGCATCAAGGAAAACACTCACAGCTTTCCAAGTTGTTCGAGACACACATCAAACTAAAGCTTATTTCATCATTTTTTTACGTTCTGTTAATTTTTTGGGGGATTTTGGGGTAGCTCTATGGGTTTAACCAATAACCTTTTTGAGACTTTTTAATCCAAAGATGATCACCCCTGAAAGTGGTTCTGAGGCCCGTCGCCTCCACTCAATCGGCATATAGAGCAATTTAAGGGCCTAATTTCATCCAAATTTCACAGAAATACAAACTCAAAGTCCTGTGTAGAGAGCCTCCACCCTTCGGTTTTACAAATCCTTAACTGCTTGGGCCACAAAATCGTCTAATAACAGAGGATTTGAGGGTATGTAAATCGTGAGTTGGCCCGCGTGGAATTTGGGGGCTACTTACTGGCCTGCAACCTTAATGCCTTCTGTATGACCATTTATCACACTGGTGTATAGCGTGTGATGCCGTGTTAGGTACCTCTCCAAGTTATGTTATACTTCCGCTACATTCATCACCCTGATGTAATTAAACTTCCCTCTGTGTCTTGCGCGCTAACGCGTAGCGGTGTGGAGAACTAGATATGCCTGGCTTCGTTGTAATCAAACCATATAATGGATATGTTTCCTCGCACTCGATACTAATCGCTTCTATCGGCCGCAATCACTTTTTTTTCTGCAACCAAGTATAGTCGCTGACAAAACACGCATTCATCAGTTGTTAACGAAACGGTCATTGGACTTTCCTTCCCTTTAATATGAAAACCTGAAATCTGAACGTTAGAAACTTACCAACAATCTCGTGGTATATTATATCAGTCGCGTGAAATGTTGCACGCATATACGTATTATGATGGTAACGACCATACTTGGTTGCAAATTAAAGAAGCAGGGCTCTGAACTTTGGTCATGCCCCTAGCTCATGACATTGGCGAACCTGTATGAATGGTTTATATTATTTACTGGTACAAGCCTTAAGATCCTCAGGCTGTCCACGCATGCGCAATGTAAATGTCGGGCTGCAGACTGCCTCATTACACCAAGAAACATTCGAATGGGAATAATGACGACCGAATTTGGAACATTTCCAAACTTCTGAAATTACTAATATGTCTACCTGCACAAAAGACATCTTAAATTCGCTTCGCTTTCGCTTTGGTATGAACCTTTCATGGTATACTAGTCATTTTGGTACCTTTTAAAGTTACAGAAACGACAAGTACATCACACAAGAATAAGTTTCTTGCTTTCTTTATTATACCCACTATATTATATACGGTATAGTAGATTCCGCGATTCGTCGTGGCGGCGCTGAATTTATGTGGCATCGGTGTACTTTAAGTTCAAATCCACTTAATCTAGTGATTCCTATTGGTTATAAGGGCCTTTCACGTGGTTTTCGACAGCATTCAAATCAAAGGCGGGTGTTTGTATACAACCCATCCTACCATGCGAAACAATTTCTGTGTAGCACTCGACTAGATAATTTTAACCTATTTACCGATGATCCTTAAAATGGGTTTGAAGTTGCGAACGGGCTGCCCATTTGCGAATAAATTAAGCATCGATAAAGTTACAGCTTTATATATAGTTGCAAGTCTGTACGCGGGACGTTCTGAGCTGCGAATGTCCGGTATTTATATTTTTAAAAGTGAAACAGGATGTCCAGGCGATTCACACATTCACAGGAAACATTCCCCATGCAGGTTTTTGATAGGTAACTGATTACCACTATGTCACTGAAAGTTGTCTAGATCGAATTCTGCGAAACATTACATTGTTAACGCAGCAACATGATGCTGCCACCCAAGGCGGCATTTCGAAACGATATCCCTGACAGAATCGGTGTACATCAGTCTCTCTGAAAGTAGAAAGAAAAACAAATCTAGTGCGGTCTTTCTCAAAACCCTGTTCGAATTAGATTTGTTGAAGAAACCAACAGCATGCACAGATTTGTTTCCCCATGTTTAACATCTTCATGTTGCTTTATTATTTAATCACACATCTAAAATATTTCCGCGTTTGCGGTCTCTTGCGGCACCAAAGTTCCTGCAGATTTTGTCACATCACGGTAGTCCAACTCGCCATTCGAGGAAATACAATAATATCCCTTTTGACGTATTTTATACCCATGTGGTTCGTGAATAACGAAAGTAATATACCACTCATGAACACGGAAGACATGGAGGATTTAATGTAATCAGTTTGAAATGTCATTTGTTTTCTTTATAGGTAAAGACTGCTCATGATCAAATTTCTCGACTGCGGTATAAAGTCTCAACGGATTTTCATTGAAGTAATTGAATCATGGTTTTCTAGTATAGGGAGATCCGAATTCTACCAACATGAAATCGAATACTTCGTATAACAGACGAATCTTGAGAAAGTCCAAAATGCTGCCAGATTCGACAGTTCTTATGGCAAGCTCTAAAAGCTCTAAAAGATTCGCTGCGCTGTCAGAATCAAACTCAGAAATATGTGTGTGCAGTTTCCCTTTTGGTGTTTGAATTTGCCAGGATGGGTATGTTTCTTAGTAAATCATGCTAGGTTAGTTTAGAGTTAGGGTTAATTGGCATTGACCACACCAAGTTCATCAAATCTAAACCGGACATGACAAGAACAGGACACGGGCAACCAGACCACGACAGGTGATTTGAAACTCTTTTTCTCCGGGCAATAAAGAACTGAAATAACTGTAGTTCCATCACAGTTGCAAAATAAAGTTTCCATAAACCAATCCAAACTGGCCTCCAACTTAACCGCGTCCCCAGATGAAACGTCTTCATGGAGTATTTGGTGATCAATGCAGAACAATTCACACACATCCCTATGTGATTTGTTTTCGTTTTGCTGAAAGAACACTGAACTTTTATGTGATCCGTGGACAGAACCTTAAAACGGTGGTTGTGTTTAAAAGTCCGTAACTTGAGAAGTACAAGAGGGATTTGAATGAATCTTCTACTAAAAGAAAGCTTATGAGTTGGGCTTTCATATCCCAGCTATTGAAAGTGCTATACATTCAGAACTTCACTAAAACTATAGTCCCGACATTTGGGTTTCGTTGTTTTTTTTACTCACCCTGTACAGTGTTATACTTGGCGCGCCATAATCCAAATGTGCATTTAACCTTACACGTGGTTACAGAAATGCATTTCCCCCATAATTTATAATACCCTTAAAGATGTTCTGATGATAGCGAATTAATGATATTGAAAATAATAGTTTCCGGTCGAGTGGGAAGACAAGATGAATTTTCTCAGTCGCGGTTCCTTCATAAATGCATTGTTCTCTTCCCACACTAGCTATTTTCGAAAGGTCAATAACAGTTGTAAGTTTTCCACAAATCCGGTAATACATTTGGAGAAAAAAGTACAGAGTCGCCTATAATGTTTTGTATGAACTGGCCGGTGAAATCAAATATCAAAGTACGTGAAAAATATTTCAATGTCTCGTAATGATAACGAGACATTCAATAAATTTAGGGTTCAAAGTGTGACATTTTTCCTGGCCCTGTTACCTTGGTTCTTTGTAATTTGACATTCAGGTTTCATAAGGAATGACTTCATATGTTTTTTTATTGTCTCGCCTGAACTTTGTTCAGGAAGGAGACTATGCAATCACTATGTCTGTCCGTATGTATGTATGTACATGTAGTATGGATGTATGCCTGTGGTATTTTGGTTTAGAGTTTCGTAAATTTTGTCTCATTTCAAAAGTTGAAGTCCCATTGGAACCAAACTTGGGTCGTAGATGCAACATGGGAACCTTCATACGGTACTGATGTCAAAGTTCACATAAGGTCAAATGTCATCTGAGGTCAAGTTGTATAATAGGCTGAACATGTAAAATTGGTCTCATTTGAAAAGTTGAAGTCCAATTGGAACCAAACTTAGGTCATAGATGCAATATGGGAACCTTCAAATGATAATGATGTCAAAGGTCACACACCAAGGTCAAAGGTCACTCTTTACTGAAAGCAGGCGAGACGCATTAAGTTGTTTAAGTAGGTAGTTTGCCAGTCATAATCACTGCTGGAGGATGACTGCTTAATGAGTGCATCAGAATTATAAAATCATAGATGTCAGATGTAGCAGGGACAGAACAAAAAGAGGATCCTGAATTTAGAATGACCCAGCTTCTGTTCTGACAATATTGAACGTGCGTACGCGCAGTGGCTACCAATATCCATAAAATAGCAAGATAGATCAGACATTGAGATGTTTGACTGAAATTCGGTGTATACGTTGCCTAATAGCTAAATGATTTTGGTGACGTGCACATGCATCTTATAGTGACACTTTGTTCGCTTGAAAGTCGCATGATGCGTTCTTAACACCTTAAAGGTATCTGCCTTAACGGTAATGGACAGTTAGACACCATTTGTAAAAACGTAATTTTGTTGATCCAAAGAACAGCAGTGAAATCAATCTGAAGCAGGTTATTATAAAAAAAACTATAAAAAAACACTGTCGGTACCTTGTAAGAATTTGAGTCCGGTATATATCATACTTTTTAAGAAACTGTGAAAATGCATCTTAAGTTTTCTCGGCGTAAAGCAAGAATTATTTAACCGATTTACCGATTACAAAATAAACTGAATTCGGTAAATTTTGGGCAGTATTAGAAAAACCGTCGCGAGGATAGGAAACGATTTTATTTATCTTTTCTCGAAAATGACAGCATAATTAAGTTCTTTCACAGGATGCTCAATTTTTTTTAAAATTTACAATCAAGTAGGATATTTCATAACATTTGGCAGGGTCATATTGGAATGTATTGCAAATTACATTTAAAGCAGTTATAGGCCTATTCCGTAACAGGTGGCCCTACTCTGCTGAAAAAAAAATCATTTCAATGGATTCCTCCCTGCTATATCAAAATTTGGATGAAACGAATCTATTTTTGAACTTAAAACAATGAAATCTACTTGGTATTCCGAAACGTTTACTTTTAGTTTTATCAATGATAAACTCGAGGAATTATAATCGGGATGCTTTGATTCAACAACTGGACTAAGATAATAAATCCTTCTGGTAATCTGTGCATTGTCTCATTGTTCCTAAACTCATAAATTACTCATAATTATATATAATGCTGAAAATAAATGGTTGGTTAGTCAACTTAAACGATTAATTTTTTCGGAGTGCCACGCCCAAAACATGAACATAATTATAGGCCATAGTAAGTAAAACATATAAAAGTAGGGCTGGACAGGTAATTTTCCTTATAGAACACCAGACATTGTGTTTTCATGTGCACGCGTGCGTGGAACCCTGAACACTCAGGAAAAATATCCGTGAGCTTTTTTTTTTCTTCGGAGGATCATTTTGTTTGGATATGAAATCTAACTGAAAATAAGGTTGTTTTTCTGTTGATGAGAAAACCCTTGCAAGTCAATTTATTGCTCGTGTGCACGTAAACATATTGTGTAACTGGTGTCGGGAATATAGTAAATTGAAGCCTTCAAAATAAACGAAGTATGTGGGTTTGTTTTATATATTCTTGTCCATAAACCCGCTATTTTGATGACGTCTTTGGAGACGGGATACGGGTATCCATGACAACAAATTGTCTCATCAGCCGGTTAGGTAAAAGTGCAACATCATCAAGTGACAGTTAAAGAAGAATAAGGAAATTCTTCTCTTTAACACTTGATGAAATTATACCTTAATATCATTATCGAATTTAGTTACACAATATAAACCAAAAACTTAAGAATGATTCCCAATGTAGAATCATAGCCTAGGCCAATATACCTTATTTACTCTTCATGAGAAAGTTGAATGACATTAAAAGATAAAATGCTGTTCTATGTTCGCCACAAAAAAGATTAACGCCAGGAAATTTGAAAGGATTTTCTTTAAGCTGCCCGCAAATCTTAATGTCATGCCGAAGAAGACAAAAAAAATAAGAGCTTGAGTTTGCCCGAAGGAAAAATAAATGGGCATAAAACATGAGCGTGTGTGCGCAGTGATTTGTTCAGCTTGACAGGTTTGTCTTCGGGTGTTGACATTGTGGAGCTGTTCATCCACCGTGCAGTCACGATTCTTGCCAGCGTGGCTAACATCGATCAAGTTGGGGACATCGACAGGTGTCGTGCCAAAAACCGTCCGGTGCCAAATAGTGTCCGCTAATTAGCATAATGCGATCTGATTGGTCATGCGTCTATGACGTCACATTGTTTACGGACGCTTGCCAAATAGTGTCCGCGCTTAGCGTGCATCCTATTGCGTGCCTTGTCGAGCTGTCGATACATCGTATAGAAAAGACCTCTTTTCACCTGAATTTGCTTTTTACAATCCGTTTTAACGTTTTCCTTGTTATCTGTGATAACTTTTTGACTTGGTTTCCCTAATAGTTCAAACATTATATTTGTGCAAAATGTTTGTGTTTTTTTTGTCGCGTCAGTTCACCAGTTTGGCATGCAGTACGTACGTATTAGGCCTAACGCCGTGTGAAGTGTGTGTAGTACGTACTGTGATGTGTGTAGCATTATAACCAACGTAATATTTTACGGTTTCTCCCACCTAATACTGTCCGATTTTTCCTGCAAAATATTGTCCGATTTTTCCTGCCAAACTGTCCGATTCCTCCTGCCAAATATTGTCCAATTCCCCCCTGCCAAATACTGTCCAATTTTCCTGCAAAATACTGTCCGATTTTTCCTGCTAAACAGTGTCCGATTCCCTCTGCCAAATAATGTCCGATTTCCCTGCGAAAAAAATCTCCGATTTTTCCTGCTAAATACTGTCCGATTCCCCCTGCCAAACTTGTCTGATTCCCCTGCCACTGAATTTTGTCCGATTTTTCCTGCCAACAAAGACTGTCCGATTCCCCGCCCTGCCAAATATTGTCCGATTCCCCCTTGCAAAATACTGTCCGATTTTTCCAGCTTAATACTGACGTACGTACGTGCGCCCTTGTTCTCGCTCGATCGACGGCCCCCGGCGCCGGACACTTTTTGGCAACGGACACTATTTGGCATGTATTACATGCCAAATAGTGTCTGGCGCCTACTGCACATGCTCAGCGGACACTATTTGGCACCGGACGGTTTTTGGCACGACACCGGGTCCGTTCACTCATCAGCGATATACATGTATCTGAGTCTTTTTGACCTGCACTACCAAACGTTTGGAATTTTTTTAGTTTGCAAACTAAAAAAAAAATAGTAAATCAAATGAGGTTTTGCCCTTCACCGACGTATAATGCGGTACCCGCTGCTATATATGTACATTAGATTCGAACCGGCCAACCGATCCCGTTAGCTCGGTGGTCGAGTGGTAAGACAGGTCTTGGGTTCGAGTCTTACCCGAGTGATATTTTCCAACTTTCAAAACAGGGAAAAAGACCCCCCCCCCCCAAAAAAAAAAAGAAGAGGGGAAAAAACTCTTCAAGCCAACCCCCCCCAAGAACTATCAGTTTCACAGGGTAGCATGGGTATGACTCGAACCCAGCAGTTGAAAATCCAATATTAGATTTCATAGTATCCCCGACTCAAAAAAGTACATCACTATTAATTTCGAAAATAACCAATTATTTGGTGTTAGAATGTACGTTTGGATGTGCATAACTAGAAATAATTAGCAAACCGGTTACATTATCAATGTGTAATTATCGATCTTTCAAAGGCTTTGTATTCACTCATTCAATGGGATGTGCAAAAAGACACATTTTCAAGCGATTAAATCGATTGTTCTATTGATCTGTCGACAAAATAATGTTGCATTTCATGTTTCATGGCCCACTTTTCTGAGCATTCACTCTAAATGCTCTTTTCAAAGAAGCATATAAATCAGGATACCATTTGTAATAGTGATGTTCATGGCCAGTGTTTTGCCAGTATTTCGAAATTTGTTTCCGAATTGGCTGAATAATCTTTGACATCTTTAAATTTCGCAATTACCCCAAAACGAATATCCTATCCAGACCACCAAACCTTGTTCTCTACATAATATTTACGGGAAATGGTACCTTTTGGATACATTCCCATAGACTTGTGCACAAACAAAATCCGAACTTAATGACACCTAACCTTAACCTAAACTTAACCCACTCTCACCAAACTTTGTAACTTTGGGTTTTGCATCACGAGGAATCGATTTAGGCCATTTGCGACTTGAAAATTATGGCTAGAAATACTTGTAACATTATGGACCATTCAAATGATGTCTCTGTAATATCTACAGAGTCTCCCTATTAGGTACAACCTTTTAGGGAAAGGTGTCCTTAGTGCAAACCGTCCTCCAAATCTACCTCCGCAGGTTATGTTTTCATCGGATTTTGGTTGGTTTGTTTGTTTGTTGGTTGGTTTGTTGGTTTGTCTTTTAACAACATAAGCGTAAAAAGTTATGGACGGATTTGCATGAACAAAATTATTTTAGGGGTGGTCCTTGGTAGTTGGTACAAGTAGAAATTGATTATATTTTGGAAATGATCCGGATCGTGGGTCTGGATCCAGGATTTGTTTAAAGGATTGTTCACCTTATGGCAGGGAATTGTTTAGCTTTCCGGCGGAGGGTTGCGCTGTCTGAGTGCTTTCTAGTTCGGGATAGTTGGTACACTCGAGTCGCGGTTTAAACCAATCGCGTTCAACCGTCCGTTGAATCAGATGTATTGATTTCTATTACATTGAGCTGCCCGTCTTTTTTTCCTTGGTTGTTTCTTATACGATACAGGATTTCAATAATTGGTGTATTGTTACTCAATACGTGCATGACGTGACAAATCGAACATCGTGGTATTCTACTCTGGGAAAAGGGATCTGTCTTCTTGGTAGCAAGATGATAAACAAACAAAACAACCTTCAATTATACACACCAAAGGCCAAGAAATTTTAGACACTGTTATCAGAAATTCTTGTTTAAAAAATTGTGTGCGGTGCTCAGTGGCGTCACCAGACTTTTCAGTCGGGGCACAGGGGGCACCAGCATTTCATGGGGGGGGGGCACTTAGGTGAATACATATATATTTTTTTACCAACCCAAATCTCAGATGGGGGGCACTTGGGGGGCACTAGGTTTTCCAGGGGGTACGTGCCCCTGGCCCCTTGGCGACGCCACTGGCGGTGCTGCAAGATTTTGTAATCACATTATATAGAGAGACAAGTTTTCCCCCGTTCATCCTACGTTGCCTTTAAATTGTAATTTTATTAAATTAATTGCAAAAATATAATACAATACACGGTGTGAAATTAGTAAAATGGCCCGGACAGGGGAACAGTTTTATGTAGACATACGAAATCCCGCTGGCATTCTTTCTTAAATTAATCGCACATAATTATTTAGTTTTTCTCTGGTCTTCAAGCAGAAATTGCCTACCAAAATATCCACGGTTGAAGTGAAGGTATTTTATTAGACACCCGAAGAGACTTAAATTCAATCTTGCAGGAATACACTACTCCAAACCCTTGAAGGTCGATCACTGAGCGACAATGGCCGAAGGAATTATTTAATTACGAGAGGAGAGCGATTTGCAAATTCAACTCCCTGCTTCTTATCTCATTATGTCTTGTACTATCGTCCACATGGACACTTAAAATCTCCCTGGATGACGGGGGATTGTTTGTATCCTCTCGAAAGGGTCATTGTTTGTTTTGCCAAGTGTTTGGAAATTAGATTTGGTGAGAGTACATGCTCTGCGCGCTGTTATGTAAAGTGTATTCAACTATTTATTATGGTATGCCCTAGGGACCATTCTTATAGTCATGGACCAAGCAAAATATTTTAGGTTGAACAATTTTAAAAGGCCCAAAATCCATTGGACTTTTGTTGCTGAATGAAAGCTTGTAGTATTGATAACAGATATTCACTTGGTTTTTAATATTAATTTTTTTGCCCTTCGTTGAAGTCTAGTAAACTTTATTCGTGGGACATTCTATAAATTTAGGGCCCAAAATGTGACATTTTTCCTGTCCCTGTTACCTTGGTACTTTGCAACTTGCCATTCAAGTATCATAATGAATGACATCAAATGATTTTCTTTTTATTTGTTGGGTAGGTAGTTGCTGTTCATAATCACTCTTCAGGGACGACTGCATTAAGCAGTACATCTTGCTTCACCTTCCTTCTTTCTTCAGGTCATTGGGCCCCACAAGGCTGCAGTGTACTCTGTCCAGTCTGCTCTGTTTCTTGCTACCTGCTTGGCTTCATTCTGTACTCTAACCTAACGTGTTCCTTTCGTTCTCGACGGTTCGCCTCCATGTTGGTCTAGGGTGACCAACTTTTCTCCTTACCTCAGGCCGCCAAGACAATGCTTTCATACAGTGATTGTTATCATTCATTCTAAGAATGTGACCAACCCATTTCCACCTTCTTGACTTGACTTCTTCGCTGATTTTCTTAACTCCAGTTCTAGAGATAATGTCATCATTTGATATGATGTAAGGCCATCTGATTATCAGCATCCTCCTTTAAGCATTTGAATTGAAATGTATCTAAGCACTAAGGAGTGCATTTAGAATTATGAACTCATAGATGTCAGATGTAACAGGGACAGGAAAAAAAAGTGGACCCCAAATTTATAGAATGATTTGTAGTCATGAATTGACTTATAACATTGTATAGTTTGTATGCCAATATGCTGAGCACAGCCCCAAAAAATGGCTTAGCAGAAAGGATTACCTGCAAAATAGTCATGTTATCAATATAACACATTTGGCTTTTTCTCCAGATTTTTATATTTTCCCCATGTATCAGAAACTTAATGTGACTAAATGTTGGTGTATTTTTATTTTTTTTCAACAGCAATCCATGAATTTCCAGCAGACTTCTTTTCAAATGAAGAACGCAAGCGAGGTGCTGTGATCTTGCACTGTGCTTGTGTGAGTACAACATTTTTGTCTTCATTTTCTAAATCCTTTTAACAAAAGTGTATTAAAATAAAATGTTCTAAATCAAGCGTTTCCTGCAAATAAAAGTTTAAACTCTTTTGAATTGATACCAGAAAGATATAAATAAAGATGAAAAGGGTGCACAAATTAAGTTTTAATTTTGTTTAATTTTTTCCCCCAGAATCAAAAAGGTTTATAAATCAGGGATTTAGTTTTTTGTGTTCCCGAATTTTTCATCTGTTCCCCCCCCCCCCAATCTAATTTTTTTTTATCACAATAACTATAACATGTTATTTGCTAGATTTCATTGCGAATTTTCACAGTTATCATTTCTGTTGTTTTGCACAATAAATTCTTTCAATTTTCTTTTTTTGTTTCGGTTGTAGGTGGTCTACATGTTTGTTGCCCTAGCGTTAGTATGTGATGACTACTTTGTCTCCTCTCTGGAGAAAATTTGTGAGGTAAGGCCTACGGAATGATAGGGCCCGTGCCGATTATACTTTACTGAATATCCAAATTTACGATCATCCACTAAAAAGTGCATAACCAAGTTGAATATTAAAACAAAATCGCGAGCCGTCTCGAGAAGATGGCCCTATTGTTTGTCCAATGTCACATTTGTGTGGACAGCCACTTTAGACTTTAAGTGCATGATTTGAAGGCTTCCGTGAAGACTATTAGCCGTAATTTGCATCTCTTCTTGGTTTTTCCAGCGTCTATGAACACAAAACCTTAAACAGGTCAGTGTAACAGTAACTATTTGCTGTAAGAAACTAACCGCCAAATCCATCCATTTCTGAAAATTACAGAAAAAGCAATAGTTGAATATTACCTTTAAGCTCACAATCTATCTCTTAACCCTAACCTTCCCAATTCATCAAAATCTACCCCCTCCCCACAATTTTGGTGGATTTCGGGGGACTTGGTCCTGCAGACCTGGTTTGACTAAATATTGATGGAGTATGATACTTGGGCCTGGAGGCCTAAAGCAAAGCATGCATTTGTAGCAGTGTGATTGATGGATTTTGGCGCATTTGGTCCAGTACTTAGTAAAAGACAGTAGGGAGTTAGGGTTAATAGTTAAATGTTTGAGGTTAGTTTCTCCCTCTCACCAATATCCCCTTGATTTCAGAAAGAAGTTTTTGTGGCACAAAATAAAGTCAATTTGACTCAGAAACTGAGGTCGTTACAGGTTATTGCACTCTGTTAACATCAAACATTGAAATTGACCCACAATTTATTCAAGAGACCCTTTGCAACAGGGTCATTCAAATAATGCCCCCTTTCATACAAAAGTCCCGCAGCATTCCACTTCAGTTCAACTGCATCCCTACTTTAATACCGGCTAAGGTTAGCCAACACCAACACCATCACCATATTTACACTCCAAGCCGATCTCGAGTTGCTGATCTCCAAAAGTACCTTAATTAAAATTCTGAAATGGATAGCACATGGCTGTATTTTTTTTTCTATCAATCTTGCGAGCGATGCGCATGCCATTGAGTTCCGGTCATGTAAATATTTTCTCAATCCAGTCTGTGTCGAGAAAGCCTAGAGATACAATTTCCATCATTCATGATCACGATTCATCATCAGTGATACTAAGACAAATTCCCATTTTTTTTTTTTTTTATGCTCGTGTGTAATATTTTAAAGATGCAATTGATTTTGTGGAGACTTTGGCGGGAGTATGCGCTGGGATTTATTGCGAGACTGCCTCCGTGATCCGTCAGAGAATGAATCGAGGGAGTGCGGTGATATTTGATACGCCATCGTCATGGCAACATTAAATAAACCACCTGCCTGTATTATCTATCGAACCTGGGGTAGATGCATTTGTACATTTGTATTGAAATGTTATCTATATCCCGAGAAGTACAGATGGTATGGATGTGAAGAATGTAGTACTCGCTGTGTGACACTTATGTAAGATTAAAGGCACGTTCAAACATGTGCAATTACCCGGAAACGTACCTACTGATTTTACGGGAAAATCCTTGCTCAAAGTGAAGAAATGACTAGTAAAATTTTCGCCAAATATCCTGTGACATTATTCCACCTGAAATGGTTTTATTCGGAAGAAAAACGATCATTGTAGGTGGTTTAAGAGAGTGTGCCCATGTTTTTTGTACTTGAGTAACCAACAGAATCCAGTTACGAGATCCCCAAAATTTGTGCATACATTCTCTCCGTTTTCTTAAGAAGTAAAGTATAAATCTCACTTTTACCCTCTGGGAATTTGCTGAAGATTATTTGGCTGAGATCAAAGTACCCTTTAAGGTCATCAATACACCATTTAAATGTCATTTCTACTTTTAAATAAGTTTATTATTTCAGTTGTAAGAGATATTGGATATTTTGAAAAGGTCAGTGAATTGAAAATGAATGTACACAAGAAAAAGTTAAGCTTTAACGCCCAGAAGTACCATGAATTATGCAACCATGAATAAACACTCCGAACTCATCAGGAGTAAGTTGGTGTCAGAAATGACAGAATATTTACAGACCCGGCCACCATTAATTTCCACGACTCGTCTTATGTGTTGTTTTTTGTTTGTTTGGTTTTCTTTTCTCTACAGCGCCTAGGTTTCTCTCATGATGTGGCGGGTGCCACCTTCATGGCAGCAGGCAGCTCGGCTCCGGAGCTCTTCACGTCAATTATTGGTAAACATAACAGCCATGGCAGACTGGTGTTTTGAAATTAAGCTGAACTAAATTGTTCTGAAGATTAAAGTTACATTTCCCTTACTATTATTAAGTTTCGTCCCGAAAAATAGATTCCTTTTCCAAATTACTTTTTTCCTAGCAATACAACAGTTATTTACGTTTGAATGAGACATCAACCCCCCAAAATGCAGCCCTTAGGCCAAAAAAAAAAATATTTGGTCTCTGGTCAGACCAAAGTTCCGGAATCGACATGGCCACGCGGCTTTTTTTTTCTTTTTTTTCTTTCTTTTTTTTCTTCAAGCTTGGATTGTACAGACAAGGCACTATTTTGCTTTTTTGGTGTCCTCATGTATATTGGTGTCCTCCATAATTTGCCTTGGTGCTTTCGATCATTTGCCTTGGTGCAATTTCCCATTCCTTGGTGCTCTTTGGTAAAAAAAATTAAGGAGGTGCGGAAATAGAGGGCGCTGTTGGAGCTACCGCGGAACATTTTGGGAAAAAAAAAATTGACGCGCATGATGAAAATCGACGCACGCGCTGACCAGAGACCGACTTATTTTTTTTTTTTGCCTTATGTTTAGTTATTTTTAAATTATTACTTTACAATTTCGAATTATTGGCTGCCAGAAAACAATTCTGTTTTCCTTGGGTGGGCTGGTTACCGCTCCACAATCAGTATCAATAACGAACACACCGGGAGCCAGTTTGCTCGCAAAGCATATCTGTTTGTGCCCAAAACAAAAACCTTTTTTTACCCAGACTGTTGCGATGTGTAAAAAGGGCCCCCCCCCCAAAAAAAAGGTTTTTGGTTGGAATAAAACATACAAGTTAAAAAGTTATTAGATAAAAACAATTAGGAGCAGTGGCGTAACTAGGGTTAAGCTGCTAGGGGGACACCTGGGGTGCACCATTTTTTTTAAGGGGGCTCTGAGGGCAACTTGCATATTGTTTGTGTGCAGTCCAAGATTTCAAATGGGGGAGGGGGGCACAGAACTCCGCTGGGGGAGGGGGGCACATGCCCCTCTTGCCCCCACCCTCCCCCATAGTTTTGCCACTGATTTGGAGCGATTGCATGTGAAAGATACTGTTGCAATCATTAGAAATGACTCCATTGTCTAATCAATGGAATTTTTGCACATATATAGCCAGGGATCACACCCAAAGTCACGATAATAGTGACATTAACAATGCTGCAAACGTAGGAAATAGCAAACGGGGATAAAAAAAAGAGAGCTTTATGTACCAGTTTCAAACAAACCACATTTGTGGTGTCTTTGAAAGTTTTTACAGAGAAAAAAACAACATTGAACAGTAAATTCTATAGCAAAAAGGTTTTTGACAAAGTTCTCATATATGTTTTCATAGACATTATTTGTTTCCATGACGAAAAATACACAAGACGTGGAGCCGTAATGAAATATTGACTGACAGAGAGTTTGCGTTTTCCGCTTTGACGTTTCCTGACTTTTGTTTCCTCTGCAGGTGTCTTCATCGCTAAAGGTGACGTCGGCGTGGGAACTATTGTTGGCTCTGCTGTCTTCAATATCCTCGTCATCGTTGGTCTTTGTGGGCTGTTTGCTGGCCAGGTAAATTAATGATTATTATTTTTATTATTTATTCAGAAAAAAACAACATTTTTTGACGAACCATACAATTAGCCAGTGGCATATGCCAGCAATTAAACAAGTAAAGTTACAAAACTATGGCATGAAGCCATACAATTCCACTACCACTAGCTATATACAATGGAGAAAAAAATCAGTGTCACAAAAATTAAGAAATCAGCATTTAAAAAGGGGAGAAATTTCATCTCAAAAGAATTTAATACACAAGATGTTGCCCAAATCAAAACATCACAAGTCAAATAAAATCACCCAAAATTAGCATTTAAAAGACACCCATACAATTTTCAAAAAGAGCAATAACTTTAGGAGTTGCATATTTTGAAATATCTCTCTGAGAATACATTTTTCTTTTCGTTGTTTTTTTTATTGATTGAGTTTTCTTCTTTGACGTCTATTAAGAAATCAATGTATTTTTTAATGCTGCATACAAAATCCTTCCCAGCTGAGATTGGTACGCGAAGCGTTCCCAGGTTTTGTGAAGGAAGATATCAGTAAACAACATGAAGGGCAAAGGCAAACTACATGGCTTAACTCAACACATTAGTTGTATTGTTTTGTCTTTTATTGTATGGTGCCGGACTAGCTCCCTTGAACAACGTTTTTGACAAATTGGGGAACCGCCAACGTAGGGCTGGTTAGCTCAGTTGGTAGAGCTCCAGTATGGTAATCCAGAGGTCGCAGGTTCAAACCCCGCTCTGGTCAATTTCCTTGTTCAACTTTCAATTTCTTTGTATTTATGTATTTTTTTTCATACTTTTAATTGTTTAATTTATAAGTTTCTTTGAATGTTTAATTTTATTTTTTCAGCAATCAATTAAAACTCAGAACCAAAGTCTTTGTCAAACTGGTTGACTTTGAAATTGGTAAATAAACCACGATGGCAAGCTAAGTTGTTTCACATTAGTTAGACATGCGACCTCTATCACGCTGTAAACTGATCAAGACACCCAGTTATTTGTAAGGATAGTTATAACCTGAATCATGCTTTGTTATTTTAGAAGCTGATCATTTGAAGACACATGCAGCTGCAAAATGTTAGAATACAGTCTGTGCATTCCCCTAACATAATTGACATTTTGTGATTTCACGTCAACCATTGTTCAGTGGTGGGATTTATGCCACAGTCCAAAAATATATGATTATATGATAAAAGCAGACCAGCGATATATGATAACATCTAAGCCATAAAAACAAAACCATTGTCTGCTGTAAACTCAGCGCCCTTTACGTGAGTATCATTTCAGTTGCGACACATTTCAAAAAGTCCCTAAAGTCCACAAAAACAAAATTGGTAAACACAGACTTCGTACCGCTGCTTTTGAGGTAGCGCATATTTCACCATTAAAGCAAAATTGAACCGAAGTGCCTGGTGGAAAGGCACTGATTAATATCCAGTGTTTGTATCGTTTCGCCGACGTGTTGTGGCACTGATAGAGGTTGTTTAAAAATTAATCGCTCAGCGGTGCTTCATATTACTGCAATCAGACTTCACCATTGCAACCAGGAAGCTATATATCACCCCATTTAGCGTTGGAAACGTGCAGCGACTTAATCTGTGGTTGCTCGGCAACAGTATCTATATACAAACATAAATAGGATTGTTTTCGATATCAGTTTTGTTTGGGTTGATTATGGTGATCTGAATGCATTGAATTGATTGTTTGTTCACACTTGAAAATTGATAATTGGTCAATTTCAGTGTTTTTATTTCATATGAAATGGCTGATTCTTGGAAAAAGTTTGTTTGTTTTAATTTCCATTCATATAAAATAAAGAAAACAATTACTCAAAATGATACAATAACAAAATTAATTATGCAAATACTGTATCTGGAGCAAAACAATTATATGAATAGGGGTGACATCCGAGAGAAGGACAAAGCCTTCTGCAGAGAAGCACCCTAGACTGCTGTCAAATTGCAAAAAATATATAATTATACAATCTATTTCGGTTGCATAAGTTAAATTGAGATGATAGTCATTTCCGGGTTTAATCAATTCAAAGTAACGGATAATAAATAACAAATACTGCCCTGCTCATTATGGACAGAAAAAGCAGTTAAGATTGTCACAAAGAAATCCCTGTACTTGTCTAAATAAAATTCTTTTAAGTGCTTCATCAACACCTTTTTTGACAAGTTCACCAAGTAATTTCATAAAAAAATTGGGAAAGAATTTACAATAATAGGCAAAACATGTCTATAATTAGCAGAAGCAATGTCTAGCCTACAGGTGGTTTGCAAATGGATGAGATTGCCTTGACGAGTAGCATACGAGTGAACATCTTGGTTCAAGGGAAACAAATCATCACAACTTAAACTTTTTGGAAGCAATTTATGAAAATAATCATAATAGTGTGAAGCGATCTGAAAATTATGAACTTCTTCAAACTTAACAATTGTAAACTTAAAACAGAGAGGTGAAGTATGGGCATTATATTTGGCATGGCAGGCATTCCTAATGCATTTCTTTTGTAAAGAAACAATCCTATCATAAAAAGATGGATAAATTCTAATCAAACCATCCCATGCCAAGACTCCATAATTTAAATACGAATTAACCAATACAAAGTAGCACACCATAAGCCTGTAATTACTCTGGAATTTGGTGGGTGTAGTTGTAGACCAAAAATTTGGAAAAGTCCGAATGAACATCTCATGCTAATCTTCTTAATCTTGGTGTTTTTTTTCTTTTCGTCTCGTAAATTTTGTCTTAAAGATTCAGTGAATCTCAAAATATATTCAGCACCGATGATGAAGTCAGTAAATACTCGCTCACAGAGGGATTAAGACATCTGTACTTGCTAGCAGGTGGTTGTGGGTTCAAGTCTGTCCCACCATAGTCAAAAATATTCTGCTGTGGTAGTTAAGATGTTTCCTCTTGTAATCAAGATGTTACAGGTACAAGTCCCACTTAAGGCACTCTCCAAAGAAAACCTGTAGATGTCTTCCAAGACAATACAGTGATTGTGTTTTAAAAGCCATGAAGCTTGAAAGTTGGACTCTCTGGCACACAGACGTGTTGAATGTATTGTGCGTATCTTAGTGGACAGAATTAGAACAGTGAAAAGTCACATGCGAAGCTAAGAGTCCATTAAAGGTAAAAGAGATGAGATTTCATAGGCCAAATTCCATATGACACTGGTTCATACTTCATGCAAATTTAAAAGTGAAGCGAAATAGGATAAAGGCAAACAATTCAATGACAAAACAATTTTGATGTGATAGACTTTTCTCCTTTTTTTTCACTAGGATAAACCAATGAATAAATTTGAATCACGAATGTTCTTATCCTTTTCTTCCATCCCTTTTGGCAGGTTGTTCCACTGACATGGTGGCCCATGGCAAGAGATACCGTCGTCTATTCTATTTCAGTACTGACTCTGATGTGTGTTATCTATGATGGCAGAGTCACGTGGTAAGTTGTCTCAAGATTATTTTTTATTTTTAGAAAAGGAGACACTTCCTTCCATTTGATTTCCTCCTTTTGTTTATGTTAAAGACATTATTCCACTGGAATTTGGTTGGGGAAACTTAAAGGGCATAGGCCTATTAGGATCATTTGCATTTATCCCAAATTACCCAAAAGAAACCCACCGAATTACTATCAAAAAGTTTACTTGGATAAAAGATTGTACTAGTACTAAACACCCCGTGAAATTATTCCGTCTGGCTTGCTGTCATTTAGAAGAAAATAAATGATCAGTCAATTGACTGATTTTTGGAATAAAGAGTTCTATTGACGAAATGTGTGTCGTGATCAAATTCAAAAAGGCTGCATGCGCATGGTTTTTCACTGGTTTCTCGAAAAGTGTAATATTCACTGAGATGAAACTTCAACAGGTTAGGTTTTGAACATTCTTCTTTGGATTGTGAGTGGTGTTATTATTGGAAACAAACAAAATGCATGAGAAGCAAATGATGCTACATGTCTTTAATGACTTCCAGCAAAAAATAAACAAAACCCTGAGAAAGAACAAATGTCAAAACGAATAATATATTTATCCCCATCCAGTGCGAAGTCTCCTCATATAGATTCATTGCAAATGCAAGAGAACAACCAATTCAATTTGGAAATAAAGTGTCTTTATATTTAAGAAATTTAATTTGCTAAAATTGTGTGTGTATTTCTGGACTTTTCTAGTTACTATTGAGAAGAAATTCAGGCTATGTTACATTAATCAAATTTGTGTGAAAGTGATAAAATTTCTTCATACAGGCATACCACTATCCCTCGGATCAGCTGATTTCCTTGTTTTTCACTTCACACTAATGCTAACAAAAAAAACAAAAAAATTGAAAACACTGTATAAAGGCTTGTAAATCTTGGAATTTCCCTGTTTCTGTGAATTCTTAGTTGCATGCCTGTCCATGAACAGGAACCCTTTGAAACAAAGCTAGAATGAAGGATGGAAACACAGTTATCTTATGTCATTGTTGGGATGCAGGACAGCCAAATGTGAACATCTTTCCACATTTGGTGTTTGTCCATTCGTGACCTGAAACCAAAAGCCGATTATGATTGAATGTTTTTTCAGTGATTCATTTTTCTTTTTATGTTCAGGTATGAATCACTGCTCATGCTGGCCATGTATGCTGGATACATCTTCCTCATGTGGTAAGTATCTTAATGATGAATATATCAGAGTGTTGGTTATTTGAACTTGTTTTGTCAGACGTTAAGAATGTAGCGTATGTTTGACTTGTATAATTGGCAATCGTGTCTGAGTGTTATTTCATGATCACAAGTTAAACTCTTCAAAATGACTGAAATGGTGTTGCATCTTGCAAATAATTAGGGATCATTAGAATTGGTATGAGTATGGGATAAGTTTAAGGCTAAGAAAAATTTGCTGGTTTAATATGTCACCATTTTGTATCCATGGTTATTTCACCAAACCTACATTGTAAGTCTTAACATTTTTATATAAAATGCATACGGCCGGTTTTGCGTCAGATGGAAAACCACGCCAAATGGTGATTTAACAAACAGTTTTTTCGGAGCCACATACACAGACCATTTCTAACAGTCCTTATTCGTATCAGGCGTGGACTTTAATCACATAAGACAAAAACAATAGATGTTTTGATTAAGGTGGAAAGTAGCTGGGACTTATTGCCAAATCCACAGAAGTCCATTCCCTGAAATGGTGAAATAACACTGTGTATCTTGCATCCAAAAACAACAGCTGTTTTCCTCGTACTTTTTTGGTCTTAATTAGGCCAGCATCTTCCATGACAGCATCATATACATGTATTTGGTAATCTGAGACTTTGTAGGTGGAGTCTGAGGGGTGGGTAACTAGTTCAAAGGTTTGTTCTGATGAAACACCAGAGCTATATTTCCAACGAATCGTTTCAGAGTTTACTATGTAAACACCTTTTGAAGAGCATTATATCTGTTTTGTTGATGCTTCAGCAGATTTCTCTTTCCAAATTCTAGAAGCCTGTGTAGCTACTTAATTTTTTATTCTGAATAAGTGCTTTAAGTGCTGAATAATTGCTTTAAGAGTATGTTTCTTGTTGATTGTTATTTTGCCTCTGGGAAAGATGCTGCTATGGCTGAACCATCAGGCCGCGTCTAACTTTTACAATCAATCTGTTTTGCATCGTCGGATGTTTTGGGAATTATGTTGTCGACCAGCCATCTCCCATGTGGGAGATATCCCATGTCCCTTGAAGAATCGTCTTCGGATGTCAACATCTTTCGTTGTCAACATCAAGTACAGCTTGCTCATCCCTTAGCCCTTCTGGACATCTGTTCCCAAGAAACATTTCTCATGAACTGCTCATTTGGAGGATGAGATCATGTTGCGGTCTGGGTCCCCGTCTGACATTTCCATGTGTGACTGGATCCCACAGAATGAGTCTTAAGGACAATTTTTCATGTAATACGTAGGAGGTGCTTAGTTACATACGTCCAGAGGACACCAGCAATTGTGGACTAGGGACAAACTGGTTAGGGCACAAAACACGTGTTGCTGATTCTTCTCCCTGATTGGCTAAAACGTGGTCACATGGGGGTTCAGTAATTTAGGCTAGTCAGTGAAATCTTAACTATGTGTATTTTGGTCAGGCAGCAAACTGCATTTGTTGAGTGATTTTAGCTCAACATAGGTATGCTGGACAACATGTTAATTTTGGGTTAAATTTAGGTCCTGGGTCTATGATTGTCAAGTAAAGGGCCCCATTTTCCTTGGCCTTACAGTGATTGTATTAACTGTTGCTGACCAAATAATTGTATGGTCAGCCACAATTTTAAAATGAAATCATTACATTAAGCTTTCACCACATGTTGCCCCTCAGCATTTTCCCTTTCCCTCCGCAAGATGATTATTCCTTGGATGTAGTAAAAACCAACATACAATGAGATTTTAAGTTTCCAGCATGAGAGATAACTCAATCTCTTCACCCTCTTCGATTTAATCAGAAGATTTTGAGGCTCTTTGATGAGTAAGGGTAAACCCACAGGGGAGAGGAAACACCTGTACAATTAACAAAACATTGACGTGCACATCTGACAGTTAAGCTATTTGAAGTGCTTATTCTTATTCAGAATCCTGACATGAATTGGGGTTTATTTGTATTAGCTGGGCAGTCCGCCTTACCGTTTGTTATTGATCAAGGGAAAACGGCACTTTTAAGCTAATACAGGATTCTGAAGAGCTTAAATTAGTGAACCTCCATGTGACCATGTTTTAGCCAATCAGAGAGAAGTATCCACAAGAGCTAGGTTGTTATACATAAATGTTGATAATATTTCTATGGCTTGCTCGTGCTTTTTCCTTAACCTGGGCCTAACAATCCCCACGATAATTTTAATATTGGGTTATTTGCCCTTCAATGTTTTTATTACAATTCTAAAAGCACTATACATGTATACTCAGTGCTAGCCAAGAGCCTGCATAAAAATCCACAAATTTGCTCAGGTGGGTCTCGAACCCACGACCTCCTATTTTAAAACCGGTGCAGACGTCTAACCACTCAACCACCAAGCTTTCAGGCTTCAGTTGGCCAGTTCTAATCTGAAGCAGCAGTGGATACCGAAAACAATATCTTGTGAGATATTCATTAAAGTTTACACCTCCCTGGTGCGAAAATGTCTGCTTTCAGTCCCTTCAGCTCTCAGTGATCAAAAGAAGCAATAACACCCCATTGGAAACCCTTAAGTGTTTACAATGTGCATCCTGTCCAAAGTGTTTTCAATCTTTGGCACATATTCACCTTCAAGAGACAACAACAAAATTGAGGATGAAGATTTATTGGGCGCGGACGGAATCTACATTTGAATGATTAAACCCATTTTCAAGGAAGAATTCTTTTCATTAGGGGTTTTACATTTCAGAGCATACACACAAACAGCAATTTATATTCAGCCAGCCCAGAGACGACAACTTTTGCTATTTGTGAGAATTGAGGAAGCAGATTTATTTGTTTTTTCGACATCTCCCTAAACTGCATGTAGTCTAGGTTTTTCATATTGTTGTGATGAAACCGCTGAATATTTATTTCTTCTGTGTGGGCAAGCTAAGCAGTGCGTAGGCACTGGTCAACCCTAGGGGCCAAAAATTCGTATTGAATGAATCAGACGAGAAAAATAAATGTCAACCCTAGCCCAGAGTATTGGGAACAAATCTCGAGATTTTTGGAGTAAATCCTGCATGACAAGATCTGTGACATGCCTAGTTCACATGATTGCTGGGGGCTTTGGGAGCACACAACAAGTAAAAGGCAGAAAGAAGTCTTTTTATCAGTGATGTGGAAAAGTGGCAGTGATGTGAAGAATACTGATTAAGGCAAAACCGAGTGTGAATTCTCACACCAAAAAAAGTGGAATTACTTTCATTTATTTTTTTGTTAACTGCCTCTTTGAATGAGTGATACATGATACTTGGTTTTCCAGTATTTTGTATTATGGTCGTTTCTTTATCTTAAAAGATCAAACTACACGATTTTTACAGGATATTTGACTTATTGACAAACACTTAAGTTGAGTTTACACGTAGATAA
The DNA here is from genome assembly GCA_029964075.1 of Patiria pectinifera. NCBI lineage: Eukaryota > Metazoa > Echinodermata > Asteroidea > Valvatida > Asterinidae > Patiria > Patiria pectinifera. The sequence goes on along the minus strand of CM057142.1, from coordinate 40,555,330 downwards.
CTAAAGTTGCATAGTTATCAAATTTTAGACTGATTGGATTTCAACTGAAATTGATTCCAAGTAAAAAAATCTCCAGCCAATTTGTGGCAAATCCCCCGTCCGACAACACGGCGTTATGTCATCATTTCTGACCTTTTACCGATCACTGCTCCTGTGAAGTGTGGATGTAAAATCACACAGCTAAATTCACACTAGGTATAAACCGGCCAGATTTGCGCAATATCCATCTAAATTTCTCTAGTGAGTTCAGTCACAAAAAACATCCCCTCTGTTGCATTGTGTATTCTGCGAACAAGATCTAGTCTTATTTATATTCCGTGGCGACCTGTTTTCAAAAAGCTGTATCATCTTTGATCAGATTTCTCTCTTCTTACAACCCCCTCCCACGCAACATCGCTCGTTGCTTTGACATGTTGCTCCCAGCTTCATTGTGGCCATATCTTTGTGGTCTATTTTTAGCCTCGTGATGGCTTTACCTGGTTGATTTTTCCAGCCTTGTTTTGCCAGCGATATATTGATTTCTGTACAAATAGGAAAGCAAAAAGGCATTTTAAAGAATAGCAAAATTTAGAATTCTTTGGCATGTTTTTGTTAGCAACACTGCAATAACAAAAACTTTCATGCATCGTATCTGATCAACATAATGTTGAAATTGACAATTTGTTCAAGCATCTTTTTAGAGCCTTGTGGCTCAACCAAGGTTGATAACTTTTTTCCTGATCATACTTAGTCCTTAAGATAGTTTTAATAAAGTGACAAAAAAGGGGGAATAGTAATATAAAAAAGCACATAAATCAAAGATGAACACATTTTTGTATGTCCACAACATTTGTTTAGGTGCTCTTTGTACATGTAACTTGTCTGTTTTCCATCATCTTTCCCTATGAATCAAAAAAATATTTAAAAAATAAATCTTTCAATAGAAGAAGTCATAAAACACTTTATTTGGCTGGTGATTGTGTACTGAGGGGTAAAAGGTGGTGTTTTTTAGTGTAATTTATTCACAATTTGTGTGGAAAATTTGCAAGTCTTCTCGCCGGAACTCAACAATGATAATCATAAAATATACAGGAGTTTTTACAAGTACAGTGTGCACATAATTGTGATATGCGAAGAATTTCATCCCTTTTTATCATCGTTTGTGTTGTTTTGAACTTTGTGTAACTGCAATTCTTCTTTCTTTAATTGGTTCATACATTTTCCTTCATCATTATTGTTTTCAGGTTGAACCCAAAGATTTCCCACAACATCCACCGGAAACAGGAGAAAAGGAAGGCCAAGAAGATTGCGAGGAGACTGGAGAGTTGCAACAACAGAACCTCCATTCAGTTAGAACAAGGTCAGGCACCAGACTGAGCAATCCAACAACTCCCCCCCCTCTCTTTTCCCATTGGACGACAAGTCACTCGGTGACAGAAATAAACTTGTATTCTGGGTGAAAACCTAGTTTCACAGTACACTAGCACAGTTCATTTGTACTGTCCAATCCAAAAATATATAAAAATATTGAAAACATAACATTTCAAATGTTAAACTTTCCTAATGGTATTATTTTTAATAATCTAAATTGTTTCAATTCTGGGGCTTGCTGTTTAGAAATCTGAGCTGCTTTGCAGATTTCAAAAGTACAATTTTGGAACTGGATATAATGTTATTCCTCAAGGACGACAAAAATACTTTGACTTTCTAACTAAACCAAATAAATGTTTGTTATGTCTGTAGGTTTGATGTTTGTAGGTTTGATGTATTATGGCTCTCGTTCCTTAGCAACCCGCTGAACTAAAGAAAAACATTCAAAATAATACCAAAGAAAAAAAAGGAAACCCCCCAATATTTTTTTTTTCAGTAAAAACTTCTTTTTTTCATGAAAGAATAACGGTAAATGTTAGTGGTGGCAGAACAACCACCTCAAAATCCTGTTTCAAGATCTTATTGACTGTCTCCAGTTTTAAGAAACAATTCAAACAGCTTGTCTGAACAACAGCCCTGTGCACAACAAAAAAGTTGTAATCTTATGAAGAGGATCTGCTGAACTAAGAAAAACATTCAAAATAATACCAAAGAAAAAAAGGAAACCCCTCCATTTTTTTTTTTCAGTGAAATATGTTTTTTTTCCATGAAAGAATGATGGTAAATGTTAGTGGAGACAAAACAACCCTCAAAACCCTGTTTCAAGATCTTGTTAACTGTCTCCTGTTTTAAGAAACATTCAAACAGCACATCTGAACAACGGCCGTGTGCACAACAAAAAAGTTGTTGTCATCTTATGAAGAGAATTACTTTCTTCGTGTCTTCTTACGCTCCCTTCCTGTTTGCCATTCTCAGTTACTCCTCTGAAAACCGACAAAGATGACACTGCCAACGGCGACACTCAGCCAGCTCCATCTGCCGATGAAAACAGCCCGAATTCCCCAAAGAGGTATCGAACATTCACTGCAATATGTTGTCTGCCGTTCTCTTTCAGTGTTGTACAATGAAGTGAATGGTTCAGTTTTATATAAATTACAGTCAAGCATGCAGTCACTGTTTGAGGAAAGGACTCAACATCAATTATTTCTGACGTGGGAAGGAACATTCCGCAGGGAGATGAACTTTTTAACGTTTGTCACTTATATAATTTACAAAAGCTCTGTTGGTAATGGGTTTGAGCCCCACTTAAGCAAGCTTGTGAATTTTGCATTGCAAGGTTTTGAACTGCGCGTTGATTGCGAACAGCATGTCATAATAGGGTTAAGTCCAAGACAAAGTCCCCAGTTTGTCCCATACATAACGCCAGGTTTTCTTTAATTACTTAATCATCACAAAGACTTATAACATAAACGTTCTTGTGGGTATCCTCCTTGCAGATGCCGAACAGTAAAATACAAAAACACTGAAATCTATGAATATATTAGAGGGTTAAATTTTCGTTACATATGGGACTCAGACTGCGTGAATTCTCGGACTTGCCCAATATTAAAAGCATAATTAATCCATCGTCAGTTTGTGAAGCACTTTTCGATTATTTGAAGGTCAAATTTCATTTGTTAGGAAATGTTATGGTCCAAAATTCTTACAATTACGTGCAATACTGTTAAGGTAACAAAATAACTCATGATGCAGTTAAAGATGCACTCCCGGTTTTATTTTCGAGTTTCACTTCGAAAAATATATTAATTTTTTTAATTGCAATTTTCCCAGCAATATAAAGTTATCCACTTTTGGATAAGACATACAGAATGAAACAATCCACCGACGTTTATTTTTTGAATGATTTCTTCACAATTAAAATTCAAACTTTTGGCTGCCTGCCAATAATTCGGCACTCGCAGGGCGGATTCATTTGTGCACAAAATAAAACCCCGTTTTTAGGGGGTTGCAGACACCCAAAATAGGAATAAAGCAGTTTTTTTGTTAAAACAAAAAGTACTAATTGAAAATTCGCAAGGAGACAAAAATCCACTTTATGAAGAACACAGAGTATGCAACTTTAAGAAAAGGATTGCAAATTATGACATTTTAATATAAAGTAAATAGTTTGTATCCCACTGTATCTATTTACTTTAGCATTGACCATAGGACATGAAACCTAAATATTACGACCGCAAATTTCAGTTACTCCAAATAGAATATCCCTCCCAGAATTAGACCCCATCAGGAATTTGCGGAAAGATAAATAGATCGGAGTAATAAATGATACAACAAATGTCAGAATCCCAGAGATAGTGTTTGCACGTGTTTGTTATTCCTGCCAACTGGAGCTCAATATTCAAGATGCTATTTTGGATCCGGTTGTTGTCCTAGGCTAACCTTTTCAGATGCTGGGCTGAGATTGATGTTAACTAAACAGTTTCCGGCCAGAACTCGGATGAGGACTGCCTGCTGGCTTGTCATAGCAGAGGTAAAAAAAAAAATGCCTTCATCTGCATTAATTTGTTTTATCATGATTTATTTTAAAAAAAAATTAAAAAAAATTGTCAAAGATATGGACCCTTTGCATGGTGCGCCCTCTCAGAGGACAGATTTGGCACTCAAATTCAGTGACAAAGAAAGTACATTGCATCTACTCATGCATATCACACTTTCTTTAGGTTACGCTATTTCATGTGTTTGTTAATACCTGTATTTATGTACTTCATGTGTATACTTTCTTTCGTTTTGTTTTTGTTATTTTTTATAAAGCGCTTAGAAACACTATGAAGTGCTATATAAATGTTTATTATTATTATTATTATTATTAAGAACAAAGAGCCTGCCATCAGATGTGACATTCTATGTGGAGAGGAGCAAATTGTGGTAAAGTTGCTTGCTTAAGAACACAAGCTGTAGCTCCAGCCTCACATGCAGGGCCGGATTAAGTGATCGGTAGGCACTAGTAACCAGTATTCCCTAGGCCTACTTTCTGCCCAAGGCACCATCACCAATTTCATGTTTATACTGAACGCTGTACTAAGCAAGCCTAGCCAAACTGGTAGCTCAACAAGCCAGTTGGTACACTGTGGTATTTTCGGCCCTCAAATTTTCGTAGGCCCCCAATTTTTTTGTAGATCCTGGGCACTTTGCCTACTATTGGATAATCCAAGCCTGCTCACACTGAAAATCGAACCCACTATACATGTATATCAAATTATGAACATCTTGCATATTACTTAGACACAATGAGTTTCAGGCTGACTCAATAATTTGATGGATTGTGCACCAACAGTTTTTTTAATCACTGGAAATTTCATTTCTTTGTATCTGTTTCAGTTTTCCTATATATTGTGAAATGAGGAAAAATTGGTGAGTGTTTCCTTACTCAAAATACGCTTGTGTTTTTGTGTTTTCAGCAAAAGCACGCTATGGAGGCACAGAAGGAGGCAGAGTTTCATGCTTTCGGGAAGGAACCGACTGGTAACTCTAACGGAGCCCTGGGTGAGGCGCATATATCGGCAAAAAGACCAAGGTAAGGATTAAATCCTCATCTTACCCGAATCTCGGAGACATTGTTGCTATCAGCTGGCATTGCTGTCACTGTAAACGGTTTAGCTGCGTTCGCATTGGACTTAAGTTTTGTGTGAAAAGTTACCGGGTGTGCTTGTTAACATTCCATTGTGGTTATTCTACCATGCGTACGCACTTTGATTATTTTAGCCGTGGAAAGTCAGTTGTTGCATCAACTTTATTGTACCATTTTCTCTCAGAATCTTTTGAAGACACCCTTTTGTCGACCTTTTAACCTAACACCAGATGTGGTTGTTGGAAAATGTGCCAGATTATATCGCAGAACACAGCAGAAATATAGTAGAATCTCACATACATTCATGGTGTGGAGAGGGAGGGGGGGGGGGACAAAGGGGGCAAGTGTTTGGTTTATACCATTGTTTGATTAAAACTTTGTAAGCAAATATCGTTTGAGGTAAAAAGACAGGATTTTAGGAAGGGTTGACCTTTAATTTCTGATGTGAAGTGTTTTGTGTTCAGACGCCCATGCTCACGCACATCAGCGTGAATTCGTACAGGCCTCAAGGCCAGTTTGTACTTAGTGCGAAAGCGAACGCTAATGTGAAATGGTGATGTCGTCGCAAGTGCAAATTCTCATTCGCGTGAAGTATGAAATGAAATTTAGGGTACATTACCAACCAAATGCATGCACAGGTTCTAACTGAATTGTGTAAAGAAAAAAGAAGGATGATTAGATTCCAAAAGTTTTTGACAACAATCATGTTATCATGAATGATGCACTCTGTGTTGTCCATGTGGGTAATACATGAACTTACAAAATGTGTCATGTGAAGTGTTCTCAACCACTTATCTTTCACATTTTAATACCATAGTGTATTACTTTTATATGGTAGTTTTGATTAAAGGCCAGTACGTACTTTGTGCGAAAAACGAATGCAAAGCAAATTGTGACGTTACAGCAAGTATATTCACAAAAGTTCAAACTCATTCGACTTTTTGTCTGCGTAACATTGTAACAAATTCACTTCATGTACGTATAGAAATGAGCTGGCCTCATGTCTTATGTGCCCTCATTATTCATGTTACTTTCATGATCAGTTTGCCTCGTGAGGAAATCACTGACGATGAAATCAGTGCCGTCATCGAGATAGAAGCACCAGACGGTCTGTGTCAAGTACCAGGTCAGTCTGTAGTCATGCATATTCATCAAATGTGACCTGACCCATTAAAGTGAGGCTTACGTCACGAGAGCTACTTTTGAGTAAACAAGCCTTTAATGAAACTTGCACAATTAAAATCTAATGGAACTGTTACTGATTGTACTCCTACACACTGTTGTGTATACTTTCCGAGGGCATACACAAATAATTAACCCTTCACCAACTATACTACATTGTATTACATTATTTTGATTCCCCGATGAATCCATATAACCAGAGAGTGTTTGGGAGGTTTTTGGTGGTACAGGGAGTGCAGGGTAGTAACAGGCAGGGCGGTGTGGGGTGGTACAGGGAGTAACAGGCAGGGCAGTTTGGGGGAGTGCAGGGAGTAACTGGCAGGGCGGTTTGGGGGAGTGCATGGAGTAACAGGCAGGGGGTTTGGGGGAGTGCAGGGGGTAATAGGCAGGGCGGTTTGGGGAAGTGCAGGGAGTAACGGGCAGGGCAGTTTGGGGTGGTAAAAGGAGTAACAGGCAGGGCGGTTTGGGGCAGTACAGGGAGTAACAGGCAGGGTGTTTTTTGGGGGGGCAGTACAGGGAGTAAAAGGCAGGGCGGTTTAGAGGAGTACAGGGAGTAACAGGCAGGCCGTTTGGGGAAGTGCAGGGAGTAACAGACAGGGCAGTTTGGGGTGGTAAAAGGAGTAACAGGCAGGGCGGTTTGGGGCAGTACAGGGAGTAACAGGCAGGGCGGTTTGGGGCAGTAACAGGCAGGGCGGTTTGGGGGAGTGCAGGGAGTAACAGGCAGGGCGGTTTGGGGAAGTGCAGGGAGTAACAGGCAGGGTGGTTTGGGGTGGTACAAGGAGTAACAGGCAGGGCAGTTTGGGACACTACAGGGAGAAAGGGCTGGGCAATTTAGGACGGTACAGGGAGTAACAGGTAGGGTGGTTTGGGGTGGTGCAGGGAGTAACAGGCAGGGTGGCTTTGGGTACCTTCAACTTTGACATTAATCTAGCACCTGCTTGTGAAGGGAACAAATTGACCAGCTATGGTTTCCCACACCATGGTACAGGGAGTAACAGGCAGTGTGGTCTGGTACAGGAGTAACAAGAGTAACGATACTAGTAACCTACATGAACTTGTAACAGATATTTTATTTAAATGCTGTGTCAATATTGGTGTGTCATTGCTTGTATTGCAGAGGGGAAATGTGCCATATTGAGATGGTTGATGTGCCTGCCTTTGAGCACGCTGCTGTTCTTCACAATACCAGATTGCAGGAGAAAAAGGTACGTGTTTTAATTGTCATTTTGGAGAACCAGTTATGAACATTATTAATAGCATGAATGCTAATTTGGCTGGTGACCCTTTTTTGTGAAGGAAATATTCTCTGTGCCAATTTCGTTACACTGCTTAACACTAAGCAGAAACGTGCTAACTATAGCAGAGAATTGTGCTAATCTTAATCAGTATTTCATGGTGCGGATGTGCCAACGGCTAAGTGCGCATAGAGATTTCTGTTGTTGTGTCACTGATTTAAGCAACTTTTTCCACCACGTTAAACGTGCCTTTTGCTTACTGCAAACTGTCTTCATGAAATAGACAAAGACTCTGTTTGCAGAAAATTTAGTGCTTGGCAGCTCCATGATGGGCCCAGGACGATAAAAGCTGACCTGTCACAAACTTGTTCCTTCCGCAGATTTGAAAATTGGTACATGGCCACGTTCTTCATGTCTGTGCTTTGGATTGCGATGTTTTCCTACATCATGGTGTGGATGGTTGCGCTAATCGGCTTCACGTTGCACATCCCGGACACCGTAATGGGTCTCGCGTTTCTTGCCGCGGGAACCAGCGTGCCCGATGCCATGGCAAGCCTTATAGTCGCCAGACAAGGTAAGCGTGTTGGATATAGTTTGCTTTGTAGTCTGGTGCCTGGCACCCAAGGAACTTGTTGGTAATTTACAGATTGTAGTTCCAAGTCCAGCCTGGGGGGTTGAGGTGCCCGTGTTCTTGGGCGGGATACTTTGTCGCGATCTGCCTCTCTGCGCTCATGAATAAGATGGATAACATTTATAACAGAGATGGTTATTGTGATTAAATATACCATCAGCACTAAAAGACAACAATAGGCTTTATATTCCAAAGATGGTTTTAGGAATGCTTTATAAGCCTGATGAGCAGGGGTAATAGTGACACGCTCCGTACCATGAACAGCATATTTGGTAAAAATCGACTGATGCCAAGTGGTACATCTGCACTGAACATTTTTAGAGCGCTGTGGTTCAGTGGTTATGGTGTTCGACTCATGTGCCATGGTAAGTGGGTTCAAACACTGACAGGGAACATCAGGTGCTTGTGGTAGGACACTTTACTACAATTGCCTCTCTCCAAACACAGGAGTATAAATGGGTACCTGTGAAGGTAGAGACCAGAATGCGCTGATCTCGAGGAGGGGTAATAATTGTGAAAATCTTTGAGAGGGGCCGTATCATAAGTCCGACGCCTCATAGGTCCGACGCCTCATAAGTCCGAAATTTCGGACTTATGAGGCGTCGGACTTATGAGGCATAAAATTTATTTATTCCGCCTCATAGGTCCGACGCCTCATAAGTCCGACGCCTCATAAGTCCGACAACGGAAAAACGAGGCGTTTAATTTGTCGGACTTACGAGGCGTTGGAGCTATGAGGCGTCGGATCTATGAGGCATCGGACTTATGAGGCGTCGGACCTATGATGCGTCGGACTTATGAGCGGACCCCCTTTGAGACGTATAACTTCTTGAAAAACTTGCATTATACGATTTAGATTCTTGACTGTCAGTTTTTTTTTTTTTGGCCCGTTTCTTCACTTTCAGGGCTTGGAGACATGGCAGTATCCAACAGTATTGGTAGCAATGTATTTGACGTCTTACTTGGTCTGGCACTGCCGTGGTTCATCAAGACTACCATGATTAACTACGGATCAGTCGTAAGTCCATAACTTTTGCCTTATGCCATTTGTAACCTGGTGAAATAAAGTAGGCTAGCCTCTCTTGGAGCGCCCCTAGAGCAAGTAATAAGTATGCATATCTATGGCATCGTTCATGAATAATTTCCAACGATGGTTGGCCGACCATCGTTGGAAAAACAACTGACTTTTTTCAAATACTGCCTCCACTTTACCAAATTTAGTTAGTCCACATTTTGTTTGCAATGGGTTACACATCCATGAACGGGTGCAAGCCAGCTAGTCTGGTTGCCTGGCTTTCAATTCCCTGATGTCTATAAATTGCTCCATTTCGTCTACAAGAACTACAAGAACAGCATTTTTTTCTTGGTTATTCCAGCATCCATGAACACAAAACTTTAAATGTAGGGTATATCATTTGTCATTTGTGCATTTTTTTCGTTTTAAGCAACAAAAGTGCTCAAAAGGTAAATGGCCTTCCTTCATTGTTTTTCTTCAAAATGACAGCTACTCTACTCATTGCAGCAATATTTGGTATAAAATACCAACCCAAATCCAAATTTGAATTTAGTCTTCATTTTTCAGTATTGTTTATATATATTTTTGTGTGTGTGTTTAAGGCATTCCTTTTATAAGCTTTGGCTTCTTGTGTAATGCCTCCACTTAGTAGTTTTCATGTAACAATTGTTTTGTTTTCTAAAGTGCTTATTCATGTGGAAATAAATGTTTCTGAAATGAAATGAAATGAAATGAAAAAAAAAAACCCAGAATACCAACCCCCAAATCCAAATTACAACAAAAACAAATGTTGTATGTTACCTTCAAAGTGTATTGCATTGAAGCGAAGAAATGCTACCTAGCTGAATCCCATGAATATTTGAAATAATTTTGACATCTGTACCCTTTGTTCCAGGTCCAGATCAACAGCAAGGGACTGTTGTACTCAGTCGTCCTCCTCTTTGCAACAGTAGCAATCACTGTGAGTATTGTGATTTGTAATAGTGTATAGTGGCTCTGTGTGTGAACTTATGAGGGCGCTGTACAAGGAATGTAGGCGAGTCCATCACAGGTTCCAGCAGACGATTTCACGAAACCTAACGCAATGGCGCAACTCTGCTTGCGCCACAAGTTATTGCGTAAGTTGCGCAACATTTCACGCTGTGCAACATTTCACTTATGACACATTTCACGAAAGTCGGATAGTGCGTAAGTCTGTGACTTGCGCCATAAATTATGGCGTAACTTGTGCAATCATTTTAGGTGGTGTAAGTTGTGGCATGGTGATTGAAAATGACATATTTAACCAGCAAATCGGCACTGCCACGGTCGTAGAGCCTGTTATTGCATAACTTATCAAGGTCGATACAAGACAAGGGTGGCACGGGTGGCTTGTGCGTAAAGCGCTCGTCTCTCACCAAGGTGACCACGGTTCGAATCCTGGCCGCGGATCGCATGTGAGTAGAGTTGTGCGTTGGTTCTCTCCTGTGCCACGAGGGTTTTTCTCCGGGCCCTCCGGTTTTCCTCCCTCCGGAAAAATCAAACACTTTCGATCTCAGGCTGTGCTCCGTGGTCTTATATGGGTCGATGTGGCCGGCAGCCAGAGGCGCCTTTACGTGCCAGCGGCCCGACCACGTTGTAGCCGCGTCCTTCGCAATTCAGCATCCCAGCTGCGAGTAAGGATGATTAGCCTCCCAAATTATTATTATTATTATTATTATAAGACACTCACAACTTTATGTTTGAAGTAAATGAATTTCTATTTTACTCGTAACATAATTTTTGGAGTTGCTGAACGATTCTGAAGAAAGTCGGACAAAATAATTTTTCAAAATGGCAGGCTGAGGTGATCCAATGACTGTTTCGCGGAAGAACAAATTCACACACAAACAGCCGTCATAAATGCTGTTTTTATCCTCGTCCAAGATGTTTAAATTATTTAAAACATTGCGCAGCTACGCCAAGTTTCGTGAAATAGTTCGTAAGTTTATTGCGCAGCTGCACAACAAATTTGTTGCGTAAGTGTTATGCATGGCGCAAGCTACGCACAGTTTCGTGAAATTGGCTGCTGCAAGTCCATCACAAGTCACCCAGTCCCAATTCAAATCACAGGTTATTCAAATGAGGTTTGACAAAGGCATTCTTATGTTATTGTTCATCCACTGTTACTTGTGACTGGATTTGTGAATGGACTTAATTGTGATCATGGGCGTCAATCCTGGGGGTTGACAGGGGGACATGTCCCCCCCCCCCCCACTTTTTGAAGGGTGGGGAACACAATATCAAATGTCCCCCCCCCCCAGATTTTTGAACTCGTGTATCATGAACAATGCCCTATTATGTACTACAATGTATCTTTTGCTTAGAAAATATTGGTTAAAGTGGTCAGAAATTGCCTCAGATAGCACCACAGAGCATTTAGAATCCAAAATTGTTCGGGGCCCTTAAGCGGGCCCCGAACCCCACGCCTATAGCTCAGAATTCTGGTAGCTGATCGAATGACTCCAACCTCGAAAACAATGTTCCAAAAAAATTTCTTATGCCTTTAGCTGAGAAAACCTCAAAAAATTATGTTTAAATTATTATCTTTTGCTAAGATAATTATTGGTTAAAGTGGCCAGAAATTGCCTCAGATCACACCACAGAGCATCGAGAATCCAATTTTTTTCGTGGCCCTTAAGCGGGCCATGAACCCCACGCCTATAGCTCAGAATACCGATAGCTGATTCAATGACTCCAACCTCGAAAACGATGTTCAAATAATTATCTTTTGCTAAAAAAATATTAGTTAAAGCATGGAGGAAAGTGGTAAGAAATTGCTTCAGATCACACCACAGAACATCTAGAATCCATTTTTACGCCGTAAGGGCTTCGCGCTTGCATCAGTTCTGATCAAGGTATGGCCCCCCCCCCCCACTTTTGAGAAGCGATTGACGCCCCTGATTGTGATGGACTTGTGATTGACCCGACAACATCCCTGCGCCGTACAGACTGCTCATAAGAGCGAGTCAAAAAGTGAACGACCTCTTTTGACTGTTGCGCCGCATGTGAATTTGGTTATATATGCACGACAAAGTCAAACCTGCGCGACAGTACGCACGACCAATTGATGAAACCTTTTCACAGTGTTGACTGGAGAAAAGTGTGCACTGTGAACAGTAGATAGCACTTTGTGAACATTGGGGCTGTGTCAGATACATGGTATTTTCAAATATTTGATCATCCACAGATAACCTGAAAAGCATTTTTCCGATTCGTATATTCAAAAAATGTGACTGGTATCAAGAAGATGAAGATAAATGCTCATGATGTCATTTTAATTGTTTAAGTTTGCATATTTAAAGAGGTTGTGGAATGCTCGAAGACATTTCCGTCATTCTTTGGGTATATGTAGCCCAAAGTGTGATAAAATAAAAACGACTACTGTTTCTGTCATAAAATGAGTACAAGAGGTACTTTTGAGAGCTGTTTTTCAAGTCCTGTCATGCCTGTTTCGACCCGAATGTGCAATTTGTGTAAAAGTCGTCGTTGCGGGCAGCAAACAAAACACAGTAAATCGTGACGTGATAAACAGGACTCCCGATGCAGAGTAGCATAAACGAGTCCTGTTTATTACGTCACGATTTACTGTGTTTTGTTTGCTGCCCGCAACGACGACTTTTACACAAATTGCACGTTCGGGTCGAAACGGGACCTGAAAAATAGCTCTCAAAAGTACCCTTTGTACTCATTTCATGACAGAAACAATAGTCGTTTTTATTTCATCACACCTTAGGCTACATATACCCAAAAAATGACGGAAATGTTTTCGAGCATTCCACAACCTCTTTAAAATCTCTCAAGTATCAGCAATTCAGCTACATCAAAAAAATATATCGATGGTCTTAAAAATTCTAAAACGAATTGTGCATGCAGATCCTGATCAGTGGACCATTTACTTCCTGAGCAATGTACGCAAATTTCATACAGGGCGTGCGCATGCACTTCCTGACTGGCACACGAAACTTCCAACTGGCACACGCAGTTTATTATGGCACATGAAAAACTTGTTTGACTTGTTTCAAAAATTCAAAAATTTGATTGAATCCAAGTTCAAATGATCAAATGCCAAATTTAAAACACACAGCCGTAATGTTAAGCTGGACATCTCTATTTTTGTTTTAAAAAATGTACGTCTCTTTAAATGTTCTAGTTAACATCATTCCTTCAGGATTTTTTTTTTTTTTAAATATATGCAGTTTGTTAATGGGCCTTAAAGCTAACGTTATCTTTTCATTCTCTCTCTCTATTCAGATTATCACAATACATTGTCACAAGTGGAATCTAACCAAGAGAGTTGGAATTTTGCTGTTTGCCTTCTACGCCATCTTCCTTACCTTCGCAATTTTGGTGGAGCTCAACGTCTTTGGTTACGTCAACCCCCCGGTCTGCGTACTTTGAAGACGTTTCTTTGAGTGCGCGTCAGGAAGTTAGCCATCAAGTTAAAACTAAGCTATATCAAGTTAAATTAAGCTTAGGGAAATGTGTTAGTATTGCTGACCGTCATTTTGTATTCACACGCTGCACAACTACATCCTCTGTCAGTGAAAGCGCAAACATTACCTGGGGAGCTTCAGTAGAGGGCGCTTACGGTGACCACTCATGAGCGCTCTGTTGGAGGACTTATTTTGCATGGGTATTTGTTCTTGTGCGCATGGTGCAAAGTACGCACGATTTATTTACTGGGTGTATGTAAATCTCGCTCATCTTCACACAGGCATGCAACTTTTCCTCAGATCCACTGATTTCCTCATTTTTTTTACTTCTCATGAAAGCCATTACAAATGTGGAAAAATACTGCACAAAGTCTTGTGTGGTTTGGAAATCCTTGGTTTTTCTTAATTCCCAGTTGCATGTCTGTTCACGTGAGCAGCCATGCATATGATGACATTTCAGTTTGTAACCGAGAGAGGGGGTACTTGTGCACGGAGTCCAGTTTTCTGTCTTTGTTTTTTTCGTTATGCAGCCAAGGACACATGCACCCCTTGTCTCGTGCTTGTACAAGTGCTAATATAAGTAGCAAGTAACATGGAAGCACTCAGTAAGTTGTACACAGTACTCATGACTGAAATTTTTGAACTTGTGCGCACATGCAGAGCCTTTAGTTTGACAATGAACATCATCAGTCAGCCATGGTGATAGTCAATGTAGATGCAATTTGCAACATTTGTATGATCTGGAACTCTGGAAGCCCGTTTTGGACTCACGGCCCCAGATTCTTTTGAAATTAGTCTAGTTCCTGAGATATACAGCTCTACATATCCTCATGAAAACTGCTCAAATTCCTCAGCACCAGTCTGTTTTAACACGATGGCTTTTGCTGAGCTGGCATAAAATATGAATGTCAGTGAGACTCAAAAAAATAAAAATTCTCTCTACAATTAAATACTTTTTCTCACAATTTATGCTATAACTTCTCAAAATCCTTTTCAAAGCTAACTAATTCTGGAAACTTTTCTCTTCGTAACAATAAGTAGGATACATTTCTTAGATCTTTTAAACTGAAGTTGATCTTCAGTGATCTATAAATATATGCACATTTTTGACGAGGATATACACTTGCAAGATCTATTTTGAGAGATTTCTAACTGTAGCTTTCATTCTAAATCAGTGTTTAGATCTTGAGAGGTTTTTGGAGAAACTTCAATCTTTCTGAGGAGTTGAGGCGTATTATTCTGTGTGTGCCTGAGAATTATTATTTAAGAATTGCGCATGGCTTAGTATTGTGGAAGAAAAAAACAATGGACTTTTTTCCTGAAGCAACGTTTTGTGTTAAGTTTTCAAGGATGAAAAACGTTTCAAGTGTTGGTTAATTCAGCAAATGTTTACAAGAATGTACTTTGCTGTTAATTTGCTGCATGTATCAAAGGATTGATTTGGGTGTCTTTTTGTTTGGGGGGGGGTTCTAACAAGTTAATTTTTGCCTCATTTAGCCCAAATCAGTGTAGGTTGGAAGAGTTTTTGAGACATTTAACTATACTGTATACTAAAAGTTCTATGCCTGCATTATACAATAGTTATCTTTTCAGTATTTTGCTGTATGAGTATTGGAAGGGAAAAAAATGCAATGCTTTGGCTTCGTTGCTAGATTTGCTTTTTCTTAGATACCGTAGTCTCATGATTTGAGACGAGGAAATGATCGTTTGTGGTCATTCATTATTTTCCTGTACAAAGTCGATTTGCTCTGTAATTTTCACAGCATTTACTGTAGACACAGGGTAGGATCACAAATATTCTGTAAATATCACTAAATTTATAATTACCACTGTTTGTTATTATTATATAAACTTTCAGCCTTCCAAGCGTGGGGGAACAATAATTGATGCGTGGATTGAAGATGTGTAAAGTTTAAGTTATTTTGTAAAAATGAGTGTACACTTCAATTATTTGTAAAACTAGTTATCACAGAGGTGCAATTTGGTTTAAAGATCAGCGTTTACAGTTGAAATGTGTTCCCCACCCCCTCCCTGTTTTTTGTTTTTGTTTTGCAATTTTTCCTACCATTTTGTTAAGGAAAAAAGAAAGAAAATCCTCAGGAAAACCCACTGAGTAGATAAAAAAAATATTGGCAGAATTTTTAAAAACTTTTTTGTACCATGGAAATAATCAGAGTAGGCAGAGTGTACTTTAATAATCCATTTTCAATTTTCGGATATTCTGATTTCTTTTGTTAAAAGGGAGCCGGAAAGTTGTTTGTGCTAGCTTCCAATACAATTTCTAGTTTGCACAATATCAAGATACAAAAAATTAGAGGTAAAATGGCTGAAGTTGGTTACCAATTCTTCACACGCATGTTTTGTTTCTAGCATTTCAACTAGTCCAAGAAAACTGACTAGACAGCTACTAATAAAGTAAAATAGAATCGTTTTTGCCTTTTATTTAAATTATTTGGAATTGATTGCATATTTCTCGTTTATAATGCTGAAATGCTTCAGTTGATCTAATGATTTGTTTATTTGAATACAGTATTGGAAGTAACACCACAAAACGTAGAGATTTGAAAAATTTTCACAAATTTCATGAATTCAAGCTAATCAGACAAAGAACACTGCAAGCGTTTAAAGATAGAAATGTGTGGTCAGAAAATTTCTTTCATTTTCAACAAGAAAATATTAATTTTGTCACGATTGTACCAAGCTGTACTATTCCGTCCTAATTCCACCAGTCTTTGTACATTATTCACATTATTGGACTGTATATAAAAGCTCAAGTGACGATCTTCATTTCTCAGTGAACTAGACTTGAAATCAAAAAGCATGAAAATAACTAAATGCTTACAATTCAAAAATGGACGAATAATAGATATTCACCATATTGACCATTTATAAATAAGGCTTCCAGAAATCAAATCCAAATGCGGTACCATTTTCAGGAATTTCCACCTAGTACTCAAACAAAATTTTAAAAAACCTCCAAAAACAATAACTTAACTTTGTGGACATATTTAAAGACAAGAGTGCGGTTTTCTATACATTGTCTAATATTCTCCTTTCCAAATACATGTATAACAAAGAGCCGGCTACCACATATATTTGTTTCGTTGATATTTGATCCAAGGTTGGACGTCAATGCAATTTACATGCAGGTTTCCCCGTCAATCAACCCACTGCGTACAAGTTAGTCACAATTTTGTCAAGATTTGTTTTCTTCGTCAACTACCCTTCTGTAAGATAAGTGCCGCAGTAAGGCTTCTGTAAAAAAAAGTAAAAAAAATTGTACATATGTGTAATTATAAATAAATTTATTTCATTAATTTTGCCAGGTTGGTTACATACAGATGTTTTTCACTGCAGTGCAAAAACTAAGTGGTTTTTCAAATGTTGTATAATCAGTTTCAAATAATAATAATAATGAATTAACAAACAAAATAAGACAAGATATATGTTACTGTTTATGAGAAAAACTGCAATGTGAGAATTGATTTGTTAAACGGCTTTTATTCCTGATGGTGGCTATCTCAAGTATTTGATGTGTATTGTGTAGAGCGATTAACCATCCAGGGAAGTTTTGTAATATGTATAACATAGTTTATTACTGGACAACAAGTAACAGTTATGTATAAAGTTTAAACTTGCGATCACTGTGTTTTTTCTGAATCAATATTGAGGCAATAAAAAGTATTTTGTTGTTTTCCCCCAGCCCTGAAGATATAGTTGAGTATTAGAAAATGAAAAGGTGAATGCAACACGTCAAACTGAATTTAGTTTCTGTAGGTGGAAGTGTATGTAAAACACTTCATCATAAGCTGTTATTTGTCCCCAAAATGGAACTTGTTTGGAAGTAGCTTTCATTGTTTGTTTTATATTTTGAGACTTGAGTTAAAGGCCAGTTCAAAGTCAGCCAGTTCGAAAGTGAATGCGAACAAAAACTTGTGATGTCACAGCAATTTCACAAAAATTGAACACATTTCAGCTCTGGCGAATTTCACAGCGAATGTTTCGCGATGACAAATTCACTTCGCATTCGCATGAAGTACGAACCGGCCTTTACTGTTGGGAAATGGTGGGTTTTTTGTTTTTGTTTTTTTTCATTTCTACTGAGTGAGCTTTGAGTAGTGTTTGCTTCAATCAGACTAAAGTTAGCTCACACTAAAGCTCAATTAAATGAGACTCGTTTCCGAATAGCGTTTTAGAGTCATGCCGAAGTAAGTTAGGGGAGCAATTTAGGGCGGATTTAGGGAGCAATTGTTTTTTACCGTTAGGATAGCCATGAGTAAATCTTTCAGCATTCATTGTTAATAAATTAAAATAACGAAGAACATACTATGAGATAGCTGCAACGCATATTGTAATTTGAATTGTTAAAAGTGGTCAACAAATGGAGCGACTACCTGTAAAAGATTGATAGTTGCAGTCTACAGGGTAGTGCAAAAAGAAAGAAACCCACTTTTGACAGGAATTTTAACCTACCTAACTTATTTGAACTATTTTTTTATAATGTAGTGAAGTATAGCTCTTCAACCATACAAGCTGAAACAAATCTTTAAAACGAGTGCAAGAATAGTGTTATTATGCTAATTTGAATACAAGTCGCCAAAATCACTGTTGTACACGTGTAAGTCTAGTGTGGTTTTTTTGTCTTTAATCAAATCAAGATCCGGAGATCAGTCAAGCGGATGGAATAAAGCCGTCCATGGACAAACAGGTTTGGCACATGCAATTTGTAAACTACCATATCTCAGAGACAAAATATGCATTTGCAATCATTTTTTTAGTCACTTAAGTTGAAAGAATTTTTGAAATATGCTCAACAAGTGGGTGAGAATTGCTGTCAAAAGTGGGTTTCCTTCTTTTTGCACCACCCTGTAGTCCATGCAAAATGAATACAAAAATGTTGATTGTCTGAAACCTAAATCTTATGTGGTTTGGTGCAACTCAGGAACTCTTTTCTTGAAACGTTGTATAGGCCTACGTGTCTAGCTGACTTGCTGTCTGTGTTAAGGTTGTTTTGTGGAAAACATTGTTGGCTACAGAGTGCCTTTCTGTGGACCAAAAGAGTACCTCAATTTAAAAAAAGTCACTTTTTTCTATCATACTGTGCACTGACGATGCCTTGTTTTACCAAGGGTAGCTTCAAAATTATGCACCAGCAATTTTAGCAGCATGTCTTGTGGGGTAGGAATTGATAACTTAACTCTCAATAAGTGATTTCAAACTGTATCATGCTAGATTTCTTGAATTAAATTCAATGCCTAGGCAGCGAATGAAAAGTTACCCCCGCCCCCTCCCCCCCCCCAAAAAAAATGTTTGCATACAAAGGTGTCTTAAATTAAATTAGAGAATTATAACCATGTAGCTTCTCCGGTCCCCAACTCCTAACCTCCACAAAAAGCAAAAAATCTGACCAAATATTCTCCTGTTTTAAGAAATATTTATTTCCCCGTCAATGTTATGACCTCATACAAATATGGTTTACTAATACTAATTAATAAATATTGAAAACTATAACCAACACGTTTATTTTGTATTGTGCAGAGAAATTGAAGTCAGTAAAGTGCTTATCGCCTAAAAAAAAAAATTCATAGGGAAACTACTGGATCACAGGCGGTAGCAGTAACCGGTAATTTTTGTCTCTAAATAAGTTGTGTTCACATGATTAATTTGGAATTTTAATTCTAATATCAGTTATAATTATTTGGGTGGATTGCTTGGTTTTTAACCCAAATTTTGCTGACACCATAGATTTAAATAAAAAGTTTTCAGAATATTGTGTATGAATGTGATTTGAAATCTTAGTCAAAGAAAGACCCTGATGAGGTTTGTTATTAACGATTAACTGAACGTGATATTTGGAATGATCGTATTATTATTGCCGTATTATTTGTACTTGAATGGATTGTTATAGGTTGGTAAGACTGAATTTTGAACACTACCAGGATATATAATATTAAAGTTGTCAAAGCAAGTTGAAAACATTTGTTTTGTTTCTCTAAATCTTGCATTTGTGCCTTGTTCTACTCCAAACCGCTTAGAACCTTCAGTTTACTCCTGGATCTACATAACACATCCATACACAATGGTGCTAAACACATTAGTCTCTGTGGGTGCAACCAAGTAAATACATTCCCATAGACACCAGTGATAAATCCCCATACTTTGAAATTATTTTTAAAATACCCAAAACTCTCACATGTTCAGGCTGTCCAGAAAAATGATGATCAACATGTCGACTTTCATTTTCCTTTCAATTTTTGGAGGGTTGACCAATGACTTTTTGGAGAAATTCTTACCCAAAGAAGACAGTAAAAATGAATGATATTTCCCAAACTGGAAAACTTAAGTAGCCATTTTGAAAAGGATCCCTCCACAACATGGCTAAATAGCGCCACTTTCGGGCCCAATTGCATCCAAAATGCTAAGAATTGGAAGCCCCAAGGCCAGGCAAGAGGTGCAGTGCCATATGTCTTCAATCCCCCAATTCCATGGCTCTCAGAACTCCCTAATATAGAACACTTTGAATGTGTAATTATTCATGAGCTCGGCGGACAGAGTTTTGGCCTATTTACTTGGTTGCACCCCTGTACTGACAAAAACTACCCAACCTACTCTCTGTAGCACCCAAACCACCCAGGGAACGTATGGTTTAATTTATGGGTTCAGCTATGAACAAATACAATGGGTAAATTATTTATTACTCCACATACCTGTGCAATTATCAATACCAATGAATAACTGAAGTCTAATATGAATAACTGAAGTCTACTGAATACCAACTGAATACCAAATTTCTGTCAGACTTCAGGGGTTTGTGTTACACTGTGGTGGAGAATGAGAATTATCTTTTGCAGACAATAAATTGTTCCAGATTTGATCACAAGCCCCGCCCACATTTTGTTTAAGATTTCTCACAGTGCCTGTGACCAAGTTTGAAAAAGTTACCATGGTCACCTAACCAAAAGTCATGAGCCAATTGGTCAATGAGCTCGACTGATTGACAGGCAGGATTGGAAGGGTCCGTGCTGCCAAGAAGAATGATGATTTGACCGACAAAAATGATGAATTCTGAGGGGGGGGGGGTCTGGTCGACACACTGACCGTTCAGGTTGTAATTTCTCACATGTAGCACGATATGAGACAGAGGGACCCCCCCCCCCTCTGTTGTGTTGGTCATCGTGTTACCAGAATCTCAGGAATTCTTTTGAGATATCTAGGGGATGTGTTAGATAACAAATAGTCTAGGGTGTGTAAAGGGAACAGTGAGATTGGGGGTACCCTTCTGTTCCATATCACTGTGCGTGTATATAATTTCTGTCTTGTTTTCACAACACCACTGGAATGGGACTCTCACGAAATACCCAAATGCCGTTTGACCACTGGTATCAGTTCAGGGAAGGTTGGGACCTCAAAGTGTCCCCGGTCGTGGAACTTGTGTAGTTCAGGGCTCAGATTGTCTATGACTTCTTGCATCTCGGCCCATTTGATGTAAGGGTCGTCCGTGGAGCCAAAGACAGTGATGGATTGGGCATTGGCTTTCATCTTGTTCCACTCCCACGGCCGGTCATAGTAGCCTGCAAGTATAAACAAACATATATATTTTTGTGTGTGGAATTTTCCAACCAAAAGGCCGAAGGTCACAGACTACAAAGAAGGAAACAAGACCTTAAACATTTTCAAACCATAATTCATTAATCATTCATGACTGATGTTTACACAGAAACGCATCAGAGAGGCCTTGAAGAGGGATTTGAAATTGTATTTTGAATCTTTGGGATTTTTGTGGTCAAATTGCATCACCACACACTCAGAAACGGATCCAGGGGGGGGGGGTGTCACGCCCCCTACCCCTGCTCTGACACACAAAAAAACTTATAACAATTGTAGTCACAATAAACAAGATGACATTCTGCAGGGGTTATTATCTGTATCCGACGGGCCTGAACCCCCCCCCCCCCCCCCTGCAAAAATGCGTGGAAGACCAATTTGTATGGAGGGGGGGGGGGAGTTGTGACAATAAACTACAGGTCATTTGAGCTGGAAGGTAGCCTGTGATTTTTGTTCCAGTCACTAGGCTGCCGTGAAATCCAAAAGTAGGGGGGGGGGAGGCAGACAACATCAGAAATTTAAAGAGGCGCTGTTCACAGTGGATGATCTTATATACTATCGGACAATAGGTGATTGCATCATTCATCGTGGCCAATTTGCCAACAGGATGATTTAATTTGCCTACTAAAAAATTAAAGGGGGTGGGCGTGTCACACCCTCAACAACTCCGCACCCTCTCTAGCGACGCCCGTGTTCAGGTCCATGTTCAGCACAGGAAATTTCACCTTCGATAACTCTTGTTTTAATACTACCCTCTTTTCAACTGACCCTTCAAAGAAAATTACTCAACTCAGAATTTTGTTGCACTAGCCCACCATATGAAGTATGCACGCACCAGTCAGCAAAATGTATTCATTTAGCCACATCAGAATTTCTTGGCTACGGCTTGTAATCACACATGTATCTATGGAAGCCGCTGAAGCCACTACCCATAGACATGTGTGTTACTGCTAGCCAGAGCCAGGTCAGCTTTAAATATCTTTCTTCTTATTAGTATAATTAGCGCCATATAGTCCATGCACAAATCCAATAAGATGTGAGCAATCCTTACCACTCAGTTTTTCGTTTTCTTCTCCCAGGTCGGTAACACAGGGCGATACTAGGATGATGCTATGCACCTTGTAGGATTCAACATACCTACGATACATTGGGGAAAAAAGTAGAAATCTTGTAAAACACATATTGTTTTAAGTAAAGAAAAAATGTTCAACTCTCTGAAATATTATTCTCGTTCCTTACATGAACATTTTTTTAATCAATCTTTTGTTTCTATATAATTGTTTTATGATGAAAAAGTTGGAGTTTTTTTTTCAACATTGAGACACACACTGAAGATGCCAACACTCTGATGTGATTTTGTTCCCTTGGTTTTTCCAGCATCTATGAATACAAAACTTTAAACAGGTCAGTGTGTAATAATATTATTTTTTACCAGTCCAGTCTTTAGCCTCATTTTGATATCGCTTGACTTCCCACTCGTGTCCAAAAATACTAAAGAAAAGTCTTCTTTAAAACTTGAATAGAGACTCCAAACTTGGACCTTTTCTTTGCCCAATACAAATTCTGGAGAATTTTGCTGGCTTTAAAAAGTTGGCCTGATTTCGTTGTGCATGTTTTTCAGCACTCAAGATCCCAGTGTAATATTGTGCCAGCATTACATTTTGATTAGAGTAACAAAATCATGCACCACCTGCTTTGTGACAAAATGCTTTTAACAGTGCCATGGGCTTTACGAGTGTATAGTGATCTAGGGGGAGGGGGGTGGCAAAGCACATTTTCCCCCAAATTTCTTAACTTTTTCAACAAATGTTCCCCTACCCTTACCCCCCTCCATCAAATTGACAGCAACATATGGCTTCGCACCTCTTTTTCCTTTTTTTTCCCCCCTTTTTCCTCATCAACTCATATCAAATGGAATTTTCATTTCAACTTCCTGTCAGCACAAATTTGTCTACAGTCTGCCCAGCATTGAAGATGCTAAATGCAGGAATTCCTCCATTCTATCACCATACCTCATCGTAGCCTCTGCTCCGGAGCAATCTCCAATGACGAGTGTGTGTTCATCACATCGCATCTCATCTCGCATGAAAGGGATCCATATGCTCTCTCTAGCGATATCTATAAAGTTGAGCAAAAACATAAGAAAACCTACAGATTGCAACAAGGGCAAGTTATTGAAGTTCACACATTATTTTAATTCAAAATGTTTTATGCAAATTGGTTTCTTAAAGGTAAGGTAGATCATTTGCCATTGGAGCATTTTTTTGTTTGAAGCAACAAAAGTGCTCAAAATCTAAAGGTGGGTGCTTAACAACCAACCTGATGAAGTTTTAGCTCTGTGAGTGCTGTATATTCTAAGAAAACAATATTCTAGGATCTCGATTTCAGAATTCAAAAGTTTCCATGTCATATTTTGAATTGCGCCTGAAATCAGCCGGAACGCGTTCTCATTCAGCCAATTGCAGCTACGCGATGTTACGCACTGAACCGAAGAATAATAGCAACCGCGTGCACCCATTTACAAACACCCAATTACAAACCAACTACTAACGGAAAGTTCCAAAAATGCGTCACTTGACTCATCTTTGGAAATGACCTCCTTTTATCGTTTTCTTCAAAGTGACAGTATGCCAGAAGAAACAATTTAATTTCACAGGGAGTTAGTGCCATTACTTACCAAGTGGTCAGTTACAGTATATTGGTCCTGTGGTTGGCAAACATCATAAAAATAAAATATTTATCAGCAACATAATGTGAGGGTCTCTAACTTGAAAAATGTACCACATGCAGAAATCTTGATATGATTCTTTCGCAGTTTTTGTACATACCTGGATCGGGCATATTTCTTAATATACACTCCACTCCCTCAAACTAGAAAATGAAGAACAAAAAACATGCTAAAGTAAAAAACAAAAACAAACACAAGCACATGTGCGGAGTAAAAATAAAACAAATATACATTAAAAAAAAATAAAAAAATACCAAAACTAAAACAGGTACTGGATTTTTCAATTTCTTTGACTGCAGAATAAAACTACACACAGAAACACATAAATACTCTTCTCCTGAGATTTAATACAGTACATCACTTGTGCATCGATACATTTCTATAAATAAACAAGTACATGTGTACACGCATTTAAAAAAAAAAAGCTTCATACAAACCAGCATGTAGCGTCTTTGCAAGAACACAACTAACGGTGCAGACCAGTAAATAGGCCCAAAATTGTCTACACCAGCCAAACATTCAACCTCAATTCTCCAAAAAACCTACAAAACCACATGGTTGATATTGGAAGACCGAGGACAGTTAGGGTTCGGGAACGTCTGTGACCAACATCCATGTTTAAAACATCCAAGGCCTCAACTCACTTAAAGTTGCAGACTCTGTGCTCTTCAAACAATCCTAACGAACTTGAATAATTTGTTTTAACGAAAAAAATGTCCCCCCCCCCTTCTCCCAATTTTGGGCCTCTGCAACCCTCTGAAAAAGGGCTTTCATTTTGCGCCAAATGAACCCGCCCTGGGAGCGCTGAGTTATTGTCTGGCAGCCAATAATTCAACCTTTGTGAAGAAATAATGTAATAACAAAACGTCAGTAGATGTTTTCATTTGACCTTACTGAAAATTACAGCAAAAGCATATGTTGTACATTCCCTTTAACTCAAAAATTGTAGAACTTTTATATTGCTAGGAAAATAGCACAGGAAATGCATCTTTAAGCTCCAAAATGGTTCAAGCAAATTTCACAAAACTAAAACCCTTGTAGTTAATTATAAAACAGAAGTTGTAAATACAAAATGCAACAAACTATTTGTAATGAAACTATTTGTAATGAACAAAATGGCCTATAATTACAAATGCCTATCACAATGCTGTGGTGGGGGATCCTTTTTTAAATTTATACAAAATTTTAATCAAATCTAATGTACTGCGGTGAATCTATGCAGAAACCTACACTTGATAGAGTGTACTCGTTTTGAGTCTAGCATGCTGACATGTAGCATGTAACCATTTTTCTTATTGGCTCAGGAGTGACTATCAAACCATGCACTACAAACTTTCCTATTGGCTGAATGACAACATGTAGCCAGATTTTTATATTTAAAAACAATTTCTCTGTGAAGGAATATGC
The DNA here is from genome assembly GCA_029964075.1 of Patiria pectinifera. Lineage (NCBI taxonomy): Eukaryota > Metazoa > Echinodermata > Asteroidea > Valvatida > Asterinidae > Patiria > Patiria pectinifera. The sequence continues at coordinate 40,530,095 of CM057142.1, read as the reverse complement.
AAGTTTATTTTTCAGCCTACGTAGGGATGGAATGCCAGATTGTTTCTCTCCAGAACATGGAAAAGCCTCAATTCTGGCTAAAGCTAAAAAACTGTTATCCCTGGGTTTGTCAAATGCCTACAACTTGTCACATATATCCAGATAAACATAAATATGATGAATACTTGTAACCCTCACTTCAAATAAACGTACTGTTCCTTCAATGGCAGTTTCACATTAATGAGTCAATGTTCCAATGTTCATCAATGTTTCAGAAGTTTTTGGATAGTGGCTATGAGATCAGGAAATGCGCTTGTCATGAAATGCCCTCTGTCGTCAAACTTGTGGCAATCAGGGTTGAGGTTGTCGACGACGACCTGCATCTCTGTCCAGGCGATGAACGGGTCATCCGTGGAACCGTAGAGGGCGACAAACTGGGTGTTCATCTTGATCAGTTCCCATTCCCAGGGCCGACTGTAGTACCCTGTACAATGTGGATGGGGCAAAAATGATTGAGAATGAGGATATTTTGAGGTCACATGTCAAATCAACCCAATTAGCGATTCAGTCATTTAATACCGTATGTTTCTGTTAACTCACCCCCGGTTCAGACAGGAGTTCCAGAGTCGCGCCGAACTAAATACATTTAGGAGCGACTCGAGTTAACCCAATTAAAGTTTTGGTTTCAGACAACTGAACTTAATACACGAGAATTACGTACTAACAACGGAAACAACGATCTTGGCAACAAACTGCCATCGCACAACACTTTTTGTGGTTTATTTGTGTTTTCGAACAGCACCACCATATCACTATACCACTAGATTGTTTTACCCTGTGCAATTTGTGATCCATAAAGGTCACCTATTCCGACTTATGGCCGAATGGAAGAAAAAGACGGTACAGAACATTGTCAAGTCTGATGTTGCGAGAAGGAAAATAATCCTGAGCCGCTGCTTCTTTGCCGTTCTCCAGCTGCTTAAACACCATATTACAAATAATGTGCTAAAAAACACACAAATAATGTGTTTGTATGGGTGGATTGTGAGATATATTGCATGGTCACTACTAAATTACATATATTTACATACATTTGCATTGAGTTTGGCTCATGAGTTGAGCAACGTCTGAAATCAAGTTGCTCTTGAGTCGTTCTGAATGACTCGGACAGTTCATCTTTTGCGTCTAGTCGCTCCTAAGTGTTTCAGATGTTGGACTTTTCATGTACTTCATTCAAATCTTGTCTTTAATATGGATCGGCGCGACCCTGGAATGCCTCTCTGAACCGGGTGTCACACCCTCCTGAGTTTTTGTCTAGAAACACTGCCGAATGCGACAACAACTTGTCAAAATGAGAAGCCTATATAAACAGATGCAACAGGTCAAAATTCCAAGGTCAAATCAAAGGTAATAGAGGTTTTCATTAATCAATGAAACTTTTTTTCAAAAACCAGATTTGTATTTAGAAAATGGGAACTTTTCATATTGGCTTGCGTCTTTCGCCGACATATATTTTTCATAAACACTGTGCACTCAGTGTTGTCCAAGGGCTTGCGAGAAAAAGAAGCTAACTCGGGTGGGACTCGAACCACGACCTCCAGATTGCTAGTGCAGACGTCTTACCACTTGACCACCGAGCTTGCCAGGGTCTTGCCGGCTCGAGTCTGATGTAGCAGCAGGTACTGCAACCAAAAAACTTTGTACAAGATGAAATTTGTGTCGGCATTTGGTATTTTCCCTTTGTAAGTTCGAGGCCAACCCGAGTAAGCTTGTGAACTTAATGGACACCACTGTGTTTAAAAAAAAATGCTGGCGAGTGGCAAAACTCAAAATAAAATTTAAATCTCCCCGACACAAATTTTATTTTCTAAGAAAAAAAAGCCAACTTACCACTCACTCTTTCACTCTCCATGCCCAGGTCAGTAACGCAAGGGGACACCAAAATTATACCATGAACTTTGTATTTCTCGGCATATCTAGGGGGAAAAAAACAACCAAAATGATCATCGATGATACTCCTTGTTACAACAAATATGCTTATCATTGGGTCCACTTTCCTAAAGCTGATGAGAACCAGTCACAATTAATATACATTGCATGGGTTTTTGGTTGGTAACCTGTTTTTGCTATGCTAATTATTTTGCAATAAGGGAGTTTCTGTGCAAACCAGCTCCGTGTAATGGCCCTAGGAAATAACAATCATTATTATTTATATCAGGCTTCCAGCGGTAAAAATAAATCAGCGTATTGTATGCTTTCATAAAAAGTTCACCAGTCCTGGATGACTACAACAATAAAGTACCCGGTTGACTACAAAAACATTATTATTGCAGTCATCCGGGCATTTTGGCTGGTTCCCAATTGATCAAGAGCATAGAAAGTCACAGTTGTCAACCACTCAACAGAGCGTAGAATAAAAAAGACGCCGCATGCATGCAGCGCGCATGCAGCGCGCATGCAGTGCGCAGAAGGCCAGGTATATACGCGCACTGTTGTCAACAATTACAGTGGCAGCTTCAAAACGTTTGATGTAAACGAAAAAGATGTAATGAAGATAGTGTCTTGAGTTGTGCTTCTTGCGGATCAAGTCAGCCTGATATGAATAATAATAATATTGGATGGCTTGTTCTCGGTGGATACAAGAATATATTGCACTCACTATGACAATATTGCACTCGTCTTCAACTCGTGCAATATTGTCATACCGGTAGCTCGTGCAATATATTCTTGTATCCACGTCAAAGCCATCCAATATTATAAAATGGTTGGCACGAATGAAAACACAATTTGACGTCAGATGAAACATTCTCAGCAAAATTCACTAATGAGTTGAATTGTGTGCAACTTTTGTGAATTTGCAAAGTCAGTACTTGCATGACGCAGTGTTGTAGCAGGTGTTTATGACGGATCACAAGAACATCATAAGTCCAGTCACAAGTTACAGGAGATGAACAATAACAAAGGAATGCCTTTGTCATCAGTCATTTGAATAGCTTGTGAGTTGACTTGGGACTGGAGGACTTGTGATGGTCTTACTCAACCCCAGTACTGCCATGAAATCACAAATTCAGTTACGGTCGCTTTCATTGGAAATGATCAGAAACTTGCAGTAACTAACAAACCAGGCTATTGAGTTCAAACTTTGTAGAGTATATCATTTGTCAGTTGTGCATTTTTTTGTTTGTTTGAAGCAACAAATGTGCTCAAAATCTAGAGACAGACACTTGACAACTAAACTGATGAAGTTTTAGCTCAGTGAATGTTGTATATTCTGTGAAAACAATATTCTAGGATCTTGATTTCAATTCGAAAGTTGCAGAGTCATGTTTGAATTGGGCCCAAAATCAGTGTCTGGGACAGCATGCCAGAAAGAATTAGTTCACAGGGAGTTTAGTGCCATTACTAGCTTTAAACCTAGTATGCTTTTCAACAATAATTAGGTCAGTTACTTTTTTTTGGATAGCTGCAAATGATATACTCTACTTTTAAGATAAGACTGGAATTTGGGTATTTGACGTACCTCATGGCTGCAACTGCCCCACTGCTGTGGCCGACAATTATGGTCTTCTCATCACAACACAGGTCATCGTGCATGAAGGGAATCCAGATGCTTTCTCTGGCCATCACTACCGAAGAAAAAAACAACGGTATAATGAATTCATCGGATGCACCACGAAGTGACATTTCGTCTATGGACTTTGTTCACACTATACGTCACTTCGTGGTGCAACTGATAAAATTGATCATCAATATTGTAACAGATGCAAGTGACGTGTTAAAAAAGTTAAAGGCTGGTTTACTTTATTCGTATTTATTTCCAAAATCACAAAATCAACAAATGTTGATGTTTTGAGTTCCCCCACCCTCCCAGGAGAAAACAATCATTGGCAAAAGCTAGAATAATAATCAAGTATAAGAGTGCCAGAAGCAAAAACATTTCCCAGAAAGAAATTACCAAAAAATGCCCTGTGAAGATTTACAATACACATTGTTTGCACATATTTATTCACAGACTTCAAAGATTCCAGATATGACAAATTGTTCCAACTTAATTTCTCACAAAATTATTATTAATCAGATATCTTGACAAAATGAAGAAGTATGGAAAAATTAAATTACCTGGGTCTGGCATATTTTTTAAAACACACTCCACGCCTTCCACCTGGAATATAAATGGGACTGAATGTAAAATAATATGACCATCCGTTCAGTTGATCATCGTCGACACCACCAGTAACAATTCCACAGCCAATATTTATGAAGATGCTCATCAGCTAAAATTTATAAAGCATGCGCAGTTCAAATGACCCAATTCATAAGATAATCAACTTGAACATTTTAATATAAAGGTTTACGGTAGCACCATGTGACAAATTTCTTTTGTGAGTTTGTGAGGTTCTGTCCATCATCAGGAGACTGAATAGATCCCAGCGGAGGAGGGGTGTTATGCAGTGTGACTGAAGTAGCCAAGTCAAGACTCAAGATCCCAGATAAGGCCAGAACCACCCCCCACCAGAGGGCCCTATACCCAAGGTCAACTAGCTAGGGCCACTAGTTCCATTATCCTTGCCTACTTAGGCAGTATTTCCCACCCCATTCAGAGTATTTTCCACAAGCGCGGCACCCAAGTTTTCCACACAGCACCCCTGAAGTTCCAGAACCTGCTGCAATCACGTAAGGACCGGCAAGATACCAATCGCAAGACTGGCAGGGAACTCCTTACCAGAGTCAATGAACACAAAGCCCACGGCTGAGGCAGAGATTTTGACAAGTCGTCCATAGTCAAGTATTCGCACACCGAAGATCATCAGATCAATAGGCATCGAGCCGAACTCATCACCAGCATCAAGCACTGGTTCCCTGCCATCGCATCAGAAAGGCCATTAAAATCTTCAAGCATGACACAGTACCCCAAGATATCGGTTTCTCCATCAGTGGAATCTGGCGCTCCATCCTCACCACATAGTCCAATGGGTCTTCTGTTCTAGACCAAAGACAACTTAGTTCCCCCACCCTCCCCCTAGTCAGCCTATGGGTCCCCTATACCCTTGGCAACCTTCCCATCAACTCCCTTCCTCCACACTGATACGCTTCACTGATCTTCAAGCATCCCCCAGCTCCCCTGCATGGACTACACACTGACATGCCTCACTGATCAGCCAACATCCCCCCCCCCCCCAGCTAGTCAGCTAGAACTCCACAGTTGGATCCTTCTCGCTCTTCACTGGACACTGCTTCCAGTCTTACTACATAACACCGCTTCTCTGTTGGAATCCCTTGATGGTGCTACTGTTATTTACTATTGTTATTACGGATTATTAATTCGTTATTACGGATTATTAATTCGTTATTACGGATTAATTAATTTGTTATTACGGATTATTAATTCATTATTACGGATTAATTAATTCGTTATTACGGATTATTAATTCGTTAAAACGGATAATTTAATTCGTTATTACGGATTACTAATTCTTTGGACATGGGCGACGCGAGGAGGGGCTTGCCCCCCCCCCCCCCCCAAAAAAACAAAGAGAAAAAAAGGAAAGAAAAAGAGGCGCGATGTAATATTGCTGTAAATTTAATGGGTTGGAGGGGGGAAATGTCCCTGTCTCCTCTAAAATATTATGTTGAGAAATGTGTTTTTCCCCCTCTTGGAAAAAAAATGTTATCCGTAATAATGAATTGATAATCCGTTATAACAAATTAAATAATCCGTAATAACGAATTAATAATCCGTAACAACAAATTAATAATCCGTAATAACGAATTAGTAATCCGTAATAATGAATTAATAATCCGTAATAACGAATTAAATAATCCGTAATAACGAATTAATAATCCGTAATAACGAATTAAATCATCCGTAATAACAAATTAACAATCCGTAATAACGAATTAAATCATCTGTAAACATATATACTTGCAGTGGCGCTAATGGGCTTTCGTATTAAGGTGTGTAAAATTGTGGGAAAGAATGTTGCAACCTGACACTGCTTTTTTCTGCATATTGCAAAAATGATAAGACACGAATCTTGGACTGAGAGTGAGAAACATTTCCAATATTGTTAGGAAATACTTAGAATTTGTTTGACTCTCCACAGACTTTGTACACAACCGCTGAAGTGGCGTCACGCGTCAAGTTGCAACATTCTTTTCTTGTCAGGATCCCCGCCCTCTGCTCTCTCATCTCTCCCCGCCAGCTTACCAGCAACCCCGCCCATTCCCTCCTCTCAGTGTCATGGCACAACAAACCTTATTTATTTCATCACGAGCCCACGCATACCAGTTGCACTTTTCAACTTCTCCGCATCCATTTCCAGGAACAATAACAACTCGACTTGCCATCGCTGACGCTTACAACTTTCATGGAGCTATAAAATGGAACTTTCTTGATCTTTTTAGAATGCTACCTCAAGGCTCAAAAAGCTCAAGCTAGCCCGACTGCGCTGCGTCTGGCCGTACAGTACTATCGCAAGCTCGTACTACACTACAGAGCTTGCGATAGTACTGTACGGCCAGACGCAGTCGGGCTAGGCTAGGCTAGGCTCAAGCTAGAGCAAGTTGAGGTTGCGCAGCACAGCAGCATGCAGGCGCCCTGTGCTGTGTGCTAGTTTGTAGTAGTAGTACTTAGTGGGAGCGTACTACCCGGCATCCGAGAACAAGGTGCACGCTGCTGGTTGCGCCGATCGGAGACGTTTGCCTACTGGTAAATTTGGGCGAGTCCACAATACAAACGGGGGTAAACAATATTAAGATCTATTTTCTTTCCTTTCTGAAAGGAAAGAATTTGATAGCAATTAAAATTGATCCTATTAAATATAATCACATATATTGGAAAATATTATTATTTTTTTTTGTGTGAAAACGATGTACATTTAATACCATAACAACTGAAAAAATATAATACGCACACCTACCCAAAAAATATGTCAATCTACGATGCATTAAATCATATCCGAAAATACACCACTTACGTGTACCTAGTACCTGTACTGTGTATGTGTAATTGAACGTGATGAAATGAAAAAGCTGTGTGAAACATATTTTTGCCACAGTTTCCGTATTCCCCACTTATTATGACTCTTAATTTGAAGGCATACGTGAAAAAGTCATTATATTCAAGCATGCCACTAATGTAATTAAGGTGAGTATCATAGAGCAAGGAAACACTTGAAATCCTGGATTACGTCGCTAAGTCGATTTGTTATGTGGTTTTACACTGAATCTATTTCGTGAGAATTTGCCTGTAGATTTTTAACTGTGACTTAAGTTTCTTTCCTTTCGAGTATCTTACATTTAGTTCAAGTATTTCACATACTTCCATACAAAAGGACAGTATATGTAAGCATTACTATACGGAAAACAGGCATGACGGGAAAACACCGGAAAATCAACTGGAAATCAGCGGAAATCAGCGGAAATCAACCGAAAAATAGTCAATCAGAAGACATCTGGAAAATAACTGAAAAATGTTTGGCTTGGATTATAAAAAACAAATGTAGTGGGTTTTATTGCGGCAGCCATAACTTTGTAAGGCCATTTTGAAACTGTCATGACTGCTGCTAGCGTTACGGCATTGCAAAAACACCATTGCGAATCTCCCTTCCAACCAACGCTTTGGTAGCTCAACCTGGACAACCACCATGCCGTAGGTTCCGGAATTGAATCTGCGCTATGCCAAACCTTGTTTTTTTTTCGTTTTTTTTTCCTTTAATAGGCCTAATAGTTTCATTTACTTTTGTGTTTTTAATCAAATCCACATTTTATTGAAGCAGGTTTCATTTTCTCCTTTGTAGTCCATGCCTTTAAAGGGAAATAAAGTCCGAGAACCATTCGGTTGATAGTCTGGTTCCAAGAGACAAATCATATTGTTGAATATTGTCAGGTCAGGGAACCAGAACATCCACTGCCGTTACAATAGCCACTGCGAAAAAAAACCCAACAATCATGGAATTTTTCAAGCCTAAGGCAGGGCACCTCGTCCGAGAACGGCTCTTCTTTTTGAGGGGGTGGGGCTGTTTTCTGATGTTTTGTGGTATTTTTCAGTAGCTTTCTGGTGTTTTCCGTGTTTTCTGGTCGATTTTTGTGTTTGATTTTTGTTGTTTTCCAGTTGTTTTCAGTTGTTTTCCAATGTTTTCCAGTGAATAGTGCTAGAACCTTGTAGGCATTAATTAGCCGAAATAGCCCCATAAAATATGTCTAGACTCAAATAATGGACTTCTTTTGTATTGTAAACCACAAAGCGACGCATACTAGATTTGAAAATTTTCAAAAATGACTGCATAATTTATACAGGATAACTAGATATTAGGCCTACTTCTTAGTTCTAGAACAACACTCTCATTTTGGGGGCCCAGTACCACTATGCAATTTCACATCCTGTGATGATAACTTGCACCCAGAATTTTATTTTCTCATCCTAAAAATCTCTCCAAAAAGTAGCCTTGACTTTATATCCATGTCACGTTAAAATTTCGGAACAATGGTTTTCAGGACCTCAGACCGACTATTTGTTGAGAAATCAGAGATTTTACTCGCAGACATCAGATTTTCGACCCGATGAACATTGTACACATGCATTCTTTGTGTTTTTGTTTTTCACTTCTTATTTCTGTCTTCTTTTAGGAACAAAACGAAGTACCAACTAATTGCAGTGATAAGTAGAAGAGTAATTTATCCCAGAAAGTAACATCAGTGATAATTCAAGATGGTGTTAGCGGATCTTGGCCGTAAGATCACCTCGGCACTGAAGTCTTTGAGTAATGCCACCATCATTGACGAAGATGTAAGTAAAATAGTCATTTTTAAAACAGTAACATTTCAAATTCTTTTTGTTTTTATTAAAATCACACTTCAGTACTGCTTTCCCCATTTTTGATGTTAATTCCAGTTTGCTAGGTTTTAACAGTTTTAAGTTGAAAAAGTGTGGAAGTAATGACCAAAAACCACCCCGCTGATAATATTTGCTATAACCAAATCAACATATTTTGTTCCAGTACATAGAACCAAGAAATGACAGTGTCTTTGCCAGACTTTCACTAGATCTTCCTTTGAGTAAACATAACATAGCACAAAAAAATGAATGCTGTTTTCAAACCTATTTAACTTACAAAACCTTAGAAGCACCGCAGTACTTGATTAGGCCAAAAAAAATTAGTTCTGCTTCCGGTTTCCCTACGTACCCTATTCTGACAGCCCCTACCCTAATTTTTTTATTGGAGAAATAAGAAAAAAATTCCCAAAACCATCAATTTCTACCTTTTACCCTTGACTACACGCAGACGCCTCTATATGATCGTATTATAAAAAAAATTGGGGGAGATCGGGTTAAAGGTTGGAATTGTACAACATTCTTGATTCTGTTTGTATACAGGTGCTGAATTCTATGCTGAGTGAAGTATGCCGTGCTTTACTCGAAGCCGACGTCAACATCCGATTAGTCAAACAGCTGAGAGAAAATGTCAAGTCAGTGATAGACTTTGAAGAGATGGCCGGAGGTCTGAATAAGAGGAAGATGATCCAGACCGCTGTCTTCAAGGAACTGGTCAAGGTTGGAGTGCTCTTATGCATGACTAAACGAGGGCGCTATCACAGTGAACTGTTTATAGGAATCACACTCATCGTTATTATTGTTTGACTGGCACTACAGCTCACAAGTCAGTGGAAAAAAAAATTCAATGTTTTAGAAATGGAGGGAAACCTCAGATGAATATCCTGAAGGCAACACGGGGAATCTGACGCAACTAAACATGTGGATTAGGTTTTCCATCCTAATCTAATGGGAATGAAAACCCAAATCCGTATGTCAGCCTCAGTGGGATTCGAACCTGGATCACAATGGTGGAAGGCAACGAAAGGAACACTGTGCCAACCAGAACGCCAAAGTAGAGAAAAATTTAGAGATATATAAAGACAGAATTCAAGAATCTAGTCAGGGCATCATAATTCTTGCTCATGTACTTGATTAGAAACGGGTGTTGTACATGTGTAAAACTGATCCAGGGTCACAAATGTTGGAGAAAAATTATACAGACTTGTATCCAGAAAACACTTTGTCATCATGTGAGGTTGGTTTAGCTTGAAGATACAGACCTAATGTTGTGATCTCACATTTTTGGTGGAATTTAGCCCATCTGTGCACAAATTTGAATAAACGCCATTTTTTTTCTTGCTGCACTGCCACTCAATTCAGCAGACCAATTTAGACATAGTCATGGTGATGTCATGAAAATTAGGTCTATGTGTGCTATCTAGTTCATGCTCATTGAACAAGCGAAATATTGAGTGTTTGTGTCCTGTATGTCACTCGGACATAGATGCATTACATTTTCAAAACTCACAACAAACTATTTGCTTGTTCTTTTTCTAGCTGATCGACCCCGGTGTGAAAGCCTGGACACCACTCAAAGGCAAACCCAACATCATCATGTTTGTTGGGCTGCAGGGTAGCGGCAAGACAACGACATGTACAAAGGTATTAAGCGACTCTTTTAAATAAAAAAATCAGATCATTTCTGTTTCATTGTCGCAGAAAATTGCTGGTTAAGACAAATTTAAGGATGGTACAGGATAAAGCCAGTTAAAATGATTCTGTGTAATTTTCCCTTAAATTTTCCCAATTCCAACACTTTCCTTCTCAGTTAATGAGAATGGGTTTTTATCAGCATGGAATTTGTAGGGCGGCACACAGTTTTTCCTACATTACATTTCAGTGTAGGTGGGGGGGGGGGGAGGATTTTGTAGTTTTCCAACGTTGGGTAAGCACTTAGCTCAGGTGCATGTATCATGGTGAGACCCCTCATTCCTGCTGTTTTCAGACATGAATACAGTGAAGAGATTCAAGGCTAAGACTTTTATACGGTTTGTGCAGTTTGATTCTGGTTATTCATGTAAGTCTCTTCTGTCTATTTGCTTGGCAGCTAGCCTACCATTTTCAGAAGAAGGGATGGAAGTCGTGTTTAATTTGTGCAGACACATTTCGTGCAGGTAAGCAGTAACTTAATATTGTATTTAATAACAAAATAATATGTCTGATTCTTTCATGGATCGCTGCTTCCATGGGCACATGTGTGATCAACAGCCAAGTACTTTGGATTGCAGCCATTATCTTATTTGTTAAATTTTCACACAAGGCCTGAATGCGGCGCACACAAGCGATTCATGTGCCTACAATTGTTCTCACTTGAGTCTCCTGATTGTGATGCACAAAGTGTATATAAAAATTCCAGCACAGTAGAAGGTGTAGTTATAATTCAGAGACTATTGTTTACTAATTGAATGAATCTCGACTGATCTATTTTTTTTTTATTATTAGGTGCCTTTGACCAACTCAAACAGAATGCAACAAAAGCAAGAATACCTTTCTATGGAAGGTAAGTAGTTAAAACAAATAACAAATGGACAGTTTAATCTTTTTTGTGTCGCCTAAACAAAGTTTTGGGGACACTTACCTGTCCTAAATTCCGTATCCCCGTATCCCCATATCCCTGTATGTTAAAGTTTAGGTTAAGTTTATGGAAAAAAACTGTATAACTTCTACATGCTTTCATGGATTTTGATGAAACTTGGATGCAGTGACCCTTGGGTGAGAAGACACAATTCTTCATCGGATTACGTAGGACAAAGGTCACAACACGTATAGTGATTGACCGCGAAAAGTAATTCAAATAACTTGAACCTGAGAACATTTTCTTCATTCAATTACCTCTAGTCTTAGAAAGTAATTACAGGAAGAGAAGTTGTCTTTATTATTATTATTTAGGGTTTTTGTTTTGGTGTTTTTTTTTAACCGATATACCTGTCTAGCTGTTGCATCTATATTTGCACTCATAACATTGGTCAGTTGCCATTTGCACTTATTTCCTACCCCCTCCTTGTTTTTCCACAGTTACACAGAAGTAGACCCAGTGCTCCTGGCGGCTGACGGCGTAGAGAAGTTCAAGAATGAAGGATTTGAGATCATCATCGTTGACACGAGCGGAAGACATAAGCAGGAAGATTCACTGTTTGAAGAGATGTTGCAAGTGTCCAATGCAGTGGTATGTATGGAGGGTTTCCCAGTGTAGGAGTGGGCGTGTTCATCTATTCAAACCGTGGACGAAAAATTCCAGAGAACAAAAGAGAACAATATCATTCACGATTCCCAGCATACGTCCGCGATTGGGGTCGTGTACAAAACCTATGGGAGTCTCCCTACAAACAAGAGAGGGACAGTAGGACGTCCACGATAGATGGTGTGAACGCGCTTGTATGTGTGGGCTTGGTGTGTGCAGTAAACTGTTTGGGGGCTAAAATGGTATACAAATATTGTGTGGCTCAGCGTGGAATGGGAGGAATATTATAGCAAGGTAAAATCTGGACTTTTCCAATTTACGAAGCCGAGTGAACTGGAAAAGTCCAGATTTTACCGAGCGATAATATTCCTCCCATTTCACAATTTAAAGCCACTCAATATTTGTTTTATATAACTGACATATAGATCCTTGTCATTTGATATATTTGAACTTTTATTTCACTACAAAATTGATGGGAAATGTATTTCTCTCTTCCAAACCACCCCTTCACAAAAATGTTGGAACCCCACTCTGTAGCGCTGGCTCTTTGGAACAATATGCGCTGAACGCGCACAACTGCATGCCTTTGCACACAAATACCGCGTCATGGAACAAGACTGATCTTAACTGTTCAATAGTATTTCCCATTCCCCATGGGCAGATAGTACATTTTGAGACCCAGCGTAAATGGGAGTAATAACGAATGTCACGTGATGTGAGTTCCACCAATCAAATGACAAGGATATGTATGTCGGTTATATAAAAATTGGTTATGAACTTTGAACCTTAGATAGTGTTTTTCTGACCAAGCACAAGATCTCCAGTGTGTGGGCCACACTGCATGCCTAGGCGGGCCGTCGCTGCATTATTGGGAAGTTTTCTATTGTTAGGCAAATTAGGACCGAGTAATGGTGACTTTCTGCTGTCCCCACAGCGTCTTCGGTCCCCATAGTACCATGGGACAATTCTTGTGTAGTCCCCACAACTACGGAACAAGTATGTGCGTACTGATTCACCCACGTGTGATGCAAAAATATGCTAAACTAAATTGTCATCTAAATGTGCACAAACCATATGGCATTTTCACACGGGTACTGGGCACAAGGTAGCAATGGCATTCAAGTGTCAATCATATTTCTCTTTCTGTCACCGTTGAGGGATATTTATGTACAGAGTCCATGATTCAGTGAATACTTTTTCTCCATGTATTGCGCTCTTTTCACACACAAATATTAAGTAATGACAGACAGTTATGCAAGTTTTGTGGAAAGATAGTCTTGTACAAGTTTCATATGCTGTTACGTATGACATTGTTGACACGTTTGTACAAAAAAAAGCCCTAACTTGGATTCCATCAGTGTCCTGCAGAGTACCGTCTGTTGTTGCTGAGGTGCAGATTGCAGAAGACCGCATCTGTGAGCTTTCATTATGTTCATCATAAGCCTATGGTCATGTCCCAATTATTTTACTTTAAAATACACCGATGGGTCCTAAATTTGGTATAACTTAAGTTTTGTGTCCCTTAGATGTGTGGAAGTATTCAGCTTTTTCTAATTAGGTATTTTTGAATTTGGTGCAATTTGTTACTATTTTTTTGCTCCCATTTGTCTTATTTTGTTCGGGATTTCTCGAAACCAGAATTAGATTCAGTTGAATGTCAAATCTCTGCTTGCATCATAAGCAGAGGGTCATAGTGCGGCTGAATGTCAGACATTTTCCAACCATTTACTACAGACGGTCATGCTTATCCAAATGTTGTAATGCAAATACATTCTAAATTGTCAAGGAATTGAACATTCTGCATGTAATAGCCGGAAAAAAAAATTGTGCTTGTTCTTTTCATTACAGCTCGTTTTTGTTTAGTTACACCCTCTAAAATCAGAAATATTGTGCATTACCCTGTGTAACAATGTGCAAATTGAGTATGTCCTCTCTTTGTTCTTATTTCCAGAACCCTGACAATGTGGTCTTTGTGATGGACGCATCCATCGGTCAAGCTTGCGAGGCCCAGTCCAGAGCCTTCAAGGAGAAAGTGGACGTAGCTTCGGTCATCATTACTAAGCTGGATGGTCATGCCAAGGGTGGTGGAGCTCTCAGCGCGTAAGTAATCTCCCCCCCCTCCCCTTCACTGTCCCCCATCCCCCCCACTCCTTCTTCTTCCCCATCCCCCTCCCCCACACACACACACACACTCACTAAGGCCCAGTACTGTGCTCAGGGCTTGAAATTGGGTTCAACCCCACAGAAGCTAGTACTTGCTCCCTGTAGTGCTGGCTTTTGGGGTCTATTGGGGGCAAGTTGCTCCCATAAGTTGATACACTAAAATATAGAGAAAAATATTGGAATTGAAATTTGACTAGTGTACATGGAAAATGCATTTATTTTGCCCATGTTTGTCTTTCTGAAAATGCTTTTCAAGATCATTTGACTTGGAAAAAAAAACCTCATTAAATTACCACTTTTGATAATCGAGAGCACGTGAAGATTCGCAAACCAACTTTGAATTTGGTGATCTTTCCAGACATCACCTCATTGCCTTCCAAGAGGCTGCGTAGACTGGTTCCCTTTGATCATTTCATGTTCTGTTGGTGTTAAATCTTCAGCGATATTGCAACTTAAGCTATTACATCCCCCCTTAATTGTCCCCTGCCATGCTTTAAAACTTTTTGCATGTTTCTGTTTGACAGTGTTGCGGCCACAAAAAGTCCCGTCATCTTCATAGGAACGGGTGAACACATTGATGACTTTGAGCAATTCAAAACGAAACCGTTCGTCAGTAAATTGTTAGGTAAGTCACTGGTAATCTGTGCAAACACTGTCCAAAATAGTGTCCATTAGTTTCATGTTTTGGGATTCCTTTGCACATAATTGTAGATTGCATAGCTGTACAGAAATTAAGCTTTTAAAGTATGCTGTGTTTTGACTTTTAGCACAAAGTACCCCGTGTGATAAAGATATGAATTATATCTGTTAAACACACATAGGATTATTTGCAAGTTCCAAAAATGAAGAGTTTACCTCGCTTTCAATTTAATATGGCCGACTCGTGAAAACAGTCTGTTGAATATTCTATATTTTGTCCACCAGGTATGGGAGATATAGAAGGCCTGATTGACAAAGTGAGTGAGCTGAAACTAGACGACAATGAAGAACTCATCAACAAACTCAAACACGGTACGTCAAGCTCCTTGCAATGTCCAATTGGATTGTTCTCAACTCAGTATTTCAGATATGGAAACTTTCCTGTATATCAATTGAATTTTTTTGACTTTTTGTTCATACCATTAGATATTGAATAATAGAATTGAAAGTCTTATGCAACTTGGGATTTCCTTTTTTGTGTGACTTCCCTATTTTTTTGCATTACATTCTGATTGTTAACCCTCCTGTGCAAACATACTTTCTGTGCCAAGTAGTCCTTTCAGTCAAAACATATCAAGTGACAGTTTCAACAGTTTAGAATTCAGTTTATGTAACTTGGTATAGCTTTGCTTTGGCTGTGGGTAATTGATAAGCCAGCTGTGCCCACAACTTGCCTGCTTTGCCTGTTCATGGTCTGTTGACTGAGTTTGACTAGTCAGACTGCTTGCTTGACATATAATCTGACTGTTGGATCGGACTAGCCTGTGTTAAAAGTATAGCAGGAGAAGCGGATGGACATTTTGACTGTCTGTGACTGTGTAAATAGCAAGAGGGTTAACCCTAACCCCTTGGGTATCTTGACTTGAAAGTATCCTGAATCCACCAAAATCCATCTATTGTGTCACGCCAAAAAATGGAGGTATCCTGAATCCATCCAAATCCTGCAGTACCGCTAGGCTTACAATCCTCAATCCATCAAAATCCCCTGTTTTCAATATGGAGGTATCCTAAATCCGCCGAAATACTTCAAAACAGTGGTATGGATTTTGATAGATTCAGGGTGGTTAGGGTTAAAGGGCTTGTATTCGCCATTAATGAAAAAGATGCAGTATCCATAAAGTTGTAGAAATTGGAAAGAGTGTTTAAATTTGTTAAATCTTGATTGCTGAACTACAATGAAGATTTATAACCAGTGCAGTGTGCACCATAATTGAATATTATTGTCAACATAGGAGAAACCAACTTCTTACTTAAAGCCCGGTTAACTTTTGCTTTATAAAATGGTATTATTTTTCAGGTGAATTCACGTTGCGAGACATGTACGAGCAATTCCAAAACATTATGAAGATGGGACCATTTGGCCAAATTATGGTAAGATTGTACATTTATTACAACTCCATGCTTCTTGCATGCGGTTACTTGTGTACATTTGGTGGGATTTACTGTACCTAAGGCAAAGTCAAATATTCCCTTATGAGATTTTTGTCCGTACCATATTGTAAATAGAGGGTATTTTGAAGTATTAGAAACATATTTGTCGTTATCTTGGTGAAGTTTGTGTGAATGAGAGCTCTGTAAGAAAGACTTAGCAGGCCAAGGCTGT
Source organism: Patiria pectinifera (assembly GCA_029964075.1). Lineage (NCBI taxonomy): Eukaryota > Metazoa > Echinodermata > Asteroidea > Valvatida > Asterinidae > Patiria > Patiria pectinifera. Next base: position 40,513,595 of record CM057142.1, on the reverse strand, counting down.
GATACACACTATCATGTTCCTGCTAAAAAACATCTGTCAGGTTCTCCAAACGAATCGTACAAAATATGGACAGCATGATGAGGATTATAGAAGACAGTATACAAATATAGCATGGTTTGAGGGTGGACGGTCAATATTAGCTCCCCGAGGTATTGGAAGTTGACAAACTAGTTCCCGAGGCGAATTGTTTTACTATACCTCATACATATTTAGTTGCCGAATTTTCCCGTTGCAATATGCCCCTCGCGCATAGAATAAAATAAAATCTTCAGAGAATCTTGTCCAACTCACCAGAAGATAACTCAACATCAGAAAAGTTTAGTTCATTTGCAATACAGTAACTCCTAAGAGTTTAAACCGCATTGTGGACGACCTTTTTTTTAGTACAGGAGGCATCTTTATTATCCACAATATTCTCCAGTTTAGCATCATTGAGCGAGCTTGAGAAAATGCTAATTAAGGTTTACGCGTGCAACTATTTTTTCATGTGTAGCACTAGGATGTTCGCGCATGCGTACTACACCCGTGCGACAGTTCCACGATCGCTTTGTAAAGCGCATGAGTAGTAGACTACTACGCACGCATATTTACTCTGTGCGTGAATAATCACGCGCGCGCTTGGTAAACAGGAAAAATAGCATCTGGCACGTGATGGTGAATGGACCATTGAGAATTCAGCTCACGATCATGAATATGGATGAGGTATGGGATTTGATGACCCCATTTAAATGAGGTGCAAAGGAGAAGCCTTGAAGGATTTTGGCAGATGTAAAAGCTTCTTCAAGAGGAAGTTAGAGTTAATACGCTGACACCTGTTTGCTCAGAATTTGAAAGATGCTGAATATAATAAGTTTAAACTAGTGTAATAACAGAATTTAAATTTGTAACAATGGTTCAAATGTGAATTGACCTATCGCCATTTGCGAGTTAGCCACGTCCCAACGACAACCCTGTGGAATTTTATATGTTAAGTTTTGTTAGTCTCATTTTTTTAGCATTCCGCGTCCATTTGTATATCATGTAGTTGGACAGTGTTTCACAAGCTGCGTTGACGTGATTCTACCATGATAGGTTAATTAATTTGTTCTGGTTTTTTAATTTTTACTTGGTTGTCAGGGTATGATCCCAGGGTTCAGCAGTGATTTCATCTCCAAGGGCAACGAGCAAGAATCCATGGCCAGATTAAAGAAGCTAATGACAATCATGGACAGCATGAACGACGAAGGTAACAACAAAACAGATCTCTCTAAAAAAAGATTACACAAGTCTAGTAAAACTAGTCCCAGAGTGCACAATATTCTATTCAATTGACTCAGAATGGCTATTCATTGGAAGTCTTTCCATGCATCTGGTCTACACAATGGGCTGGATTTAGCCCATTCATTGGCGTTACAGGGTAATCCTATATGATAACACTGCCCGGCTCACAAGTGACAGACAGACAGTTGGTCAGTGAGATAGGTGCAAAGAGGACACTAGGCTGGCCCTCTGGGACCAGCACAAATGAACTCATGGAATCGGACTAAGGATATTAATTATTGCAAACATGTAGATGCTGCATGATCTGTATTTGACACCAACACTTTAATAGCACTGCAGTCTTTTATGTTTATTAGATAGTGCAAAGATATAAGTAAAGTAAGTAAACTCTGTCATGAGCCAATGTGGCCCATCAGGCCGGCGTTTATCTCCGGTTTCAGTAGCATGAGACGACTGAGAATATTTCTATTTCCCCTGGATGGGATGCTAGTCCATCGCAGGTTACTCCCCAGCTAATGCCGGTACCCATTTATGCTCCTGTGTGGAGAGAGGCAAGTGGGGGTAAAGTGGCTTTCCCAAGGACACAACATATGGCCAGCGGCTGGATTCGAACCCCTGACCCTCTGATTGTGAGTCACAAGCCCTAACCACTAGGCCACACTCCACCGATATGCATACCACATAACTCCACATATTGAGAAATTGGGCCATGTTGAACAAGTTAAAAAGTAGAAATGAAAAGAAAATGAATTGGTATTTGTTCTTCGCAGAGTTGGACAGTCGTGAGGGCGCTAAGCTCTTCATGCGAACCCAGGGGCGTGTCCATCGAGTAGCCAGGGGGGCGGGGGTCTCGTCCAAGGAGGTACAAGAGTTGCTGCAGCAGTACCAGAAGTTTGCCCAGATGGTGAAAAAGATGGGTGGCATCAAGGGACTCTTCAAGGGTAAAGGTAGGTAAAGGCCGAGGCTTGACATTTATCCTAGTTACTACACTAACTAGACTGGCTGCCGGACCGAAGCAGCATTTCCACCATCTTTATTCCCCCACAAGTGCATGCTCTTGATCATTGGAAGATGCTTTTTGGTTTCTATAAAAAAAATTAATAAAACACTTCAGAATTTACGAGTGCAAGTTTGTTTCATGGTCAACAGCACGCTTAAAATTTGAAGGAAAAAAGTGGCTTGACTAAAAGTGAGTCTTAATAAGTTACTTTAATAATGCTACTTTTTTTAGTTACAAGCCCTTAAAATGATCTTTTGCAATATGAATTGTCAATTTTTCACCCACACAAAGTTCTTTTTCATCGTGATGTCAACCTCTTTTATATATCAATATAGAAAAGCTGATTATGCACTTTTTTTAGTGAATGTGAAAAACTAATTATCCAAAATAAAACCCAACCTTAAGACTCTATTCTCTTGGTCCAGTCACAAATTACGTATGTATGTGGCATGGGGGTACCAAGATTGCGGATAGTTGCTTCACTTTATGGGCGTGTCAGCTACACCAGTTTGTGTTGAGCTCAGCGATTTGAATCCGACCAGACTATTTCTCGGACCGTGTTCGCTTTTCCAACAAGTCTGGAAACATGTTGTCTTTATAGGACGGCTGCAGACAGTAAATAAGTATATATCTGAAACTGCTGCAAATTGCTTTCAGACTGAATTGATCTGAAATATACAAATCAAAAAATTAAGAGGGCCTGATATTTTGATCTTAACAAGACCTTCTTCAGAAGTTCAGAGGCAAATGACAGTGGTACAAGAAACAAACATGTAGGGACTCACAAGCACGCATGGTTGGGAGGAGAAATACAAAAGAGGGATTACATGGGGGATGGGACAGACCAATGTGGGTGAAGATCAAAGGGAAATGAGTGCCCAAGAACGAACAAAGGGCAGATTAAATAAGGGACAGACCAGGGGGGGGGGGGGAATAAGCCATTTGTGAGTAACCTATACCCTTTGGGATTTACATTTCAATAACATCTGGTACACTGACTTGCTCAGAATGCTTGGCACATTTTAACTTTGAATTCTCCAGACCAAAGATACTGTTGCTAATCACATGATTCGGGGCAAGCTCTTGCATAGTTACGTAAGAGACACTCAGCATCAATACATCGCTCACAATGGGTGAGAATGGCACAAAGACACCAGACCATGCCAGAGCTGGGTGTTGCTAGCATAAGGCTTGCCCCGAATCACGTGATGTAGTAACAGTCTCTTTGGTCGGGAGAATGCAAAGTTAAAATGTGCAAAGCATTGGATTAAGTCAGCGTTCCAGATTTTATTCAAATTTAACTCGCAAATGGCTTATTAAAGGGGGCAAGGGAATTAAAGGGGGCAAACCAGTGTGGGTGTGGATCATAGGGAAAGGAGTAGAAGAACAAACAAAGGATAGATTAAATAGGGGACAGACCAATGTGGGTGAAGATCAAAAGGAAAGGAGTAGAAGGACAAACAAAGGATGGATTAAATAGGGGACGGACCAAGAGGGATTAATATTTAGTGTACAGTGTATTCTAAACACTTTTCTTAAGTCATGGGTTAATGTGAAACACTTTGTTTTCTTTTCCAAGGTGGTGACATGGCCAAGAACGTGAATCCAGCACAGATGCAAAAGTTGAACCAGTCTATTGCCAAAGCTATGGATCCGAGAGTGCTACATCAAATAGGTAAGAACTACAAACTGACGTGAACTTTTTCTTCAGTCAGCAGATTTCCTCTGTTTTAACTTCCCATGATGTTTGAATCTGAAAAGTGGAAATTAAAACTGTGGAAAGTCATTTAAAGCTTGGAATTCCTTGCAATATAGTTTGAGTAACTCACCCGGATCGACTCGGGTAAAGGCAGACGGGTTAGCCACGACAGCCGGGCTAATCGAACGCTCAACCGCGGGCCATCACGATCCTCACTTGACTCCCGTAGCCGTGGCCATAGCGACTGACAAAATGCTTTAAGTTCTAAAAGAACTTGTCTTTGGTCTCAACGTTTCGACTAGCCTGCTCTAGTCATCGTCAGGAGACTGACTGTTCTTATCAGAACAAACCTACTTAGCGAAAGTTGATAATAAGCAGGACAAGTTCTTTTTAGAACTAAATATCTTCTAAGCAGTAGTTATTTCCACATGGTGTATTAAACTACTGAAAGTATTAAAGAGAAATTTGTTTGTCTTTTGTCTGATAACAAATTTAACCTATTTTTCTTCTAGGTGGTATGGGCGGACTACAGAACATGTTGCGACAATTCCAGCAGGGAGCAGGAGGTGCAGGTGGCTTAGGTGGGCTGGGGAACATGATGGGTGGAGCAGGGGGGCAGACTAAATGATCCATCAGTATGGGGGGGTGCAGGAGGTGGGGTGGCTTAGGTGGGCTGGGGAACGTAATGGGTGGAGCAGGGGGGCAAAATAAATGATCCATCGGTATGGAGGGGGGCAGGAGGTGGGGTGGCTTAGGTGGGCTGGGGAACATGATGGGTGGAGCAGGGGGGCAAAATAAATGATCCATCGGTATGGAGGGGGGGGGGACAGGAGGTGGGGGTGGGCTGGGGAAGATGATGGGTGCAGCAGGGGGACAAATATGATCTCACAGAATGGAACGGGAGTAGGTCCAATTTGGCCCATTTGTAAAGCTGTTGTCCACATTTCAGCTTGAAAAGTGTCTAGTTTGGTCAAACATCCTTTAGGAAGTGAGGCTTGTACAGATCATATTATGCAAATATTTTGGCAAATGGACCAGTCAATATTTATTTTCTTCATGAAAGTTTTCCCCATGAACTTGACACGCAAAAGCTTGGGAGAGGGGCAGGTTTGCTGATCAAAATTCGATTGATATCTGCCATTACTTGAAGTATGTTTATATTCCGACTCGATAATCTATTTCAGAAGTTGGAGGGGTGTATTTTGTCAAATTCAATGACACAATTTTACCCAAAGACCTAAAGTAATTATAAAGTATTAAACAGTAATTGTTCTTGGATTTTCTTTTCCTTTCAAAATTTGTTTCTTTATTTCTAAATTATTTTTAAAACGGTATTCTTTTTTCTTGTTGTTGTTTTTCTTCCATTTTTTTCTTGGGGGGGGGGGTTTAATATAAGAGAATGATGTAATGTATATGTATCCTTTGGTACAAAATGGTTGAAGACTGAGTTGGAGAAATTCAGGCAAACTTGACCTGTTTTCCCTATTTCACAAGCAAAAATGTTTTGCTTTATTTTGTACACAGTAAAAGTTTACTTTTGCTGTTGTGTAACTGCAAGATATTGCTGTTAATTGTGCAGTAATTTTCAGTGGCACGTTTTCATGGTCCCGCAAAAAAGTGCAGAGAAACTATTTCTAAATTTTTTCAACTAGTTGTAAATTGTTAAGCATTTGAAAAAAATTCACTTGCAAACTTCATTGGACTCTACTGTGGACGCTTGCGACATTTACTTCCGATAATATGAAGGAAAGTAAAACATTTTAATTAAAAGGAACTCAGCAAATGTTCGTTTTTCTCATGAGGTTTAATATCATCTGCAAACCCTGGTCAAGTAACAAAAAATCCCTCTGCAACTGATATTTTAACTTATACAATTCTGTGTAACATTACCTTTGTTTTATCAATTCAATGTACAATTTATTGATCATGAAATAACATTATTTAAGAGAAAAGGATTCCAAATGAGTTATTATTTTGTATTGTACCTTTTTAATACTTTGTTTCAGTCAGTGGGTAAGCCTCTTTTAAAAAATGCATCTTGTGGGTTAAAGTAAAAAATGAAATATTGCTCCACAAAATACCAGCTTTTACTGTCCACATAATCAGCCAACTTGTACTTTTCCCCCAAACACCGGCATGGTGTATACAGCCCCAAAATGAAACAGTCAAGCATACTTTCAAAGTTTTTGGCTCAAATAAATATAACTTTGACTGTAACAACAATTTCTCACAAGTGGATTCCGAAATTGTTAGAAAAAAACCTTTACAACAGCGACACGAATTTATCCAATGCAAACAGATTTATCATGCAATATAGAAACTGTTACTCTATCGTTTTCCTGATGACTTTAAAATACTGTCACGGTATTTAGAAAATGAGCTTTCAAAATTAACAAAATCTAAACGGTTTATGAAGTTACCGGAACAGAACTGCAAAAATAAAACTGTCATTCCAACATGTACATTATTAAGCACCATACCCTCTAAAAACACGAGTTGTAATAACTGGTTAGCACCCTGTGTGCCTACAATACATGTACATATGGGCCAATACTGTAAACAATGGGTAAAGATATTTTTTTTGCAACTAATTTCACTGCACTGCTAAAGGGTACCTTTTCTGGGCACAATTTCATGGCTTTTTTATCCACACAAAAAAAATCCCCTGCCGACTGCTGAATTACTTGGCTGTGGCTTGGCGCTACACACATGCCTATGGAAACCACTTCCATCTAGACACATCTCACTGCCGGCTGTGGCCAAATAATTCGGATGCCGCCTATCAAAGCAGAACACTCGGTGCTGGGCGTTAAGAGTTTTTCACGCATTAGCGAGGATTTTTGGCTTGCACACCTGGGCCCAATTTCTTGGCTCTGCTTACAATAGTGAAAAATCCCTTCTTACCATAGCAGAAAATTTCGTGCTTACAGCATGTACAGTAAGCGTATTTCACGTGTTATCGAGGATTTTGGTTTCTGCACCTGTAACTAAGGCTCTGTGCTTACAGAGGTAGCACAGTATTTTTCTGCTAGCGCGGTTAGCACAAAATGGTGATCGTAAGCGCAGAATTCTGTGGTTAGCAGAGCCATGAAATTGGGCCCTGCATGCATCCAGTAACTACCATTCCGCGTTTACTGATTTAGCACAGAACATGTCTCTTTCACTGTCAGCACAAAATGGTGATTGTAATTTATTGTAAGCACGGAATTCTGTGGTTAGCACAGCCATGTAATTTGGCCCAGATAAATGTATCACTGCATTAATGCTTGTCTGTGCACTGACAAATAGTGTACAGTGAATCTCAAAATGTCTGAATTTTGTAAATTACATACCACTGTGCCTACAGTATCTGTGTTACTGCTGTAAGCACAAATTGTGACCATAATTCTGATAATTTGCACTGCATTTTAACATAGGCATCGACATGATATCGGGACCAGACGAATCTATCAAACTGCTTTTCTTTTCTAGGTGTACACAAATAAATGAATTAAATCAAAAGCCAAGAAGTCTTAGACAACATCACTTGAGAAGCTATCAATGCACCCAGGTCATTCTTTAAATGTAGGGTCCAATATGTGACATGTTTCCTGTCCCTGTTACCTGTGATCTGATACACCGTGCCCTCTGGAGACATGCACACAATAGGGAACAAAAGATTGTATACGTCTCCACAGGGCAATTTTTATAGATGAATACGTCTCCACAAGGTTTTCATGAAATAGATATATGGATTTTACTCAAAACTTGGAATTTCCGGGGTGGGTTGATCATCGCAAATGGAAGAGTTTTAGAAAAGGGATATTAAGTCCGAATTTCAGCCAAGGAAATTAATTCTGGTTAAAATAAGAGCATTTTGAAACTACATTTTCAAACTCGAAAACTTTACTACACGACAACAAAGAAATGTCTCCACAAGGATACAAATTTCAGTATGTCTGAACCTTGTAATTTGCATTTCAAATATTAAAAATAACTTCAACGTATTGTATAGGGTAGTTAGTTTGCTATTCATAATCATTCTTGGAGGACGACGGCCAAAAAAAAAAGGAGTGCATCAGAACTACAAAATCATACATGTCACGTTGTAACAGGGACAGGGGGAAAAAAATGGACCCCAAATTTATAGAATGACCCGTATGTCATGAAATGCACCACAAATAGAACTCTCCAGGAAACGTTCATGAAACCATTTTTACACTTGACAAAATATCTCTACCCTTTTATCCTTCATGTCTGGAATATATTTCCAGCACTGTGCAAATAATAACATTTAATGAATAGAACGTTCTGTGGCAGAACACTATCGTGGAAATGACAAATACTCAAAGACAAGGACAATATAAAAAGTCATTCAGCCAATTGAGCTATCATTTAAAAACATGGGGGAACAAGACAGAAAAACCAGACAACCATATTTTTTGTTTGTAACTTCCTTTTCTCACGTAAGTTGGCATTTTTTAAATGAAAAAATGATAAATAACTGTATTTTTTTCCATCCAGATACACATCTAGATTATATCTAGATCCATATGTCCTGTTTTACTATTTCCTATAACAACCCATTTATGGTCAAATGAATGACAACAATTCATAGGTTTCATGTAGGTGGAGCATAACCTTTGGCAAAAATTTTAAAAGCGCTACACCCAAAAAACTTATTCGTATTTCCAAAAAAGTGTTACTGTTCAGACTTTTGATTAGGAGAGCAGTGATATCAGCAGTTTACATGGGAGTCAGATTGGCAAAGCGGTACTTTCCTTGCCTTCCATCGCCTTCCTGGCCTTTGCTAGACCTTCAAAATGTGCAGCATGCAAAGTGTTCAGAATTTATAATAATGAGCACCTAAGAACACAAAAAATTCAGAACACAAATATCACATATTCAACACACATTACCGATAGCTGTGTGTAAATTAATACCCAAATTAAACAATAATACAGACATCATAACAGCACACAGATTAAATTTCTGAACACAAATACAAATGAAAGAAAAATAAACTCTTTATATCTTAAGGTAGCACACTTCACTAGGTTTGCATCTGGTTTGAAACAATAACAAGCCTCTTTGATATAAAACATGCTATATATTAACAACAAAATAAAATATATGAAATTATGTACATAAAAATGCAGATAGTATCGAAAACGAAGACCCCTAAAACGAAGACCGAACATTTTCGTGGGTCTTCATTTTCGAGTGGGTCTTCATTTTCGAGTGGGTCTTCGTTAAAACATGGGTCTTTGGTCTTCAGTCTTCGTTTCAGGGGTCTTTGTTTTCGACACTACCTAAATATACCTGTACTAACGATCAACAAAAACAATGTAAGAGTTGTTCACCTTCGAATAAGTTTGACACAAGGCAACTGGACTCAAACTTATTAGATAGAGAACGGTTCATCTTGGTCGCTTGCTCAGCTCCAAATGGGTGGTGGAAACAGACCAGTACTAGAAGAGGCGTTGCAATCATCCCTGTCACATTGTTTTGTTGGTCACCGGAGTGTAGTGTGGTAGCGTTTTGATAGCCCCTATTGTTGTTGCAACGTTGAAGGATTTCCTGATGGCTGGGGTGTAGATCGCTGCAAGGTGTTGTCGTAATACCCCGCCTCGATTTAAGACCTATTTTGAGCTGAGGAAGTGACCTAGACATGTCCTGAAACTGTTCTCTATCTAATAAGTTCAAGTCCAGTTGTCATGTTTCAATTTTGTTTTCTCGAATTTGTATCACCCGGATATCTCAAAATCTCCATCAATTCAGTTGTTCACCTTGTTTCTTATTTTTGACTTAACAAATCCTGTCAGACCTTTAATACTTTTTAAGTAATACACACTAGGAACAATCAAGCCCAACTCTTGACCTGTTTTTTTTTAATGCCTTTCCCCCTCCCTCTTTTTAAAGTAAAGAAATTATGAAGGTCCCATTTTTCTGAAAAGTGTCCAAAAACTTTTTCAAATGATCATAAAATTGGCACAATTTTTTTATTAATGGAAATATTTAATAAATGTATATTCATTCATTTTTTTTGATAATTATTATTATTTTGTTGGAGGGGTGAGAGACGTTTGGAGGAATTTTGGGGTTTATGGGTTCCACACACAGCCTAAGACTAATGCAGTATTTCAGTCCTATTATGCATCATGATGCTTATATGCGATCTCATCAGTTGATATTCAGTTACATTAAGAAATTACGATAAATGGAATACAGTGTAAAATGTTCAAATGACAGAAGGGGGTTGCTACTGTGACTTCAAATTACAAACATGGGCCGAGTTCACGAAACAACCATTAGTCAACCAATGGTTGGTTGGTGTCAAACAGTGCGCATGTAACATTAAAGTGCCAATGACTCTAGTCGAACCATTGTCAATATACGGTGGTCACGAGTATGGTTGGATTGTTTATGTTCTTTGACCTGTTGAATGAACCGGAAGATATCTCCGAGGCCCACCAGCGGGTAGTACAACTCGCTACGTTTAATCTCTTGTCAATGGTTCCCTCTGCACTTAAGTAACAAAACGAGGCTATTGATAACCAGTGATGCGACCAGGCCCAGTAGGCTGGTTCCAAATAGTCGACTAGCGTAGTCCAACCATCGTCGACTAGACAGAGTTCGGGCTAACTTAGTCGAACTATGGTTAACAATAGTTCTTGCAAGAAATTGCCTATCGCTGCACCCTAGGCTTTGAGCTACTGAGGGATAAAAACTGTTTAAAATGTGGGCATTTCAGTTCAGTTAAACAAGTATAAAATGATTATTTTTCCAGGAATTTCTTAATTTAGGACTGAATATTATCTTGTAATTTTCACCTGGTGGGTTTTGGTAGTGAGAATGTGAATAACCCTTAATGCAAATCGGAGCACATGGTCAACCACATTCACGTGACACCACAGCTATGGTTTCATCATTGTGGCAGTTCATTTTCAAAGTAATCACAACATTATTCCAGCATTTAATCGCAGTCCTGTGCATACAGGTGCATACACGGTTTTTAGTCCTACAGAAAATCCTCTTGATCTTAATGTTTTTCCCCCATAAAGTCAAGATTAACAAACCTGGGAAGACCTAATCACTCCAATTTAGTCACGGTTAAGAGACAGAATATTTAAAACCAATTAGTCCTGCGTGTAAACAAGTTATTTCAGACAATACAAATTTTGGGTTAAAAAACATGGCAGATGGATAAAAAAATTGTCAGCGCCTTTCTGAGTTGTATCAAAATTTATGCAATTCAGATTTGAACTTTTCAAATATTTTGTTATTAATATCGCTAAACTTTACATGCATACTTTTTTACACATATTTACAATTTTTTATTTATTTATTTATTTATTTTATAAAAAGGCTTTTGCTTTGACCTTATTTTCGTCAGTCTTTTCATTTGTAACATGCAATGGGACTTGGGGATAAGTAGGCATTCGAGCCACCTCCACTATTTCCTCGACCTTGTAGGATGGGTAGAGCCCACTGCTGCGTCCGCGTAACCGGTGGTTCCGCCCCTTGGAGTAACCGTCCCAGTGGTTGCCGGCCACGCCCACCGTGTCCCCCGGCGCTAGGGCAATCTCATCCCGGCCGCGGGGCTTGTGTTCATAGAGGGCGGCCTGCCGGTGCTCGTTTTGACCGCCAAAGTAGTAGACGTCGTCGAGTGAATGGAAGAAAGCGAAGGCGTCTGGGTGATAGGTCTGCATTATCTCATAGGCAACTCGACATACCTGGGGGGGTTTTGGAGGGGGAAAAAACAAACGAGAAAGTTTTTATTATTTTTCGCTCATACCCGCCGTCCGACATCTAAGGGTGCTAAGGACCTGTAATTTATTTGAGCTCTCTCATTGAACGGATTTTGTTCAACCAGTGACCGGGTTCAATACTTCCATGCACACTGGACACGTTATACTAACATACACAAATGTAGGATCATTTGCTTTTTGTGCATTATTTTTCCGTTTGAGCAACAAAGTGCGTGCATAACAACTAACTTGTAGCAGTCCCAGCTCAGTGGGTACTGTACATTTTTCTGTTATTAATGCATATAAAAATCTGCCCGTGGTAACACTTTCTTTAACCACCTTCAATGATTCTTTTCTTCCAAATGATACCCTTTCAGGCCGAATAATTTCACAGGGTATTTTGTCCCAGTAGTATCTTTAGTTTGAGACAGGATTTTCTTGTTAAACTAAAACGGTAGGCACGTATCTGGATAATAAGCCATTTGCGAGTTAAATTTGAATAGAATCTGGAACGCTGACTTTAATAATCCAATGCTTTGTAAGTTTAAACTTTGCATTCTCCCGACCAAAGAGACTGTTACTATATCACATGATTCGGGGCAAGCCTTATGCTAGCGACCCCCAGCTCCGGCATGGTCTGGTGTCTTTGTGCCATTCTCACCCATGGTGAAAGTATTGGTTACGCTGAGCGTCACTTACGTAACTATGCAAGAGCTTGCCCCGAATCATGTGATTAGCAACAGTGTCATTGGTCTGGAGAATTCACAGTTAAAATGTGCCAAGCATTCTGAGCAAGTCAGTGTACTAGATGTTTTTCAAATGTAAATCCCAAAGGGTATAAGGTTACTCGCAATTGCTAATGTTCCTACCTGTACGTGCTTATAAGGACTTGTCATGTCTAAATTTTTACAATCAGCAATGTCCCAAACTGTTTCAGACATTTTGTAGGTCCCGAACCGTATCAGATATTTTGTACAAGATTCTACTCCCAAGAATGACTCCTTGACACTATTACATTCAAGATCCATGCAGGAGAGGGGATGTTCAACTTGAAATGATGCAAACATCTTGTAGGCTCTTACCTGTGAGGAGAATGTACAGACTAAGTAGTCGGACAGCGCAAGGAAGTGGATGTCGGTGATGACTCCTAGGAGGGCGTTCTCTGTATACCTGCTAGCCAGACCAGCTGACTGAGATATGGCATTGTCACTTATAAAAATATACTGCGGATACCTGCAACAATCAAACCATACCAACAAAAAAGATATAAAAAATCTGAGGACTTGAATTTCTATCTTTTCATAAAATACTTCAAGTCTCAATCAGAGCTCAGTACGGCAAAAGAGAATGGATGAACGGAAAAATTCTTTTACTTAAAGGCACATAGGATCATCTGTTTTTAGTGTATGTTGGTCAAAATCCTAAGGGTGAAGAACTAACTTGTAGAAGTTTCAGCTCAGTGGACACTACGCATTTGAGAAAAAATAGAGAAACATATGCACGATTTTTGGAGTCACGTAACTGGATTCCGTTTCTAACGCATGTAAAAAACTGTGCCTGTGGGCACATTTTCTTTAATGGTTGTTTTTTTATCTGAATAATACCATTTCAGGTGCAATATTTTCACAGGGTGGTATCATTCCTATCATCTCTTTGAGCAAAGATTTTTTCGTTAAATTGGTAGGCATGTTTCCAGGTAATTGATGTTTCTAGCTGCCTTTAAGACGTTGGACCCAATGCACTCCATCCAAACTAAGCCTTAAAAACATCAACAAAAAAAAGCCAAACTAACTACTGAATTTCTTTTATGTACTACTGTGTGGTCATGCGTATCCATTGGTAATAACAACACTGCATTCCAAAGATGGCTACCATCCAAATAGTCTATAGGGCGCGCTCAATGACGGCCATCTCTGTAGGAGAACTGCAACTGTGCATTTTACGCAATCAAGCAAGCATTGCAAAATGTTGAAAATGTTCCAAACACGCGAAACCTGTTCGAAATACGACGCAGCCAATGGGCGTTATACAAGTTGACGCTCAAAATGCCAATGCACGTGGATGGTCTGTAGGAAACGACGTCATTTGAATGAGACCTATTTATTTATTTATTTATTTTATTTTATTTCTTTCTGGTAATGAAACCAAGGGTCCCTCAAAAGTGCCTTAAGCACTGTAGCCCGGAAGCCTGAAGAAACCTGTACAGAGAAGACAATGAGAAGAAATTACAGTTTCTTTAGACACACCACTTACGCTTTTTTTGCCTCTGCTAATAGCGTAGCGTCATCCGTGGCAAGATAAACTCGTCTCTCTGTCTTCGGTTGGGTCCTCTCTAGCGTCAGGTAATACTCCTCGACGTGTACCATGTATTCTTGAATACCGTGAAATGAGGCTTCTGTCCCAACTTTGTCAGTTCGTCTCACGTGCACCCTGATTAAAAGGGAATAATTCAGCATTACGCAGGAATACCGCTGGTCTGAGTACGATGGGTGGGTATAAAATTCCAAAAAGATGTTTGTGAATTCATGTTATTATTATGGGAATAAATGTGTACTTGGCCTGCTTTTGTACGTTTAAAACCGGCTTGGGTCTAGGACGCTGGTAATGGGAAGGCTCAGGCCATTATCAGCTTCCAAGTCAAAACAAATAAAAAATAAAAAATTACCAAAGTTTTTCCTCAACAAATTTATTTCATATAGTTGTTAACTCCCCTCTAGCTATGTTATGGTATGTGCCTCTCGCGAGTAGTATTAAAGGGGCACTAGGTCCTGAAATCCCCGAAAATTTTATGTTTTGGATTGTTTACTTAGCCTATTTCAAACATCTGGTTGAAAGGAAACCAACCTAATGTCTTACCGTTCCCGAGAAAAGACGAAAAAAAACCGCTTGTTTACATCGGACATGACGGAGTATGAATACGTTTTTCGTGTCGTTCTCAGTGTACGCTATACACGTTGTGTGTCTCGGGAACAGCGCGCGGTGACCAATCACCAATGCAAAAAATTGTGGTTCCTTCAACGTCCGCAAAAGGCGAACACTTTACGCGTACGAATGAAATCACAACTAGCATCCAAACAGCTCGAATTTATGGGGTCGCAAAAGTGGACCCCGAAATTCGTTCTCGCATGCATAATACAGGAATAACACAAAAACGCCCAGTTTTTAAGGGATAGTTGTGTGGATGTTTATATCCTACTTTTAAATGTTATTTCCGATTATCATCATCTCGTTCAAAGCGCGTTTTGTAGCCCAATTGGGCTGTTCCAGGACCTAGTGTCCCTTTAAAAATGAGATTGGAGGGTGCATGGCACGTACTGCACGTTGAGGCACAGAACACAGCGGTGCCGGTGAAGCGTGAATTTAGAACTCTATGAAATGCGGACCCATTGGTAGAATTGAACATGCCTAAGTAAAGACTGTGAATGTTTGACCAATAAAAGGATAAAAGGAACCAGATTTCACAGGAGTCCAAATTTCATGTAACACCGGCAAAGTGTTTAAAACCAGCCAGCCGGTGCTTTATCAACCGTTTAAAGCCACCCATGTGACGGGCTCTCGACCAATAGGATTGAGCAAACTGTCTTAGGTATTTATGAATATTTTTTAATGACTTGGTCTGAACTCGACAACTACCACGGCACATGTGTGGAAGCATCACTTTCTATGGTCTACAGTCAGTGCCAGTCAGATAACTGTGATTAAACATACTCAATCATCAAGAATAAACAACCTTTTTCCAACCAACAAATGTTGGGTAGTTATCACAAATTAACAAAGAAAGAAATGTGGACCAGATGTTATTTTATAGAAACTTGGATTTTTATCCTGAACCAAAGACTACGATAACATTTATTAAATAAGCAAAATGAATGATTTGTTATACATGTAAAGTAATAATTTCTTCACAAAAATGAACAGATTTAAAAAGTGGTACTTTTTGCAGACATGAATTGTTACAGATTCAGAACAATATTCCATCAAATAATTGAGGTAACAAAGAACCTTCAAATATTAACGGATGACTGAGTGTTGCACAGTCATGATATAAATGTCTAAACCTCTGTCAATGTACGTGTTGTTGCCACAGTCAGTAAGAATAAGGTTCACTAGCACTTTCTCTTCAATATGCATGGATCATTACCCATTAAGAGTGTCCATCAAATGACGTTATGAATAATTTAAACAACTTGGATTACCTCAAAACGTCGGCAGCTTTTTTTAATTTGACAACAATCAGTGAGCACTATTAAGCCTTTTCGAGGTTGTGCACTTTCTTGGACAATAACACAGCTGCTACAATGTACATATTAAACCACAAGTCTCTTTTCAAGCCTGACATACCTCACAGGGTGAGGAAAATAAACGAATGCAATATTACAGTACATGAACTTTTGCTTGATGTGAAGGCTATTACTGTCACATCACGATATAATGTGCCACCTCACATTTGCTACTGTTAAACCCAACCATTCCTGTACCGCCTCAGTTTGTCCTGTCTGTTCCTGTACCACCCCCCGCACTGTGTGGTTTTATAGATTCATCAGGGAATAAATACAATGTACTACAATGTAATACAATGTAATACAATGTAATAGAAGTACTAATGGGCTTAAACTTCATAATCACCTTGCTTACTGTCCCTCAATGTGCAAATGTAGTACAACACAAACATCATTGCATTTTGGAAGTCTAAATAGCCTCAAAAGTTTTCAAACAAAACATTTTCACTTAAATCATGCACCGCCACCGCGCCCCCCCCCCCCCCCCCAAAAAAAAAAGGGAACTGGATATCAGCAGATTTTCATTTGGTCCACTACATTTGTTCAATGCAAGGCAACTTCATGAAATAAATCCTAGTAACATGTTAAGATTAGCTCCAGGCAATCTCCAAAAAAAAAAATGGCTGACAATATTATGTGTCAAGGCAAGTTCAGATTTCAGGCAAAAGTGAATGTGAATTTGTGACGTCACAGCAAGCGTTTGCGCTGCAATTTTGCACAAGTTGAACAAATTTCAACTCCGGCCTTAATTTTCTGAGAAATTTCCATTAACTGTTGGCAAACAAGGTACTCTATTATCCCAGGGAGAGCTTCTTGCAATTGCCTCCAAGTTAGCAGAGAATATTGCCTTTCAGTGTCGTGGCCCTAAGGACACGCTGATGAGTGCACAATGCACAGTCCTTTATCAAAGAAGGCTTGTGATTGGATTCCTGTCGGGATATCTGAAACCTTTCAGAATCAACGAAATCAGATATTTGCAAAGAAGGACGCCAGCTCTTGACAAGCCAACATGATACCTCTTCAATTTACCTTGGACAAATGGACGCACTGCCACTTAAAACCTCAATACATTGTCATTTGGGTTGCCTATGTATTTCTATCCACCGTCTCACTTATCTTTGGAAAAATCCACCTGTGACCTATTCTACTGATCAATAGGGTTGTGCATTTTGGAATAATTTAGTATTTGATTATTCTAATTTGGACTTAATAGAATATTCAAATATTCAAATATTTCTGATCAAGTTACAAGAGATTAACAATAGTGAATGCCTTTGTGACACTTAAATAGCTTGAGAGTTGACTAAGGACTAGATGACTTGTGATGACTTGTGATTGACTTGTGATTGACTTGTGATGACTTGTGATTGACTTGCGATTGACTTGTGATTGACTTGTGATGACTTGTGATTGACTTGTGATGAATTGAACCAGACTCGATAACAACTCTGACTGGAGGACTTGTGATTGACATGTGATTGACATGTGATTGACTTGTGATTGACTTGTGATGACTTGTGATTGACTTGTGATTGACTTGTGACTGACTTGTGATTGACTTGTGATGACTTGAAACTGACTCGACAACAACTCTGACAGGAGACTTGTGATTGACTTGTGATTGACGTGATTGACTTGTGATTGACTTGTGATTGACTTATGACTGACTTGTGATTGGCTTGTGATTGACTTGTGACTGACTTGTGATGACTTGAAACTGACTCGATAACAACTCTGACTGGAGGACTCGTGATTGACTTGTGATTGACATGTGATTGACTTGTGATTGACTTGTGACTGACTTGTGATTGGCTTGTGATTGACTTGTGACTGACTTGTGATTGACTTGTGATTGACATGTGATTGACTTGTGATTGACTTGTGATGACTTGTGAATGACTTGTGATTGACTTGTGACTGACTTGTGATTGACTTGTGATGACTTGTGATTGACTTATGATGACTTGAAACCGACTCGATAACAACTCTGACTGGAGGACTCGTGATTGACTTGTAATTGACATGTGATTGACTTGTGATTGACTTATGACTGACTTGTGATTGACTTGTGATTGACTTGTGATTTACTTGTGATTTACTTGTGATGACTTGAAACTGACTCGATAACAACTCTGACTGGAGGACTTGTGATTGACTTGTGATTGACATGTGATTGACTTGTGATTGACTTATGACTGACTTGTGATTGGCTTGTGATTGACTTGTGACTGACTTGTGATTGACTTATGATGAATTGAACCAGACTCGATAACAACTCTGACTGGAGGACTTGTGATTGACTTGTGATTGACATGTGATTGACTTGTGATTGACTTGTGATGACTTGTGAATGACTTGTGATTGACTTGTGATTGACTTGTGACTGACTTGTGATTGACTTGTGATGAATTGAAACTGACTCATTAACAACTCTGACTGGAGGACTTGTGATTGACTTGTGATGACTTGTGATTGACTTGTGATTGACTTATGACTGACTTGTGATTGACTTGTGATTGACTTGTGACTGACTTGTGACTGACTTGTGATTGACTTGAAACTGACTCGATAACAACTCTGACTGGAGGACTTGTGATTGACTTGTGACTGACTTGTGATTGACTTGTGACTGACTTGTGGTAACTTGTGATTGACTTGTGATGACTTGTAAAGACTTGTGGAGACTTGTGATGGCTTGTAATTGAAATGTGGAGATTTTGTGATTAACTTGTGATGACTTGAAACTGACTTGATAACATCTCTGACTGGAGGACTTGTGATTGACTTTAATGTACAGTAATGTCCACTGTTTTTTTCATCGTGCTTAGCAGCGCCATGAAACTTGATTGCTTAATGGCAGGACAAATACGATCACTATCTTACCCAACGATAGGATGTTTGAATCCGAGACGCTGCCCAGCCATCTCCAAGTCCTTGGCTAGCCTAGGCTGAGGACGGAGGATGTACTTCAGTACCTGGCCCATCCACCAGACGATGGGATGACCGTGGAGTCTCATTAACCTCTCGGAGAGGTCCTCGGGGATGGCCAGGGGTAGGAAGTCCGGTCTGGGGTTGATGCCGTCGATGATCGGCAGATCTATCACCTGGGTCTTCTCAAGCTTGTCCGTGGTAGCTGTCAATCAAACCAACCAATCAGAATGGGTTAAACTGATACAAATGCTAACTTGAGATATCTGAACATAAGGTCAGATGGCAAATCCAGGGGGGGGGGAGGTGCTGGTTTGTTTGTTTTTTCCACTCCATATGACATTGGGTCATACTATTCGAAATGTTGAGTCCGCTTCCCCCCCCCCCTTTCAGAACCTCACAAATTCCTAAAAAAGATTGTCACATGGTGCTACCATAACTCTCTATCTTATTGCTACCTTCACCATGCAAACCTTCAAATCTTAGCTAATAATGTTATCAATACGTCATGCTATCAAAAATGTCATCCTGTTTGCAGGGATAACACTTCTATGTATTAAAAATTATTCTCTTGGCAAAAGTGCAAGTATCATACCAATGAAAAAAAAAAATCCTTAAATGTTCACTGACTGAAGCAACCAATTCTGAAATCTCTGAGTTTGGTACGGAATGTGTAAAATTTGCACATTAATGCCTCTCAACTGGCATTTATACCGAAATTCAAAAAACAATTTCAGACGATTCGTCTCAATTTCAAACATGCTTGGATCAGAATGGCCAAACTACTCCAACCCTTTGAATGAATAGAATGCAGAACCATGTAAACAAATAAATGCAATCCATGTAAATAAATAAATAAATAAATACATAACTGAAAAATAGTCAAACACATGGCTTCCCCTCACAAAAAAAGAAACATTGCATACTTATGTGTTAGCACTGCAAGCACTATGAAAATACTGCAACATATTATGTTCAAAATGCTGCTTGTTTTGCACATTTTTAAAAAGCTGCTTTGTTAGTCACACAACTAGTAAATTATAGATGAACATGTACATATTGACTGGCAATGAGGTCACTAATGCACATCCATACACCCCAAGGGACAGTGAGTGACCACATGTACATATTGACTGACAATGAGGTCACTAGTGTGCATCTATACACCCCATGGGACAGTGAGTGACCACAAAAGGGTTTGATTTCAAGAGGCAACTGCACAGAAATAAATAATGCGGCCCCTTTAGCCAAGGAAGGAATAAAATGTTAGTATTGGTCATGCACAACATTGGCAGTTTACAAAAAAATAACACCAAAAATTATGGAATTGAACTGAATCTATGCGTAAGTGGCAAGAATCAATCCAATAGTGTCCTCTTAGTGTTTTTTGAGATGCAAATTTTAGAAATAAGATTTGGATGGATACACTTTAATACCAAAATTGTCTTCTATGTACTGTTATGCTACCATATGGAATGCAAACAGATACAGTTTCATGCTATTTATAATGTTCAAGGCCCCTTTTTGTCTTAAATTTTCAGGAAATAAATTAAAACGTTGAGTATCTCCCTTGCAAGCCATGAGCTGCACATACCTTTTAGTTTTAATATCACAATGTGGAAATAGCGCACGACACTACATGTATATACTGAATCCCTTCCCCTGTTTGAAAAAAAAAAAACTTCAGCCCTCATGGCCCCCCGAAAATTCTGGATCCACCCTTGTATTGAACCAATCATATTTTTGTATCACCGTACGCAGCCGATATTCCTTTAAATTTCTGTTATCTATTTCTAAAAAATAATAAGCTTAGCCAGCATAATCAATTAATCAATAAAATAATCAGTTACAATTGGGTCTCAAGTTATCGATTGGGGAGAGATGTCAGTGAAAACGTGTCTGATGAGGCTTTTTAATGCTAGTGTAACCTTATTTTTTTCCCCTGTTTGGTAAGCTCATTAAGGTCTAATCTAGCGTATGTCAACGGCATAATTGATGGCGTGAGAGTCCGTACTGAGCTTAATTGGTTTGGCTGTACGGCGAGGCAGTGTGAAGGCTTTTCTCATTAGACTGGCCATCTATCTCAAACCGATTGCAAATGTGCAGGACATAAGGACCAGCGTGTGTGGAGGAATTTCTGATTAGAATTGACGCCAACGGGCTCAGTGTTCTCCACAGATAATTAAAAAAAGAACAGGTATTTAATGTCCCAAGATGGTTTAGCAATGACTTGGACGCTAATCTAAAATATGTTTATTACTCATCTGCCCCCCCCCCCCAACCCTATTACTGATTTATCACAGTGCCGGGATAAATGAATGAAATATCACCTTTCACTTGATGGATTAATTGAAACTGGTAGTAACTCTTATATTGCACTTTTCTAGAAATAATCACTGTGCTACGTTTATTATTACACGTCCTCTACTGTCAAACACTGAATTGTTATTACACTCAATTATAATTCATCGTTTCAGTGCAACAAGGTTGTAACTACATGTACCAATGTTTTAAAATTCAGCTTTTTGTGGGTTGTTGGGGTTTTTTGGTCAGGTTTTACCTAAAGATTCGTACACGAAAATTTCATTGAAAAAAAGTGTGTCATTATGATGTAATTAATTAATGCTATAAAGTCATATCTCGATTGCGGGCCTTAGGCTCATGCTATAAATCATATGCCAGTGCATCTCAATGCAAATTACCCTATTGTCCTGTTTGTGTAAAAAGGCCATATGTTAAAATATTGGAATTAATATTCTTGTACTGATGCAACGTCATTTTAAAACACCTCCTAGAACTTACAGAGTAAGCGTAAGACTTTATGCACATTTTTCTCCAAATGACTCAAATCCGAGTTACGACCTCGTTGCACAAAAGCGACGAATTACACTCCGAAAAATACGGTTTATTACAGTTGGATTCTAACCTACACGTAAGTATTGAAACTATGGTGATCAGGGTTTTTTTATGAGTAGGAAAGGATGTTTGAACACAGTTGAAAACCGTTTCAAAGGAGCCAACAAGGTTTTACAAAGAGACTCAAGACTCATTCTCCACTCAAAATCCTTTTAAAACTACTTGTCCGAATACTCTGATTCCATAACCAAAAATACTCAGACCAAACAGTCTGGTTTTTCAGACTGAATTTTAACACCACCACCAGTATACTTGTAAGAGTCCCCCCCAAAAAGGTCTACCTTTCTACACTGCAGGCCTGATGTGAAATGGTTAACGTGCATCAGTGTCAGAGTAGATTTTGTTGCCGACAGTAAATACCTCATGCATTTATTCTGGAAATCTGATTGGTCGATTGACCCAGTAACCTCTCTGTCTCTTTACGGTGGCACTGGACTGGGTGGGACTGGGTGATGTGGGAAGATGAAGATGATGACGCTAACGCTAACAGAAGACAAGAAATCAACTACAACACTTCATGCACTGAAAATGAACATGCAAAATGAACAAGACATGCAAATGAAATGCACATTTACAAAAATTAAACACAACTGCAACAACTCTTAATCTGTCCACCCCTGTCTCCCCCCACCAAAAAAAAACTGACTGTAGATCACAGAAATGCAGGTTTCTATATTCTAAGAAATAATTTTTTATCTAAGAAATAATTCTGCAAATAAACAAATAAGTATCAATGAGCATCAAATTTGCTATTACTTTTTCGTGAAAGTAAAATCTTCATTAGATAAGACCCAAAACTGATGCTACCGTACTGCCAACATTTATAGTAATAAAGAAACAAATTCATCAATGTCAATGTTCTAAGTCTTAGAAAACTTTGGCAAGTGGTCCTCATGCGACACAGCTCTGAATATGAAACGACAAAGTTAGACAGCATAATGAAAAAATCCTGAAAAAACGAAAAAGGTTTCTTACAAAATCCAATCCAATCCAATGTGGATTGTATGTCATTCTCCCCCTTTGTTTTACGCAACATTGTTTTTGCTCCACTAGAAAGGTACACGTATGAGAAGACAAACCATCATGCATACGTTCTACGAAAATGTGTCTTGACACTATATACTTACGACCCCATCTGCCCGTAGTGGCACCCCGACGATCCAGGCAAGTCTCACTCAGAGGTAGGAAGAACTTCTCCCATCCTTCAGGAGCGTAACGCCAACCCCGCGACTGTAAGATGAGGGTGCGTTGGGTGGCATAGGCCACAATCATGCAGTAGGCTACATGATGGACCTGACAGCCGTAGCCACAGCCTTTGTTCAGATTGCAGACCACTTTCTGGGCTGTGCTACACTCTTTGGGATTCTGTAGAATGGGAAAGGCACATGAAAGAGGTTATGGGCTCTAAGTAGACTGTAGGAAATGTAGCCAGAGCCACAGCCTTTGTTTACATTGCAGACCACTTACTGGGCTGTGCTACACTCACTGGGATTCTATAAAATGGGAAAGGCACATGAAAGAATTATGGGCTCTCTAGGCAGACTGTAGGAAAAGTGGCCAGAGCCACAGCCTTTTTTAAAGTTGCGGAACACTTTCTGGGCTGCCCTAAGCCACAGCCTTTGTTCAGATTGCAGACCACTTTCTGGGCTGTGCTACACTATTAGGGATTCTGCAGAATGGGAGAGGTACCAGTATATGAAAGGGATTATGGGCTCTCTGGGCAGACTATAGGAAATGTAGCCAGAGCCACAGCCTTTCTTAAGGATGCAGAACACTTTCTGGGCTGTGCTACACTCTTTAGGATTCTGCAGAATGGGAGAGGTACCGGTATATGAAAGGGATTATGGGCTCACTGGGTAGACTATAGGAAATGTAGCCAGAGCCACAGCCTTTTGGCGTGGGCTAAGCCACAGCCTTTCTTCAGGTTGCAGACCACTCTTTGGGATTCTGCAGAATGGGAGAGGTACATGACAGAGGTTATGGGCTCTAGGCAGAGTGTAGGAATTGTAGCCATAGCATCAGCCTTTGTTCAGACTGCAGACCACTTTCTGGGCTGTGCTACACTCTTTGGGATTCTGTAGAATGGGAAAAGCATATTAGAGGATTATGTTCTCTGTGCCATCTGCTCCAGGTGCCCATTGACGTGCGATGAACTTGTGATTACATAACACCAAATCCATCCATTATTTAGCCAAGCAATAAATCAAATAACTGTTGGCTTTCTTCTGAACTATACGTACCTGTAAATAATGAAACCTCCTTTGTACCAAATCACTCAATGATTTTGCCTCATTTGCCCTCCATACCGTCTTGTTGTCTACCCTGCTTAAGTTGTAAATATCTACAATGATGGATCTGTCAATCAAAAAAAATTGAATCACAAGACTGAAAATTAGATTGGGGTCAAGATTTGTGCTGGTCTTGAAGATGTTTACATATGCACTTGAAAATAATTATAAAATTAACAATTGTTCACATTCCTTCATATGTTCTCACTGGTCTGACAATAAATGGTTATCGATTTAAACTGTCAAGAAAACTACCGGTACCAATGTTGTTGAACAAAGAAATTGACTGGAGTGGGGTTTGAACCTGCGACTTCTGGATTGCCGATCAGTTTCTTTACCAACTGAGCTATTTAGCCCTATGTTAGTTTTTGAGATGAGTCATTTGAGTCAAGTCTGAGTCCAAGTCCGAGTCACGAGTCATTTAATCCAAATCCAAGTCCGAGTCACATTTGTACGAAATGGATGTGCATGAACATGTACACACATACATGTTAGCGATGTAAATGGTGCGCTGGACTAGTCGTAGGAAAAAGGGAAGGACGCATTTAATAACAAACATTATTATTTGAAACACCACCTCGAGAGTGGTGGGTACAGTTCATGTGTTAAATAATCTTTAGCGTTGCTTTAACGTTCCTTTTTGAAATTAACATTGCTATTATGTTTTAGAATGTACTTTTAAAAATCTTGCGACTCGCGAGTCACAAATCATTAGCATCCAGTTGGAGTCATGACAGTCCTTCTGATTAGAAAATCACAGGTGTGTGGAAAAAGGCACACCTGGATTTTTCTAGGCGTGTGTTTTTTCTAGGTGTGTGGTTTTCTAGGTGTGTGATCTGTGGTCCAGGGAAATTCAGGTGTGCAATTATTCACACTTCTCGGGAGGCTTTTAGGTGTGCGATGGTGTGGGGGTGTGATCGCACGCCTCAAATCAGAAGGACTGCATGATGGTCAAGTTCCAAGTCCAAGTTCGTGTCTTCTGCCGATGTGACTCAAGTCGAGTACTCGAGTTCAGGTCTCTAAAATTGCTACTCGAGACCTACATGTACAATCAAGTCCTACAACACTGCCCTGTGTTGACCATCTCCCAATCTGTCTCCTTCTTTAAAGTGTTGTCAGAAACTGACATGCTCTTTCCCTCTTTCTATTTACAAATCTGTGAATTTCCAGCTGTTTCAAACATGGCAACCATGTTTAATCAGCGCAAAATCAAATTGACTTGCCATGAAAGGCAAGTCAAAAAACACCTGGGAAAAATATCAGTCTAGAGGTCTTCAAAGGTCATGTCAATGAAGAGCAACATGGATGAGTTCCATCATGTCGTAATCATTTCTTGTGTAAAAGGCTCATGCAATGTTATTTTTTTTTAATGCAATCCTTGAAAATGCACCTTTGTGTCCCATTTAACCTTATTTTCAATTTTCGTTTTGCCATTTTCAAGGATATTTTGGTGCCTTTTTGTTTTTATGTTAACAAAATTTCCATATTCATGAGCAAATGTGTGATGTCATTTCAGGCTGAAACCTCAATGTTACAGATATTTCAGTACTAAAAGTAGCAAAAATTTTGGATAATTTGCTGTTGTACATTTTCTTTTCTTTGGTGACAGCAGTAAGCCAATGAGCACATTTTTCTCACAAATGTTTTCATTGAACCAAATTTTGGGTACACAATCTGAACAGTGTCTTCCTGAAATGACATCACAGCAACAGCGCCCTCAGTTGTCTGGGAAAGCATGGAAAGTTTTAAATGTTCAAAGGAAAGCACTTTTCAATAAACTTAACCAAAAAGGAATGTCAAATAGTTTTCATACATTTAAGAGTAGAAAACTGCATAAAATGTGTTCCTACATAGTAAAATTCATCTCATGGCCCCTTTAAGTACTGATATTCTGGGTAAAAATATTAACACGCATTTTGTTTCAAAGTTCCTGACTCTGTCAAACTCTCATGTAAAAATTATTTTCACTGCAATTGCTATTTTTTTTTAGGGGGAGTGGGAAGAGTTTGTTTCTGCATTCAATATGGGACGTTGAACAATAGAGGACAATAGGGTCCTTAATTCCCAAAGGACCCCCAATTTGGCAATGTGTAAAAAACATATGGGAGGTCTTCCTAAAAAGTTAAATACAAACAAAAGAGGGACAATAGGGGGTCCCCTAATTGCTATTTTTTTTAGGGGGGTGGGGAAGAGTTTGTTTCTGCATTCAATAGGGGACGTGAACAATAGAGGACAATAGGGTCCCCAATTCATGTAGGGTCCTCAATTTGGCAATGTGTACAAAACCTATGTGAGGTCTTCCTTAAAAAATAAAGTATAAACAAGGGAGGGACAGAAGGGGGTCCCCGATTGCAAGCAAATACACACTTGTATCGCTATATGTGTGTTTGTGGGGAGGGGACACGTATTTCGTATCTTCTTTGAAATGCAATACTTCTTTTTAATTTATTTCCACAACATCCAACAGTGCAAGCGCCAAAACAGGATGGAAGGCTTATTTCCAACGGGGTCCCTTGGTAGAAGATGTTGCAGGGGTGTGAGTGACCACTGATAAAAATAGCTGAAAACAGCTGAAAAGGTGTAAAAAAAAAGCTGAACTTTGGAAATCTCCTATACTTTTGTACACAGCAAGTGAGGGAAGAAAGCTGAAATCCAAAACAAGAAAAAGCTACAATCAGCTTTAAAGCTGAGATTTCACACCCCTGGATGTGGAATGAAATTACAGTTTCAGTGGTGGGAGGAAAAACCGAGAATGATATTCAAGGGAAAACCCACGGAATCAGGCATGGACTGAAAACCAAATCTACATATTAATCCAGGCAGGATTCGAACCCGGGTCACAGCAGTGGAAGGTAGGGAAAGTACGGCTACGCTAACCTGTCCCCCTAATGACATGCCAACTGTGAGAAAAGCCACACTGTAATGTGACATTCAAGTACCCCACAATAGCTTCTCCAGTGCACTTCACAATGTCATCTCATCCACTACAATATGCACACACATATTGAGGCACAGTGCTTGTCTCTGCAGATGCACAGTCGTCTTTCTACTGTACCGTCAATTCCACAGGGTCTCTTCCAAGTAAAACAGACGTTGTTTATTTCATTTTGGCATCATAGGGTCTTTTTTTTCCCCCTCAGCTTAAAGCTTTCATTGATCCTCTTTCCTTTTCTGCATTATGCATTTCTGAGCGCTCTCCAAATGCCCCTCGGAAGCGATCCTGAAACGGTTTCCAGATTTAATTTGGCTGAAGTCAATTTCTATTTGTTCTGTCATCGATGTTTCAGGCACAAATCTAGGGACCATCTACTCAAGTATTTTACGCAATGAGATGCGATAAGAAACCATACAAGTAAGGTGATCAATTTTGTTAAAAAAAAATTGTGTACAGCAAATTATATGAAATATTTGCATTCTTTTTTAATTTTGTAATCAAAAAAATTAAAAAAATAAAAACCCACAATTTTTGCCTAGTTATCTGTAAAACAAGGAATGGCAAACGACATTTCACTTCTCTGCATTGTGATGCAAATGAAGGGAAATTACATTGTACTTAATGCCACATACATGTACACCTTAGATCTCAGACTTACATATGTACATGTATGTTTGTTTTTACCCTTCAGGCCCCCCCCCCAAAAAAAAACCAAATAACTTGCATTTCAAATTATTATTTCATTTTCCCAAAAGGAGCACTGCTCAATCTAACACAGTAAGATTGTAAACTGGCCTTGTTTCAGTTAGTACATATGACACCAAGCGTCCTGTAATGAAATCCAATGCCTTGCACGACTCCATCTTTAAACCAGCGCTTCAGACAAAACGTTTGCCATGAATTATTTTTTACGACCCCTTTGCTTTGCGTTGTCATACTGGAAGCTCGCAAACTACCAGCAGAAATGGATTTTTCAATGCCTAACGTTAATTGACCATTAATATTACATCTTTAGCAATTTGCAGGGTCATGTTGTCATCTACATGTATGCATGTACCAGCAAAATTAAAAATTAAAAAAATATCTAAATATCTAAACATCAGGGAGCTACATGTAATTTCAGTCTCTTTTTAAACGCCCCACGAAATTCCACTTTAAACAAAATTCCATAAATAATCTACTGAAAAAGTAACTCGTCGTGTGCCTGACAGAAGGGTGTATGCGCGTACGCACTTACGCGCGACTGCATAATCGCCAAAATGTTCCCAGCAAAAGACCATATGCAGAAAACTGTCTCGATTTTAATGAAATTTAAGCATTTCCATCGGAAATTAACACAAGTCGTTCCAAAAATTATGTTTCATACGTGTGACAAATTGAAAATGTGTACGCATGGGAGAACTGTGGATTTTTACGTCAGAATGCTCATTATGCCCTTCTGCCGGGCACTCAACGAACTAATTAATTAATTAATTAATTAATTAAATGTAAATTATGTAAATTAATAAGCCCCTCTACCAAAAAGGAGGAAATACCGGTATATATTTACAGTGGAAAATTATAATTGAGATGACATCCATAATGGTTCATTCAATAAAATTTGAAAGTGTTCTTCAAAATTTGAGATGAATCAAATGGCCAGCAATGTTTTCAAAATACCTTCCATTATTGCTTCAAAATTCTTGGGATCTCACATTTGCTTCACAGAAAAATTGTTGGGTTCTGTATTATTATTTTGTCATGTCCATATTTTAAATTACCCATGACCATGGAATATTACTAAATTCTCTCTCTCTATATTTTTTTCTTGGTTGCTTTTGTCAGAAATCCTTGGAAATTATATGGGTGATGTTCAGCGAAGCGTGTATGAACCAGAGCAGAGTTAATTAACGTAGCGTCCATGCCGCGGTTCATGGCATGGTAATATGAAGGGAGATGGGGAGACAGTTGAACAACATCAAGCATTATAAATCCATTAGTTTAAAATGTCATTCATATTTCGAGACAAACATGCCACGTTAAGCAATTATTTCCAAAAATGAATTATTGATGCCATGTGCGTATAGGAGTGACTTTTTTAGCATTTGATATCACAAAGCATTATATTTTGAGGAACATCAATATATGTCATGTCTTGTTTAATAATATGCTAGAAAAATAACAACAACCAGATAATTTGTCTATAATTAGATAATTACTAGTCTTTTGGAAAGGCCAGGGTTACAAATGACTTGAAATACAAAGCACTTTAAATGTCACTGAGCAACTGTGTCAAAATGTTGTAAAAACGACTTTGCATTTTTAATTTTGCATAGCAAAAACACAATTGTGAAATTTCTGTATCATCACAGAAATGATTAAATTGCCACGTACAGTCCATGTGTGATGCAAACTACAATGTTACACCAAAAACCTTGACCAAATTTTATCGTGTTTAAGGGAGTTAAAAAAAAGAAGTCAATAAAAAATGTCTATACCTTAATTCAGAGGTGGTGGCCGTATTGTAATAATTTTTAGAAATGGCCTTGGAGTGCATTACTCGCGCAAGAATGTCTTCGTTATTTATTTCCATCCTTCCATCTCAGGCAACGAGAACACCACTTCCTCTCCAACGAGGCAAGCCAGTCATAAATATAAAACACGGGCGGGTAAAAAAAAATCAATATTCCTTGGCCCGGAGCGGTTCGGGCTTAGTGACATGGACATAATTGAGCTGGAAGAGCTCAGTAGGTATACAGCTAGATGAGCTGTGATCCAATTAAACCACCGGCGATATCCACGATCCCCACGAGGCAAACATGCACAGGCTTACAACGCCATCTGCTTGAGCTATTCCAAGAATTGCTTCTTTTTTCCTGTTTTAAATATTAATTAAGAGTCTATTATCTGAGGCATATAGGTTTTTTTGGTGGCTGATCGTAATTTCCTGACGTCTTTTGTTAGGGAAAGCGAGTGTTCAGGTGTTGCTCGGTGCACTAATGAGGTTTTTCTAGCAAATTAGCATCTCTTGTGACAGGAAGCGTTCTGGGAGAGCACATACTGTTTTCAACAAGAAGGTCCAAAAAAGTGACACATATAAAACACAATTTCTATATTTGCATCTATAATAATATGAAATGTCAGAAAATTGTAATGCTTTATTTGGAATACTTGATTTGAAAATGCTGAAATTTTGTTTTAACTTTTTAGTTGTTCAGCTTTTTAAGATGAAGGGGTGTTTCAGTATAATTTTAGCTCAGAATAAATAATTGTAATCTTTGATTATTGTCTGTGATGTAAACAAATGCAATTTAATTTTTTTATTTCTAGTCATTTTTTTTTTCAAATCGACTGTTATTGCTTTGAATTATTCCATTTTTGAAAACATGCATGAAATTTGGAGCTTGATCAAAGATTTCGCAAATATATATAATCTATTATTTAGAAAGAAAATTCTGAAATGAGCATGAGAGCTCTTTTAATTGTGGGTCTGAAATTTGAAAAATCATTGTGTAAGTTTTAGTCATTTGTCCCAAATAATGATAATTTGAGGTTTTTGCGAAATACAGCCAGAGGATACATTTTTAACGAACAAAAATGTGAATTTTTGCAAAATTCTGTTAATCCGTATCAATTAGATGCCAAATATTTGTTGCAATCTTTTGATGTACTTAACAGAACTCAACCCATCAAACCCCAAAGTCATGTTTTGTTGGAATCTGTCAGGATGGGTACATTACCCCCTAAACTGACAGTCTTTTACATTGGGTTGGCACACCTCCAGAATCAAAATCAGCAATATGTTCAGTTTCCCATTGGAATTTGCCAGTTTTGTTGGAATCTGTCAGGATGGGTACAGTACCCCTATTGCTGACAGTCTTTTACAATGGGTTGGCACACCTCCAGAATCAAAGTCAGAAATATGTGTGTGCAGTTTCCCATTGGAATTTGCCAGGATGGGTATGGTTCCTAGTAAATCATGCTAGGGAGTTAGGGTTAATTCACTGACTACTACCTTACAGAAAAACATCTGTTCGTGATAAAAGTTACACTTTAAACTGACTGCATGTTGTTTGTTTTTCATAGACGTGAATAGCACACGGGGTCCAAAATTGCGACATTTTTGTGTCCCTATTACATCTGACCTGTATAATTTACCATACAAGAACCATTAAAACTGACTTCAAAGTATATTTTTAAAATTCGTTTGACAGAACTTTGCTTAACAACATCACTCTTGGAGATAGAAGGCATTAAAGAATTTACAAAATCAGATGTAACAGGGTCACAGGGATGGAGGAAAAAATGGACCCCAAATTTATGGATTGACCATCGTTACCGCCTTGAGTGGTTTTTGGCCTTGTGTTTGTCAAAATTCCTTTTACAAAAAATCTGCTCACCTTTGTTGGTGACCAGCATCCTCTAGCACCTGATCCACCTTCTCTTTGACTTTCTCACTGGTACTCATCATTTTAATCTTCTTGAGTTCAGCCTTGAGGTAGTACCAGATCTCCACCACGCCGTTGTGAATGCGACGACGGAGCTTCTCCTCTTGGGAGCTCAGGCCATTGCTGCTGCCGCTGGCGCTGCAGGAGACCTGCGCTGCCACTGCTGCTGCTGCATCTGTAGGAGACAGACTACCAATGATTATTCAGTTTTCACTTACATGTAGTTGACAGTTAATTAGTCTGTTAACCAGTTCGGAGGACGTGATAACACGCACTGGCTGTTTTTATACACAGACACGGCTGACGGGTTAAAACGTCAAGATTGCCTCGACTCGCCTCCGGGTGACGTCTAAACACGCTAATCCCTCGTGCCTTTTGTACACACACACACAAAGTCCGTGAAGTCTGTGGAGGTGGACCATGTGCCCACGGTCACTATTATTCGATTGTTCAGTGCGTGATAGCTGCATTCGGCTAAATGAGAACATGTTCCGGATGCTGATTTCGGGCACAATTCAAAACATGACTTTTGAGCTGAAATCAAGATCCTAGAATACTGTTTTCTCGGAACATTCAGCATTGGCAGAGCTTAAACTTCATCAGGTTAGCTGTTAAGCACCTGTCTTTAGATTTTGAACACTTCTGTTGCTTCAAATGAAACAAATGCACAAATACCGATAACAAATGATTACTCTACCTTTGAAAATAACATCAAGACTGCTCTCTTTTTTTCAAATATTTGAATTTAAAACAAAATGGCAATTCGGATATTTGGTTGATAGTGAATATTGGGTATATTCGGCGCATCCCTTAGGGCAGGCTTCAAAACTGAGCGTTCGCGAAGTCAGCGAAGTTCGCGAAGTAATTTTGATTCCAAGTTAGGAGTAAACTTCGAGCTGTGCAGGTTCATTTGCATCGCATGACAATGCGCCTTTGTTATGCTAAAACTATGCTAATATGCTACAGCTGCTGAGTTAATATTCAGGCTTAGTTGTATTTGTTAAACCAGGAGCTAGCAAGGCGCTGTGTTCCCGAATATTTTTTGATAAGTGGCAAATTTCCGTCACATCGTTTGATAATGTTGACAACTTGAAATCAACTTCCTGAAATCGGAATGAAAATTCCTTGCCGCAAGTTTCTTGGCTCTTGGGTAATATTTTAACTTCACACCTGCGGTATTCATCAAGCACAAAGACTGCAAAATGTATTTTCAGAAAGCAAATACGATCTATATTATTTGTATATGAACTGCACTTTGTTATATAATTAAGCACCGATTGTCGTGATACGGAAAAGTGTACTATCCATGGCTTCCGATTTCCGCATTTTGTAGAACTTATTTACTGGAGATGTTGTCTGCATGTAGCCCTTTCTATTTTTCCTCCAAGGTAGAATTGAAGAGGAGTATATCAGGCCTAATACGTTATCAATAAAACAACTTCAAGTTGCTGCGGATCTCCCGGCCATGCTCAGAGTTTCACCCGAAATAAATACTTCCGTCTTTTTTGAAATGCCATAGCAATAAATAACAAATTTTCTTTTGAAGGAGGTAATGCACCCAAACACAAATATTTTAGCCGAACAATCAGTAATCTTTATGCTTAATGACCGTAAAAACAATTAAAAAATCAACCGTAATTTTAGAGGAATAATAAAAAGCGTCCAATTAGGATAGAATAAATCATTTCCCGTTTCTCTAAAACATACATGTATATGAACATTTCCAGAATTGGAAAGAAATTATTATAGTAAGACACTGAAGAGGACGGTTAAATCAACTTTGACCATGCAGTTTAGAAACTGTGTTATGAATATTCTGAAGCGACACACGTCACTAGATATCCTTGACAATAATGTTACTATGGAAATGCCTTGCACTAGTCAACCTATATATGGGATGTTTGGGCGAGTCTTATTGCCGATCAGTGAACTCCAGTTTGGCGGGAACGTTTTCACAGCTCGTCGCATTGGTGGTGACACGCCGTCGTCATGACGATCTACCTGTCTGTCTTGTGCTACACAAGTTCCCACGCTCTTATTTGGGCAAGGAGCCAAACCAGCCAGACCAGTTTCGCGCCAGGCATCGTGTGGAGTTGCCGACGGCTGTTTAATGTGCAGGCTGTTGGGCTGAAACGTAACGCGGAGTTCGCGAACCTCATGCTCAGCTAGCTAGCTGGCTGTGCTGCCGTCGTGATCCCTGTATCAATGGATGGGCCAACATGTAAAAGGTCGCATGGGAGCTGACTTCAAGCGCGATTGGAGTTGGAGTGGATCTGATCTGTTCTCTTCCTATAAACTGTTGCTGAAAAGGTCGCAATTTGAAACAACTACAATAAACTGTATACTGGCAAGACCCTAAATTCTTTAAACTTCTGATAATGTATTAAAAGCTGTACTATTACTGACAAGAATGGTTTCGCTGATGAATATGCCAAATCTCGCACGTAAAAAGAAGGCCGTCAGAAAAATAAATCATAATTTGATGGATGAATTACATTTTGAGAACTAAAATTGCATAAAATTTATCTCTCTCAAATGACGTTACTGCCTACACGTTGTCATGTGCATTACGGTATTGGGAGTCAGATTAATTAAATAAATATTTACATAAACAAATCAATTAATGAAAAACTGGAGTACCGTCGAGCCGGTTGATTTCGTTGACAGCTACGGCGCCGCGGACTTCGGGAACCTGTGCTACCGTCGTGATCCCTGCATCAATACATCAACCAACGTGTAAGGGTCGCAGGGGGAACTAACTCTAGTGCTATGCTGCAGCACAGATGCGCACACTAATCTTGTAGACTATCTATTGTGTACCGTCCAAGCCACTGCATGCTATGCGTGTACTTCACTACTTGTTTATGTTGTTCTGAAGGCTCAATACAAATGTAATTATTTTTTTCCCCTTCTCGTCGTCGAATCCTCCAGCATTTCTTTTTACTATAAGTGGGCACAAGTCATATGGAGGTCTTGATATTTTTACGGCTTTGTTTTGTACGACACCGACAGTTCAAACGAAATAATCTAATAAAATAATACATTTTTTTCACAATAATTGTTTTAATCAACATGGGTAATATGGTTAAAAAAAAAATTCACGAAACCATTTCTTTTTCGAGACTTCCATGAATGGGAGCGGTTTTATTTTTTATTTCAAATTGACTTATTATTCTTCAAAGATGTTGGATTAGGGCGTCCGACGAATATCATTTTTAGCAAAAAATAAAATTATCCTATTTTGTATCACCATGATGAAAATTACACAACAAAACCAATGGAGTTTGAATCAGCTAGCTTCATAGGTGTTTGCATTTTGGAGTTACAACAATTTAAATGGCCGAATTTGGAGTTTCAATTCAGTGAGGTTTACATTATACTTGTATACTTTAAGCATGTTTTAAAAATCTTAATTCTGTTCCGGGAAAAAAAAAATCCAAATGGTCACAATTTATGGCCAACCGTCCGTTTTTTCCCCTTCACACTGCGCCAGACCAGCCGTCCTTCGAATGCCTTGATATCGGCGCCCAATATACGCAGTCAGTAGTTCCAAAGGAACGGGCATTATTAATCTGAGCACACGTTGCGCTGGAAGTCAGGTCCCATGCAACCTTTATACGTTGGTCGATGTATGTTGACACGGGGAACACGACGGCAGCACAGCTGAGGTTCGCGAACTCCGCGTAGCCTGATACAACCTGTACAGTAAACAGCCGTCGGCAGCTCCAAACGACGCCCGCATGTGGTGCAAAAGGATTCTGGTCAGTTTGGCTACTCGCCAAAATATAAGGGCGTGGGAACTTGAAATTGTCACCGGCGCTGCGCAAGACAGACAGGTTTATCGTCATGACGACATTTCACCACCAATGAGATGAGCTGGGAACGCGCCAAACTGATTTGATTGATAGACAATAAGACTCGCCCACACATCCCATATATAGGTTGTCTTGCGCAAGGCATATCTATAGTAACAATGTTGCCAAGGATATTTTAGTGACGTGTGGGCTTCGTAAAAATTCATGAGTGACAGTTTCTGTACTTCCCGATAGAGAGTTGATCAACAGTTGTCTTTAGTTTATTCGCATTTCTTTCCAAACTCGTTTCGGTTCATTTTCAAACCGAAGGTAATAACAATAATTACATGTACAATGTATTTCAATCATTTAATGTTTCATTTACTTGAATGAACCGTGTTAAGCATAATACCGTAATTTAGGTTCCCGGGTAGTATTGTAAAAAAAGTATTAAAATAATTATTACACTTAATGGAGATAAACGTTTTTGAAACGATCTTTTAAAACGATCTTTCGTGTTTTTACGTTAATTTGTTTCTGGACAATTGGTGTTTCCTGCAACTTTATTTTTGACAATTGAGTGATTGCATTATATAATACCGAAACATCTAAATAATACCAAAACAGAAAGTTGTCCAAATATCCGTTCGGTTGTTTGACTAATTCCTGCAATAAAAAAATCGACATTTCACATGCTACTTCTGGACACTGATTGCGAACAGTCTCTGGAAAATACATCTGCACGCATGTTCGCTGACTTCGCGTTATGATAATAAGACGGGCAAGTGCTTATTAACATAACAAAGGCGCAAGTTTTGCGCTACCTCATTAACTTGACCACGGATGGATGAGTAGCTCCGCGAAGTTTGCAAACTGGCTAGCTCTTTGGATATTCGCGAAGTTCGCGAACACTTCGCGAAGTCAATTTTGAAGGCTGCCCTTAACTAAAGCCACATTAGTCAGCATGAGTTTCAAACCTGGCCAGAAGGTGATGCATACACGTACCGTAGGTGACACTCTGCCAACTTGACCCTCATTCAATATTGTCGATTTCTCAGTTATCGGAAGATCAATATTTGGGCCCCGCTTGCCTCATTTGATTTAGGCTTATTATGAGAGCCATGATGTGAAGTCAAAGTGGGTAAATTATTTTGTCAGAAAGACAAGTTGGCCGTAATTTTGAAGAAAAAAAACTAGCTCTTACGTTAAACCACATGATAGACATAGTCTTTATGACAGGAAAATTGGGATGCATTTATTCATTGTTTGTTCTTGCACCCTCAGACCCTAATGTTTGCCTTGATCTCCATCAAAAGCCAATGTTTGCTCTCCATGACTGTAAGACAGTGGCAACTTGAAGAGGTCGGCATAATTTGAAGAGAGGAGAGAGATGCATGCTTAATTGTGCACAGTTAAATTCTGCCTCTGAATATGTAAAAAAAAAAATTTAAAAAAAAGACTTCGCCATCATGTACATGAAACCTAAAATGTCTGAAATCTCTTTTTGGGGGAAAGGTCTGAAACATGACAAATTCAGCTTTGCCATCACAGCAGTCAAAATCAATCAAGTGACTGTTTATAACTGTGATATAGCCATGCTTTGACTGGAGGTGATAGACGACGGTGTTTTCACGAAGTGACAAAAACCCCAATATCATGCAAAGAGGTCATTCCGAGATAATCGCATTTGGAGTTAATCCTTTATTCAAAACACATTTTCGACTAGTTTGTAGTTATAGATTTGGGAAATGTTTACATTGTCAAGTAACGTATGCTTTGTTCTTTGCTAATTCAAAGTTGTTTATTCGAAGTCTCTCTTAATTAAACTGTAATTCATTAATAAAGATATTCTTCACTTCGTGAAAACAGCAAAACGCAGAGGCCTCTATTATTTTGTCCCATTAAGTTGTACTCACTCTTCTTCACTTCGTGAAAATAATAAAACGTTCTAAGATATTGTTACATTTGCGCATCTTACGTCACTGCAGCGCGCGTGCGTCTGTTCTTTATCGACATTGTTCGCGGCGCGCGCGTCCACTCCCATCCTAATGCGTAAGTTTTTGTCACTTCGTGAAAACAGAAAAACATGGATTTCAGGCTTTCTGTCAAATGTTTGTTTAGGATAATTACAAAAGTAAACAATATTTCGCTTTGAAAGTTGGTCAAATTCTTCTTTTTGTCAAGTGCAATCAATTGGCCAACAAAACTCAAAATCGAAAAATTATCGATTTTGCAGGGTTTGTCACTTCGTGAAAACATCGTCGAATATGTCAGCTGTACCTACCAGTTACCTCTTTTGTCTGTTGACGGAATTTGACTAGTCACAGTAACGAGTAACTACAAGAATGTGGTCTGACTGATTTTTACTTGTCTGTACACAAATGCACGGCAGGGGAAGTGGAAGAAATGTGCGACTGTCTGTGACTGATCAACAATAGGAGGGAATGTACACTAATTACTATGGCATTTCAGATTCCCTGTCCTAGAGAGAGAGAGAGATTTCAGAAATATTTGGACACAATGTGGTTATTTTTTTGCGATTGTCATAACTATGTTATGCAAACTTACACAGCAAAGAAAAGTTTCAAAGTTGGGAAATGTTTCATGACGTCTCATATCCCATTAACATAAAATTACTGACAAATATTTAACTGAACATTACTGCAAGTAACCGACAGCAAACTAGCTCAAACTTGAATGTTGCACTCTTTTCCTATGATCGCAACATGCTTCCTTTGGAGTCAGCAAGTCAGCATTTAGATGACTCAAAGTAAACATGCTTACACAGGAATACAGTCACTGTCTTCTTAACAAATTAAGCACTTGATAGTGAAACATCACTATAAAATATCACCTGAGCTAGTTCGGCCACAGAAAGCAATATAAAATAACTAGACTCAGTCCAGTGGTCCAATTTATATTCAAAGCCTTGACGACTAGAGATAATTAGTAATTTTCAGGCTTGAAATGAGGCCGTCTTCTAGTTCGTGGGACTTCGTTCTGATGAATACCGATAGAGGCGGACAGAGCGAGTAAATTTGTCAGAATGATTGAGCTATGCCCCATAATTCAGTCTGGTTTCAACGGCTCGGTTATATTGATATATCATGATTGGATGGAGGAACAAATAGGGAGAACTGGGGGCTATTCAAACAACACTCACGGCTGTCAATTTAGTCTGGGCAAACTGTTAATCACATCTTCTCTCGGGAAGGCTGAAATTGTGAATAACCTTAATGTGGAAACATGAGTCAGACTTACAGGTGCCGATCATTTGTATTTTTAACATTTCTTTAAAGGGAATGTACATCATTGGCTTTTGCTGTAATTGTCAGCAATGAACTATTTGAGGGGTTAGTATAATAGATCAAATATTGTTACACTGACATGTTTGAAGTTTTGTGTTTGAAAATGCTGGAAAAAACAAGAAAAAAACAAAAATGTTCAAGTAGTCTGGTTCCCTGACTCCACTAAAGATGAAATGGATCAATTTATAGATGCCAGAAAATTGTAAGGTAAGGGAACCAGTCTAGCTGGCCTGCAGACGTTCATGAACATGTAACCAATAGCAAACAAAATTTGGACTGAAACAAAATGGTAAATTTAGAGCAGTAGATGAAAAATAGTTAGGTTTTTCCAACGGTGGTCGGCCACTGTTGGAAATTTATACAAAAATACCACTTTTCTTGAAAATGACTTCACACTAGGTGCCATAATTTTACAGGATGCTTTAGACTGTCATTTACCAACATCCCATTAAGGTATTTGGTAACAATTTGGTTGTTTTGTTTTTCGATGTTTGCAAATGTTGTATATTCCCTTTAAATAGGCCTACTACATGTTTTTCCAATTCAACCAAACAAATTACATTTAAACAAGTATTTATGATATACATGTACATCTTTACTCAAATGAATATAATCATGAAAAAGAGGTACATGTTTGTATTCATAAGATTCACCTTTTTTTTGGAAATGAAACACATTAAGCATAAAAAGGGGTTCGAAAATTAAGATTCACTTTTTTCACATGAAAGAAACCTATTTAAGCATGCACAGGGAAGTCGGGTAAAATAGTTTTCTTCACAAGTTCTTGTATGATTAGTAACCATGATAATGCAT
Source organism: Patiria pectinifera (assembly GCA_029964075.1). Taxonomy (NCBI): domain Eukaryota; kingdom Metazoa; phylum Echinodermata; class Asteroidea; order Valvatida; family Asterinidae; genus Patiria; species Patiria pectinifera. The sequence continues at coordinate 40,474,217 of CM057142.1, read as the reverse complement.
ATGTAGGTCATTTGAAGTGATCTCGACGTCTATTTATAGACAACTCAATCAAAACAGATTGTTTCCTGTCAACTTTCATTACAATGCAGAAGTATATATGGGACTCTGATTAAGGAAGACAACCTAAACAAATCTGACATCAAATGCAATTCACAATAACCAAGCAATTATCAAAATGATTTACTTCCACCAAATGCAATTTATTCACATTTGTTCCCCCAATAATAAAGGATGTGCCTTTGACCCTTATAGTATTACACCCACTGTATGCGAAGTGTTTTCCAAGATCTGTGAGAAACTAGGAGGTCTCCATCGAGGATATATTTGGATTATATAAGCTGCGTGGTTTTAATGTTTGTCAAATGCCACATTTTTCTTGAAAGCACTTTTGTGCATGACTGGAGAGCTTCCATGAGGAATATTAGCTCAAATTTCATCTTTAAAATCTGTCAAATATCAGCCATTCCCATAACTCTTCTTTATATAACTTAAATAAGATCTCTGTCAATTTTTGACAACTGCAGGAGCTTGCAGATCTCGATCGGTGACCACTTTAGGCCGGAGCACGCCAAACCTGATAAACATTTTAATATTGAAATAATTGATCAAGTTTAACTGAGAATAATTGAATACTAAGTTCAGCAATGCACAGCCCTGTTTCATGAGCGGATCCCTAATGCCATACCACCTGCCAACAAGTGCCAACGTCACTGCCAATAAACCACTGCGCTTGCAAGCGTTGGCTGAACAATTTTGATCTACATGTAGAAATCGCATATACTGACAGGTAATGGAATACGATGGGTGATTCATGCCAAAGGAATAAACAGATATTAAAACCGAATCAGTAGTTGAGGTAGACTTCCCGACACAGTTTGACCTTTGGCATAGAAATATGTAAAGGTCACATAAATATGTAAATATGCAAATATGTATATATATAAATATTAATTAAGGGATGTGGGAATTTTTGGCACAGTTTGACCTAATGAATGGATGAGATGAATAGGGAATAGGTGTTGGTATAAAGAATTGGGTACAGTTTGACCGATTCTATGGGAAAGATTGCATAAGGTATGGAAAAAATATATATTTTTATGGTACATTTGGATCTTAGCCCGAATATGAGTTTCATATGTTAGTCCCTGTGAACGAACAGCTGTGTTGTCTCTTGAATCCCCCAACAATAGACGGGAGAGGGCGCGTGCCAAGTCAGCGCACTAGTATTGTTACGAAGTTAATCCGATCGATACAAAAAGTAATTGGATTTCCGAATGCTCGAAAGCAGAAAGCAGCGATAGATGGCAAAAATGAATTTTGCGTTGATCAGACTGAAACGAGTACGATTGTCTATTTGAAGAATTATTTTAAAGTCATTTTTATTGGGTTTATGGGTATTGTGCACGTTACGTTTTCCAAGTTATAAACAAACACTCACCGCAGCATACTTGCAGGGTACAGCCTGTGTCGGCCATGGGGGTATATGATAAATCCACGATCCATAATCCATGCGTCTGTACGGAGACCGGTGGTCGATCACCCCCTCAATGATCGCACCGATCATGGAGCAAATAACTCCGTCCGTGCGCCTATATTCCTCTTGTTAATCGATACAATACCAATGGCACTCTTCTACACTGCCACCAGAATCATCCAAGTAAAAATATATGTCTGTGCACTGAATCCATTCCTTATTGTACGCGCATCTGCAGACTATACAGCCTAATCGATAATTTAGCCGTCACGGATTAAGAACACTTGAGCGCTATCTGATCGGACGGCCGTAATGTATACAGTAGTGTGCAAATGTACTAGCATTTGCTCTGGCTGATGCCAAAACCTTCCCTTTTCTACGATCACCACGCACAGACATATATTTTTACTTGGATGATTCTGGTGGCAGTGTAGAAGAGTGCCATTGGTATTGTATCGCTTAACAAGAGGAATATAGGCGCACGGATGGAGTTATTTGCTCCATGATCGGTGCGATCATTGAGGGGGTGATCGACCACCGGTCTCCGTACAGACGCATGGATTATGGATCGTGGATTTATCATATACCCCCATGGCCGACACAGGCTGTACCCTGCAAGTATGCTGCGGTGAGTGTTTGTTTATAACTTGGAAAACGTAACGTGCACAATACCCATAAACCCAATAAAAATGACTTTAAAATAATTCTTCAAATAGACAATCGTACTCGTTTCAGTCTGATCAACGCAAAATTCATTTTTGCCATCTATCGCTGCTTTCTGCTTTCGAGCATTCGGAAATCCAATTACTTTTTGTATCGATCGGATTAACTTCGTAACAATACTAGTGCGCTGACTTGGCACGCGCCCTCTCCCGTCTATTGTTGGGGGGATTAAAGAGACAACACAGCTGTTCGTTCACAGGGACTAACATATGAAACTCATATTCGGGCTAAGATCCAAATGTACCATAAAAATATATATTTTTTCCATACCTTATGCAATCTTTCCCATAGAATAGGTCAAACTGTACCCAATTCCTTATACCCACACCTATTCCCTATTCATCTCATCCATTCATTAGGTCAAACTGTGCCAAAAATTCCCACATCCCTTAATTAATATTTATATATATACATATTTGCATATTTACATATTTATGTGACCTTTACATATTTCTATGCCAAAGGTCAAACTGTGTCAGGAAGTCTACCTCAACTACTCGAATCTCCTTTAAATATGTTTTTGGTTGGTGGGTTTTTTTTTGGGGGGGGGCATTTTACAGCGGAGGGGGGAGTTTGGGGAGTTCCAATCTTGGAAACTGACCGATTTTTATAAAATGTGGTATGCCACATAGGCATTCATGCCAAGTATAATAGAAAGTTTTAGCTCAATCAGACTTAATTTTTCATAATTACGATCATATAAATATACTGTACTTCTGTCTGTGAACGACCTGTGTGCATATTATTATTCACACAGTCAGTAGTATAAACAAAATATTTGTGAAAATATGCTAACAAAACTGGTGTGAAAATACGCTAACAAGAAGTCAATCTATTTGTGTATCTTGGCTTGGCCATGTTGTCAATGATAGACGAATTGCATGATATCAGAAGAATTACAGCCCCCCCCCCTCCTTGTCCTTGTAGGATTAATAATGGCTTACCCCCTGGATAGTTGTCTTGTTGTACGCCTTCTTTATTCAGCCTGTCGAGTAGGTTAGTAGCTTTGGCAAGTTTGTCTTGTAAAATAATTGCTGGGTTGTCTTCAACCTCTGTGGCTCTGAAGTCAACCAGGTCCCTACGACCAAAAACAAAAAGAAGAAAATTACTTCAAATCAAATGCTAATATGTGACCTGTCATCACGAAATGAGCATTAAGTCAGAATTAGCCATTTTACAGTACAATAAGCAAAGCCAAACTTTGAAGGGGTGGTATATTTTTTTAGTTTTCAGGTAAACCTGACCCTGTAAGTCCTGTTCTACATGTACTTTCCCTATTGAACTCTCTATCAAACATCTTTTTTTCTTATTTTCATCCCATTTTATTAGTTGACTGTTCTTTTACTGCAATAAAACGGCAGTATTTTTAAATGCCATTTTCTCAAAACTTACTTTTACAACTTCAATTTCAGGGCTGCCAACTTTGAGTAAGAGCTGAGAGTGAGAATGTGGCGATGGAGCTTGATCAGAAGTAATCATGCTAATGCGAGCACAAAGCCAAATTTGGATTCTACACGCTCTGTGGTGCGATCTGAGACAATTTCTGACCACTTTAACCAATTTTTTTAGCAAAAGATCACCATTTAAACATCATTTTCGAGTTTTATTTATTATTTTTTTAAGCGTGAGAAATCCCCAGTGCGTGTGAGAGCATGAGGACAACCTAAAATGCGTGAGTCTCACGCTCAATGCGTGACAGTTGGCAGCCCTGCAATTTATAATATTTCCGTTATTGAACTCATAACCCCCAAATATATACCATTAGGAAGCTCTTGATCTGCAGAATCCAGAAAAAAAATGTCTCAATTCTTAAAAAGTCAGACTCTATGCTCGTTCTGTGATGATGGGTCATATATTACTACTTGCTTAGCTGCTGGCAATGTTTTCTTGAATAGTGTTCTAATTTATCAGAAGTACCCGATTTCATTGCTTGCTCTCAGAAAAGTCTGCAACAATTAGCATTTTACAGGGGTTGGCTAGGACATTTAGTTTGTGCACACATGTATTCATTCTCTGAGGGTTCCCTGGTTTAGCTTTTTGTGCTAGCACTGTCAGCACAGAATAAAGATTAAAAAAACGCAACGGTCTGTGGTTGGCAGAGTCATAACATCAGGCTCAATTTTGTTCAAATTAGTTATTTCTTTTCATTTAAACTTGAAGAAAGTAAGAAAAAGTGCATTTTTTTGTTACGTCAACAGGATCATCGGTATTTCATGTGTTTTTAACCTATTCCTCAAACACCACTTATTATTTAAAATAATACATTCAACCTGTTGGAGTTCTATTCAGTGGCTACTTTTTGGAGAAAGAATGTGAAATTCCACACATTGATCATTCTATAAATTTCCAAAGTGTGACATTTTGCCAGTCCCTGTTACCGTAGTACTTTGTAATTTGCCATGCAAGTATCAGTAAGAATGACTTCAAATCATTGTTCTTATTTGTTGGGTAAGTAATTTGCTTATCATGATCACTCTTGGAGGACGACTGCGTTAAGGAGTGCATCAGAATTATAAAATCATATATGTCAGATGTAACAGGGACAGGACAAAAAGTGGACCCCAAATTCATAGAATGACCCACATACTGTACTTTGTTCATTTGAAACAATCTACATGATTTTGCCAATAAGATGATCTTCTGCATTCGGCTGGTAACTATCAACTACCAACTCCGCGTACGTACCTGAGTTGTTGCGCCTGTTTGCGTAGCTCATCATTCTGCCTCCTCATACGATGCAACTCCTTGGACAGGTGACTCAGCTCCAAGGCGGCCCCGCCCTTGGACTCTGCCCCCGTCCCCGCCCCCTGCTCCCCCTGGGGGAACAGCGTGCCGCTCAGGAAGACGAGACTAGCCAGCCAGAGGGCGGAGATGGTCAGGCCTAGCTTGACGGTGGTCTTCATGATAGGGAGAAGGAGTAGGGGCAAAGGAGACGAGAGTGGGATTCGGTGTCACCGAAGGTGTGCCGAGATGGGTGTTGGTGAAGGGGCGGGGGTGACTGACGCTACATGGAACATCATCGTCTCAATTTAATGCTGTGAATGGAAATGAGAGAGAGAGCACACAGTAAACAAAGGCGGTACTAGGATTTGGGATTGAATGCATGTAGCTGGTCAATGCTAAAGCGCAGTCGAGCATTGCAGCGGTAGAGGATGCTAGCAACAACATGAATCCAATCCAGTCAGGGAATCTTGGCAACTGGGATCTGACAAATTCTGAGATTGAACACACAGCACTGCCGCTGGAACAAACTTTTGCCAGGGGGTGCTGGAATTTCTAAAGGACGGACAAAATCAATGCCAAAGCGGAGCGTAAAGCCCTTATACATGTTATACGTCGTGGCTTAATTTGGAATATGGATGCTCTGTGGTGCAATCTGAGGCGATTCCTGGCCACTTCATTTGACTTTTTAGCAACAGTTTTTTGAGATTATAAAGACAATTTATTTCATTATTTTGTTTAGAATATACTGTTGCTCTTAAAACGTTTAACTGTACTGAAAAGTGGAGAACCCTGTATTTTTATCTCCATTTTTGGTTCCATTTAATTCTGGAAAAAAAGAATTGTATCATTATGCATGACATCGCATGTAAATATTATTGGTGCAAGGCTGCTTTCTTACATCTACATGTAGTAAATTCCTTCATGAATGTTTTGTTTTATTTTCCGAGCCCTTACGGCGTGGGCCACAGGGCCAGGGGCCCGCTTTAAGGCCCCGGAAAATGTTGGGTTCTGGATGCACTGTGATGAAATATACTGAAGTACATGTATACTGAAACTTATAAAACCTGAAAGGATGTTTTTTGGTTCAAGTTAAAACAAATGGTGCCACTGGAAGCGGATGAATTTCTTTTCATAAAAATATTCACATAGTTCAAACTCAACAAACGATGTAGCTCTCGATATATTTGCAGTGTTATTTGTTTGTTACAGGGAATGGCAAATATAAAAGACTAAAAGACCAAATGCATCTTTATGTTAATGATCGGTAGATGGCAAGTTTGGGGCTAGGCAAGGATTTATCGGTCTACTGAGTTTTTATGAGGAAAACCTTGCAGAGGGTAAAACATGAATAGCTTTTTTATTAAAACGAAACTACACTGGAATTGGCGTAAAGCATGACTAGTTTCAATGAAAGCCAAACCCCCTATTGGGTTGGGGATGTGTGTGAACCTTGCTATTTGTTAATGTTTGAGTACAGAATGCTAGCAACGTCAATGAAACTTTTAAATGGAAAGAAAAACCTTCAGGGGAAAGGTATGAGCATTTGCCCCTATTGAAAGATCGAATGAAAAAAATCCTGGCAAGCATAAACAACTTTGCCACCATTGTCATGGCCGAGGTTATTGCTTTCCGGTCAAAGTTTCCAGCATGGGCTTTATTGGCGGAAATATCATAGACATGTCATGATTTTAGATACCTTGAGAGAAATATCGATTCTGCACTGTCTGAAGATTTAGAAAATACCTCCTCTTGATATTCAGTTACAGTGTTTGTGCTAGACTTTCGAAGCGCCGCGCTTGGCCTCGGCAAAACTAGAAACGAACAAAACGAAGGAGATAGTTGTAGAACAAACATAATGTTTAGCGTAGTGGCGCAATTTCATCGTCGTAGAACACTGCTGGCTGGAACACATTTTTGCCCGGGAGTAGGGGGTGCTGAAGCATATTCCAGCACCCCAATCCAAAAAGTTGGGGGTGCTGCAGCGCCCACAGCACCCCCCGTTCCCGCGGGCTTAACACACTCATGTTTTACTATACTCTTGAGGACAATGCTTTGTGTTTCCCTTTGTCCCTGTAATATGACACTCTCCCATAGACTAAGCACATTTATAACCATATGATAGAGGACCATTTTCATCAAAAGACCCAACTCCCGAGGACTGAAAGGATCTGTTGTTCTCCCTTTATGTGTCGGTCCTTGGAGGTTATGTAGAGCACGTACACAGGTTCAGTGCATTGCATGTACTTCAAGTGTACAGTACTACGTTCAAGCTATGTATGCATGCAAACAACTTATGGTTTGCTATTATTGTGGAATAAAAAATTACAAATTTACATATATTAACCATCAAATGAGTAGTATTTCATGCTACACTGGAGATCATGTTCCAATGCAAAAAATGTGACTAAGAAGTGTGTCAATAGGATAATTGGCATATGTATGGCTTTCACACAACGAAGCTCAAATTGTCTAAAATCCATTCACCAAAAAAACATCTAAAATTAGTGCAGAAGTCCAAATTCATTGGCATACATGTACCAGTATGTCTGAAATTTATAAAATCTTCTTTGTTCACAGAGTTATTTTGACAACAGCTGCGTAAAAACTATACTCTTGATTTGGCAACTTTTTTATTTACAAGTCCCCAGTCCATTCTGTTACCTAACAACAGCTGTTTTAGGTTAAGATGATACAAACAATTTGAAAGGTTCTCAAGAGGTCAAGTACAAAGATAAATTAACGAAATACCCAAATTTTACATTAAAAAAGATAAAATCATTGTATTTTTACATTAAAAAAAAGATAATCATTGTATTTTTTTCGACATTCTCATTTCGTTATCTTTTACAAACCTTGCCTACTTGACTACCAAATTGACCGTCAATATGGTCGTAAAATCCGAAAGCCAATAATTCATTTAACAGACTTGCATTTTTCCATAATGGCAATTTGTCTTTCATAATGTGAGTACACGTTTATTTTACTTTATCTTTATTCACATCGAGGATTTTTATGTTGCTTTTAGTTAAAGCCAGAGTCCATCATTTGCAGCTATCCAAAAAGTAACTGGCGTAATTATTGTTGAAAAACAAACTTGGTTGAAAGATAGTAAGGGAACTAAACTCCCTGTGAAATTATTCTTTCTGGGAAGCTGTCATTTTGAAGTAATCAACGAAAGTAGGCATTTCCAACGGTGATTCTTAAGAAGCACCGTAGGAAAATTTAAATTAGTAGTTCGTTTTGTTATTCAGCGCAGCACGCACAAGTATTGGAACGACGTATAGCTGCAATTCAAAACAATTCAAAACATGATTCAGTAACTTTGGATTTAAAATTGAGATCTTAGAATGCTGTTTTTCTCGAAATTTACAGCTGAAGCTTAGTTTTTATCCTTCATTAGATTTTGAACTCTTTGTTGCTTCAAACGAACAAAATGCACAAATTACATATGATGGACTGTAGCTTTAAAGCCAGAGTCCATCATTTGCAGCTATCCAAAAAGTAACTGGCGTAATTATTGTTGAAAATCATACTTGGTTGAAAGATAGTAAGTGATCTTAACTCCCTGTGAAATTGTTCGTTCTGGCAAGCTGTCATTTTGAAGAAATCAACGAAAGAAGGCCTTTCTAACAGTGCCTCTGTTCAAGCACCAGTGCTTCTGTTCAAGCACCGTAGGAAATTCAAATCAGTAGTTGTTTTGATGTTCGGCGAAGCGCGCGCAAGCATTGGCACGACGCACACGCGCGCGCAGTTGCTATAATTCCTCGGATCAGTACGCAACATCGCGTATCCTGCAATTGGCTAGTGAGAACGTGTCTCAGATGCTGAATTCAGGCCCGATTCAAAACATGATTCAGCAACTTTTGCTTTGAAATCCAGATCCTAGAATGTGGTTTTTCTCGAAAAATGCAGCTGAAGCTAAACTGAAACTTCATCAGATTGGTTGTTCAGCATCCTTCTTCAGATATTGAGCACTTTTGTTGCTTCAAACGAACAAAATGCACAAATTACAAATGATGGACTATACCTTTAAGCTCACTTTATGCATACGGGACAGACATTGGGATAGGCCATGTACAGTGGGATAGACAATGTTACATGTAGGTGCTGCGTGCAGTTTTTCCTGTACATGTATACTAAAAAATGATTGCAGAGCCATTTTGCTTGCAAAAGTCCTCCAAGAAAAATGAATACAACTGCTGCAAACTGCTTACTGCCTGGATTGACCTGACCAAAGACATAATATCCTGCAAATTATCTGTTAGAATACTGAAGTCTTACTTACCTAAGCAACATTTTGTTGTGTGATCAGGCTCAACAGCGAAATCAAGCCACTGCTTGCTATTTCAGTCTTCACAGATGTTCAGATAGTAAATGTATGTATACACTATGCATCAGTTTACATCAACATTTGAGAGTTCCATCCAAAATTGGATCCCAAATTTGTAAAGTCCATTTTTAAAAAAATCCTAAATATTCCAGAGCTTCCAATTCCAACTTTAAAATCAGCTTGTGGGTTCTACAACACATCTTCTGGTGTCCAATTCGCAACTTGAGAGATTTCGGTGAGAGATTTCCTTTTGCTGTGTTCCAATAGCATTGGTCGATCGATGTCCATACACAGACTTGCAACCCATTCAAGTGTACGTCTCTTTTACCGTCACCGGTGATGTTTTATATTCCCCTCCGCAGATACAGTGATCGCATCCACCCCTGATGAGTGATGGCACGTTTTACACGCTCGTTGGTTTAATGACGAGTGTGATGGGCTGCATAGCACTCAATACAATTCTGAAGGCCTTGTCCGCAGATATCCAATCAAATGTCCTGCCTCCCACTGGGCTGGTTCCTGGGAGAAATGGTGGCGGAGCGCGAGTCAATTTGAGATGCCAAATTAAATTGATCTTGATCAATATTCTGAAAGTTCACAGATGGTCACTACACATGCAATGTTCAGTCAATTGCTGACAACTCGTTGGATTGGGGGGAAAAGAAAGTCAAATACTATCTTCCAAAGTTCTAATGTTTTAACCTGCTATTAAGCTGCAATTGTCGTCGCAAAGAAAACGGTCACGTTTTAATTTACTACGCCACTACCGGTCTTTCTACGCAGTTGAAATTCTACTGAACATCTGCTGCCTACAAGCAAGATGTTACAGTTTGTGTAATAAGCCCAGGCAAAGAAAATGTCACCGACATGATGTCACTAGGGACCAGCCAATAGCAGCATACCTTGGCCAATCATTAACCAACCGTGCCAGGCTAGGATAGGTGGAAACCCAAGTATACACAGCCAATCATAGCCATTCATTCGCCGGACACAATACTGGCTTCTTACTAGTTAGGCCTATACTAAACATTTTGTCATGATAATACAGCTATAATCATCCAAATATGGACAATTTGGAAATGCTTTCTTCTTTTACACAGCTCACTGCTCACGGCTACAGAACGGCAATGAAAGTCTACAACGTGTTACTTTGGGGTAATTAACTCACTAATATTGCCAGCAAGTCACTGATATGTTACCATGGTAACATGCTGGCATGGTAACTTGGAACCATAGCCATATTAGTTTCTTCATAGTCTATTGTACCAGTAATCAACTTTTTTTGGGGGGGGGTGGGGAAGCAGAGTTCTTTTAATGTTTGTTTTCAGCCTCAAAATAACTCATCCCCTGTGCGTGTCTAAAATGAGTTTTAAGGACATTATTTTTCGTGGTTTTACATGTGCATTTGAAAGACCATAAACTGCCAGCAAGGGCAGCATCCTCCATTTTGATATTTTAAATCACTCTTGACATCTGCTGTATCTGCATCTGGATGTTTCACCTTGGAGAAAATGTTGACTGTTCAAATGCAACACTTGTTACAAACTAATGATAGTAAAAAAAAAACCAATACCCCTTGAGCCCAGAGTTGTAATGACTCGAGTCAATGACTCGACTCGAGTCCGACTCGAGTCACATTTTTTGGTGACTCGACTCGACTCGACTCGAGTCCCTAAGGGCAAATGACTCGACTCGACTCGAGTCACTGCGAGCAAATGACTCGACTCGACTCGAGTCCCTCATCAGAATGACTCGACTCGACTCGAGGAAGGCTAATAAGACTCGAGTCCCAGCAATAAAAGCAAAACTTTGTGAAAAATATTTGCAATGACTTGCGCTGGTGGCGGTTTTTGTTCACGTCACGTTAAAATGTTCGCGAATAATGTACACATATACATAATATCAGTGTCCCCATTAGTTGAATGGCGATCAGCAGGCACCCCCTTTTTTATTTTCATAAAGAGTCAAATGAGGTGTCGCCACATGCAGTAGCCTGAATATAAAATTTAAAAAAGCCAAAAAATGTCTTTCTCTGTGTATTTATTGTATAGTGTTCAAATATTTGTGACTCGAATTGATTCGAGCTAAATACGTGACTCGACTCGACTCGACTCGACTACACTCTGTGACTCGACTCGACTCGACTCGACCTTCTTCACCTAATGACTCGACTCGACTCGAGTCACTTCTTTAAAATGACTCGACTCGACTCGAGTCTCAAAAATCAGTGACTCGTTACAACTCTGCTCGAGCCTCTCGGCTGAGGGGTAGAAATTGGCATTTTTTTCGCCCCCCTCACCTATGTTATTTCATTCAATTCTTGACATGTACATGTAGCTCTGTTGGGATCATCTTAACTATCGGTGCATGTAGCAGCCATCAAATTTTTTTTGATTTGTATTTTATCAGGTCAATCCAGTCAGAAAGCAGTTTGCAGCAGTTTCACTCATTTTCACGAAATGTAGTTGAGCCAACTTGTGACTCATTTTGTTGAGCTTTGACCGCATTTTGAAAACAACTTCCCAACATACGGAACTGTACAGCGTTACATTGCTTCGAAGCCAGACTTTAATACAGCAGGCAACCGCCGACCATATTGCAGTATATAACCATGCATTATGCATACACCTGGTCTGCTATTCACAAGGGAACATGATAGTACTGCCCTTCTTTTAATGCTCCATCCTTCTCTCCACTAGGAATCCTGGATTTTATTCGTTCTCCAGAGAAACTGAATTGCATCTGCTATTCACGTGCATGTCTACAGATGCTTAATAATGCAATACATGTACGCAATATGGGGTTTGGCTGGTTTTTAGTTTAAAGGGAAGATACAACATTTGCAAACATCTCAAAACGAAATGATCAAATTATCACTAAATACCTTACTGGATTGTTAGGGAATGACAGTCTAAAAAGCATCCTGTAAAATCGTGGCTCCTGGTGTGCCAACATTTTCAAGAAAAATTGTATTTTTCCAACGCTGGTCGGCCGACCAGCGTTGGAGAAAACTGGCTTTTTTCAAAAACTGCTTGCAAACTCTTTGCTGCAAAAACTGCAAAAACTATTTGCAATTGATTACACGCCTGTGAAGGGGTACAAGCCTGCTAGACTGACTCTCTGAACTTACAATTCCCCCAAAGTCTATAAATTCTCCGTTTCATCTTAAGTGGGTCAGGGAACCAGACTACAAGAAAATGAATGATTTTCTTGGTTTTTTTAGCATCTACAACCCCAAAACGTGAAACAAGTCATTTTAACAATATTTGCTATAACATACTAATCCTCCAAATCCATTTGTTTCTGAAAATTGAAGCAAAAGCAAATGTTGTACATTCCCTTTAATAATCAAATTATTCTTTACATTAGTTTCTCCCTCCCATTTTAATTTTTTGTTTAGTTATCTCATATCCATTGTTGAAACAGCAAGCTACTAAAGATGGGGAACCACATTTAGTTTTGTCAAACATTTACATGTAAGAAGTTGGGCAAGCTTGTTCAAGGTCTGTCCCATCTGCCTACGTGTATGTACATGTACATGTATGTTCTTAGTAAGAACATATGGGACACACCCTGAAAAAGCTTGCCCATATTGAACATCAATCATAATAAAATGTCCACAACGAATGGTTGAAACAGAATTGAGGATATCTTCAAACACATACATGTACATTTGTACAGAAAGCCATTGGACATTTTACAATTGTAAAAAAAATATTACAAAACAGCTGGCATTTGCAAAATAATTCACGAGGAAAAAAAAACAATGAATGGAAGAACTTCTTTCTTTCACTTATTTTTTCTCTCATATTTGTAAGCTTTTTTGGAAGAAGCCATGGTTGAACGGGTCTGCTCTGACGCACCACATCTCTCCTTGGTTACACAAACATGTACAACGGACTAAACAGACAAAGCCAGAACAAGACAATAGGTCACATTTTAACGATAATTAGCAGGACACGCAAATTAATCAAAAACGTAATTAACGTCAGCCTGCAAACTTCATGTAATGTTTTTAACAATGTATAACAAATGGCGCACACCACTATTGTGCAATTTGGAATTGAAAAAACACGCACCAAAAAAACAGCCACTCCATGTAAATGGCATAGCTAGTAATTTATTTGTCTTTAAAGTCAATATAACTACATCACAAAGGTAGATTTTGTGACTGCCAACTTGCTTATTCACATACAAGAAAACACCACCCGATACATTATCAAATTAGTCCAACAATATGATACACGTTGCCATCTCCTACACAATCCCCCCCTTTCTCATCATTAAATCATTACGGCTACTCGTCAGGTAAACACACAACACTCATACATTATGTTTATACAGTCAATACAGAGAACGTGTACGTAGAAGTCACCAGTGGAGGCAAGCCAGCGCAAAAAAAACATGTTTACCAAAAAAAATTAAAAATACATTTTCAGTACACTAATGGTTTTTCCTACTGTACTGTTTAACCCTAAAAGGGGGGGGGGGTGGAATCCGCCCCCCCCCCCTCAAGTTTTTCCGCGATAGCCTTGAATTTTTTTTTTTCTGCGACCTGAGGTGTTATGAATTTTTAGCCTTGAGCTTTGGGCATCTTTTGATACCAAAAACATAAAATTCGGATCACGGGTTGTCACGTAGAGAAAAATTTCCGGCACTACACGCCGTGAAAAGTGAATTTTTCCCATATATACTTCTTGTACACAGAGCAAAATTGCCATTCGTACATATGAATAATTTATTAGCCATAATTCCAAAACCCTTTGACCTAAAGTCATGAAATTTCGTGGGTATGTTCATGAAGAGTTGCTCTATGCATGTACTGAGTTTCAAAATTTTTTCGTCATTCGATGGCCGAAATCTCCCCCCCCCCCCCAGCGGAGAGATGGTCAAAATAACCCGGCCATTTTAGGGTTAAATGGAAGACCCAGTTCTGAAACCCAGGTGAAATTTGAAACAAAAAGTACTTGGACATAATGAAATGCCACAATCATATTATTTTTTTTTACTTCGAACACACAGGCAGAAGTTATGTTGACTGAAAACTTGCGGTGAACCTAAAAATGTCTGAAATGGTTTCATTGTATTTTTGTGGTGGTTCTGTTTCTTTTTAAGAGATGTCTGAAATTTACACAATAGTGACGATTCATTAGCAGGTCTGAATTTCTGCAAACTACCGGTATTGAATGAACTTCAGACATTTTGTCCCAAACAAAGAGAATTTGGACAGTTTTCTTCGCTCAGGCCAATGACATTTAATGTCTTGAAAAGGTTTGATGTCTTAAGTGCCATAATTACACATTCTAAAAGCGAAATTGATCATGGTTGAAATATGTCTGCTTTCTATTTGAGATCATCCTACCGGTACATTCCTTTTCATCCATAAGAATTCAATTTCATCAATTTCATTTTTGTTGTTTTTGCGTGAAAACAAACTGAATGTATGGTTTACTACCGGTACATACATGTTTATTAATACAAAATGACCTTGGACAGTTCTCTGAATTAAGGGATAATTGGGTACCAAATGAGGCAGAAAATGATAATTTGTGTCATTGGAAAATATAATCGTCTTCGGACAATTGGGGAAAAAAAAATCTCCCTTGAGCTTTAGTCCATTAAAATGACATTTCACTAGAATTTGTGATGATTGACTAAAAAAAAAAACGTTCTAATGCCCTCTGAAATATAATTCCCATCTTTAATGTTCATTTATCAAATTTTGCATCTTGCAATAACTTTTTCCCTGTAATTAAAAATACACTGGTCAACATGATACTCAAGATGTCCTTTTACCGAATGGAGTCAAAGTAAAAATAATTCAGAATAACATGGTGTAATGCATGCTTTCTGGTTTCAAGTGTGAAAATGAAATGAATACCGCTGAATGTACACAATTATGAGGCTCAGTTCACCCACATAGCCAAATCATTTTTTGATGCGATTAAGCAATATTATATTTTATCATATTCCATTATTAATTATTATCCGTATCCAGCATTCTGCATTCGTGTACTTCGATTTTCATGTTTAAGTTTTGTATCAGTTTCCAGTATCAAGTGCAGAAAAGAAATATTAAACAGAACACATTGGAATTTGATAATAAATTCAAATAAAAAAAAAGATCATTCAATATTTTAGTGTCAACTTCAAAGGCAAAATGGAAAATTCCCATAGTAAAATCTAAGGCAACATTTGTAACTCAATTAACCAGTTCGCGCCGGGAATATTTTGACAAGAACGGAATCAGGCGCGGGGTTTATTTTCACTCGACCTCAAGCCAGGCGGGTTGAAGCCATCACCCTCAGGCAGCACACTCATATTTCCGGCCTCACTCGCTGCGAGCGGGTCGCTGACAGATATTTCCGGCCTCGCTCCCTGCGTGTTTACCACAAAACCTTTGCATGTATACACGTCATCTGGCACGAACTGGTTAAAAAACATACTTTTTTTCACATGTAGAATTACACTAACTGAACAGTAAAAAGCAAACCTTTAAATAAAGAAAGTGACGATGGAATTTCTTGAATGATGACAAACCATCCAAGGGGACTGCATTGGTGATGTACTACTGATGAATTACATTCCCCAAATCTCTTACTGATTCAGTAGAATTCTATATTGTACAATGTACATGTACCGGTATGTCAACCATGAAAATATCCATTCCAGATGATACCATTTGTGTCATGCAGAGAATGTGAACCAAATTGGCTCAGGAATACCAAATATTTTTAAAATTTTGCCTCAAAATTTTGCATAAAAAATGATAAAAATATGTATGCCTTGAAGTTTGAAGCAAGCAGTTTCATACAAAATTTGCTTCATTTCTATATTTCTGTTTAGAACATGTACGGTAGGGTTAGTTTAAGAAGCAAGAAGTCAATGTAAACTGTGAATTTTTTTAATTTATCAATTTTCTGCTTTGAGGTTAACAAACATTAAACAATGTACATGTAGCAGATTATTAACTGAAAGCATTTAACGATAACGGTCCTTGAACACATCTAAATCATTCATTGGTCAAATGTGAAATATTGATAAAATCATCTTGTTGGGGACAACAAATGTTAAATTAGGAATGAAACACTGCAGCGGGCTTTCAAGCGATTCATAAATAATTCTCTTTATTTTCTCTAATTCTTGGGGTTTTTTTGGACGCAGGAACAAAAGTGACTTTTTTATTATATGACTAAGACTGAAGAAAATCACCATCAATAATACCTCTGCGGTGATTACGCTAACGAGTCCTGTGATATACTGTTGGTCATTATCTGAAATTAACATAACTGCCTCAGTAACTGCCAAAAAGCTATCAATTAAATTTCAAGATAATAACAGGACCACACTGCCTGTCAAGAGTTTCAATCTGGTTACTTTAAGATGCAACATTTGGACGGAAAATATAATTTTTACCTTAAAAAGAATTTTGGCAGATAACTTTGTTGTTAATCTCTTAAACAAAATATTAATCAATTTCACAGGATTTGTGATCCATCACCACAAAATGAGCATTAAGTCCGACATTTTAAGAATGGAAATCTATGTTTTTATTTCCAGATTCTGCAGAACAAGAGCTTTCTAATGATATCATTTGGGGGTTTGAGTTCAGTTACGGAAATATAGACCGCCAACAAAATTGAAGTTGTTTAAAAACTATGTTGTTGTTTCTTTTGCCAAAATGACATTCAAAATGTCACTGTTGTATGACAGTGACTGAAAAATGGGGAAAGGTAGAACTAGATTAAAGGTAGAACATAACTTGAAAACACGAAAAATTTACCACCCCTTCAAATTTTGGCTTTGCCCCACTGTACTGCACATTGGCAATGTCCAACTTCATGCTGATTTCCTTGCGACAGGACACATTTCACATTTTATCAGCATGTTTTATAAGTCACTCAGAAATCCACGCATTCTTGTGTGACATGGCTGGATAGGATGGTGTTATGCGCAGATCATGGCCTACGGGTCAGTGTATCCATGGAGCTATAAAACACATAGCTCCATGGTGTATCTTATCATCTGCTCTATGCAGCAATTTTGTGCAGGACTTGTTCAGCTTTGGGTTCGTATGATCGGGCTGTTTGGATGAGCTGGATGTTTATTATTCTTACCCGTGTATATACATGTATGGTACAAGGCTCTGTCAAAAACTGCACTAAGCGTGCAAAGCAAAAATTGTGGTTAATACCGGTATGCCATTTATTTTGTGTCTCCTGAATGCACTATATAAAAGCTTGAAAAATGTACAATTAAAATTATTTTGCAATTGTACCCAGTACATGAATTGTTTTTATATTTTAGCTCACTGTCAATTTAAGAATTAAGAAACAAATTCTTTCCGTTTGTCACAAAATGTACCAAGAATTATTCCATGTTGCTCGTTGTTCAAAATGGTGTCGTTTCCGACAAAAAGGTGAACAGGTACCCAATATTTTGGTTCATGGAAATAGTGCATGTAATAAATTGTACAAATCAGCACATGCATCTTAAAATAAATGTCAGATCAAATTTTTGAGTTGGCTTGAGTTAATCTTGGACACTGTTTGCAAAGAGTTTCCTCAAAGCGTGCCTGAACTGTCAGGGGCTGGTATCCAATTTGCAGATTGGCTAAAAAGCAAAAAGAAACGAGCCACCTGAGTGAATGTGTGACTTGATGAGCGCGGCACGTGTGCGTATCTAAGATCTGTTATAATTTGTCGTGTGCAGGCGACTCTACACACACACACACTCATTTGGATGTTTGCACAACACTTGGGTACCATTAACCATAACCCTTGATCGGCATTATGAGTATGAAGCCACTTGAGTAACGAGGTATGAAGTGTTGCAGACAATTTCGGAGTGAAAGACTGTCCAGTAGCACTTCTAGAACACCTAAGGTTGCAACACGTGACTAAATTTGGAACGCGACAATATGAACCGAAAAATGTATGAAATATCTTAATAAATAAATAAATAATAAACAGCAGTTACAAGGCCCATTTTTGCCAAAGGCGGTGGTCTACATGGAAGAGGAAAATGAATTTTGTGTTTTGGGAGGTAAGGTCATTAAGTAAAATTTGTTTTGAGTTGCTGCTTAGAGTGGTAATGTCGTGCTCTTGTCTGAGATAATCGGGAAGTGAGGTCCATAGGTTAGGGGCAATGCTAGAAAAAGGTCTGTCTCTAGGCCTATAACTGGCTAGTCGAGTCCCGACAACAAGGAGAGTATCTTGAGCATAAAACATTTGAAATCTGCATGATGTTAAATCAGATTTCAAACATTGATATGGATGACTTTTAGGCTGACAGTTCATTCATTGAAGCTCACAAATGTTAGTACTAAAATGGATTATTCCACTGTGATGGAAACATGAACATCTTTTATTCAGTAAAAACAATTACACATTTTTACTTCCTCAAAAGCTTGTTGTTCTGCAAAAGACTTTCTTTGTGCATCGAAAAAAAACCACATCATTACTTCCTACTTCCTACAAAAAAGGGACTTTCTTAAACATTTCATAACAAAATAGCCATTAGGGGTTCATGACATTCATGAACATTTGCCAGAACCAGACGTAGATTTATTTACACAGAGAAGTGAACTCAGTCAGTTTTTGAATTTGCGGACTAATTCTTACAACATACATCTGGCGATCAACAATATACGAAAAATGTTTGGCAAAACAGTATTAAAGATGCATTCCCAATGCTCTTTTTGAGTGTCATCCTGAAACAAAATAGATTCCTTTTCTACATAGCTATTTTTCTAGCAATGGATACAAAAGATACAATTCATTTTTTAAAAGATTATCGGCCCATGTTAAGTTACTGTACAAGTTTTGAATTGCTTCCGTGCCCGACAATAGTTCCATTCTAACAGGGTTCTTGCCCCTGAATCAGTATTGATTCCTGTCCCTGAATCAGTACTGATAATGTATGGACCGGATATCAGTCTCCTTGTAAGGTGGTTCTGTTTGTGACCAAAAGAAAATCTTGGGGTTTTTTTTTTAGAAGACGCCCAAAAAGAACAAAAGGAGTATTTTGATTGGAATAAAACATACAAAATTTATTTAGAGACAAAAATGGAATTTTAAGAAAGAAGGGCTTAGCACCAATAGAAATTGCCCAATCTCACTGTACAGCTCACCAACAGATGAAACGAGCGATAGGGCCTACACTCTAAAATGAAAACAGGATTCGTTGTGTTTACACAAATTTGTGTCTCAAATGCTGTAAGACCTGTATGATAAAACTGCTAAATCCATCACAACTCTGGTATGTATACAAACCGTGTCCTGACTCCTGACCCTAAATGATACCAAAACATACTGATGTAAGTTCAAGGCATATAGGATCATTTGTAAACACTAAAAAATTAACAATGAAACTGCCAAAATATTATGAAATAGCCCACTTGGTTGTACGTAAATAATAGTATGAAACATCCTGTGAAATCTTTGAGCCTGGTACACTGTCATTCTCAAGGAAAGAGGAATTTTCTGTCAGTACTAGGTAAGGACCTAACCATCAATGCTAGAACAGTTTTCTCAAATACTACAACCATTAAACTGCCGTGAGCCAGTTGCTGACTTCATGGGTACGCTCGTCCAGTCTCGTCACTCGGGTACATTAGGTATATGTACCGCTATGTACACATATTACTTTCCCATGACCGAGGCGGCACTTAGGCACTCCCAAATCTGTCGTTCTTTGAAGTTTACACGACAGATTTCGTGAGCTGCACTTTGACGGTTGCAAATACACAGGGCTTTTTTCCAGCACCAATGGACACAAAACATTATTGAGTGGAACGATGTCTGTAACAGCACTTACATTGTAAATCAGTCCATTTCATGAAATAAACTACAAATGCAAATGATCTTGCCTTAAAAGAAAGAAACAGCTTATTGTACAATATTTTTGTTTTTGCAATGAGGGCCACACTTTTACATGTTGACTATTCACGCTACAAATGTACTTCATTTGTCCATTACCGGTACATCAATGACTTGATGCAGCACACCACTTTCTCACCTGTAGATGTCATCAACCAGCAAATCACTGATAATATCAACCTTGGGTTACATGTTGTTCAAGCGATATTTTTTTTAAATCATTGTTGATACCTGTACCTCACAGGTCTACCAAATATTTGCATTGGACAGGTTTTTTTTACTTGTACAAGTACATGTAGATGCAAAAAAAGTTAATTAGAAAGGCAAGGGCCAAGGTTGCTGAATCTCCCATCTAATTACACACGCAAATTAGATGCGCCAATGAGAAATAACTCATGCATACAGTAAAACTTGTACACCGGCTTATCAGAATAAAACCTGTGATAAATCGACTGGTGAATAAAGAGTATAGGAAGCTAATGCAATGTAGACACAGCAAAAATCAATGTTATATGAGACGGGTCTAGACGACGACCAGCAATCGTCTTGCCGACAGCTGAGTTAATGAAACTGCAAAGACAACCGGTCAATACTTTGTGATTAATGAAGCAGGTGGTACAATCTAGCGCTACTATTTGGCGGGTCAATACTTCATTACCAGATACATGTACGTTCATTTTGCAGGAAAGGAATGGAGGTTCGCAGGAATGAATGGCCATGTGCTTCACTGCTTGTTAGCATATGCACGAGAATGATAGGGATCTGAAATTTGATGCGGGGGGGGGGGGGGTATCACCTTAAAGTCATCATATCCAAAACAAATACATGTAACTTTGTAAAAACACGAACTTGCTTCCTTAAAGGCATGATTAATTGGTCAAAATCAATACTGGAGAGTTTTATATTGACTTAATTTATCATTTGGGGGTACATGTAAGAAAGTAAAAGAGAACATTCTTTCAGCTAATGTTTTTCCTTTGCTACTTTTGTCACAGTTTAAACCCTGCTGAATCTAACATTCCCACAACAGCAATGTGTGGAGCCTGCTGAATCTAACAGATTCTAATGATAGCAAAGTGTCAAGCCTGCTGAATCAAACAGAATCCATCAAAAGCAAAGTGTTAAGCCTACTGAATCTAACAGAATCCATCAACCGCAAAGTGCAAAGCCTGCTGAATCAGACAGAATCCATCAAAAGCAAAGTGTTAAGCCTGTTGAATCAAACAGAATTCATCATCTTTTTAATAAAGTGTGGAGCCTGCTGAATTCAAAAGAATCTTCCAACAGAGTGTGAGGAATGCTGAATCCAAAAGATTCCAACAAAAGCAGACTGAAGCTCACCAAGTCCAAAAGAATCAAGTAACTGAAAGAGTGAAGTCGCCAAAATCAAACAATCACAACAGCCAAACCTGAAGCCTGCCTAATCACAAAAGAATCCAATGATGGCAATGTCTAGTGAATCCTACAGAATCCAACATCAAAAACATGAAACCTGCTGAATCCTATGCCTGCCTTTTCATTGTTCAGATAAACAAGATGCAACAGAAAATGTCGTTGGGATAATTCCTTGATTTTGTAATGACAGCTATAACACTTACCCGTTGAGCATAACACTATGCAACATATTTGACAGAGCTAGTCCACATCTGGAAGGTAGCACCTTAAACCTCAAAAAGAAATGTTTTGACATTTGAAGATTCAACCCCCAACTTGCAAAAGAATGTGAGCGAAAATGCTTTCACCTCACTGATTTTTTTCTACTCACTACTACATATTGACATAAACCAAGTATAAGCCATGTGAGAAAGTTAATCCCTTTAGCACTAATTTGATTTGCTTGCGCTAAGCCCAAAATAAAATACACATCGGGACTTTTTTGTAAATGAGCAACTGGAGTCTAGTAAGTCACCCTTTGTTTTGTTATTTGCAGATAAGCTGTAACTATGTCCAACTGGTTTTCTTAATGACTTAGGGGAACTCCATAGTCAAACAGATGCTGAGGCTAATTGCAAACAGTTTCCAATGTACTTAGTGTTTTCCTCTTTCAATAGTTAAGCTTTGAATATGTTTACATTTGGTTAGTTTTAATTTGATTTAAACAAATTGCACAGCAAAAATGTCAGAAACCCTGACAAATTACTGGAACTTACGGTCTCTGCAGGAAAAAAAGAAAGTAACTGAAACAGTGACATTTCTTCCTTTATTTTTCCCTTTTTTTAATTTTTGAAGCTACATGTAGCATACTGCATGCAAAATAGAATAGATTGCACAAATGTATACACACTGTTTGTGCTCACTTTTCCTTAGTAAAGCCTGTTTAGTGATTTTTTTTTTGTTATAATAATTGTTTAATTGTTAGGCATTAATTCTATGTGCTTGTATATTGCTATATTATATTTGGAATGAATTGTATTTGTTAATTTATATTGTATTGTATTTGTAATGTAATCATTTGTAATGTATACAGGGCCCCAATGGAAACCAGTTTCAACTGTTTGGGCATGGATACCCTTGGTAAAGAAATGAAAAAATAAATACAAATTCTGGCAAAATTAGAGACCAACAATGTAACTTTGGTGGGAGAATGCCATATTATCTGTGCATATTTTTGGGGGAAAATTTAAAGTAAACAGAGGAAAAGTATTTGTAGTTGGTAAAAAAATCCCACCAAATTGGATGACAAAACAGGAAAGGGAAACACAAATAGCAGCAAGTACAGTATGCCTGCACAAAAATAGCACCCAAACAATGTAAAGGTCAAAACTGTTTTGTATTTTGGTGTAATAATAATAATAATTTGGGGGTCTAATTAGCCATACTCGCAGCTGAGAAGCTGAATTGCGAAGAATACAGCGAAAACGTGGTGGAGCCAAAAGCATGTAAAGGTGCCTTAGGCTGCCGCCATATGACCCATGTCTGTCTGATCACAGAGCACATCCAGATCCAATATGTTGATTTTTGTATGGTGTTAAATTAAATACATCCTCACCAGCGAGTGATGTTTTTGCCACTAGGTGTTCCTGTGAGGCAACCAATTACCATTATCAGGGTGTGACAAATGGTTTTTCAGGGGAAAATATAAACAATAATCAGTAAAACTACTAAAGTTTGAGAAATGACATTTATTGATGAAAATGTGAACTACTTCACAATAATAAATTTATCTTTCCCCTTACAATACAGAGCATGAATGAATTCTACTCCTTATGTTCTTGGTTTAGAATCGCCAGACACTTTCAAATTGCATTGCTACTACTAGAATGCTAATCATTTAACATTACTTACCACCCCATCCCCCCAAAAATTGATATAAATTCAGTTAAATTTTAAAAACTCCTTTAGTCCACAGACTCAAATGAAAGACCAAATTGAGTTCATCGAGTGTGGAGCAATGTCCAGGCCTAATGCCACAAGAAAGAAATTCACAAATTTGCATTTAAAACCTGCATCCCCATGAAGCTATTATTAGCCTAAAACTTCATTATTTCAACAACAAAATATCATTATTTTACACAAAAGCAACTTCAAAAATGATAAACATACCTTCGTAAAAATGTCAAAATTTATCAAGACGCAATGTCAAAACAGCCATTCGTCAATCTTAACTTGAAATGTAACAAAAAGTCATCTGAAAACTCAGTTGAAGAAAGAATTTAAAAAATTTTTATATAATTTAATGAAAAAAGCCCCATACCATACCAACATTTTCTTGAGCAAAAAATATACAAATTTCACTTGGCCTAAATTACTTATTAGTAAAAATATGGTATTCTTTATTAATTGTAAGTCATGTAGGTATTTTCTTTAACGCATTTTTTTTTAGGATAGCATGGATGATGGATTAAATGCCTTAAATAATGATGAAGCCTCCCTAGTCACTTCAAAATATTTTCAAATGAATTATTATTAATGATGTTGCCAAGGTTGGTTGAATTGGTTGGGTAGGTTTTTTGTGGCACTCTGTTTTATGAATGCCTCATTATCACGCTTATAACTGGCGGGACAACACCATACTCTTTATCTTTAATTCATTATTCTTTCGTTAATGGCTCCTTCCTGCGAGCAAATTACAGTACATGCAGACGCGTAGCCCATTCTTCGCGAACGTGAATCAAATTAGAAAGGTCGCGTGCGTGGCCATTATGCACCATGCACAGCACACACGGGTCGATTATGATTTACACGGTCGACTAAACACCAAAGAAAGGGAAAGTA
The DNA here is from genome assembly GCA_029964075.1 of Patiria pectinifera. Taxonomy (NCBI): domain Eukaryota; kingdom Metazoa; phylum Echinodermata; class Asteroidea; order Valvatida; family Asterinidae; genus Patiria; species Patiria pectinifera. The sequence goes on along the minus strand of CM057142.1, from coordinate 40,449,871 downwards.
TGGGCTCCGAAACAAACCTATTGTTGTGTCGTTAAAAGGGCTTTTCAAGTGCTATTCACGTACCTGATTCAAGACTGTAGCAGGGTCTTTCCCTTTCAGCGGCTTTCTGTACCAGATGAGGCTCAAGATCCAGCTCGGAGTGGAAGTTTTTAAGAATGCTACGCTGCACTGTCTTCGTCAAAGGTGGCCATCTTCGAATTCGAGTAGCGAAAGCTAAAGTCAGACTGTTATGACGCCCTCTTGTGACGAGAAAGTTTTTTCCGTCAACTTCACTATCATAATAATTTATCATGCATACATTATATTCAATCTTGGACAATCTTTTATTGATGACGCATCCTAAAAGTAGGAAGTCTAGACAATGATGCATATATAGCGCCGATGTCTGGTTACCCTTCTGAGATTCTGAGATGTCGATTTCCATTTTTTTACGATGTTGACCCAATGATAAACTTTTCATGATGTCGATCATCATATTTTGTATGTCGTCATCACGTGCTAACTGATTCCTGAGATTATTCTCAGGGTATGTCGACATCCTACTTTCAGGATGTCGTCATCCCATGTTAAATTATCCCTGGATATGTCGACATCTTACATTTTAGATGTCGTCATCTCATGATGACTTATATTTCAATATCTCCACATCGTGGATACCGTCCTCCATAGCTCCGTAGTAAGACAGACGACAGACACGGGGAATGATTGTGGGCTGCACAAAATACGAAAACGTGAAGGCATTATAGGCATATATGAAGAAAAAAATCATTAGAATTTAAAGGAAACACTGGATCAACACACGAAATTAACAATAATTGACTAAACGAACATAGAGACAGTACAGACAGTTTTAGTGTGTTGGTCACGTTTATGTTTTGCACATTAAAGCTGACATTAAGCCCTTGACTTGAGCGCGACAATATTTGAAAGCCCATGCGCATTCTGTGTACTTAATTTGACAAGTTTAATCATTGCAACTTTCTTGCAAGTTCTGGAATCAAATGACTTCAAGACTTATCTACATTTAACAGATTATTATTTGTTTAAGACCATAGCCAGTTATACACATTATACGGAGACAAATAATGTTTGTGGGCATGAATGCGTATCCCCTGAAGTTTGCTTGTAACAATAATTAGTATAGCTTGGTTGAGTTAAAAAAAAAAAATTAAAGGTATGTTGAATGAACCAAACAGAGCGCGTTGTGTAAAGTTCGTGCTTCCTTCGTTCAAAAGCTCCATTTTGTAACCTTTTTGAATTCTGCCTGAAGTCAGTTTCAACAGTTTTTATGTTATTAAACACCAGTTAATAAATAAATGAAACGAAAAGTGAAGTTGAGAAACAGCTGTCGTACTGTTCTTACTCTGAAAAGTTTCATAAACGTGGACTTTTTTTCACTTTTGTTCATTATGGATATATCGCGTTTTGAAAAAACAACCTCTAGACTTCATTATTTTGACGGGACGGGAGAAATACACGGACACACTTAATTCTAGCACGTTTGTTTATGGTGTAAATCGAGGATTTTCTTTTGTTCCTCTTCCCTTTTCCCTTTTGTACACCAACTTTTGTGCAACAGCTGTCATTGGTTTTGTACCCGTTTTTTAATCGAGGTCGTCCTCGATTTGGTTCCTGTCCTCGATTCACTGATGTTGCACATGAGTGTCCTCGATTTAGGCCTACACCTTAAACAAACGCGTTTTACTTGGTGCCTGGCCATGCTCTTCTTGAGGGCGCAATTTGAAATCAGTGGTATAACGATTGTGCCGGCTATTCCTTTATTCATTTTTTTTAGCAGGGTAAGGGGGGGGGGGTGGCATGTTTGGGGTTTGGGAGGAGGGGTAGGCCGATGCCGCATGTCCCTTAATTATTTTGGTCTCGAGGGACGTCGCTACCGACCCACCCTCAGCCCAAAAATGAGTTGGTCTTACACAGCGTATGACATTTGCTTAAGCGCTTAATAATCAATAATTGTTGCATACCTTGTAGAAATTGTACCAGATTACCCCTAAACCATCCATATTTTAAACATAAAATATTGCAATCCTGTCCATATGGTAATGGGACAGGAATGGGACAGGGATGTATACAATCAAAATATTTGGTTTTGTGCGAAAATATTAAAATATACTTCAAATTGTATGGTTAAATGTCGATCTGTTTTCTCGCCCGTCGCCACAGCCGACGGCCGCAACCGATGCCGATCGAGCACTTGCCGAGCCGGTCGCGCCCCGCGCCAGGCCCCGCACTGCATCCCATGAACGTATTGTGTACAGCATGCGCGGCATTGTCCTACACACGTACATGAAAATGTACTGTATGTACATGTATAGTACAAAATATACAAAAGTTACAAAAACCCTTTAAATCACATGCAAGTGTCTATATATAGACTTGTGTGGAAAAAAAATCAACATTTTTTCGTACACTTTTAGGGGGGGGGGGTCTTGAAAAAGTGTACTCTTTGTACACTTGTGAAAATGTTGATAATTGTGAACGGCCCCTTAAAGGAAACAGTTTTTGGTCATTTTTTTAAATTTAAATTAAAACCATGCTGTCAAATTTTGGGGATTATAGATCAGAGGGCGTTACAACCCTCGATTGATCAAGAACGATTTTTAATTAGTGAAATTTTATTTACATTTTATTTGAGGCCGTATCATAAGTCCGACGCCTCATAGGTCCGACGCCTCATAAGTCCGACAACGGAAAAATTTGTCGGACTAACGAGGCGTCGGAGCTATGAGGCGTCGGACCTATGAGGCGTCGGACTTATGAGGCGTCGGACCTATGAGGCGTCGAACTTATGAGCGGACCCCTTTTATTTTGGGTGTCTGCAACGCTTGTAGGCTTTGTTCCCGGATTCGGTTTCTCCAAAGTGCACACAAATAAATCCACTATTTATTCGCGCCTATAGTCCCGCCCTACGATGATGTCGGCCGACATGACTGGCCGGAACCAGTTCACTGAATTACTGTCAGGCTGAAAAGAATTCAAAAATTGTAAAGAAATCGTTCCGTAACAAAACGTGGGCCGATCGATTTTGTTTTGTGTTCGATGTCGCATTCAAAAAGTGAATAACGTTATGTTGCAATCATATAGCAAAGTTAAAACAACTTTTGGTATTTGTTGGGTGGGTGTGGGGGTGGGGATGGGCCGGGTAAGGGGGTATTTCCCTCCCTCAATATTCTGTACAGACAGCCCTTTTCCATTCAATTACAGTACCCCTTTTCCATCAGCGTTCCCCCCCCCCCCGTAATATGTGAAGAGTGCCCTTTTTATTTTAGTGCCTTTTTGTTATAAACAAGTGCCCCGTTTTTTTCCCCCCAGTTGAACAATTGCCCTTTTTGGGGGGTAAAAACACCAGTGGCCTTGGACGCCGGTGCCCTTTGTGTAATTTTGTGGAAATCTTGCCGCCCTGTATTGTCAGATAGTGATCATATTTTAGTGTGCATAATCGCCAGTTTCGAACAGCACTCCAATTAAAAGATGGTACATGCCCCGCCCCCATCCCCCACTAATTTCAGCACGGACGTGCAAGTGCCCTTTTCACGAACTCCCTCCCCCGTAAAAATCAACTTGCTACGTGACGCCTCTGCGGACAGTATATTATCTGCTTTTAACCAAATTCGCCCTTCCCCCTATAGGAATTTTCAAATTGTATATTCTATTTCAAATTATTAACGAACAAAACGTTTTGCTTCTATTTTGAGCTTCGGCAACATCATTTTTTGAACGTGGACGTGGGTGCATGTGTCTATTAGCAATCGTTCAATAATTTCTCATTAACCCTAAAGGGGCCGGGTTATTTTGACCATCTCTCAGCCGGGGGGGGGGGCGGATTCCGCCCCCCCCCCCCCTAAGATCTCGGCCATCGAGTAACGAAAAAGTTTGAAACTCGGCACATGCATAGAGCAACTCTTCCTAAACATACCAAAGAAAATTCATGACTATAGGTCAAAGGGTTTTGGAATTATGGCAAATTAATTATTCATATATACGAATGGCAATTCTGCTCTGTGTACACGACGTACATTGTATATGCGAAAATTCAGTTTTCACGGCGCGCGCGCCGGAAAATTTTTCGCTACGCGGCAACCCGTAGTCCGATGTTTATGATTTTGGTATCAAAAGATGCGCAAAGCTCAACGCTAAAAAGTCATAAAAGCTCGGGTCGTGAAATTTTTTTTTTTTAGAGGCTATCACGGAAAATGTTGAGGGGGGGGCGGATTCCGCCCCCCCCCCGGCCCCTTTAGGGTTAATAATAATGAGGTAACTGATAACATTTCTTTTAATACTACAAACAATCTAAACTAAAGAAAATGTACTTTTTGGGAGAGTACGTTGAAGCCGACCCCGGGTTACGATCTAATCTAAGAAAAGCAGATCCATTCATCAACCATTTAATACGTAACTCCCCCTTTCCCCACGCTGGACGGTAAAACACGTACACGTACACGTGAGTGTAAAAAAACAGAAGCTATAGACTGGTTCCAATTCTCCAATTATATTGTGTGAGGATTGGTCTAGTACCTAGCGGCACGGTGCACTTACAACCTCTGAACTCAAAACATCGTACGATGAGCGCAATGTCACGTAATTCACTTTGCATACTCCAGCTGAACAAGTGTGAGTCGAGGGGTCTTACTAGTGTGGTATTTCTTTCGAAGAAATGGCGACTAAATACAGGACTGTAATTTGTCTTCTGAGAAACGACCTGCGGTATCACGACAATGAGGTGAGAAGTGACATTTATACTCCAACGTTTCTGAAGAAATAGCAATTCTTGGGCTTAGGCGCGCGATCGGAAATTGGGGATGGCTGCGGTTCCCAACATTTTCCACAGCTACCCTGGAAATTTCCATGACGCGGGGATATGGCTGGGGCGCTTGGGGCAGAATGTAGCCTGATTTTTTTTGCAAAAATGTTTCAACCTGACGCCACTTTTTCTTCATATATCATCTCAATGATGATAAGACAAGAATCTGGGACTGAGTCTGAGAAAAATTTACTTAGGCCCAAGTGCCAAGATTAAAGTTTTCTTGACTCTCCAACAAATCGGCGTCAGGTTCAGGTTGCAACATTTTCCGCATAGGCCCATGTACATCATTACTACATGTTAGTCCGAGTAACTTGGACCCAACTGATCTCCTTTTATAACATTCGGACATGGTCTGGTGATAGTAGGGTCCAAGCTAATCTGTATATGCTGAGCAACACAATTTTGTCCTTGACCCAAAACCCAACATTGCCCCCCAAAAACATCAGATTTCACCCTCAAAACGGCCTCCAAATTACTAGGTACGCCACCTGAGGTACAAGTAGACATCGATGATTAAGATGGTTGTACTGAAGTTTACTTACGATCCAGATGAAAAGTGAAATTTCCCGTTCAATTTCGAGAGGGCGAGCTCCCCTCGCGATCGTGAACACGATACATTTCCGACTCGTGTTAATGTTTGAACGACGTGATGTGGTCTTCATTCCCAGTGTACATTCCTGGTAAATTCGATAGTCCCCGTATCCCGAGTGCGATTCCGCTCGATAACGGAATCGCACTCGGGATACGGGAACCATCGAATGTACGCTGGGCATGAAGACCACATCGCGTCGTTCAAACATTAACACGAGTCGGAAATTTAAACTGTTCACAATCGCAAGGGGAGCTCTCGGAATTGAACAGGAAATTTTACTTTTCATCCGGATTGTAAGTAAACTTCAGTACAACCATCTTAATCATCGATGTCTACTTGTACCTCAGGTGGCGTATCTAGTAATTTGTAGGCCATTTTGAGCATTTGGGGCAACATATGGGACCCAAAAATTGGACTGGTATGTGTGTAGCTACATACACTCTACATAAAAAAAAACTAGAATAAAGCACCCTCATCAGATGGGGCTACACTTTGTACACAATCGCTGAAATGGCGTCAGGCATGTCAGGTTGTAACATTTTTTCCTTACTTTCTTAAGTAGGCCTTGGCAGGCCTATTTATCAAAATTAATTGATTATCAAATTACCTAATAAAAAATTATACTGCATTGAATATTATAAGAAATTTAATTGTTCATAAAATTTGGTTTATAAACTTCTGAAATAAAAAAGAAAAACTTGACACATTAATTACTAGTAATAACTAATGATGTGCAAACCCAACTCGAAACCGACTTTGGGTCGAGTCGGTTTGTCCATCTTTTCAGTCGTGTCGGGTCGGGTCAGGTCGGTTTAGTCATCTTTTGAAAAAAACGAAATAAACCGAAACAGTTGAAAAATTCAGGTGATGCAATATTATTGACAGTCACTGTGACCGCAGCCCATTGTGTGGTGTGGCCACCGAGCGCACTATCAAGTTCCCACGGTATTAATTTCTCCAGTCGGATCAGGACTTACAGTGAAATAGATAGATTGTAACAGTTTTCATGATCCCGGTGGATGCGTTTGTTCAATAAGCGAAGTTACCCTCGATCAACCCCCTGAGTATGACAGACAGAGAGAGAGAGAGAGACGATGGTTTTGCAAAAGAATTCATGCCACGTTGGTAAGGACAGGCACAAACAAGGGATCACTTTGTCCAAGCCAGGTATTCTTTTTTTTTTGGGTCAGGTCGGTTCGGGTCGGTTGTACCTTATTTTTTTGTCGGGTCGGGTCGGGGCGGGTCGGTTTGAGGGAGTTAAGATCGGTTTCGGTTCGGACTCGGTTTATGTCTCTAATGTTTCGGGTCAGTTTGGCCTGGTCAACCCGACCCGATGCACATCATTAGAAGTAACACTACCGTCCATGACTACACAATGCTACAGGTCGGGGACCAGCACTAAATCTAGCGACGTTGCTAGATTGTACATGCGCTGCTTGATCAAGCGACGATGACGTCATTCTTCAGTTATTTTTAGATCTAGCTCTCAGATGACCGCGATCTCTTCATCGGCCCAATCTTCAATAAAAATGACAATGATTGGCCTGATTTACACCACATGTGCTACCAGATATCCAATAGCAACATATTCCTTCCAACTGTGTTCTCTAAAAACGCATCGCTGAGATTAATAGTCGGAGTATCACCCGTTTTATATCTACGGAGCCCAGTCTATCCTTGTATAAGGCGAAATAAATAAAAGCAACATGTTTCTCATCCCCACCCGCTTCCTTTTTGGAGGCCGCCTGGATTTTTGCATTATTTATTATTTTTGCAAAATGCAGTAAAAAAACACCGAAAAAGTCCACGGTTAAGGCAAATGCATCTAAAACTGTTCATTGTAGACCAATACAACTCTAAATGACACTGTAAATATGTTCAGTTCTCTTGTCCAACTTGTCTTTCATTTTAAAAGTGTCTTTGAATAGAAAAATCAAAAATCAAAAATCAAAAAAGCCCCTGCTCCTCCTTTTTCTTCAAAAACCTGGATGAGAAACATTTTTTTATTTTTTTATTCGGCCTAACGTCTGTCGTCTGACATATATCTAAGCATGCAGATTTATGCAATCCCGCGCCTAAGCCAATCGTAGTCGACTTTACTAAATCGTGACGGCGTTTCATTCCCAAATCAGGACTAACTGTTTGATTGGTCAATTTCGAATGCATTTTTTTGTAAATATGCAACAATTACAGCCGGGCATACAGATCGATAAAAATTAGACAAGCTTGCGCGTATCGCGTGACATTAGAGTGTGTTACCACAGCCTTTGTTGCTGTGTCTAGTTTTTTATTATTCATGTCTATGACGCGACAACGGTTGAATGACCAAAGACCCAATATAAAAAGCGCCCGCTGATTGGTCAAAATCTAGAGGTCAATAGGCGGTTGTCTTGCATAATTAATCAGCGAATTTGCTCACATATTATAGACAATGGCTTTTGCCATGGTCTATTACATAGACTATGCGGCATTTTGGCAACCTGAGCACAGCTTTCCTGGCTGTGTTCAATTTTTAATCACCACTTGTTTGGCGCAAAAAAAGGGAGAATTTCGGCTCAATTTACGGTATGTATACATGTTGATGTTCTTCATTGCTCTAGTTGAGTAGATTCTATGATTCCCGTGTATTGTAGCACTCGGAAATTGTGTGTAGTCAAAATGGGGATGGTCGCTGTAGCAAATGTTACACTGGTTCCTCGGCTTTTATTGCAGACAACAAACAACGTGCAAGAAAATAAGGAAAAAATGTTCCAACCTGACACCACTTTTTTCTTCATATATCATCTCAGTGAAGGTCAGGCGTTGCAAAAATGACAAGACATGAATCTGGGACTGAGAAACATTTCAAATTTTGTAAGGAAATTCTTAGAAAATGTTCTTGACTCTCCATAGACTCTTTACACAACCGCTAAAGTGGCGTCAGGTTGCAGCCTTTTTTTTTTACAAAATAACTTTTGGCTAAGCTTTTTGTAGGTGCATAAATGGTTTACTGATAAGTTCTTCATCAATCTTTTTGTCCAAATTGCATTATTTTTGTGGGGGATTTACAGAAAAGCTGTCTAGAATAGTCTTAGCTCCCAGTCCCTCTTTGTTTCATTCCACTTTTGCTGTACAATTACATGTAGTCTGTTACTTTTAGCCAGCTGTTCTGGTGCGTGTACTTGAGTATTTTCCCTAAATCTCTTCAAAGCAGTATCCAGCATTATTATCATTATTTTATTTCACTCCTTAAACATGTTAAAAGCAATGCACTAAAAACAAATATCAAAATTAGACACTCCAAAAATGTTACACTGGATGAAAAAAAAAAAAATTCCCATATTACCTTAAGGTTTATTGTGCCACGATTCAATAATGAAATAAATATGAACCAACAGAGGCACCAGATTAGGCCTATTCCTCCCCCCCGCAATAAAAACCCAAACAGACAATAATATTCAAATACAAAAACGATTAGAGCATCCTATCATTTATGAACCCTCTCCTTACAGCTATTTTCACCTCCCTACCCCTTTGTTATGCAAGTAAATTTGTATTTATCTATTTTTGTATTTTATTTTCCATTTCACAGGGCAAATCGTACTGATGGTAACAATGCCCAAGGTAAGACGTAAAGCCCAATTTTCCCCACTGTGTGCGAGTCGTAGCCTGCACGCACAGTGGTTCTGCACTCCAGATGCTCCCCTGATACATGGCAGCAAACTCAGGAAGAAAGTCAAGGAAAAACTGTTCTCACTTTCAGGCCGTCATGATGCAAGTAAAACGAGAATTCAACTCAAATTTTGTGAAGACTGCATTGATGAAGTGAAAAGAAGATTTCCAGAAGAAGTGGGAGAGGCAGACTCGGCTGTTGACCGGAAACCGCGGAAACCGCGGAAACCGCAACAGGGATCGTCTTCTACTGTTCACACCCGTGCCCAAAGAGCAAATATCCGCAATGACAGGGTCGCTGCAGTCATGGAAATGATACATGAAATGAGCGGGGAAGAACGTGCCCAAGTTGCATTTCACCTTGCAAATATTGAGGGACGGGAGGTTACAAGTGATCCGCAAAGGCCCTCTGACTGTCGAAGCATAGATGACATACTGGACATGTTGCGTCTTCATAGCTATGCTGTTGCTTTTGCTAAAAATAGAACTGTTGTTGCTTTCCTTAGTGGATTAGTAAATCAAGATTTCCATGCTTCCTAGTCCCAATCCCATCAGACAACCACAGGCAGCACTGATCAGTTGATCAGTAGACTGTATTGTTTGCGTAAGACAGTTGAATCTAGTATGTACTATGTGAATCCCGCTTGCATACTTCCCATCAATTTCCACGAGAGCATACTCCTGTATTCAACTGTTGGAGGCAAAATGGCGCTACAGATCACATCTCTTGGCAGCCTGCATGCTTCTTACCAAACTGTGAGACATTGGCACAACAGTCTTGCTGGGGAGAAGACTTATTGTCTTACTCTTTGACTACAACCAGGTCCTCCACAGGTGCTGGAGGGTGCAGCTAAACTATTGTGGAAAAAATAGCTATAAAGCCTCAGTCTTTATAAAACATCCAAGATAAAGAGATGCAAGATGCATTTCTGGCAGTATATCTTGAAGATATTAAACAAAGGGCTGTGAAGTCAGATTGTTTGGACGTCTATGAAGAGATTACTTTAATTTGGCTCAAGAAGAGGCATCATCCTCAGAGGGAGACATTGGATCTGAGGGGGAATAAGACAATAATCTGGACCAAGTCTTGTGATTTTATAATGCTCAAAACAAGTGAAAGCAATTGATCGTAGTATGCATAATCTAAAATACTTTTCCTGTTTTGTGTGTTATTACCATGATTTTTAAGAACAATTTAACCCTCAAAAACGAGCAGATAGTGACAGTGGCTACATATTGTTATTATTATTTATGGCAGTTTCTTTGGATTGGTTTCTCAAAAATTATCCTAGGCATCTTCTTAGAGTCACAAAATCTGAAAGGATTTCTTTTTACATTACTTAAAAAAATCTTGAGAATGCTACAATTCTGGCCTGGATTTTTTTTTTTACGTTAATCTTAATTTAGGCCTCGTAATTGGTACACAGTTGGCCCCCAAAACTGCCGTTTCAATATGTTAAGAACTTGTAAAGTTTTTGGCAGGGAAGTGGTCGCTATTTATAGAACTAAAAGGTAGATGTACATGCAACATTTGTAACAGCATAAAAAAAGTATTTTTTTTTTATAAACTTTCGACGAGTAATATAATTGAACACCTGAGTACACATGTGTTTGTTTATGGTGTAAATAGAGGACACACACGTGCAACATCATCGGTGAATCGAGGATAGAAACCAAATTGAGGACTCAAGGCTTGAAAAACGTGTAAAAAACCAATGAGAGCTGTTGCAAAAAAATTAAGATATAAACAAAGGAAAAGGGAAGAGGAACAATAGCAAATCCTTGATTTACACCATAAACAAACATGTACACTGTATTTACATGTGTAATGGACAGTTAAAATACCCTGATTTCGAAATACACTTGGTTTTGATTTTGTTTTCGAGTTGAAGGATGGATTGTTGTAAAATGCAATTTAACAAATGGTTGTATTATCATGATTATCAGCACTCCAAACAAATGTTTTCTCTTTCAGTTTTATCCAGTGTATTGGCAGACCTTACATGCAGTGCATTGTGCCATAGAGAGACATTTGATGGCCAACAATGTAGACATTTCTTTGGTCCCTTTGAAATTTGAATCCTTTATGCTTTTTGAATGGAAATGATAATTTTGATAAGAATATACATGTACATGTAAAGTTTTTAAGGTCCCAATTAAGTACACGTTTGTAAGATATAATGGCAGGATAAAAAATACTGTAGTAAAAAAAAACACGTGTTAAAGTTATGGCAAGCAAAATGCCAGTTATGTTACCTGATTAGGATCACATTTGAAGCAATTGACGTAATAAATTAAATGGCAAAATGATCTGCACGGATATGAATCTAAACCTCTAATTATTCAAATTATGTGAATAATCACAGCACATTGAACTTGAATGTTCAAGGTCTAATTATACAAATCATGGATAAAATAATGTAGAGAACTTGCGTTCAAGGCAAGCAAAATAACAGTCGTGGCCGCCTTCTTACTGGACCTGTTTACACTGCTCGCACCACCATGTCTTAGATTCAGTGTCCTTCTTTTTCCACTTTGTGTGCACCAACGATTGGCATTTTTCTGCTTCCTCACACCCTACCCATCCCCAGTCCTTGTCCTTTGCCTTGTATTCTCCCCCTTGTATTCTCCCCCCCACAATGACGACAGTACTTACGAAGACTTTGGAATTTGTTTGCCTTGTTTACTTTGAGTTTTGCTTCTAGTTGTCTTCTAAGTTCTAGCCTTGTGTTGCTGTGGTAGAAAGGGTGATCCTACCTGATGACTTCACAATGGTCACGTTTGAGCTGTCCGCTGGTTTGGCAGTCTGATGAGTTGCCTCAGTCAGTACATTTGCCACTTGCTCAACTGAAGCATCTTCTTTCTCCGGCATAGAAACCTGAGAAAGGGAGGCACCCCCATTGATTCCAGTACCTCATGAGATATGGTTGTGCTGACTTCTTTATTTCTTCCCACCGGTACACCCACAAAGTTACACTCTGCTGAGGAGCTTTTGGAGGGGGTTACTGTAGAAGTCTCTTTCATTGACACAGTGACAGTAACGTCCCTCATGCCACTAGTTGTAAGTACTGTAGTTGCAGTCTTCCCAACGCTACAGCCACAAAGTTACACTTTGCTGAGAAGCTTTTGAAGGGGTTTACTGTATAAGTCTTGTCTTATTGACATGGTAACAGTGATGTCCCTAATACCACTAGTTGTAAGTACGTAGTTGCAGTTGAAGGCGGAGATGATGCTGAAGTGGCAGATTGTGGTGTAATCCCTGGTCTTGGGATTTTGAGAACACGCTCTCCGTTCTTGTCAACCCGCATTTCTGCATTTTCAGGTGATAATCCCTTGGTGCGATATATGCTTGACACCAGTCCTTGTTGTTTGTCCAGATCCAAGTATCAGCTGGTGGGTTGTTGTCCAGGAACTTGATGAACATTGATGCATCTACCATTGTACACATTTGTGTCGCTTTGAGTAGCAGTCCCTTCTGACCATGATATTTGCGTTGTCTTCTTTTCTTTGCATTTGGTTCAAAACTCATGGGAAAATGGTCCTGTGTGGTGTTTGTAGTTCGCATACTGTAGCTGCAATGTTCACAAAATGTAAAATTATTTAGAAAAATGAAAACAAACAAGAAAGACGAGAGTTCCATATCCAGCCACCACTTATTTGTTACTTAAAAACTACCAAAACATGTTTCATTGATGAAGAAAGATAAATTGAGGAGGAAAAAAATTTCAAATTTTTTTTCATTTGTCCCGTAGTCTGTACAACGATTGTGATTGGTCAGTGTTGGAGGTGTGAGCTTGAAACTTGATTCTGATTGGCCAATATTGCAGACATACTTGTAGTCCATGAGTCAAGTGGTATCCAAAGGGGGTTCCCCAAACTTTCCTCATTCTTTTGATCGTACTTCATACTTTAAATTACCAATGTAACAATAATGTGTGAAAAGAAAATCATAATTCATATCACAAAAACTTTTATTGAATAATATAAATCGGGGCAGAGTGATGTCATCCGATAAAAACATCCATTCATTGCACACCAGTTTTCATTGGTTGCTATGTGTTACCATTCAGCACTCCAGACTCAAGAACCATTGAGTTTCAAGAACATACATGTAAATCTGGGAGCTACATAAGCAAATGTAAAAATTTCTCGCAGGTGCGCGCCCACCTACACAATGAGGAGGTATCAAAGTGACTATTTGTGAGTATTAAAGAGGTTTATTTGTTATCACTGGACATCAAGTGTTTACTATTTTAAGCGAGTAAATAGTAAACAACTCCTTTCATGGAGACAATGTTGCGCAGAATGCAGCTGTGGCGGTGCGTTATGAATTTAGGACAATGAAATAATGACTCACTGGTACAATGTACATGTGTACATGAGGATTGTGAACGTTCAACCAATAAAACGGTAAAAGGCACTGGATTTCACAGGAGTCCAAATTGTATGTGATGCTAGAAAAGTGTTTTAGACCAGCAAGCCAGTCTTTATGATCTGTTTAAGACTGGCCACATGACAGGCTCTCAACCAAAAGAAATGGATAAACTGTCTTTAGGTATTTATGAATACAGGATAACTAGACCTCTAAAGGTACGGAATTCAACATTTTTTTGGCTAATAAGCATTTAAGTATTGGTTTTGGTGATTATCAAGTGACAAAATATTTAAAAAAAATGCCAACCCTGATTAACCAGGTGACTAACTTCCAAAGTAAATATCAATTGATAATATAGCTTCAAATTCAGGAAGCACAACATTGCAGGAAATTTAGCATGCATTGCTGTGCGACACTTAAGATGGAAGAGGTCCAGTATTTGAGAGACACCGGGCTTGGGTTGTAGGCCTAGTAGTACATAGATTTGTACACTTTAAAACATTGAAACATATGGTAGATTTGCTGTTGATCAACATTCTGCTGAAATAGTTTAACTCCCCTACCCTTCTTTTTTTCCCCAATGATCTGTATTCCTAACCTAGGTTCTCCACTGGGCTCATCAGAATGCAGACTACATCCTTCCGCTGTATTGTCTAGATCCCCGTCACTACCATGGCACGTGGCACTTCTCTTTCCCAAAGACTGGCCCCCATCGGCTCAAGTTCTTGCTAGAAAGCCTTCGAGATTTGAAAGAATCCCTTTGTCAAGTTGGCAGGTGAGATTTGGCTGACTCTGTTCTTATAGATTCTTTGCATAGCAGCCATCTTGAAAGGCTGTTTTGTTATTTTAAATTCTTGTAACATTGAACTAAATGCATATCCCTGTGCCTCCAAGATGGGTTCCAATGAAAAGAGGAATGTACCCGGTAGGTTCAATGGAAATTAATTCAAAACTGCTAGTTTGTATTCTCCTTGACCATTACTAGATGATGGATTATAAGATTTGAAAACTAAACTAATGAAAAATATGTTTTCAGGCTTGTTCACTGAGCTCTGATTAGTGATGTCCGTGATGCTGGAATTGCCAATAATATTTTTTTTTACGAGTACCCCTGAACACAAGGCCAGGAACCACGTAAGGTTTTGGCTATAAACTAGAAAGATATAGTGACAGAGACAATGTTCATATTTTGTTTGAATTGCCAAGGATTTGAGGTAAATAGGAAGCGAGATTTGGGATCTGGAAATCCAGAGAGAGGCAACGTGAAGGAAAAACACTTAATGAATATCTTGCATTACCAGCCGTGGGAACTGTAACAGTGAATTAATGTCATGAGACTGCCAAGCAAATACAGATCTTGAAAGTATTGCTCAGTACATCCGAATGAAGAAAACTTACAAACTTTTTTTGAAATGTTTGTCTTCCCAAATAGCAATCTTGTCATCAGCAGAGGCAAACCAGAGACCGTCATTCAAGACTTGATCCGTCAACTTGGCCAGGACAATGTGAAAGCTGTAGCATTACAACAAGAGGTAGATTCAATAACTATGCTTGAAATCTTTTTGTCGGGGACAACATATCTTGGATATTACAATGGTTTGGAGATTTTCAGACCTTGTGTTTTTGCACTTTTTATTAAACCCAAACAAAGATTTCAGCCTTTTTTAGAGTTCGTAGTGCCTTTCTCCAATAGTCCCTTGGACACTAAGAAAAGGCAACTGTTTGAAATTTCTGTTATAAGGCTACAGCGGAATTTTGTACGTTAAGTTTTGTTTGTCTCAGATGTTGCGCATTCCACACCATTTACATATCATGTAATTGGACAATATTTCACAAGCTGCGTTGACGCGATTCTACATTGATAGGTTAAAGGGAATATAGATCATTTGCTTTTGCTGTAATTTTCAGAAATGGATGGAATTGGGGGGTTGGAAATATATAGCAAATATAGTTGCACTGACTTTTTTGAGGTTTTGGGTTCGAAAATGCTATAAAAACCAAGAAAAACAATCATTTTCCTATAGTCTGGTTCCCTGACTCCATCTAAGAAAAAAACAGAACAGTTTACATATATTGGGGAATTGTAAGGCCAGGGAACCAGTCTAGCTCTCTTGTACCCGTTCATAGGTGTGTAATCGATTGCAAACAAGTGTGACGGTCAACTGGGGCCAGTATTTGAAAAAAACCCAGTTTTTTCCAACGCTGATCGGCCGATCAGCGTTGGAAATTGATACAAAAATACCACTTTTTTGAAAATGACAGTATACCAGGTGCCATGATTTTACAAGATGCTTTACACTGTCATTCACTAACAGTCCAGCAAGGTATTTAAAAATGATTTGGTAGTTTAATTTTTTGATGTTTGCAAATGTTGTATTTTTCCTTTAATTGCCCTGTTGAGTAATGTTACACTGGGCAGGCTTCTCACTCTGTCAAGTGTTGCATGTCGATGCATTAGGCAGGGTTGCTAGACAAAGTACCATGGACGGTCAGGGCTAATTCAGTTTCTCTGAAACGTTTTCTTAACTCTTCTAGGCCACAAGGGAAGAATTGGACGTAGAGGCTGCCATCGAGAAGTCCTGTCAGGTTCCCGTCCACAAATTCTGGGGTTCAACGCTCTACCACAAAGATGATATTCCCTTCAGAATAAGAGAGTAAGTTGCTCTTTAGTTGTCATTTCATTGCCACTACTTCTTGAAGAGTAACAATTGGCAGCATGATACCTGAACTTGAGTTCTTTCAAATCAATTTAGTTCAAGGAGTTTATAAAATAAAAACAGGAATTATTTTTCAAAAATTGCAGAGATTATTGTTCAGGTCACTGGCTTTCTGTATCAGTGTGAAAAACTGGCTCAGTTAGCAGATTCTTTGTTTTGTAACAGCATTCAACCTTAAATGCATATCGCAGGGTGCCATCTAAAAGGAAACAAAAAATCAGACACACGTTTAATATTTCTGCATCGTTCTAGTGGTTGTGCTTTTTGTCACTTCCTGTGAGTTAACATTAAGGGATGGATTCAGCTTCACATGTCGTGAAGTGCCATCGTTTTTGTATTGCTCTGTTACACACATTTGATCATTAATAAATAGAATTTGGCTTTTTATCATAATTATTAAATGCAGTCTGGAGGTACAAATTGTGTGTATTCTTGTGGGATACTAATAGAATTTAGAAAAATTTGGTATAATTGTACATAAAATTCAGAAGCCACAGGGTGATGTCTGGTATAGCCGAATGTTCGGTATTCCGTTGTGCGTTATAGCGATGTTCTCCTGCACTACAATTTGTAAGGGGAATTTACTGTATTTAATTGAAACTTGACAAAATCGTTCAATTTTCCTTTGGTCTAATTCGAAATTGAAGCCATGTCGTATCAAATGTCTTTTCTCTCGTTGTAGTTTGCCGAATGTGTTCACCGAGTTCCGCAAGAAGACAGAGAACCAATCAGATGTGCGTCCCACCTTACCCATGCCCAGTAAGCTGAAGCCCCTCCCACCAGGGATAGATCCTGGCCACGCCCCTAGTGTGGAGGAGATGGGAATGAAAGGTATGTGTCAGCAGATGTTTGTCTCAACAAAGGATACGTCCCTTGTAAAGACTATCACTAGTATCATTAAAAAACATAAAACTAAAGATAAGAAAGTTTCCAATGTTACAAACATCAATGCTTTTGATGCAATATTTTTAGCAAATATGGATGTAAAATAAACGAATATACTAATGCCACTGTGCGGTAATTATTGTCCCTGTCGCATATAAAGACCGTATTAAGTTTTGTACATATTCAGCAAAAAAAAAAATGTTGAGTATTCACACTGTTCATACTCAGCGCAAAAGCGAATGCGAATTGTTGATGTCATGGAAAGTATTCGTGCTGCGAATTCGTAAAAGTTGAACACATTTTGACTTTGACGAATTTCGCAGCGAATGTTTCATGATTTCAACTTTGCTTCGCTTTCGCATGAAGTGTGAACTGGGCTTGAGAGGCTCTTTTAAAATACCTGGATATTTTCAGTATACCTTTTTTTTGTAAAAACATACTGATTCTTGCCAAAAAAATTCAAATTCCCGAGTATGGGCTCTGTGCACAAGTACCCCCTCAACGGTAAGAAGGGGAGAGTTGGGGGAGACCACTGGGAGAGACATTGGAACGCGTTGCTGATGACGCCTGACGCTCACGCAAAGACACTATGGCTTTGTGCACATTCGGAATAAAATAAGTTGTGCATACTTGGCGATATACGTGCGCAAACCAGGGCCAAGTTCGGGCAAGGACCATTAGTCGACTAGTGGTTGATTTGTGATGTACCTTACGCCTGCGCACTGATAGCAACGTGCGAACGTCTCTTGTCAAACGCTGGTCAAAATATCATCGCAAAACTTCTGGATCCTGGCTCTCTGCTAGCGTTATGAATGCGTGCGGCTATTGGTTACCAGCGAAGCAACCAACCCCAGTAGGCTGGTTCCAAATAGTCGACTAGCATAGTCAACCACCGTCGACTAGACAGAGTTCAGGCAAACGTTAGTTAACCATTGGTCAACTGTAGTCCTTGCGCGAACTTGGCCCATTATGCCCACGCAGAAGGCACCTGAATGTACATGATGGTGAAAAATAAGCTGTTGTGAGAAAAAGCATCAGTTTACTTGTTTTTCTTTTTTGTCGGAATAACAGATCCTGCGAAGGATGAACGGACTGCGTTTCCTTACAGCGGAGGGGAGAAGCAAGCCTTAGCAAGAATACAGCATTATTTCTGGGATTATGTGAGTCGAATCAGAGCTTAATAATATGTAAATCATTTGGTGAAAGAAGATTTAAGAATTTTGTCACTTAAATTCGCAAATGCCAGGTTTGAATTACTTTCAAAAGGACTCGATTAAAATTGAAAACACATCACCTTCATTTCAAAAACAACTGTCTTTGACGGAAATGTTGCCACAAGTTGAAAACAAGAGCCAGTTTGGTATGGAAGAAAAACCCTTAGAGTGTCAGAATTCTTCATTTTCTAAAACTCTGAACTCCCAAAAATATCTGAAATCTCTTTGTTCGGGACAAAAAGTCTGACATTTGTACTTAAGTGCCCATTCATTGGCAGGTCACAAATTCTTGAAACTACATGTATTCTACAAGTTTCAAACTATTTGTCCTCGGCAAAAACATTGCAGACAATTTAGGTTCATTTGAAGTTACAAGACGATGTCAAGACCTATTAAAACAGAGCATCTACCAATAAACTAAAATCATACTGGACAGGTAAGTGCAGTACTTTTGTTAATCTTTATTTTTTAAAATTTGAATAGGACTATGTTTCAACGTATAAGGAAACACGCAATGGACTCATCGGGGCAGATTACTCCACTAAGTTTTCCTCCTGGTAAGTTATGTTATTGGCTTTGTGCGACATCAGTTGAGGGCGCTATGCGTCTCACAAAGCCAAGTGAAGGCATTAAACTCTCTGAGGATTGAAATGATTTTTCTAATTATAATTTTTAAATTTATTTGTTATTTTTTTTGGCAAGAATATCTGCACTTTTCTGCCGATGTAATTTGGGGTCCGTCCACCTTGAATATACAGGGACACGTGTACCTTGATTGGTCTTTTTGGCCAAACAAAACTTTTTTTCACGTAGGGAACTGATTAATAACTTAGTTTGAACTCACTGTGCCCAAAACCACAAATGACACTTTACAACATCTGCGTTTGGCAGAAAGTGGAGTACTAGGGTGGTGCATTCTCAAATACTTTAGTATTCGCTTATTGTAACTTTGGAAATGAAATGATCAGGCAAACATGCGCCGGCCTAAACTGGCCATTGATTGGGATCTGTGTGTGCATGCGCATGGGCTTGTCCAAAAAATGACAAAGAGCTTATTAAAATAATGTCAAAACAGATAGCAGAATGGGTGATATTTAATGGATTTTAAAAGAAGAAATTTGAGGTCATATTCCTCATGGAAGCTCTTAAATCGTGGGCTAAAGTGGCTTTCAACAAAAGTGTGGCAATTGACATACAATTAGAGCACACAAATCATACGTTTTTCATCGTCTCCTCAAGACCTATCACAATTATCAAATATTTGAATCTGAAAAAAAAATTCTTTTCAGGTATTCCGTTGATGATCGAATATATTTGAATATTTGGAAAAGACGGCTCATAATAGCTCCCTTATGCCCCCCACTCCCCAAAATTAACCCCCTTCCCCCCCCCCCCCCCCAAAAAAAAAAAAAAGCAAAAAATTGCAGGCTGTGATTTCTCTTGGTTTTGGCACACCCAGGCATGCAACTTTTCCTCGGATCGGCTGATTTCCTCTTTTTCACTTCCAATGTGTGCCATTGAAAATAGAAAAACACTGTAGAAAGTCTGGGAAAGATGTGAATTTCCTCATTTTTTTGGTGACTTCCCAGTTGCATGCCTGCACACCGCTTTTGGTTATTTTGCATCAAATATTCAACTGCCATTTGTAACCTGCAGGTTAGCTCTAGGATGTTTGTCTCCGCGGAAAATCTACGAAGAAATCCGGAAATACGAGAAAGAAAGAAGAGCCAACCAGTCAACTTACTGGTATGTCAATCAGTGTTTATATCTCTCTTTTTAGGATAAACGATGGTTTGTGAATGGTTTGTAGAATGTCAGGCCACATATAAATGGGCACTAACGTGCAAATTTCAGACTTTTCTTTCCAAAACAGAGAGATTTTAAATATATGGGTCATTTGGGGTTCACTTTTTTTCCTGTCCCTGATATATCCGACATCTATGATTTTATAATTCTGTTGCACTCCTTAATGCAGTCGCCCAAGAATGACTATGAACAGCAAACTACCTACTTAAATTGTCTGAAGTCAGTCTTAATGATACTTGAATGGCAAATTACAAAGAACAAAAGTAACATGGACTGAAAAAATGTCACGCGTTCTTAGGCCAAAAAAAAAAGTCTCCGGTTTCTGGTATGGAGCTTGCCCAAAAAGTGGTGCGGCGACGCGTTTTTTTTATATTTTTTTTACCTGTTTTTTTTGCTTCAAATGTCGGCTGATGACTGCAAATGGTGCCCGACTAAACTTAGTGCAAATATTATGGGAGACCAGAGAGGCCACATAAAGCTTATTCTCGATCATAACCCCATCTAAAAACACGTTAAAATTGTGCAGCAGCAGGATTCCAGTCAAACCAGTGAGTTTGGCGGTTTTGAGACATCATCTTTCATTGGAAAAAAAACTTTTTCATTTTGCCGACGCACATGGCTACGGCGACGCGCGCGCATACCAGAAACCGGAGACTTTTTTTTGTTGGACTTAGTGTTTGAATTTTTTTTTCAAACCATGTTGTAACAAATGCTAAGTTATTCACTTGACCGAGTCTTTATCAACTTTTTGGATAGTTGTCTCAGAAGACAAAATCAAGTTTTATTCTGGATTAAAGTTTGTATTGCCCCTCTCTTCTGTTTTGCTCCATACTTTGAAAAACATTTTTCTCAAACCCCTTTGTATTGCTGAATCTCGGTTCAATTTCATATAAAAAAAATCAAACGAAAATGTCACCCTTGCATACTTACAATAGCAATAATATGTTTTCCTTCGTGAACAACAAAGTTGTTCAACAAATTGGGACATAACTCTGTTAGCAATATTGTGGCATGGATTCATTTGCAGTTGTCTTCATTTGTTGATGTGAGGCGCTTTTTGTTGTTTTATTTTTCTAGGGTCGTGTTTGAGCTTTTGTGGAGGGATTACTTCAAGTTTGTGGCCCTCAAGTTCGGAGACAGGTTATTCTACCTAAGCGGTGAGAATATAATAATTTGATTTCTGAACACCCACCCCACCCCTCTTCTAGTATCCCAAATGAACTAAACTTGTTATGATGATGGCGAAAACAAAAACCGAGTCAAAATGTAGTCAGCAAAAAGAAGTGAAAATAAGTGCTACTGTCTACTTTACAATGCACGTCATGGTTGCTAACCAAACGCTTGCCTACTGCAATGGTGGCCAATCAGGGGAAACTGGATGGTCACATGATACTTTGACATCATATGATGAGACGCTATTACTAAGTGATTAGCTGGATACAGCATTAGCTTTGCTGGTAGTCCAGGAACCATACGAAACTTGACTTGTAACTTGCAATTTTGCTTGTGATGGACTTGACTTGTGATTGACTTATCGTTGACTTATGATTGCTTATGATTGACCTGCGGCTCACGTGTTATTGACTTGTGACTATCAAACTTGTGGTTGTCTTGTGATTGTCTTGTTCGTTATTACATTTGATTGAATTGTGATTGACTCAAT
Organism: Patiria pectinifera; assembly: GCA_029964075.1. Classification (NCBI taxonomy): domain Eukaryota; kingdom Metazoa; phylum Echinodermata; class Asteroidea; order Valvatida; family Asterinidae; genus Patiria; species Patiria pectinifera. Next base: position 40,428,146 of record CM057142.1, on the reverse strand, counting down.
AAAGTCGAAAGATGGTGAATAGGTGCCATATATTTTCAATTTCGTCATGTGTTGGAATGTTGGCCAATGAGAGAGGTCGTGTGCTAATAAATATGTATGAAGTATAATAACAACTAAACCCAACATTGCCATATATTTGTCCACTCAGGTCTCCTTGGTAACCACAGAGAGTGGCGTGAGAATAAAGCCCTCTTTGATGCCTGGAGGGAAGGACGGACCGGGGTCCCCTTTGTTGACGCTAACATGAGAGAGTTAGCCGCTACTGGGTTCATGTCCAACCGAGGACGACAGAACGTAGCTAGCTTCCTGACCAAAGATCTCAAGCTGGATTGGAGGCTGGGAGCTGAGTGGTTTGAGCATCTGCTGGTGAGCTAACATTGAACTTATAAAAAAGGGTTCCCGTGCTTCTTAAAGAGGATGTGGAATTTCCGTCAGACATTTCCTTCATTTTTTAGGTTTATGTAGCCTAAGGTGTGATGAAATAAAAACGACTTTTGTGTCTGTCATGAAAAGGTACTTTTGAGAGCTGTTTTTCAGGTCCTGTTTTGACCCAAACGTGCAATTTGTGTGAAAGTCGTCGTCGTTGGTGGCAGCAACCAAAACATAGTAAATCGTGACGTAATAAACAGGACTCGTTTATATTACGCTGCATCGGGAGTCCTGTTTATTGCGTCACGATATACTATGTTTTGTTTGCTGCCCCCAACGATGACTTTTACACAAATTGCACATTCGGGTCGAAACAGGACCTGAAAAACAGCTTTCAAAAGTACCTTTTGTACTCATTTCATGACGGACACAATAGTTGTTTTTATTTCATCACACCTTAGGCTACATATACCCGAAAAAGACGGAAATAACCTCGAGCATTCCACAACCTCTTTAAAATACATTTTTAATTGAATTGATCATTTGTTAGCATTACAAAGGATATGAACTTTCCAATGAGACACTGAATAAAAATATTTGGTCCAAGCTAAGTTATCAATTTTTTTCGATTCAGCATTTTAATTAGGAGCGAGACATTCAGAATAGACTTGACTCAAGTCGGACTTAAAGTTGATATCCACAACACACTGCCATAACCCAGCCCTAAATTCCATGATGCAACGTTATGCCCTGAGTGCAACAAGTGTCATATTAACACGCATTCCACTTCAGTGTGTGTATGTGTGTACACATACTGGGTAGGCCTGCACCGCGTTAAGGGAAAGTTTTTTTTGGTGGTGTTGGCAGATTGATCATGATGTGTGCAGTAACTATGGCAACTGGCTTTACTGTGCTGGAGTTGGCAACGATCCAAGACAGGACCGGAAGTTCAACATGATCAAACAAGGACTGGACTATGATGCGCAGGTCGGTTTCCCAACGACACTTCATTTATTGATTATCACCACTCACTTCACCCTCTGATTCCAAGGTGGTGGTGGGAGAGACTATGCGAGGCTATGGGTACGAATAACAAGGCATTAAGAGAGGTGCTGTACACACCCCCTGGACTCTCAGCAGCTCATTTAAGCTGCTCACCTTTCCATTCTTTTTCCATGGGGAGACTATGGTTACCTGAACTATAAGGTATCAAGGGAGGTGCTGTACACACCCCTGCCCTGGACTACTAGCAGATTCATGCCCATTCAAGCTACTCACTTTGCCCTTCTTTTTTCTGCAGGGTGACTATGTGAGGCTATGGGTACCTGAACTACAAGGCATTAAGGGAGGTGCTGTACACACCCCCTGGATTCTCAGCAGCTCCATGCTCATTCAGGCTAATGTCAGACTAGGCCACACCTACCCATTGCCTGTCGTCAAGGCACCGGAGTGGAACAAGCACATGCGACCTCAGGTGAGTTGTATGGTTGGTTTAGTTAATACACCTCTCACATAGTTATGAACCAAACACATGAGCATTTTTTACTTATTGTTGCTTCATCATAAAAATAGCTAGCCTTCATGTATGATGCACCTACTATCGCCCAACGGGTCGGTAGCGCCAGGGAATTGCATCAAGATCACGCTTATTCCACGAGAATCACACAATGGCTCAGTTTTGTGACTTGAGCATGACTTTTGTTTGCTTGATACCAATGATTCCATCACAATGCAAGCAAATCGCAGGTGGACCAGAGGCCGCCTTTAGTTAGACTGGTGCTACTTATTTGCTTTCCACCTCCGTTACCTGGATTCAAACCCAACCCAGGTCCACATGTGGATTACTCCTTCAGTCCCTGCCTAATTGCATGCATCGTCCATCATTCTGGGTTTTTTCTCTCACCTCAAAAAAACCAAACATTTCCCCACTGTCTTCTCCCTACAAATTTCTTCAGGCTTCAAAGCTACAGTTACCTTTGCACTTAAAGAACCCTTGATTTCCTTACGAGGAAGTATTAAAATACATTAATCTAAAATACTTTTTTTTTCAGGAGAGAGGAAAGAGTGGCAAGGGACCAGGACAGAGACAGCAAACCAGAGGGATTGACTTCTACTTTTCCAGCGGCAAACAGGGCAAGTTCAAGAAGTGAGACGGGCCAGTGGGTGCAAATAGATGAAAAAGGAGAAGATTTAGACCAATCAAAAACCTTGGCTGTGATCAGTTGACTATAAATATGAATTGCTTGAGAGATCCATGTTGTTTGGCAGGCCAAGTTTGAAGCAGTTTAAAAATTTTTTTTAAAGGCCATTTGCATTCAACTTCCACCTGTGAGGTGTTACTGATTATTTCATTCCTTCACAATGAATGCTTAAGATGTCTCTCTGCTGATTCCTGTTTTACAAAACTACGCGCCTGAAAGATACATGTAGCTGCAATGCTAATGGTCTGTACACAGAGTACTTGCGGTCTCAGTTGGTATTTCTGTTCCAAATATTTGCCTGTTAAAAGAACATTTTGGGCATTCTAAAGAGACATGCTGACTTTTCGACACAGTTGTTGGTCAGTACAGGGTGAGTAAAAAAAACCCGAAACCCAAATGTGGGGACCATTGTTTTAGTGAAGTTCTGCATGTAGCACTTTCAGGATCTAGGATATGAAAGCCCAATTCATAAGCTTTCTTTTAGTACAAGAATCATTCACATCACTCATGTACTTTTCAAGTTACAGGGTTTTAAACACAACCGACATTTTAAAGTTCTGTCCACGGATCACTAAAATTAGTAAAAAGGTGTGCGTTCTTTCAGTAAAACGAAAACAATTCTCACACATCTGTATGTGATTTGTTTTCGTTTTGCTGAAAGAATACTCAACTTTTTGGGATCCGTGGACAGAACCTTAAAACGGTGGTTGTGTTTAAAATCCTGTAACTTGAAAAGTACATGAGTGATTTGAATGATTCTTGTACTGAAAGAAAGCTTATGGATTGGGGTTTCATATTCTAGATTTTGAAAGTGCAGAACTTCATGCAGAACTTCACTAAAACAATGGTCCCGACATTTGGGTTTCGTTTCTTTTGACTCACCCTGTACAGCAGAGAGATCTGTTCAGCCCTGCTCCATTACGTTTTAATCAATCAAAACCATTATGTGCAGAAAAGTGTTCAACGAAAGTCTGACATGCGTGCACATTACATGAGAGCATGGTTGGAACATACAGTGTTGCATTGGACAGGTCCACATGTTGCACACATGTGCATTTGGCAAGGCTTAATGGATCCGTCCTTTGGTATGTACGCCAATTGTGCTGGTCTATTTTTGATGACCTAAGTATTCTGCCTTTATAAGTTCACATTCATAGATTTATTGCAAGTTTGACTAAACTTATGGATCTTGTGCTATAAAGATTGTATACAATATCTAGGAAAATTATTTTAAACAAATCCAATTTGCATACTGAAGTTTCCAAAATGGTTGATGCTGTATGCAGATTTTTTTTCTGAAGGGTCCAAACCACTATTTTTTTTGTAGATCTATAACTTTTTATTGCGTGTTGAAATTCATTATGACATAAGCTCTCCTTTCTTTATCTATATTTTCAATTGCATGTTTTCAGTCAAAATACCAAAAATATGGAAGCTGTTTACCAAAAAGTATTTATTTTGTGAAACTTGTTTTTCTTATTTATATTTATAACTTGGCAGCAAGAATCTTTCCTGATGAACTCTGATAAAAGTGGTACAGTAGAACGCCGCTATAACGAACATCGTGGGATCCACAGAAATTGTTTGTAATAGCGATCATTCGGTATAGCGATTTTAAGCTGTCGTTGCTCCGATACTCACTTCTCCATAAATAGCGCCCTTCAGAACTTCACCCTGCATGCCCTTGTAGTTACTGAAGGACGCTTTTTTACAACTTTCACTCGGGAGGTAACGCACCGAGTATACAGTGTTTACACGTCGGTGAAGGGCAAAAGCTCATTTGATTTACATCACCCCGACGCAAAATTCCATCTTATGAATAGACTTTGAACACGTTCCGATTATTGAGTCATGTAATTACACAGTTTTTGTGCTTACCTACAGCAACGGGTGGCGTTTCCCTTCTATTCGGTGTTCTGTATAGGTGAATGTTCAGTATAGTGGTGTTAGGTATAGCGACTTTCCACTGTAAAGCGTTCATCCAACTTAGTTTGAATACAAGTAGTATAATGTATTGAAAGATGTAGATTGACAGTGTTAATATGGCAATATTTCGAATTGAGAGGATTTGTAGTAGCAGTTTAGCTTGGAGGAAACTATTATAACATGTATAAAGATAATGCTGGCAATAAAAACACTAAAGTTGAAGATAAAATAATAATTTTCAGTCTCAATGGTCTTTCTCTAATTTCTTTTGTCATTGGTCATTTGAGTTACAGGTCCATTACCTTGTACAATGAGAATCGGTAGGAACTCAACATTTCCATACAATGATGCCGTTTCAACAATACATCAGTGATATTTATGCATTATTCATAAATACCTCAGAGAGTTTAGCTATTCCTATTGGTCGAGAGCCCGTCACGTGGCCGGTCTTAAACGGATGATAAAGACATGGCTAGCTGGTCTTAAACACTTTTCCAGTGTCACATAAAATGTGGACTCCTAAAAATCCAGTGCCTCTTACTGTTTTATTGGTTGAACGTTCACAATCCTCATGTAGGCATGCGCAACACTACCAGCGAGTCAAAATTTTATAGTTCTAAATTCAAAACCCATCGCCCCAGGTGCGTTCTGCGCGACATTGCGCAGAACGTGCCACGTGCGCGTCAATCTCCATAAAAGGGTTGTTTACATCTTACTCGCCAGCTGAACACTCCATTATTTTGCTAGAGGGATGTTTCAAAAAGCATGAAGTGGACTTGTTGAACAAAATCATGATTTTTTGAATGAATTATTTGATTTTTTTTTACCGAAAAGGTATTTATGAATGGGAATAAATATGTGCTCAGTTGGTATTTATCACTCTGTTTAAGACCACTTAGAGTCTGGGTGCTGATAATTACCCTCGCCTCCGGCTCGGGTAATTATCAGCACCCAGACTCTAAGCGGTCTTAAACAGAGTGATAAAAACCTCCGGAGCACACATTTATTCCCTTAACAAAACTCGCAAAACAAAAACCGAATTTGTGTATGCACTCAAACATAGAATACATTTTGTCATTTGTACATTTTCTTTTGAAGCAAATATCGGCCAACGGCCTAGCCTCTACGGTCGGGATTGCAGTTCTGTTTTGGTGAAAGTCTACCACCAAGCCTGAACTTGCACACCACCAAACGAACACCCTCGCACCTCCCAAGCGGACTGACCCCTAAAGGGGGACTGGGGAAGGATGGGGGACCCGACACCAGATCTATGATTCCAAAGGTTATATATTCGCCTACCCAGGCGCCCCGTGGATCTCTCATCTTTACAGGCCACTCTTCTTCTTCTTCCTTACAAGTGCAGACTTCATGGCTGAAGATAATCGCACTGCCAGAAACACCGGGGCGAACCCCTTCTCTTAGCAATAAGTGTACTGGGTTCTTTAACGTGCATTAGATATTATACAACACACGGGACCTACGGCTTTACGTCCCATCCGAAGGACGAAGCAATAATGGTCAAGTGCTTTGCTTAAGGGCACAAGTGTCCGCGCCCGGGCTCGAACCCACGTCACTGTTGCCTCTGAAACACCAGAACATGAGTCCGATGTTCTTAACCGCTAGGCCATGACACTCCACATGACACTCGCCTGTATTCCAGCTCTTATGATAGGAATTACTCAACCATTGATTCGGGAATTATAAGAATGAATCGACTAAATTGACCTAACCCACACAAAGTATAAGGCTCCCACAGTGACCAGAAATGATTGGCACTCTTTCACAAATGCCCATGTTAACCATTTTTTATAGTGAAAGATTTAAACATTTTAAAATTTTATTCTAATTAAAGGTCAATTCTTAAAATATGAATGCTGGTAGTTGCACAATGAATAAAAAATGATAAGAATGAAAAAAATAGATAAATAAGAGGCTTTCTAGTATGGACTTTAATATTTAATGCAGACATTCCACAGTAAAACTTGCATATATAAATTTTCTTTTTTAGACAAGGAATAAAAGTACATTTCCCATTAATAATTTGCATCTGCATCAAAATATAATTATAAACAAAACAATTGGTAAAATTATTTTTTTAAAGTTCTGTAAAAGCTACCAATGTGGTCGCATCTTAAAGGACGATTCATCAGTAATTTGAATATTTAAATTTAAAACATGAAAATGAATTAAACTGCTGCAAACTGACAGGATTGACCTAAAATCTACAAATCAAAAAATTAAAATTGCCTGAATTATAATAATAATAATGGCCAAGTCTTATAAAGCGCACATACCTACCAACTATTAGGTACTCAAGGCGCCAATTAATATGAATATATTAATTTTGTGAAATACTCAGTACATTTCTGATAATTTACATTTAAAAATGGGTATATTGTATTTTGAGACAGCTTATAACATTTCATAGTACATGTGCATTGATGAAAGGCAAAGTCTAATATTGAAATTAGCATCTTCCTGGCTGTCTTAAATTTTTGAAACTTGTTTTTTTAATTTAAATTTATAACTTGGCAGCAAGAATCTTTCCTGATGAACTCGGATAAAAGTGGTACAGTAGAACGCCACTGTAACGAACATTGCGGGATCCACAGAATTGTTCGTAATCATTCGGTATAGCGATTTTAAGCTGCCGGTGCTCTGGTACTCGCTTCTCCATAAAAAGCTACCTTCAGAACTTACTTAAATCTGATAAACTCAATAATCCATCCAATTTTACTGACCAATTCCATTTCGTTTACCAATCTCAATAATCCTGTCCCTCAGCATTTTCTCCCAGTTCTGTCCTTGTTTCATCTCCGTGTAATGCGTCGGCATGGTGTGCAGGTTGTTGACGTAAGGTGTGGGCTTAGGCTCCAAACCAGCCGCTAACAGAGCCTCAGGGAACTTGGCCGGATGAGCAGAGGAAAAACATACTGTTGTCTGGTGAGGAGTCTGATTGGGCGCCATACTGTAAAAATGGGAAGGACAAATAAAACAATCGAAGACAAAACTTTTATAAGTGGAAACACAAACCTTTCCATAGCATCACTGCCAGTTTATCTTATATAAACACCGCAAAAAAGAAAGTCCACCCTCATTGGACAGGTCATAATTTTGAATTATCTGATCGTCTTATGATAACGTAACTGATATAGATCTTTGGGGAATGTTGTTAGCTACATTTTGATACCCCATTTGCTACCAAAGACTGTTAACCATGCAACATTCACAACAATTTATGAACAATGATGCAGTTTGAATTGTTGCAAGTTTAAAGAGTACGCGAATGAAAACTGCTGCGTGACAATGTCACACTGCCCGAAACGAACTGACATGCTTGACAGTGCTTGACCTGCGCTTTGTTCAGGCACTGTGCAGTCGATAGGGGCCAATTACGGGCGTGTGTATTTGCGCTTAGCAATGTCTCCTCGCTTAATCTTTAAATTTACATCTTTTCAAACTGCATCATTATTTCATAAACCTTTGTCAATCTTGGATGCTTTACAGTCTTTGGTAGCAAACGGAGTATCAACATTAGCTAACAACATGCCCAAAGATCTACATAAATGATGTAATCATAAGACGATCAGACTCAAAATTATGACCCCTCCAATGAGTGTCGACGTTATTTTTTGCGGTGTTAAGCAATATGGGTCACTGTCCATGATCCTTTGAAAGATAAATTGAAGAATATCTGTTGCTTATACAAGTTTCACAGCAGAGTAGTTTAAATACCTAGACCGATTACTTCTTGTACCATTAGATGGCTACCTTTGGAACTATTATTGGGAGGGGGGATGAGTAGGGGGAGGGGGATGAGGAGGGGGGGGGGAAGGCAGCCAACCTAAAAATAAAAGTAATCCTCCCCCACAACGATTTCTGCAAATGTTCTTGGGAACTGAAGAGATCATTGAAGTGCTAACAATGTCCGACAAATCTTTGTTTGGAAACAAATATCTCAATTTCACAACATGTTTGTAGAAATAAACTTAATGTACAAATTTCAGACTGAAACCAGTCTTATTCAACTAAGGAACTGACCGGTCCAGCTTGCTGAAGTAATAACTGACGGCCACGGCTGTATGAGGACAGATAAGGTAGCGGTGGTCATGCCAACATCGCTGCATTGTCTTCACGATGGCATCATTGCCATACGAAGCCGAGGACAGAACCGTCTGCATCTGATGAGAAAACAAACAGGAGAATGTCAGACAATGAAATGCCGTGTCATGCTTGTTCTGCTGAAGAGAAAAGGAAAAATCTTGATTTGACCATATTTTGGGGTGGACCAGAGTAGCTCGTGATCTCGGTGCTGCTGTGTTTCAGCCGGTTTCTTCTTCAACCTAAAATGGATTTGTTTTAAATAGGCACATTTCATGGAGCAGAAAAAAAAAGAAGCTTTGCAACGTTTTGACTGGCATGACTCGATCTATGGTCTGCTGAGGGCGTTTAAATTAAATGTCCCATCTAGTCTCCTGACGGTCACTCATGAAATCGTGATTGCCAGCCTCATAGAAGAGAACAGCTAGTTTCCTGTCGCATGCGCATAGAATGTCAGTCAGTTGTCCTTTCTCTATGGGTATCCTCAGTTCAGCCTCTGATCTTACCTACATTTTCTCGTCAGAAGCTCGGATTTCTGGAAACTCAGGAATTTCTGAAAAAATGCATCACGCTTAATTGAAAAATTATATAAAAACCGATTGTAACGGCGTAAATCTGTTAAAGCGCCCTCATTCGGCAAATCATTGCCGCATCAAGGTCTAGAAACTTCTGCGTTCAGATGTTAAGATAAAAGGGTCAAGATTTCACAAAATCTTGTGTAAATAAGCCCAAGGAATGCAACAGTTGGTGACTTAATAGAAACTATAGGATTCCCTTCTTAACATAGATAAATAATGGAAGATATGGGCAAGTGGGAAATAAGGAATTTGAGGTTGTTTTATCGTTAAAGTTTGGCGATGTACTGTAAACGACATGGACTGTTGTGTGTAGTACTGCAGGGAACTCTGTAATGGGGAATTGTGCGTACTTTACCCTCACGCATATACTGTTTAATTCATTGTGGGTTAATGTGGGGCATGTCATTTGAGCATTTCTCTCTTTAAATCAAGCCCATGCATGCTTAGATTACCTGTCTATTACCTCGATAAAGGTGAATTATGTTGCACATGAGGCAAGAAGTAGCCTGGCATAACTTAAGTAATTTGACTTGGATCAAGATTTAATCTGCATTTATTAACCAAATCAAGTGTTTGCCCAGTATAGTTCATATGTGTTATGATTATTAATCTGCTAGTATGCCCAGTAACCATTGTTAGGTAATTATTGATAGTGTGTTGTTTCTTGTTTACAGTGAACCACACACGCTGACACAGGACTGGGCTGCCATTGGTGCCAAGAAGAGGCAGAATAAACAGTAAATCAAGCCAGAGGACTGTTTCATTAAGACTCCTTTGTTAGTGCGTTCACACGTGCATTTCACTGGTCTATGTAACTAGCTTAAGAGGTTACACCGATATCATTCTGAAACCTTGTGTGTGCCCTGTGGGTATAAGGCATGCACCTCCACCACAGATCTGTCTAGCAGATGATGCAAATTGATGTGAAAGTGTTAATCTTGCTACCCGGCAATCTGTAACAAAAATGTGAGGAAAAAGATTTTTTTCAACAAGAGCAGACACTCTTGTTTTACTATACTCTCGAGGACAATGCTTTGTGTTTCCCTTTGTCCCTGTAATATAACACTCTCCCATAGACTAAGCGCAGCAAGCTTACTACAGAGGACCGTTTTGAACAAAAGACCCAACTCCCGAGGACTGAAAGGATCTGTTGTTCTCCCTTTGTGTGTCGGTCCTCGGGGGGTTATGTAGAACACGTACAGTTGAATTCTCACAATCCTTTGTGAGATCAACGGCATGCGCAACCAATGTCACACAGTGACTCACGACTGCACATCTTTCAGTGTGAGCCAAATGTGGTGAAGTTCTTAGAAAAGTGACTTTGACCTTTCCTTAAAACAAATCCCATATTGGCTGTCCTATTGAAACAAATATGTATGTCCAGACAGAAAGATATCCACTGCGATGGGTGACAAACAAAAAACATATCGAGATTGAAATCAAGACCTTGATTTAAAAAGCCCCCCCCCCCATCTCAATGTTATACCTTCTGTAGCAAAGTTGCTGGAAGTGTAGTCTTGACTCCAGACTCATATTCATCCATCACTTTCTTGACCAAGGCCGTATCACGGTTTGAAAACAATGAGAAGATGCGCTCCATGTTATACGGATTCTGTCAAGAAAAAAAGGAACAACCAGTTACCAAGCTATCTAGCCCACAAGTAAAAAGATCCTTTCTCTAGGATGCCTCTTCCAATAATAAAAAACTCAAAATGTTGTGTACATGTGCTTAATCTAAATAGAGTAAATAATCATTGTTATACTTTCATTTTGCCATAAAAGAGGAAATGAGTTGTTTGAAATACAAGAAATACAAGTCGTATCATTTCCTTGAACACTGTGTCAAAGGACATGCTCTTGCGAGTGGTTACTGGATGCAATATGATTTCTTGCATATTTGCACTTAGAAAAATAATATACACCCCCTGCATATACTGTTACTGGGGACTAGGATTTGTTATTTAAATTCCATGACAATGAAAGGACAGAGTGTCTACTCATGCATATCACAGAGGGACAAAGACCTGTCCACAGTCAGTGAGGGCGCTCCACAGTCAGTGAGGGCGCTCTACAGAGTGTGCCAAAAAAGTGCAACATTCAGAAAACAAATACTTAAAACTGTTTAATGATTTTTTTCTTCAATTAAATTAATATTACATTAAAGCCTGACTATTTTACCCCATTCCATTTGGGTCCCTAGATCCAGAAATACAATCAATTACGTGAAAGGGTTTACATTTTACTTGGGTCACTCTCGGCTTGACATGCAGAATCAAAAGGCATTGAATAGGCGGTGAAGTTGGTGACATCACAGGTGAGAGTGGCCCAAGTAAAATGTATTTCTGGGTCTAGGGACCCGAATGGGGTAAAAAGGAGTGGATTGAGAAATAGTCAGGCTTTAATGTAATATATAATTTATTGAAGAAAAAACATTAAACGGCTTTAATTATTGGCTTTCTGAATGTTGCACTTTTTCGGCATACTCTGTATGCAAGAAGTCTACAGCATAACTGGAGTTATTTTACCGACCTGGATATCCATGGCGACAGAGTGGGTTTTGATGACTTCTGGGGCCCGGGCTAGTTCACCGGTAGTCAGCATACGATGTATGAAGTCATTGCTGTTGACTGCACACACTAGCTTGATGGGCAGACCCATGTGATGAGCAATGCATCCACCTTGTATTGACAGAATTTTAAAATACTCTGTTTTAAAGATATAGTCCATCATTTGTAATTTGTGCATTTTGTTCAGTTGAAGCAACAAAAGTGTTCAAAATCTAATGGAGGATACTGAACAACTAACCTGATGAGGTTTCAGCTCAGCTTCAGCTGTATATTCCGAGAAAAACCAGCATTCTAGGATCTCAATTTCAAATCAAAAGTTGCTGAATCATGTTTTGAATTGTTTTGAATTGCAGCTATACGCGATGTCGCGCACTGATCCGACAAATTATAGCAACCTCGTGCGCCTGTGCGTCGTGCAATGCTTGCGCGCGCTGCGCCGAATAACACAACGAACTACTAATTTAAATTTTCCTACGTTGCGTCTTAAGACGCACCGTTGGAAAGGCCTTCTTTCGTTGATTACTTCAAAATGATAGCTTGCCAGAAAGATTAATTTCACAGGGAGTTTAGTCCACTTACTATCTTTCAACCAAGTATGTTTTTCAACAATAATACGCCAGTTACTTTTTCGGATGGCTGCAAATGATGGACTATAGCTTTAAGTTCATACCTTGATGATAAACTATTGAAAAACAGGTTCCAACTGGTGAAAATCCTTCCAAGTATTTGATCCAAAAAAAGAAAGAAGATGAACAGGGCGTGACTTATGGGCCAATTTCACGGCAGAGGCTAAACTGTACAGTGCATTTTCTGACCATTTACCAAACTTGTCCAACGAAAGCAGGCTGAATAATACGAATTTTGTTCCAAATTTTGAGCTAGTTCATACTTTTCACTCTTAGATCACTTGCAGTAATGATGCTGTGGTCAGAAAAATATATCCGTGCCAACTTTGAGCAGAAATGTTGAGTTACCACTAAGGCCAGCATTTTTTTACTTATTGGATTACGAACATGACACAAAATTTTGCAGGGTCGGAGGACGGAAAAAATTTGAAATAATTTTTTTTAATTACATATTTTTTGTTACAAACACAACGGCTAGTACGCATGTATTGTTGCAGTCCCATGTATGTATAAAGGCATGGCGGCACGGTCCCTAATTATGTGGCGTGGCCCCACATGTGGAGCACAAGCCATCAGTATTCTAGAACCAATTACTTTAACCATCTTGACTTTTCCCAGCTCCAAAAAAACCCAACTATCCACTCACCAGTGACGTGTCCAGCTGCACCAGTTGGAACCACAATCTCCACCTCATCTCCAATGTTCTGACAGACTTTGAGGTACCCGTAAAAGTAACCGGTGACCTGACAGAGGACGCGGGACATGTTGATGGAGTTCATGGTGCAGAGATTGTGAAGAGATTTGAAGTCTTGGTCCAGGCAAACGGCTTTGACTGGAACATCGATGTCATCTGAGGAACCTTCCCCTACAAACAGAACCAAAAAAGTGATGGATGTTGTTATCTGCATATTGGTTAAGATTTGGCTTTGTGCCCACACCTCAACCAAGCCTACCGGTGCTGGCTGACTCATTCAAAATACAGAATCTTGTAAAGAATCACAAAGAAGATACACATAACTGGCCTCGCTCCAGTTTACTGAGCAGACAATTCAAGTTCAGTTTTACCTGCAAAGACGTGAACATTGTCGTCCAACACGGTAGTCATCTGAAGCTCCTGTACCTGAGTGCAGTATCCTTTGGGGAATAACACCACAATGTCCATCCATTGAGATCCACGGACGGCTTCGATAGATGAAGGGCCAGTGTCCCCAGACGTTGCTGAGAAAAAGGAATTGGAAATAAATGTGACCAGCTCCACAAAAAAAGGGTATTAAGTCGTGCTGAGCATTATTGTTTAATGGCCCACTCAACATTGAGAGGGTGAAAATTTTGTCAAAATGTGATTTTTCATTTTTTGTCATGAATGTCATCTTTAATACCTACAGTTTCAGGTTTCACTCACAGAAATGTTGATTTTGATGAACAAAGTGAAAAAAACCCAACCATTTTGTGTGCATTGTTCTGTTGTTCTACAACAAAGCCAGCTATTTCAAAGCCTGTTTTCTCAGTTGTGTAATTTCAAAGTAAGGAAGTAATTAATATGCAAATATGTCATAGTTCCAGAATGGGAGGGGCTATAGAGCTCTATTGTATATCAAATAAAAGCTTACATTGTGGGCTTTCCAAACATGTATATAACTCAATTTCAGTTTTTTGCGACATAATACCCTTTTTTGTGGAGCCGGTCACATATGTCAAACTCGCTGCTAAAAACAGATACAAAGTGGCAAGCTGACCATGGCAAGCTCAGTTGTTGAGTGATTAGCAAATCTGCACTAGTTGATAGGAGGTTGTGGGTTCGAGTCCAAACCGAGCAAGCTTTTGACTTTTTTTCACAAACTCTCAGAAACCACTGAGTATATAATTTTTAATAAGTCACACTGATGATGGACATATCCCTATATTGAATTCTTTTCTTCTTATTATTATTATTCTTAAAAAAAAACCCCAGGTATCGGAATTTGGAGGTTTTAAGGATATAATGCTTTAACCCTCCTGCTATTTAAACAGTCACAGACAGTCAAAAAATCAATCCTCTTCCCCTGCCATGTCATTTATACAGGCTTGTCAAAAAAAGTCAGATCAGATGTCAAGCAAGCATTGTGACTAGTCAAATTCAGTCAACAGACAAAAGCAGGCAATTTTGAACACAGCTGGCTTATCAATCACCTACAGTGAAAGCAAAGCTGTGTCAAGTTACATAAACAGTCACAGCCAGTCAATCCTGCTTTATGTAGGCTGGGAACTCTTAACTGTTGAAAACAGTCACTTGATTGATTTGAATGAAAGGACAACTTGGCACAGAATGAATGTTTGCATAGGAGGGTTTACCAGTGTTGTAGTCTGGTAGTACTCGTACTCGGTACTCGTACTCGAGAACTACTCGAATGTCAAAGTACTCGTACTTGAAACGATGGTACTCGTACTCGGGCAGCAAAGTACTCGTACTGGACAGGTCGAAATTGTACTCGATCATTAAAGTACTCGTACTCGAATAACAGTATATACTCGGGGGGAAAAATGGTATAGCTTGACGGCTTACAATCCTGGGACATACCGTTATTTCGTTTTACCGTTTAGGATTTCCTCAAAAACAAAAACAGTAAACGAACCATTGACCATTTTGTCGTTTTTCAGTTTTGTAAAACGGTCAAACGGTATTAGGTCACAAAAAACAATGAACTTTTTGTTGTTTTTCTTAATTGTTGAAAGCGATAAACGGTTAGTTGCTTCATTTCAGAGTGTTGTTTTACAAGAACATGACAATGAAAAAATGGTCAATAGTCCTGTCGACCATTTTTTGATTTAGGTTCGGCAATTAAGCAATGCACCTAGGAATGTTAATGCGTCCTTGGGATCGAGTCATTGCCTGGGACCCAAATTACCCTCCTCACATTTCGTTCTCACGACATAGTTTTCGAACTGGCTATCGAAGAGCCGCGCCGAACTCCAATTTCCTTCAAATATCTGCAACTTCTTTAAACGTATTACCATCCTGTATCCATTGTAAAAAGTAATGTCCTCCCTTGAAGATTTTCAGTGCCACTTTTGCTTGCAACTCTTAAGCCCCACCAACTGAATCGCGTGAGAAGGGGGGTCAGGGTCACGCCAGGAATCACACCACGCATTATGCCGAGGTAACACTTTTTCATGTAAAGCACCACAAAATGCACCACGGACTGTTCACTATGACACTGAAATAAAAAAAACAGTCTGTATTCAATACTGACCATTTTGCTGTTTTTCAAAGTTATTTGTGTAAAACTGTAAAACAAAAATCATTGATCGTTATGCTGTAATGAATTTTATTAAACTTATAAAACAGAGAAACCATATTTATCTTAATACCGTTTGACCGTTTTACAAAACTGTAAAACGACAAAACGGTCAATGGTTTGTTTACTGTTTTTGTTTTGAGGAAATGCAAAACGGTAAAATGAAATAACGGTATGTCCCGGGATTGGCTTACCACGGCCTTATTTATCGAAACTTTCAGTTTAAAATGGTTGATTGGCTTGTGGAGAAATCAAAGTTTCCTGATTTCCCTCTGAGCACGTCCGGACAAACACATTTAACAGCAAGCCGTGAGTGGGTCTGTTAATATTGGTCTGACTGGGCCTGGGCCAATTACGCACAATGAATCATTTGCCGTATGGCCGTATTGGAAATACAAGTACTAGCACTCGTACTCGTACTCGGAAGTACAGTACTCGTACTCGTACTCGGAAGTACAAGTATTCGTACTCGGAGACCTGTTCTTGTAGTCGGAGGTACAAGTACTCGTACTCAGCAACCTAAGTACTCGGCAGTACTCGTTACTCGGAAAAAGTACTCGACTACAACACCTGGGTTTACTAATGAAAAAAACCTCACCATCTAAGTCTTTCACCATCTATTCATCTTTCATGAATAAGTTTTCAAACAATTCCGAGCTTGTTTACTCACCAACTACAATGGTCACATGCTCTTCTCTTTTCTTAAAGAAATAATCCAGCAGACGCGCCATGACGAATGTGGACAGGTCCTTGAAAGCCAACGTCTTGGTGTTACCCATCTCTAAGACATTAAGACCGTCTTGGAAGGAGGACAGAGCTGCCACAGACTCCACGGGGAGACGGGAGTAAGCCTTGTCAATCAAAGCTGGAAAGTGAAGAAGGAGAAAGAGAAATGATTTGCAAAATTTGACTTTACCCACGATGTAAATGACATGAGAATGAGGCTTCGCCTCGACCCACTACGCAGGGGGAAGGCGGCCTTTTTGCCCTGACATCCACTTTGCCGGTGATCAACTCGTGAAGGCACACACATACACACATCTATTGCCCTTTGTAGTACATAGCGATGATAGTGCAAGATCCATATCAGAAATTTTCATTTTTCAACAAAACGTGACATTGAAATGAAAGTAGAACCAGACCATTAAGAAAAACACACAACTGATCCATGTTCACACATATTAATTAAATGACATCAGAAAATGTCCCAAAAAGCTTAATTTGAAGGTCTATTTATGCCTGTTTTTCATAACAGAGTACGAGACAAATTTCAGTCGAATTTGACTAAAATTTTACTTTTGACAGTTACCTAAAAAATAATTCCCTTGACTTTAGAAATGTATAAAACCACCCAAGCAATGAAACAAAACAATACCTCCCAAATCTCCTCTGCTAATTTCTTCCTCATCAATGAAGAGCGGCAAAATTTCCTTGCACAGTTGAGGCAAAGAAAGGGTTGACCAGGACTTCAAGAGATCTGATGAGATCTGTGGAATGGTCTCAGGCATGAGCAATCCGCCGTCGGACATGTAGCCTGGAGAGAAGAGCGCCTCCTCAAAGCTATACTCCCTAGCCTGCCCTCGTGTGGTGACAAACTTCATTGTGGCAGGCAAAGTGTAGACCTGGTACGTGGTTCAACTCTGGAATTGATAAAAAAAAATGGGTGAACTTTCTCTGACTATCACCGAATAAAATTGTATCGGTTGTTAAAGATTCTGTTAAGATTGAAATGTCAGTCCTGTGACTTCTATGATTTCTAAACAAATGTGACATTAAATTTAATCCTAACCGCCCTGAATCCTTCAAAATCCTCCTTGCCAAAGTGGAGGAATTTGGAGGATTGAGGTTACATGGCAAAGTGCGTTACTGATTTTGATTTCGTTGGATGCATTTTGTCAAGGTCTTGGGCTGGACCTTGTGTCGTTTTTGCTCAGCCATGCATAAATATAGGCCTGGATTATGCTTGAAATCCTAGGTACTGCTCCAGGATGTCACTGGCCAAACATGTTGACAGCCACTGCACTGCCACAGGATTTTGCAGGATTCAGGCAGGGGTCACCCCTCCATGGACCAGATTCAAGAAATAATGGAGGAATTTGCAGGATTGATCCTATACATATGCTATTTCTCCATGAGGCCAATTGGAAGACTTTGCAGGATTCTAGCAAAAAGGCCCAGGGGGTTAGGGTTAATAGTGGCTAGGGAGCATGTTAATATTGCCAAGGGGTTTGGGTGCCTGAATCATGAACAGAGGGTCAGGGGTTTGAATCCAGCAGCTGGTCATATGTAATCTTGTGTCCTTGGGCAAGCCACTTCATCCTAATTTGCCTCTTCTCCACCCATGAGAATTAGTTTGGGAGCAACCAGCGATAGACTAGCATCCTATCCTGGGGGAAAGAAATTTTCCAATTCTATGTTGAAGCGTATGCCGTGCCAAATGAGTGGCAATTGAATGATTATGATGATGATAGTTAACCCTAATTTGGTTAATTCTGGATAAGAGTTGCAAACTCATGAATTTTCAAAGTACATTTTTTACAAGTAAATCATTTTTTCTTGGAAAGTAGACTATCACCAAGCTTCCAGAAACATTTTGCTTTTCTTCTACTGCACTTGGCCAGGATATACTTTTATTGAGGATTGAAGTTTCGAAAAACAGAAGTAGCAATTTCCTCTATTTTGTGAGGGAAATTTGAGTTCCCTCTGTTACAGTTCTTAATTAAGCTTCAAAGATGTTGTTTTCGTTTGACTATGAAGTCTCATGCCGTCCCTATTCACCACTATAGATTTTTAAACCAAAAGATGAAACATCACAGTTTGAACCATTTTGAAAAAAACAATGTTGCAATGTCCAGTCTGTCACAAAAAAAACATGACAAAGTTGTGTATTTTTTTACATGACTAGATCTTCTTGGTTCAAACTTGAATTAATCTTCTATAAAGGTGACCTCACTTAGAAAGTAAAATAAAAATATCCTTTGATGTAGTTAATCTGATATTTCATCTCAAACTCTGTCCCTTAAGCATTTTTGTCCCGTCTGTCACATTTTTTCAGTCACCTCTAGGTTAAAAAAGTTGAACAAACATTTTTTTTTGGTAAACTCTTCTAGTTTTTAATAAACTAGGCCTACATGTCCTTCTTAAAAATAATAAATGCTGGTGCCTACATTTACTCGGCATATAAAATGTTCCGTCTGTCACGTCCCGTCTGTTACAACATTAATGAGCCTGGTGTTTCCAGTTTGAATTATGAAGTAAAGCGTTCACTGATTATTGGCATAACAGTGATTAACTTTAAAAGAAAATAAAACCCATTAATTTCCCAGGGGAACAGATAGCTTTTTTCAACGAAAGTCATTTTCAAAATATGGAGTGTAATTTCCCTCCCATCTGTCACGCTGATTTCACTTTGAAACTAAAAGCGTTCCTTTTAATAATAGTTGAATTACTGAAAGTTGAATTGCTTATGTGAGTTAATTGTTGAATTAAAACAGTTCAATTACAAAACCCTGAAAACTTTCTTTTCTTATTTTATATTTTGGACAGAGGTGGATGGACTGGCAACAATCTCGAGCTTGTGAGTGACCAGAACAGGGTCCTATTTCCCTCGGCCTTCGGTCTCGGGAAATAGAACCCTCTTGCCACTCACAGTCCCTCAGGGCGCATAGACGTGCACTAGTGACCTCATTGCCAGTCCATATGTGTATAATATGATATGATATGATAATTTATTGTCCACAGTAAGCATGCAGAAATTTGCCACTTCGCCGAATCACCACTTCGCCGAATGCTTGCACGCACATGCACGCATGCCATGCAGCTAAAGGCGCGGTGGCCGCCGCGTGGCGTGGTGAGTAAATCTTGGAAAATTCTAACTTAACCATGTTAACATTTAAGAATTTTTGTAAAGTAGATAAATTCTCATAAAGCAATATTCCAATAAACTCGCGATACATGAATGGGAGTGTTTAGAACTTGATGACATTTCACTTTCTCTGAAATTCCAGTTACAGGTAAGGCACTTCGTAAATTAAAGGCATATCTCATCTGGGTTCGGATAGGGGGAAAAGACCATTTTAGTTGGGCCAAACATGGAGGAAGGACCCCCCAAAAGTCACGGCCTCCGCCACGTGCGTGTTACATACATTTGTACGTGTGGGCAGGGTGTGGGCCTTGGGCGAAGGCAAATGGGCAAAGTGACAATTGGCGAAGTGGTAATTCGGCAAAGTGGTAATTCGGCAAAGTTAGCCCCATAAATGTGGCCAATTTACTGGACTACCTCCGTAAATAAAGGCCACACTTCCACCATGTACAAAAACATGTAGAACTTTGTCAAATTTTGATTTTCACATTTAGGCTTAGTTTGTAGTTTATTTTTGCTTTAGAAGCATACTCGTGCACCCTCTTTTTAGGCTAATCAGAAAGTGCTGCCTTTTTCAGATGTCTATTTTTGGTGAAATTTCCAGATTCATTTGCACACGTTTGCGTATCAAAATTTCATCATGAAATTTCACGAAAAATAGACATCTGAAAAAGGCAGCAATTTCTGATTAGCCTATACAGAGGGTGAGTTAGCTGGAGCATGGAGGATTCCTTCCTCCATGAATAAACTACAAGCAAAAATTAGCTTGAGCATGTTCCTTCCTCCATGGCTTGAGTAACTCCAGCTGACATGCTCCATATTCATTCACATGTGAATGAATATGGAGCATGTCAGCTGGAGTTACTCAAGCTATAACTAGTGTAAGTGTAAAACTACGTAAAAAAACAACTAAACATTAATGTATAATCCTTCCTCCATAATCATGATCATGATGATGTAGGCCTACTGTACCTTATTTCCTGTCAGTGTATCGATGATTGAATGACGCACTTTGAACCTATCTGCCAATTATCATCTGAGCTGAACCAGCTGATGTTACGCGTACGCCCCCCTCCCCCCCCCCCCAATCGATGTACCTGTTGTGCCCATTCTTGAAAATCACGCATTCTCGAAAATGAGCGCACATTCTTAAGAATGAGCGCCCATTCTTGAAAATGAGCGCTCATTCTTGAAAATGAGCGCTCATTCTTAAGATTGGGTGGGAATACCACGTGCGCAATTTATGAATTTTGCCCAATCTTAACAAACATTGCACGACATAATTATGTTAAATGAATTGTATAGCGGTTAAAAGGGAAACAATTCATATAAAGAGGAAAGAAAATGTTCCATGCTTCTGTACTCGTATAACTACGATAATTTGAATCAAATTAAACCTGTTATTATTGCTTTTTCCTGCCTACTTATGGGAAGTTTTGTAATAACAGAGGACTGGGAACTAGTCTGGGAAGTGCTTTGTTTAGGCTAGACAAGTTACAAGTCCCTGTATGTATCATATGCATGCCACGAAAAAAACCCGATGTCCAGAAGCTGCCAAAATTGCTCTTTTGACTAGATAGAATCCAGCTCTGCGACGTAATGGTGGGGTGTGAACAATAAATTGGTGGCAATTTAAATGGAAAATAGCATTAGCACTATCTGACTATGGGATGTCGCAGTATTCATTTTCATTCTTCACATTCTTCATTACGTCTCCCCCCCCCCCTCTTTTATTATCCCAAAAATCTGAATTCTTTCTTATTTATTCTTATTTTTTCCCCCGGTCCCCTCCCCCAATACGCGTATACTTTTCATATCCACTCTACTTTTCAGCGCCTTGCGTTGCAACATTATAATTATTAAGAATCAGTGAACGAGGTGCAACAATTATTAAGAATCAGTGAACGAGGATTCAGCTAGACTTGCCAAGCGCAGCCGGTGCTCGGCATCGACAAGACCGTTATCTTGTCGCGCATTCTCAAGAATGTGCGCTCAATCTGGAAGAGTTATTTTTTGCCAAGATTGAGCAAGGATCCAGTTGCACATTCTCGAGAATGTGCTTGCCCATTTTCGAGAATGCGTGATTTTCAAGAATGGGCACAACATACCCTATCTAGCAAAGACCCTGACTCATGTTGTATCTTACTTATACGCACTCAAAAAAGGTGCTGACTATAGCGCTGTGAATGAAATCCTGTTGCACCATTATTTGCGTACGTACGTGAATACAGGTCAACTCGTACGCGAACCAACTCGTACGCGACCAACTCGTACGCGAGTCAATTCGTACGCGAACCGACTCGTACGCGGACCGACTCGTACGCGGACCGACTCGTACGCGGACCAACTCGTACGCGGACCAACTCGTACGCGTGAGTTTAGACGATGGGTTTAGCTCACATGGACAGATGAAATTAGGTTCGGTACGGTAGGTCGGCATAATTTTACCTTTTTTTTGAAAGGTTGAGATTTTCAAATTAAATGTAGTTGATTTTTGAATCCGCCAGTGCTGAATCCGCCTTGTTAAAATCAGAATTTTATATAATTTCACCGGAAATGCGAGGTTTCTTGGGTCAAATGCGATTTTCTTGGGTCAGAAAATTATTTTTTTGCTTGGGTCCGATAATTTGTTAGTCCTAATTATTATGTCTCCAAATTATATTTTGTAAAATAAAACAATGGGGAGGTGAATTTGATTTATTTTTAAAAATTTGAATTTTATTTAATATCACTGCAAATGTGTGGTGGCCCTGAAAAGGACCGATTGGGTTTTCAGTTAGACAGTGCAATTGTCTATTCTCTTTTGTGAAAATGTGTGGCCCTGAAAAGGGCCGTTTTTTTTTGTGGCCCTGAAAATTCTTCCCAACCATGCCAACCCAATCCTCGAAACCACTCCTAAAACGGCCCGCGTACGAGTTGGTTCGCGTACGAGTTGGCTCGCGTACGAGTTGACTCGCGTACGAGTTGACCAATCCGCGTACGAGTTGACTCGCGTACGAGTTGGTTCGCGTACGAGTTGACCTGTTTCCACGTACGTGTGCACCATCATGCTGCACGTACGGAAGGGGAGAAGTTCTGTCTGTGTTTTTAAAGAAATAATAGCTTTTCATTTCCACCTGAAGCCTAGATATCAATGTAGTCTTGTAGCCCAATGTCAGGTGAGGGTGACGTTAGTTAGGCTTCATCTATACCTTGTACATTAGTAGGATAATCGTGCAGGGAAAGAAAGTAGAGCGGTTGTGTACAAACTCTATGGAGAGTCAAGAACATTTTCAAAGTATTTTTAAGTAGGCTTAGGCCTAATTTGAAATGTTTCTTAGTCCCAGGTTTATCATATGTCATTTCAATATTTTTGCAATGACCTTCATTGAGATGATACTTTGATAGGGTAATTAACAGGGGGAGTATTTAACCACTTGACTTAGCCCCAAGGGGGGGGGGGTGATCCACTCCTCCCACAAACTTTCTGTGATACCCTTGGAAAAAAATATTTTCCCGACCCGAGCTTTCCTGACTTTTTAGCCCCGAGTCTTGCGCATGTTTTGATACCAAAAAGAAAAAATTCCGACCATGGGTTACCGCGCAGCGAAAAATAAAACTGAATTTCCATTTATAATAGGCCTATGTAGTGACTAGTGTAAACAAAGCAGAATTACCATTGGTGCATATGAATACATAATTAGCCGATAATTCCAAAACCCTTTAACCTTTAGTCATGACATTTCTTGGGTATGTTCATATTAAGTGAAATAATAAAAAAAAAATGTCTTTAGCGTCCTGCCTTTTTGAAAAAAAGGAAGCGGGAGGCCCTTTTGTTTTTCCCCTCCTTTTTTAAATGGCTGCCATTGGACTCAGGAAATTACATAACAGCTTAAGATGGGCTAGATGCAACAGATAAAGAGGCCAAAATGATGTCACTGTTGAAAATTTATCATTTTTTCGGTAAAAAAAAGAAAAAAAAAGACGCGGCCTCCAAAAAGGAAGCGGGCGGGGACAGGACGCTAAACATGTTTTGTTTTTTGTTTCTTTAGTTGTTCTATGCATGAACCGAGTTGCATAACTTTTTGTCACTCAATGGTCGGGATCTGAAGGGGGGGGGGGGCGGAATGCGCATAAAAGGGAAATTTCCCGTTCAATTCCAAGAGCTCCCCTCATGTTCGTGGACACTTTAAACTTCTGACTCGTTTGAACGACACGTTGAACGGTGATGCATTGAATGAGTAGACTGGATCTTGAACGACGATAAGGCGTCGGGAACTAGGGCAGCTTGAACTGGTTCCAATAGCAGGAGGGTTAACACTTGATTTAACAATGTATTGGATTGGGACAAGTGAATTAGAAGCAAAAAACACTTTTAGCATACATTCACCCCCTCACACCCCCTGGATCCCCCAGAGCTCACACCCCCTGGATCCCTCAGAGTAAATGTATCCACATTACATTACATTACCAAAAGCCAAACATATATGAATAACTAAAGTGTTACAATTATATTTTTCCAGCTATTTTCTTCAGATTCGGCAGCCAGCACTGAAAACGCCCAGGATGAGTCCAAAACTCAGGAATACAGGACAGAGCCACCGCACCACCCGGACCGAGACTGGATTGGTCCGGTCGACAAGCGGTCCAATCTTCGGCAGATCCGCTTCGCTCAGCCACAGGACGAAACGGTCGGGGAAAGGAAACACAGAGAGATGAGGGAAGAGATTTACGAGTGGAACCATGCCTTCTGGGCTAAGCACAACCAGAACTTCATTGAGGTGAGAACAAAATTAACGAATGATGCAGGCCCCACTAGTCCTAGCCCCATAAATGTGGCCAATTTACAGGACTACCTCCGTAAATAAAGGCCACACTTCCACCATGTACAAAAACATGTCAAACTTTGTCAAATTTTGATTTTCACATTTAGGCTTAGTTTGTAGTTTATTTTTGCTTGAGAAGCATACTCGCCCTCTTTATAGGCAAATCAGAAAGTGCTGCCTTTTTCAGATGTCTATTTTTCGTGAAATTTCCAGGTTCGTTTGCACACGTTTGCGTATCAAAATTTCAACATGAAATTTCACGAAAATTAGACATCTGAAAAAGGCAGCACTTTCTGATTAGCCTATAAAGAGGGTGAGTATGCTTCTAAAGCAAAAATAAACTACAAACTAAGCATAAATGTAAAATCAAAATTTGACAAAGTTCAACATGTTTTTGTACATGATGGAAGTGTGGCCTTTATTTACGGAGGTAGTCCAGTAAATTGGCCACATTTATGGGGCTATCCACATCCAATTGTGCGTTGCAATGCCCATTGATAATCTCGCTAAATGCAACTTTTAGTTATGGGGTTTCAGGAGCTTCGGCGCTTGCGCTCTCGTTATTTCTTACACAGTGTTCCCAATTGAGGTATCAAATTCAACCGGAAAGTTTTCGTGACAAATCGTACATTTCAGTTTTTTTGTTCACCGAGAAATGTCCAAACAAGGACGATTATAAAAACTGCTTAGTTTCTTTTTATGCCAGGTGGAAGAAGCACTGATTTCAGAGGGCGAAATTATGCACACAAACTGCACCAACAAAAGAGCACATAGAATGCAATTAACAGGCAAAACTTTCTCACACAAAAACACGGTAAACTCCCTGTGAAATTATTCTTTCTGGCATGCTGTCATTTTGAAGAAAACAATAAAAGAAGGTCTTTTCCAAAGATGCGTCTAAAGATGCATTTTTTGGAAATTTCAGTTTAACAGTTCGTTTTTAATTCGGCGAAGCCGTGAATGGGTGCGCCCAAGCGTTGATATGATGCACCTGCGCGTGGTTGCTAGTATTTGTTGGTTCAGTGCGTGGCATCGGGTAGCTGCAATAGGCTGAATGAGAACGTCTCCCGGATGCTGATTTCAGGCGCAATTCAAAACACGACTCTGCAACTTTTAAATTGAAATCGAGATCCTAGAATATTATTTTCTGGAAACATACAGCATTCACTGAGCTAAAAGTTAATCATAGTTGTTAAGCACCCTTCGTTTGTTTTTTGAGCACTTTTGTTGCTTCAAACGAAAAAAATGCACAAATTACAAAGATATACTGTACCTTTAACCCCTGCCCCATGATGTTTCTACCAATCAAAGCCATAACTATGCAAGCAAAATGTCTGACAAATGTCTTACGTGCATGCACTTTGCATGGCGCACTTGTGGGGGGTGGGGAGGGGGAGGAAACACGTGTGTTGCTTCCCACTTGCAAAGTGGGTGGGGCTTACGTACGAAATCAAGAATGGTCTATTGAACATTGATGATAAGCATCACAAATACCCAGACAAGGTTTCAGCGGTATGTGTCAAGTGAATCATCAGTATGTATGTAGTCTAGATTTAATGTTCATGCATTACGTTTTCTCTGGCAGGCCAAAGAACGTTTTGTTAAAGAAGCACTCGGCACTAAAGGAGTTGGTCTCTTGGATGAAGATGGTAATTTCATTTTTTTAATTTACAAATTCAGTATTAAGTGTGATGGATCTTAAAGTGAATAACTGTATGAGAAGGCACCACAACATTGATGCCATTATTTCAAGGATCTTATCTCTAGCAATTTAAGAAGTATGTTTTTTTATTTGCTTTTTGCTTTTGGTCTGTCTAGTTTGCAGTGACTGACGAGTTGGTGATCTGGCTTGCATAAGAGAGCCGAAGTTTTGAGTATATTGTGCATGAAATACACAAATGGATTCATGTTAAAGTTCTATCTCACATTTTACATCTAATTTCACTTTCCAAAACCAAAGTCTATTTCGTGTACTGTTCATTATAATTTGTGTGCCCAATTTTTATGTTAATTTCAACTTTCTCATTGCACTGTTGAACTGTTTTAATGTATTTCCAACTTTTTCAAAATATTTTTTTTTTACCCTAGGGGCAAAGCGAGTGTTGAGTGCAGATGAAATGGCCAAGTTCTACAGGGAATTCCTACAAGACAACCGGGAAACACTCAAGCTATACAACCGGGAATGGTACCGAAGAAATACTGCCCTCTTGTGGCCGGCATGCAAGATTGCTCTTCAGAGACTGTTTAGAAGGTGACCCCATATGGATCAACAGGGATTTTCTTTCAACAGTAAATACAAAAACCCTCCCGAGTTGTAATGTTTTTAATGGATGGGAACTCTCTGATCGGTCAAATGGGCAGGCTATTCATGAGCCAAGGAGACCACTAGCGAGTAAATGCGAACCTTACGATCAGAGACCATGGGGCAAATTGGGGGATTTCTGTTGTATTCTATAGCTTGCGTCTCAAGAATGTCTCGTGGGGTGCTGTGGTCCAATGGTTATGGTGTTCGACTCATGGTACATGGATGGGTTCGAACCATGACGAGGAACATGGTGCTTGTGTTCTTGTGCAAGGCCCTTTACTACAATTGTCCTCTCTTCACCCAGGAGTATGAATGGGTACCTGTGAAGGTAGAGACCAAATTGCGCTGATCTCGAGCTGCTGCGGAAAAGTGGTCTCATTCCTGATGAACAGGGATAATAATTGTAAAGCACTTTGAGACCTTTGGTATAAAGCGCTATATAAGCACCACATTATTATTATCATTAAAAATGGAAGCCCCAAATTTTTTAAGGATTGTTTCGAATATCAAGTTTTGCAAGATTCCCAACCGTATAGTGGAATTCATAGTGAATTTTAACAAATCCAGATTTTAATCCCACCACTAGTTGCAACACTTGATCATGTTGAGCAATGACGTGCAGTCATGCATGTATACTTGTGTTCATGTACATGTATGGTTGCCTGGGACAGGTCATGGTCATAGTAATTTTACATGAATTTAACTTTTCATTAAACAAACATCAATTGGAACAAATACACGTGTATTTTGTACTAATTAGTGTATTTTCTACCCTGGCCACTTGTGTTAAAATTGAACGCTTCCAAAAGTCCCCTCCCCCTCTGCACCTGTAAACATTTTGAATTATTTGTGGCCCGACAATTCAGTTATATCTGTTTTGCTTTATTTGGGTGAAAAGTAACCCAAACAAAATTTGTATTTTCAGTATCGAAATTGTCCAAAATAGAAAAAAAAGTAGTTTTTTTTCCTGTGTAAATAAAACATGAAAGTTAACCCGACGTTTTGTTTATTTTTATTTAATTTGAAGAAAATAATTATAATTAAAAAGTCAGACCTCTGTTGATGCTAGAGGGCGCTCTTTTTTCTTACAAAATTATTCACATTTCGTAACACTTTAGGGTTAAGGGAATTAAAAAAAAAAATTGTCATTTACATGCCTCTTCTGTTGAATTATTCAAGACACTTTGGCAAGCGGCAACATTTTTTTATCGGGGGGGGGGGGCACCTTGGGGGCACTGGGAGTTGTTTGGGGGCATGTGAAAAGTAAGGGGGGGGGGGCAATATGTATTGCTTTTGTTGAGTTTTGTGGTTGCCTTTTGGGGAGGTCACTAAAAACTAAATATAAAACTAAATCTGCTACCAGAAAAGCAGATCAAACGTTTTGTCTCAGCGGTTCAAAAGTGGCCATCTGTTCGTTCTTCGGGTATGGAGCCTATATTTTGAACAATCTTACAGCACATCATAACAATAATTGACAATGTCTTGTTGGGCTTTAACAGTCACGTTTTTATTTAATTTTGTAATTAATACAGCATCACACTGCGAGGGAATGCCAAATGCAAAAACCTAATCACTCTAAATTTTTCTACATTGTCTTTCTCTTACCAGCACAATTGTCTTAAACCAAAAAAGGGAAAAAAAATTAAAAAAAATTGGGTTAACAAGCAATTCTCAACTACTGAAAGATTTCCATTATGCAACAATCTCCAAAAATTACAATATAAATCTCGAAACTTAAAAACTTATAAGTCACTTCCACAGCTCATTTCAAATAACAATAGAAACATAAAAATCTCATTTTTATGAAATGTTATCTTCATTAATTGAACAAGCCTGAATACTGTTAAACATTTCTTGAAACACTAAGGGTATGTACGTCATACACATGATACTCTCAAAGTAATATTTTACTACAGCTGATTGGACAAACCTTCACAAATTTGCACCAAATGAAAGAACAGCATTGTTAATTTCACATGATGATACACTTTTTTTTTACAAATGCCACAACCAGTTGACTGGCATATATTTTTAACATCTTGTTTGTTAATCGGTGCAAGTTTTTTTAATGGCTCTATTTAATATCAAAGCGCTGTACTCTTAATTATCAGACTTAATTATGAGAATTGAAAACTGCCAATAAATCAGAGAAAATATGAAATGTCTACATCTGACGACCAATCCAAGTACACTACCACTGTTCAGATAATCCGTCATAGGGCTGTTGCTTTGTACAATAGCTAGCATAATGCTGCCGCCATTGATGGGGGCCTTCGTGAATGTATGGTGATAGTGTGCACGAATTGGTGCATATGCACCCTTGTACGGTTTAAAACATACAACCCTTTAATGTTACAGAAATGGCTAGTAAAAAATAAAATCACGTCTGTACTATTAATTGACGCATTCAGTTTGCGACAGGCTAATCATTCGAAGTTGAGCATTCAATATATTCCTGATGAATTCATCGACTTGTGCTTTATTTTGTTAACGGGAAAAGGTTCAACATTCAAACAACACGGACTTCCAGAGGTACATTCAAGTAATATTACAAAAAGTCATGCAAAAGCAGCAACTTTACAAAGCGTCTACTTTTCTAATCTAAGATTATTTTGGATTTTCTGAGCACAATAATGTGCGCTAGTAATAAGGAAAAAAGTCACTCTGCTACATTTTAAATATTTACAGAGCTTTTTTTTTTTTTTAACAATTTATAGAAATCAAACCCAGAGAAATCAGAATTTTCAATTCCAGAAAATTGCACTATTATCAGGGATAGAACTTAAAGTTTAAAAATTTTCAACTCCCTTTGGTGCTATGCTGAAGAGTTGCTAACATATTGATTAAAAAAAAAATGAAAGCACACTAATATTTGCACTGAGATGCAAGACCATGTAAGTTGCAAGTTTTAAACCAAAATGCTTAGCAAATAGCAACTTATAAAACAAAAACTGCATTTTATGGCAAGCATGACCTACAAAAACGAACAAAAGGATTGTCACGACGACTGTTACATTCAGATTCTCCATGTAAAGAAACCATGGTGTTGTTGCGATGTTGAATATCACAAAAAAAGTGTTTTGCAATGAACTGGATGATTTTACGATTTTCTCTTGTAAGTTAAGAAAGTCATGTTATCGTGTCTACGGGAATAACAGAACACCTTACAACAAATTACATATTTCTTGAAGGATGGGTGTTTCCAAATCATGGCTTCGTATGCACTTCGGCTTCAGCCTCCAGTTTCACTATTTCGGATTACTACAGAGGCATTTCCTGGTACTGAACACCAAATCTACTATTTTGAGGTCATTTTGTTTGAGCAATAGAAGCTCATATTTTTTTATTTATAATAAATCATTTTGGTGCTGAACCTGAAATGAAGCCAGCTTTTGGCAAATGACCCAGACATAGTGCAAACTCTAGTCACCACCGACAGAATTGCTCCAACATAAAAAAAACCTCTTTTTTGACAAACCCTTCCGTTTCGATACTTACTTACACGAGAATACAATATTGAAACAGTCTTCGTTTACCTTTATACTGCACTTACTTAGAAACATGAATATTGAACAACCTGCCTTTATTAAAGCTATCCGCAAATTAATGGCAAAAAGGTTCCTGCTAAGAAATTACAATAAACAAAGCCAATGAAAAAGTTTTTATCAAAATTTGGAATAATTAAACTCGACTAGGACTGGCTATAGGTTTTGGTACTCCGTATGTTGCATCAAGTAGCAAATAATTGTGTATAGGAAACATCATTTATGCTGCACTTCGCAACGTAAAAAAGGAACAGAGGATTAAAATGTTTGCAAATATTTGTTCATTCAGACAAAGGAATGCAGAGTTTACAATAACCTCTACTTTGTTAAATTGTCCAGTCGAAATCTAGTCTGCAAGGCAACACAATCATGACAAGTTGATTGAAGGTACAATATACAGTCACAATCACACAACATTGGCTGTACACACAATTTCACGTGTTCTGCTACCTACTCTTAATGATGAGATTTATTGAACAATTTTCACGGGCGATTTACAGACTACTAATACTTGGACTACTATTCTACAACTTGAATTATGTATCCTAGTTTTATGACAATATTGGATGATGAATAAGAAAAAATTAGCAAAATCCAAACTCTTCAATACATGGTTCTGCCATGTACATGTAGCTACGATTACAACTGTCATATCACTGATCATGCTGCAGCCATTTTGAAAAGTAAGAAGTTTATGAGACTCGGCTGCATCCAAATGACTTGGCTACGGCTTGTAGTAACACACGCATCTATGGGAAGTAGCCTCAGCCATGTCCATAGGCGCAAGTGTAACTGAAAACCCTAGTGAAGTTATACGGGCGTGGCCTCATGAAGAGGCAGCCTCAGTGTAAAAATAGGTTGATACCTGTGCTGTGATGACACTGAATGGTTAGAGAATTCAGGGTACGAGACAAAATGGCTGCAGGTCGGTGTTAACAAGCCATATCCGAATGGGGCAATTTCTGTGTACGGCTATGGATACACACTTTGGTGAAAGTATGGCAAGAGCCGTAAGCCATTAGCTCCATTCAGATATGGCTATACCATGTAAACCATTACTGCACTCAATCAAATGATACATGAATAACACTGAACATCCTCTGTACAAAATAATGCTGCACCCAGCAATTTCAATATTTAGGTTTTTTTTTCTTTTCTTTTAAAACTTGTAATATTAGCGTTATATCAATATTAATCATGTTGACATGCCTACGATTACTTTACACATACACACTTGCGGAAGGCAATCTTTATTGATTGCTCCAGCGATTTTGAATCATTATTCACAGATAGTTTTTTGTTTTCAAGAGTGTTGAATGTTCAGCAGTTGTACAATCTTGTTTTTATCAAAGAGAGGCATTTAAGATGTACACATCAAAAGCTTAACACTGGCCAGCACAAAACAGCAATGTTGTCCCACGATCAAAAGATGATGCCAAACGCACAGCACAACTTCTACACACAGTACATATGAGGCAGTATCTTGAAAATGAGTAAATCACCGTACGTTATGTTTGCAATGCTTAAACTGCTACCCAACATTTTTTAAGCACGTTGGTCTCACAAATAGCTGATGTTTTGCAGATGTTTTAAATTTTATCCGACACCTTTGACGATTCATTCGTCATTGTTTTTCCTGAATTGCATGTGTTTAATTTCTAGTTTTCAAAGTGCGTATTACTTTATAAGAAATTCTTCTCTTGTTACTGTCAAAAACTGTGGTGACTCAATTCAAGTTTGAATGGAACAAAACTTTGGAATTTCTTTTGCAGGTCTGTAACGAAAATGATTCATAAGTGCCTTTGCTTTAAAAATGTAAACAAACAAAAACCACCCCAATACCATCTTAAAAAATTAGCACACCAGTTATTTGTGAGTTCGGTCTAAAGATTTGCCAATTATTTCTGGTCGCATCCTTTATATACAAAAAAACAGATCGTTTCGGCTTGTAAGCTAATTTCATGACAATCATGGGCATTCCGATCAGTATTTTATAATTTACTTGCACAGTGTTTTAACTGGGAGCGAGGCATACCGACAGAACAACATCACCCACATTTTGAAACTTGATTTCCATCGAGCAATGTTTTTATTTTGTCGTAGCACATAATCAATGTTTTACTGCGTTACCAGAAATGTCTTCTGTGCTTAGCAAGACAATATTACACTCAACACCTAGTTAGTTGCCTGTGGAGTTAACATTTGATCTTATATATTTTATCTTTGCATGTACCTCAATGCATATTTAGTATTACTTGATTTTTCTTAATTTTTTTTTTTTATGGAGATAAGCTGGTCTGTGTTTTGTAATCTTTTTCTTATAGTGCTAGGTGGCTGTTGATACAATCATGCCTCATGCTGCTGTACTTGATCGTGTCTTGACGTTGACATCAAGAGAACACGGCTCTGGGAAGGAGGTTGATTTACTCCTCTTTCTTCTTCAACCAGGGGATCTTGGTCTTGATGCTGTGAAGTGGGGGGACAAAAATCAATAATTTGAAGTTGAATAAAGAAATTGGCTGGAGCAGGTTTTGAGCCTGGAACCACCTGATTGTCATTCCAGTGCACTACTAACTGAGCTATCCAGCCCTATTTTATAAGATGGAATTTTTGGCGTCGGGGTGATACAAATCAATTTAGGTTTTTGCCTTTCACCAACGTTTAAACACTGTTTTTTCCCAACTTTCACTCGGGAGGTAACACACTGAGTATACAGTGTTTAAACGTCGGTAAAGGGCAAAAACCTAATTTGATCAGCCCTATTTTGCCGGTTCCCCATTTCATTAATGTCTTTGTTCAAGGGGCGCTAGTCCAAAGCCATAAACCCATATTAAAATTTGTAAATGTAAAAGAATGAGAGTGCTGGATCCACACAGGTACTGTAGAGGGAGCTCTGTTGTCTTCTAATGACAGCCAGGCAAGAATGATCCTTTAATCCTGATGACATGTGTGAAGTGGTTTGGACATGCCAAAGTCAAGTCACACATACTGGGACACGTTTTGTTACGGTTCTGTTAACCATGAAATTATGTGCCAAATTTGCAGTGTTAAAATGCAAAACCAACAAGAAACAGTGCGCCAGCAAATGTTTGCCGCAAATGCCACTATTCACTTCACAATCGACTTCGTGCATGCTTTTAATCTTGTAGTCAATCCACCCTGCATTGTTTACAGGCAGAACCACGCACATTCAGAAACCGTGTTAATGACAAAACATCTTTTTTTTCACAAAATCTTTAAAACATTTAAGTTTACGGAAGCACCATGTAACCAATGGGCAATACCAGCGTTATGAAAGGCAGTGTAATGTGTCTGCAAAGGAGTCAATTAACCATGATATCTAATTAACGATTCAGAGAAATGATCCAAAACTCCTAGTCTGTAATCTCCTTGACCATTACTAGATAATGGATAAAAAAAATCAGACAAATACATTTTCAGGTTTATTCACTGAGCTCTTAAAAGTTCTGTTACGGACATCACATAGCGCTAGAATTACACAAATCTCTTTTGTGAGTTTGTGAGGAACATGTCCAAAAAGCCATACAAATTACCGAGTCCAAGCACCTAGTGCAAAGTGAAGACTTCCTCGCAATGTCTACAAAGCTAAAGAGAATTTCATTGATTTCAGTGTTGACTTACTTGGCAATGACGGTATTGATCTGGGTGTGTGCCTTGCCGACTGCTTCATCAATCTGTACCTGCATAAAATATGACAAGAAAGGAAAGAATACATGTACACCTCGCTGAAATCAATCCTGGGTTTATGATGAGGTAAATATAAAAGTCACTAGTGCGATAATGTTAAGCGGACATTACGGCCTGGACTACGCCCAATTAGGCTACAAAACGTGTTTGAACCCTAACCGCCCTGAATCCTTCAAAATCCTCCTGGCCAAAGTGGGGGAATTTGGAGGATTGAGGTTACATGGCAAAAGTGCGTTACTGATTTCGTAGGATGCACTTTGTCAAGGTCTTGGGCCGGACCTTGTGTTGTTTTTGCTCAGCCATGCATTATGTAGCCCTGGATTATGCTTGAAATCCTCCGTACTGCTCCAGGATGTCACTGGCCAAGCCTCAACATATTGACAGTCACTGCCGCAGGATTTTGCAGGATTCAGGCAGTGGTCATCCCTCCACAGACCATATTAAAGAAATAATGAAGGAATTTGCAGGATTGAGGCAATATGCTGTTTTTTTCATGAGGCAAATTGGAGGATTTTGCAGGATTGAGGCTACCTCCTAGCAAAAAGGCCTAGGACGTTAGGGTTAAACAGAATATAAATGTCCACCAACCATCCTTTAAAAGCTTGGCGTTTTTGTGTTATTTTTTTGCAAGAACCATGTGAGAATGAATTTCGGGGGTCACAATTTTGCCCTGAAAAATCACAATCACAATTTTGTCCTGAGCTGTTTAGTGCTACTTTTATTTCACAGTGGTCGCCGTCTGCAGACATGTAAGAAACAACATTAATGTATCTGTGCTGTGTGTAATTTATGTGACATGCACAACGTGTACATCGTGCATTACGTGCATTAACGACAGGAAATATGTATGTCATGTCCGTCATGTCCGATGTAAACAACCTGTCTTTTCTTGGGAACGGTCAGACATGAGGTTAATTTCCTTTCAAGTAGACCTTTAAAAATGGTATAAGTAAACAACCAAAACATCAAATTTTTGTGGATTTCAGGCCGCAATGCCCCTTTAAAAAGTTGTCATAATCAGTAATTTGTTTCACCTTAGAAATTATAAGCACTCATCCTTGAAAACAGGTCCAAACCACTTCATTCTTATTTATGACGTGACAAATATGACAATGAACATCTCTGGGATTAGCAACAATTTCTGCTCTTACATGTATTTTTTTAGTAAAAAAAAGGGAGTTTAAGATCTGGAACTCCTGCACATTCATTATATGCAGAAGTCTCACGTAATACGTACATGGTTCCTGAGGATAATGACACCGACATAGTACAGTTTGCACATAGGTCATGTGCATGTATCATGTTAACATAAGTATTTCACCTGAGGCAACATGCTGATGTAGATGCCAACTGCATAGCATGGATGGAACTATTTTTGGCTACAGTAACAATGTACAGCAATGATACAATGAAAAAGAAAAAAAACTCTAAAAAAACCAAACGAACACACAATCAGTTGCGCGCAGTTTCAATTTGGTGAGTGAAATTCAACTCATTTGTCAGAAACACCAAACATATTTTTTTTGGTAATTTAGCATTGTACGTGTAAAACCAGGTTTCCTGGAAGACAAATTTTGCATTGTTAACTGCTTTCAACTGGTTCTTAGCTGACTTTTGCTAAGAACAAATATTTCCTAAGCAAGCCGAGATTCCTTGATAAACTTGATCTGGACGTTTAAGTAACTCTATTTAATGTAAGATTTGTTATTTGGACGGGAGAGGTCAACGACCCTACCTGGTACTTCTCGTACACAATGGGCAGAGTGAACAGGTCAATCCAGGCTGTAAAGAAAGTAAACAAGGGAAATCAGTGTCATTAAAAACTATAGAATGATAAGCATTGACAGCTGAACATATTTGAAAGTGTAGCAATCACTATCAGCTATTCTGAGGAAATCCCAGGATATTGTCCTGTCTCAAGTGATAAAAAAACATCAGGCACCCAGATAGGGGTGATGTCCAACATAATGTCATCCTTTCACAAGATCGTTGGACAGGTCAACCGTTTGTGCCCAGTCTATTGGACGCGTCAGTGGTTATCAAAAACCTACAGCATGTATTGCTACAAGTACCGGTATGTTGCTACAAGTATGTAAACCAGAGAAATCAAGGAAAGAATGTTGCATCCTGACGCCACTTTTTTCATCATATATCATCTCAATGGAAGTCAGTCATTGCAAAAATGTTGAAAAGACATGAATCTGGGACTGAGAAACATTCCAATAGTGTTAGAAAATACTTCGAAAATCTTCTCGACTCTCCATAGACTTTGTACACAACCTACAAAGTGGCGTCTGAATACTACATATTCCAAAGTCAAGACTGTGAAGAAAACAATAAAATATTTTGAAGAAAACAATAAAAAAAGGTCATTTCCAAAGATGCGTCTAAAGATGCATTTTTGAAATTCGTGAATGAGTGTGCGTAAGCATTGACACGACGCACACGCATGTGCGGTTGCTTTAATTTGTCGGTTCAGTGCATGACATTGCGTAGCTGCAATCGGCTGAATGAGATCGTGTCCTGGAGGCCGATTTCGGGCGTAATTCAAAACATGACTGCAACTTTTGAATTGAAATCAATATCCTAGAATGTTTTCACAGAATATACAGCATTCACTGAGCTTAAACTTCATCAGGTTAGTTGTTAAGCACCCGTCTTTAGATTTTGAGCACTTTTGTTGCTTCAAACGAAAAAAAAAAAATGCACAAATGACAAATGATGAACATTGTACTCTACTTTTAAATATTAGTGAGATGGCACAAGATACATATACCTCAAAAATCAACCGACAGTTGAAAAATGGTTTTTTTGCTCCGTAAATAATAATAAATAGTGGACATTTAAAGGGAAAATACAACATTTGCAAACATCAAAAAATAAAACTACCTTGCTGGACTGTTAGTAAATGACAGTGAAAAGCATCCTGTAAAATCATGGCACCTGGTATACTGTCATTTCCAAGAAAAGTGGTTTTTTATCAAAACGCTCCTGATTGGCAGATCAGCGTCAAAAAAAAAAAACTTTTTTCAAATACTGGCCCCCAATTATTAATGTTTGCAATGTTTGCAAAAACCTATGACGAGCGAACTGGTGTAGCGACCAGCTAGACTGACCTTACAATTCTTAATATGTAATGTGCTTTGTTTCTTCTTATTCTTCTTTATATGGAGTCATCAGGAACCAGACAACAGGAATTGGATTTTTTTTCTTTTTTTTAGCATTTGAAAACAAAAAACCTCAAAAAATACTATATTATATATATCCAATATTTCCACCAATTCCAAAATCCATCAGCAAAGAAAATAGCAAAAAGCAATGAATGGAAATGTTTTCAGTAGATTTCAGTTGAAATTGCGACATATCAGGGAACAGTATAAATCAACAAAGGTGGACATAGATGGCTTACCCAGCATGATCAGAGTGAGTCCGTTGAACCAGGCTCCCACGTAGGTCAACAGCCACAGCACAACGGCAAACTGATTCATCATGACAAAACAAAACACGAAAAGAAAACAATGAGTCCTCAAAAATCAAACCTCGCATTCAAGCAAATCTACATGAGTCACTTTGAAGAAATATTTCTGTTATATGCTAAGAAACCTATTGAAACTAAGTGCGCGTTAAACAGTCGAGGGGTAACATCATTCATATACTTGGCCTTGGAGTGTAATCTCTTGTCAGCCAGCCAGACGCGCCAATACCCTCCAAATGGAATGTAATGGAAGGCTGTGCCAAACATACCTAATAACCGAATAGCATTTTACAAAACAGAATATTAAGAAAAGGTGAGCAGTCTTGAGAAAATGATGCAAAACGTCTGCGATTGTATTTATTTGTACAAGTTGACTGGTTTTATACAGTGCTACGTTTTTATGGGCAGCCACTTTCCACGCATGATTTCAAAACTTCCATAACACATATTAGCCCAAATTTGCAGGACAATCATACAATTTTCAGGTCAATGTCACAAATATTAAGATCAAATTAAAGTGTCACCAATTGAATACTTAAAAAAGCCTAAATCCCTAAAGGGTGTGCGAAATCGTATTAAAATTGGAGGATTCAGGACTGTTATGGTTAATTATTCGAAAAATGCACAGCACTAGTGGACTGGAGGATGCAACCCCAATGTAACGTTGGAGATACTGATTTAGTCGATTTAGTCCGTAATCAATTTGTCCCCCCCCCCCACGATATTGTCGGTATGATAAAATCCTCCACAAGTAGAGCATAATCCAAAATGTTGCGTGAAAGGCTGATGAATTAGATTAGCAATGTTTCAAATACTCTGTCTAAATGTATAAATGCACAGACAAAACCAAATCAGTGTTCAAAGAACTTGTGAAGAATGAAGCCATAGATAAGATTTTGATAATGCAATGAATCGGGCTGGTCTTGGTTTGTGTTTTTCTGTACCTTGATAGAGTCCACGAGATCTTCCACCAGCAGCAGGTGTCGCAGGCAGCCACTGTGAGCATTGATGTGATCAATCACCTTGTCAGTGTACTTCTCAATCTGGGCTTTGGACAGAGTCATGTCCTGATCCAAGTAGGCCCTGAACAAGAAAACAGATGAATGCTGGTACTGATTAAAATGGGAACACACTTTAAAAAAGAAGAAGAAAATTGCAGAACTAAAGGCTGGTTCTTTCTTTCATGAATGTGAATCGGATGTGACATCAGGATACATTCACTGCGAAATTTGCCTTAGTTGAAATGTGTTTACTTTTGCGAATTTGTATTACGAATTATTTGAATACTTGTCGTGGCATCATTTTAACTCGCGTTCATGTTCGCTTTCTTGCCAAGTATGAAGCGGCCTTAAAAAAACAATGATACTTGCATCAAATCTGGCATCAGCCTGTGCCAAAAGCATGATAAGTGTTTAAAAAGCCTGCACTCGTAATAAAACCTAAGATAAACTCCGAAACCAATTACAAGGTTTTATAGAATTTTCTTTTAGCCTTTTATTAACACTCGCTTCATTAAAAGGTTGTGAGCTGAGAAAGGTTACATTTTGCAAATGCAGAAACGCGAGACCTGACAGTTCTTTGATTTTCTCAAACTTAATGTTTCACTTTTTTTTAAATGTAAGAGATTAGAACTTACTTGAAGGGGTTTCCTTCGCCAGTCTTCTGCACGGCCTGCATGACGGTCTTGTAGACGCGGAAACTGATCGTAACAGTCATAACAGCCAGGAGAAGATATGCCACCACACTGATGAAGGAACACATGCTGAGGGCCAGCAGGACCAGGAGAACGCTGGCAAAGACTGGGGCGGTCTTCTTAGGGTCTCGCCAGTAGATCAGCTCCACCACTAGATGATAACGAAACAGTAGCAAATGACTTGGGAACGTTGGATTTACATTTACATTAAGTTTTGCAGTTAAATGAAAAACGAGGTTTGTGGGGTAACATGTGAGATTTTT
Organism: Patiria pectinifera; assembly: GCA_029964075.1. Classification (NCBI taxonomy): domain Eukaryota; kingdom Metazoa; phylum Echinodermata; class Asteroidea; order Valvatida; family Asterinidae; genus Patiria; species Patiria pectinifera. The sequence continues at coordinate 40,388,847 of CM057142.1, read as the reverse complement.
TTGGGGAGTGGGGTTGGTGAAGTGGTTCTTTCCTTGCCTTCCACCGCTGTGGCCCGGGTTCGATTCCTGCCCTGGTCCACATGTGGATTAGGTTTCAGTCCCTACCTGATTCCGTGGGTTTTCTTCAGCAAATTTGTTTTAGGGTTTTCCTCCCACCCTTAAAACTGAACATTTCTTCATTTTCTTCTCATTATAAAGGTTTCTTCAGGCTTGAGAGGTACAGTCCCTGGAGCACTTTTGAGAAATCCTTTATTGTCATTAATACCAGAAATAAAATAGAAATAAATAATCTCTGGTTGATTTCAAACGAAAAAGTTTTGAGAAAAAAACTTTCTTACCACTTTTTTTACTCGTCTAACCAACATTTTGTTTTCACAGAATCGATCAATTTTCACATGTTTGGTACCACAAACCTGATTTTTGTAATATGTTTAATTTGAGAGTGTGAACTCTTTAGGGATGAGTCGTGCGCACAGATAACGTGAAGTGTACAATTAACACCAACAGACCGAGGACATGTGCCTAGATCCACCATGAAGCCGTTCAGAATATGTGCTTTTGTTGACAGGATTGTGTATTATTTTCAATACACTAATGAAAAGCTAACCACTGAATCACAGCAAATGAGATCTGAAAATGTGAAACGCAAAAAAAATCTGCCATGAGCTTAACTTCACATGTATTTCTTCTACTGGATTGACTCTACATGTACTAGTGGTGGAATAAATGAGATGTGAATATTGAAATGCTAATGTTGCATGTGCATAATAAAAATGTGCAATCTACAACTATGCAGTTTACAATATGTTCACATAAGTATATGAATGAAATAATTTTTTTTGGGGGGGGATGAAATTTGTTGTTACTTTTAATTCCCTTCTTATCTATTCAATGCAGAGGAAAAGAATTGTAATTAATTTTGTTATATCGTGTGCTTGGATACTGTAATTTCATTGGTCTAGGACGGCCACGTGTCTGGACAATAAAAATGCACGTCACACACTGAGGGTGATATCGCACTGCGTTCACTGCACGCGTTGCGCATGCATGTGGAACATACCGGCGTGCTAGCTTTGCGCAATGAGAACTGCAACGTCAAACGCTCAGTCTCATGTCCGGCAGGACATTAAACCTTCAGTCATCAAAGGTTAAATCGCAGTGATTTAATTTATTTCTCACGCAGTAAGTAACAACCATTTATCTTTTTGAGATATTGGCATGATATAACAAAACAATTGTTCACTGCTGTGATGTGGGATATGCCGTTTTTAACCCCCTTGGGCGCGCATACCTGTAGTTCGCCTGGGGTGCTATGCGCCCCTCGGGTGTTACAACACATCACAGCAGTCAACAATTGTTAAATGTTACACCTGCATAGTAAGTCACTGACCGGTAAGCACACTTCACAATTTTACAACAAAGTAAATTTAACAGAGAAAAATGTTATACTTAAAACACAATTACAGTCATGCAAGTGAACATTTATTTATAACAAAACAAAGTAGTAAATATCCACAATTTCAAAGTCAGAAACAGAAAGGAAAAAAACCAAAACATCAATTGACTAAAATGTCGGTTAGCTGTGATTCGGTTAATAAAAAAGCACAAAATTTCAAAGCACATTTGTTTTTAGTGAAAATAACACAGCTGACACAGCTAACATTGGATGAATTGATTATTGCTGTACAGGTACAGTACACAACAAGAAAAAAAAAATCTCTTTTCCTGGAAACAAAACACTTTAAGGTGTTCATATCAGATTCTTTTACCAAGAGAAGCTACAAGCTACTGAGGTTAGCTTGAATATCGTGCCTTTGATTGAAAAATTCCTTCTCACAAAGTCAGAGAAGCTTAAATTTCCAATTCTGAGCACCGAGGAGAGATCACCTCTCACTCCCAAGCAGCGATCAATTGAAACGCCACAATAAGTGAAAGGGATTCACAGGATTTAAAAGAAATCTTTTTATAGGAAGATGAACAAGTACCGGTAGGTGTATTTGGTACATTGTGTCTAGATCTGCCTCTTCGATTTTTGAAAAACTATGACATTTTGTATCATGTACATCACAGAAACATTGGCAAACATTAGATGAAAGCACATATAGACCATGTGACATTTGTTTACAAATTGGATGATGTGGTCATGTGATGCAAACTTTCAAGCAGACCGTTTTCGTCTCCACTGCATGTGTATCGCTTGAAATGCGATTGGTGTCAATAGTAGTGACATACATGTAAACTGTTGAATGTGGGTCAAATAGCATGCAAAAAGATGCTTTAATGTTTGGGTTGTCTGTCGGTTGCCTGTTGTTTGGTTATTGGCATGACGTCACAAGGCACATGGTCTACATGTATGTGCAAGGATAGTTAAGCTAACATGAAATGATTTTGTCTTGTAAACTAAAGGCATAGTGCTGCAGTTTCGTCGCACAGGTACCAAGTTGTACAAATATCATTGTTATACGTCTGTCTTGAATACTGTAATTCATTGGCCAAGAACGATCAGGTGTTAAGTTTATAAAAAGACACGGCACACTCCCTGTGGGATATCACGCATGTACAGTACTACACTACGGTACCTACGGTGTGAAACGCTTGTATCGTTGGTACCCACGCTATTTTCACCATGTTTTCACACATGAGAGGGAGCAGTGAACTAGCAGACAATCAGCTGTTCTGAGCACGCGACATGCATGTGAGTTGACGTTCAGTTGTCATGATTGTTGTGTTTACTACTGTCTGTTTTTGTGATTTTTAAATCAAAATCCAAAGAATCCAAGACAGAGGTATAACAAAACAATTGTTGACTGTTTTGATCATGGGATATGACATTTTGAACACCCGAGGGGCGCATAGCACCCTCGGCTTCGCCTCGAGTGCTATGCACCCTGAGGGTGTTCAAAACGTCATATCCCACATCACAGCAGTCAACAATTGTTAACTGACAATGCATAGCAGTTTTAACCGAATCATTCACATTTATATTCTGCTTGTCATTGATGCTCATTATGACAGTAGCTTGCTCAGAATAATATATTTTTTCCTATCGCTTGAATTTATTACAACAACCTAAATTAACCCCCTTAGTGTATGGAACCTTTGGCTAAGCCTCGGATGTTATACAACCCTCTTGTGTGGAAAAGAGCATCTCATATTGCATCCATATCCAAAAATTGATAAAAATAACCAACAAATCAAACGCTGACAAAGCCAAGTGCAAAATAATCATTCGAACAAGGTTAAGTGTGCACAAGACAAGGGCGATTCAAGTTGGAAATGTGACCTACAGCAGCCAGTTTAAACTTATCTATCCTGTGGAATGTCATAGTATCATATCTCAACTCACTAACGAGGATTATTAACCCTAACTCCCTAGGCCTTTTTGCTAGGATGTAGCCTCAATCCTGCAAATTCCTCCAGTATTTCTTGAATATGGTTCATGGAGAGGTGACCACTGCCTGGAGGCAGAGGCAGTGACATCCTGGAGCAGTGCGGAGGATTTCAAGTATAATCAAGGACTAAATTTATGCTAGGCTGAGCATAAACAACACAAAATCAGCAACGCACTTTGGCCATGTAACCTCAATCCTGCAAATTCCTCCAATTTGCAAAAAGGATTTTGGAGGATTCAGGGCGGTTA